>OZ035960.1:92552527-93167527 GCA_964034945.1 Chrysopilus asiliformis | reverse complement strand
CCACAAATCCGACAATTTTGCTTGTACACATATCCATTCATCCAAAAATGAGCTAAAGATGATTTTTTTTTATGAAATTTGGGTCAACTTCCAACTGCCCCATAACGCAACTCAACGCGTTGTCTATGGTCGTCCACATTAAGTTCCTGGGTCAGTTGGATTTTTTACGGGTGCTTGGATTTGTTAAGTCTTGGATTTTCAGTTGGATTTTTTAAGTCCCGACGCAAAATTCACCAAGTTGAAGTCGCAAAAAAGCCAAGTTTTTGTGAATGACGGGAAATTGACTTAAATTGAGTGTTTCCCGTACACTCTCACGCACAGCAGCGATGTTTTCAATAGACCTTGCGTGTCGGTGACATACAGATGTTGGCTGATTATTTACCGAACCGGTTGACTCGAATTTGGCCACCAAACGTCGAAGAGTCGACTCGGCAGGACAGTTTAGGTTATCAGAGCAAGAGTGGCCTAAGCCACATGTCGAAATCGTGATTTTTTTTGTGTTTGAATCACTATTGCGAGTGAGTTTTTAGATAAAAATGTTTGGATGCACAAAAGAACTTTTCAACAGTAACAAAGTCCAAACCATTTTTTCCCCCAAAAATTTACAGCCAATAATAAAAGTGGAAAAGCTTCAAAAACTCGATTATGTGGCTTGGATCACTTTTGCTCTCAACGCCTAAGTTGTGGCGAGGATAAAAATCTCGAACGGAGTACTGATTTTGAAAAAAAAAATGATTTGTACATGTTGTTCAACGCTATAACCTCCCATGGTGATTTGCCATACACTACCGAACAATTCGCAACAAATTTGACAGATGATGCTGTAACAACATGGCCGCTATAACCTAACAAACTTCGACCGTAAAACATTATGTTAAAAAGTCTAAAAAAAATTGTGGCCAGTGAAAAGGTTGCGCACCAAAATACATTTTATCATTACTTAAGAATCTCAATTATTAGTCGCAACTGGCAATACTCCACAATTTTGTTGCTTTCGTTGCACTGCAGTGTATTTACACACCCGAGAAGTCATCAAAAACACGTAAAAAAGATCCATCCATGCTTAAATTTTGCACACTAACGCAATAACGCCTCATGTGTTGCATATTTTTTCACCTGCTTTGTATCAAAACGAATTTTGTCGTTTTTTTTAAATAATTTTTCAAATAATTTTTTTAACAATTTCTTTATATATTTTTTAACAATTTCTTTATATATTTTTTAACAATTTTTGGAGGCTCTAGTCATCAGTAAACTTGCATGTCCGTCTATTGGAAGCTTTAATTTTTTTCTAAATTAACACTAGAACTACCAGACCCGTCAACAAAGACGAATTTGAGATTTGAAACGCAAAATCCTAGAAAACAAAAAAAAACTTTTGTTCAGTGTTTGGAGACTTTTGACTATTCGTTAATCCTAGTATAACGCATAATATATTTTACGCCGCATGCCTCTAATTTTGAAGATCCGTATGCTATCAAAACCTTTAAAGACAGGAAACCCGACCCCCTCCCCACTACCCCCACGTGAAAACGGCTGAACCGATTGACCTGAAATTTGGCACGAATGCTCGCTGTAGGCCTGGCTCCAACATAGGTCTATTGAAAAATAGCCCAAGTGGTGGGGGAAGTAAGGGGAGGGGGTAAAATGGATCCGAAGTTTTGTTTTTCCTTTATGTTACTCTTTGGCGGGAAAACTACCGAACCGATCGGCCTGAAATTTGACAAAGTTGTGTGCTGAGAGTTCAGCTCCAACATAAGTCCACCAAAAAGTATCCCGTGAATTGTGGAGTCAAGTAAGACCGAGCTGAACAGACTGTTTTCAAATGTACTAATTTTTATCTAATATCGACAATTAAAACCAAATGTTTGCTGGGTTTTATTGGGATTTCAGTACACATTTAGACCAAAACAATTTGTTTTGCCCTGGAAATCTATGGAAAAAAGATTTTTTCCTAATCAAGACGCGCTTTTAGAGCGAAAATTCTTCAAATTCGTCCGGATTCTGACTGCATCTACAATTTTCTTATTTCAATCATGTTTTATTGCTTTCAGCGGAAGAAGCAGAGCCCAAAACAAGTAAACAACAAACAAGAGTAAGTTTCCCGAGAAAACCTCTACAATTAAAGGACAAATCTCTGTAAATTTTCAATAAAAATTAATAAATAATCATACATCAATGATGGCATCATCTCCAGATGCCCATCTCGGCTGTTGCTTCTGCGGGAACTGTGGAAATTCGGGCTCGTGTGGATGCCTCTGGAAAACGTATCCAACAGCCGCGTCGTCCTGGGAACGGACGGGAGGCCCCCGCACAACACTCCCGTCATCTCCACCACCAAGTAACTTCATGTGTTTGAAATTAGCGACGTTTTATCAACAGAACGCACAAAACTATACACAATTTCAATGGATTTTCCAACAGACTATTTTTTTTTCTATTCGCACTCAAATTAACTGCACTTTAATTATAAAATGGATTACACACGCGACTATTTTTTCTATTATTTTCAATTATTTTCTAAATAAAACACAACACACCGGCCACGGCCACGACGAAGACAACAACGATGACACCACAAAAGTTGACACGGAAATTTCACTGGATTTTTACCTGAAAGGAGAAGAAAAAAAACACGTTAATCACTCAATTAGGAAAGGTGGAATTATAATTTGGTTGAGGTTACGTTGAATTTTGGGGCACGATAGGATTCACAGCAAATTCCTGTAGAATCCTGCACCGACCAATCCGGATGTTGGTGGCCGGGAAGAATTTTTCGTAAAATCAGGATTTCTTCACTTTTTTGTGTTACCTACAAGCCACCAGACGAGGGAAATGATTTCCCCCCTGGATGTTGAGATGAATTCAATTGACTAATTAGCGAATAAATGGTCAATTCTTGTGCGAAGGTGAATGAAAAACGCGCGATTTCAGCGATATTTCAATGATAAACGCGTTTTGCACGCGACGGTGCAAGTGGAAGCTAGTTTTGACGGACAAATTGCGAAATATGAAAAGTTTTTTTTTAGTTTGGCTTCCCGGCACTTCGAGAAAAACAAATGGCAGCCAACTTTTTGACAGTCCGTTCGCGCAACAAAGAACCAACTTGTGCACATGCACGGAATTTACGAACACAACCATGCGATAGAGTGGGAGAGTTGAATGTGTGCAGATGGTCGCTGAAGAAGTTTCTTCTTCTTCTTGTTTATCGGGGTCGTTCTCAGTTCTGAAAGTTGTTTGACAGTCGGTGGTTGTGAAATTTGAACCACGCGATTTAATTTTGTTTTTGACATCTATTGGTATCTTTGCAGATGTAAAATACGATAAAAACAAATATGGCAAAAGATCGTGCAAAATAAATGCAGCAAAAGATATATCTTATACTAAGTTCACAGCGACGCAAAATCACGTAATTTTGCGAAATGATTTAGATCTTAAACCAAAGTGTTCACACAGAGATTAAGGTAATTTTGTTTGACATTTCAACTACAGGATTGCTATGAATTTTAGTGTAGGATTGCTATGAATTTTAGTAATATGATGAATAATACAATTCAAAACATCGATCAAATATGTGCAAACAGAATTAGACACTTTGGACGACAATGGAAATTATCTGTAATGAAAATAAACAATTATTTTCCATTTCATATCTAATCGCATCAAAAACAGGTCCATTTTTTTTCGCCCCACGTAGGTTGTTTACTAATATATCCTCTTTGCGTGCGGAACACGGCTTCTTTTTCTTATATTTCCGTTTTTCCAATCCAGCACAAATGTCAAAACTTCTCAAAACTGATGTACTCAAGAGAGCTGAATAAGTGATTTAGGGTTGTATTCATTGTTTTTGCTTGATTTCGTTCGTAATTTTGTGGAAATTGCATACTTTTAGTGATTTTGAAAACAGGTTTATGTACTGGAATTCTCGTGATTTCGAGCAAGATTTCGTTCAAAATTACGAAAATCTTCAAAATTACGTGATTTTGTGTCGGTCTGAACATAGTATTAGGACGAAATCGCGACAGATGAATTAAGAATTCAGCTTGAAAACTAAACATATTTTTCGGTTCTTCCAATAATTTCACTGTAGAACAATTTTTAAGAAAATGTCTTACTGATAGTCTGTTAATGGATTCTGATAGGTACTTTAAAACTGAAAAACATTGCCGAACAATGTGCAAGTCTACGTCGTTAATTTTTTTAGTAATTGATCCTTAAAAAATTTGATAATTCAAAAATTCACAGAAATTTCTATCATCGTAGAAGGGTGGTTTAAAGGGTAAAGGTCTTATTTTAAGCGTAAGGCCTATGTTACATACGGCAACTTTAAACCGATACACGATACAAAAAGTTGCTCGTTTGTGCTACACGCGGAGACAAGTTGCCGGAAACTTCTGTATATTACACAGTGAGTGTTTCATGTATGTGTGAAGTTGTTTGAAGAACGAACCCGTTCTTTGTGATTTTGTGCTTGTGTGCGTATTTTGTCGCCTTGTTTCTACTTTCGGAACTGGCGACATTAGCCACCGCTTCCCTCACTTCTCGCGCCTATACTTAAGAAAAGTCGCCGCTTAAAGTTGCTGTGTGTAACTTAGGCCTAAAATTCGGAATACAATTAGCCCGATGCAGCATTTGAGCCTGTTCACATTGGTTAAAATAGTCCGCCTAAATAAAGCAGGGTTTAGACGAAGCAAGTAACTCGCTGCAAGGAGACGTAAATACACGCGATTTGAGCTAGTGTGCGATGCTCGCACATGTGTGAGAATACTCGCTGTCTCTCAAAAATAATAGAAAGCCATTCTATTTTTCTAGCAAGTAAAAACCCATACAACAACATGGAACCGTGTAGACAAGAGGTGGTTTTATGTGTGTGTGTTTCGGTTCATTTAATATTTGCTGCTTTGCCAGAAAACGTCGTAACATTTTAAGGAAAAAACGACACGGGTATAAAAAACTCGTCGGCAACAAACAGTTTCAGGTCGAAATTCGCAAATTTTTCCACAAAAAAGAGTCGTGATATTTTTTCTCAGAAAATTTTAGGTTATGTTTTCCTTCGGCTGTCATTCTACTTGCAACGATTTACTTGCATCGTGTAAACGAAGCATACTACTTGCCTCTCTTTACTTGCAGCGAGTTACTCGCTGTGTATAAACCCTGCTTAAGACAGAAACTGGCAACATTTAGGCAGTGGCGTAGCGAGGGGGGGCGGTCCGCCCCGGGCGGCACTCTTTATGGGGCGGCAAATTCACGACATTTCGGAACAAATAAAAAAAATGTTTCAACACATTTCGGAACAAATGAAAAAATTGGGTGTTAAAAGATAGTGTCTTTGATATATGTAGGTAAGTTTACGCTAGCGACAATGCTTCGAATCTTTCTAACAATAGGAATAAGCGTAGCAAGTTGCAAAAGGAGTTTTTCGAAGCTAAAGCTCATAAAAAATTATTTGAGATCGACTATGAGCACGTTAAAATTAAGGAACTTGGCTCTTTTGTCAATTGAGGAAGAATTAACCAAATACAGTAGAATCCCGATAATTCGTACCCCGATAATTCGTATATCCCGCTAATTCGTATGAATTTGCTGGTCCCTTGAAAAAAATCTCGATAACTCGTACCCCGATAATTCGTATATCCCGCTAATTCGTATGAATTTGCTGGTCCCTTGAAAATCGGGATTCTACTGTAAATCGATTTCGACAGCATAATAACAGAATTTTCAGTCCAAAAAGCCAGAAAAGTGTTTTTGTAGAAACATGTGAAATACATTTTTTTCTTTTAAAAAAATTTGAAATTATTGCTTACAATTTTTAATATAACTTTTGTACTGGTCAATCAGCTTTTGAGTAACGTTTGGTTTAAACCAGTCTTCACCTTGAAACATAAAAAAGCTTTAATTGCTAATCTGGCAATTATTGGAGACCCGTGATATAACATTTTTTCAAGTTTAATTGAACTGCGAAGGGTGGTATCAAAATTCCAATTTGAAGTCAAATTTTCCCATAAGATTTTTTTAAAAGTTCTTCCAATTGGATTTTGATATATGGGAGTTTTATGTAAAAACGTGTCCTAAACAACTATGCACCGTTTTTGTGAAATTCGTAAAAAACGTTTAGTTCATATGGCGAGTCCGTTTTTGCACATTAACGAACTTAACCTCGCATTTTAGGAAAAACGGCTTTGTGCCAAATTTCCGTGGGTCCGCAATACGCGCCACAAACGGACGCACAGACGGACAGACAGACCGACGGACGGACAGACAGACAGACGGACGGATATCCAGAAATCGACTTTTTTGATCATTATAAACAAACTGGTGTGTGTGATGACGGGATCTTGGCGTTACAAACGGTAAGGCAAAGTTAATATACCCTTTGGTTTCACCATACGGGTATAAAAAGAGTGACACAATTGATATTTTAAAAATTTGGCGCTAATTGGTATTCATCCTCTTTATGATTATCGTGTCGTTTTCAACAAGAGATGAATTGAGGCGTTAAAAGCTAGAGTGGACCAAGCCACATAATCGAGTTTTGAAGCTTTTCCACTTTTGTACTATTATTGTAAATTTTTGGAAAAAAAAATTTCTGTGGACTTTATTACTCAATGTTGAAATGTTCTTTTGTGCATCCAAACATTTTTATCTAAAAACTCACTCGCAATAGTGATTCAAACACAAAAAAAATCACAATTTCGACATGTGGGTTGGTCCACTCTAGCTTTTAACGCCTCAATTATTGGTCGACATTTGCCTATCAACAAAAACACGGCAATTTACTTGTAAACGACACGCCAATCGAAGTATGCGTCATGTTCAAAATATGGATTTTTCGGTGGAAACGTCAGTAATAGAAAAATCATTTTAGGGCGGCAAATTTAACTTCCGCCCCGGGCGCCATGAACCCTCGCTACGCCACTGCATTTAGGCAAGGTGAGGAAGTGGGACTGCTGATAGGAAAATCATCCTCAAAACTAAAATCTCCGTTCTCAGAGTTCCGCCTGTCGTGCTCTGATTGGTTGGCTGCCACACTGAATGTGTTCCATTGTCATTATTGTTTCGGTCGACGTTATAAAATCTAAAACGAAATTTAAATTTTATAACGTCCGCATAAGATTTCACTTTGAATCAATCATGAAATTTTGTCGGCCAGCTGACCGACAAAAGTTAAATTCGATTCAACTTTTTACGACAACAAAGTTTATCGGGTTAATTGTATAAAGAAACATAGGGTGGTATGAGTTTGAATTCTGAAATGTCGCCGTAAATGTTGTGTCAGACCAATTGTATTCTGCTCTTAAAATCAGAAATGTTTTGCGCCTAATTAGCTCTATTGGAATTTAAAAATACTATCATAAATATTTTCCCCCAAAGGCCTAAAAGGATAATAAAATGTCCTTTTTTCGACTTAATTGCCTTAAGCCCATATCAGAATGCAGCAGCGTTTTCGGGGCAGCGGGAAGCAAAAGTTTCCCATTGGCTAAGAGCAAAATTATGACGTACTAAAAGCAGCAAAAATTCTCGCTGCTTTTTTAGCGCTATTTCTATTTTTACTGACGCTGCCCGAGCAGTAAATTTTCCATATACTTCGAATATACGCTATACGCCGTCAGAACGCTAATGCCTTCATTAATTTTATCCAAGTCATCAATTACTGTAGACATTTTATGAACGAATAGATAAATTAACAAAATTTCATGAGAAAATCAAACAAATGAGAACTGTCAAACTGATTTTACTCCGGATTCGTGCTGCTCCATTCCGTGATGGAAGTCAGCAAAACCAATTTTACTGCCAAGGCAGTTTTGCTGCCGCAACGAATGCTGCTTCATTCTGATATGCGCTTTATAACTCCTAAGTAACTCGACTTACGCATTGTAATACATTTAATTTATTATAAAATGTCCTTATATTTTTTCTCGTAGCATTCATTCGAAACAAGGTATGTATTCGCTAAAAGTTGATTTGTGTAGACCGAAATTACCAAACAAAATTAAATTTTGCTTTTCTAACTGTCAATTTCGCTCACATATTGTTAAAAAAAATAAATAAAATATGTTCCCAATGCAATCCCATTATGAAACTTTACAGAAATGATTTGGAATAATGAAAGTTTATTTGTGATATTTTAAAAAAAAAATAAAACATTGCTTTTTGAGATAATCAAGGTTAAATGTTATATGGCGTGACCTTGAAATTATAAACTGCCCAAAATATGTGAAATTAAAAAAAGCCCAGAATGAAAGCCTATAAAATAAGCCTAATGTGTTTAGGAACTCTATCTCATTCCTACCTAGGGATGCCAACGATACCTCGATGTTTGCAAAACATCGAAGTATCGTTGAAAAATATCGAGTTTTAACCTCGATGTTGAACAGGGTGATATATCGAAGTATCGATGTTGCTATCCACGATGTTAGAACATTACTCTTCATAAAATTAGTAGAGAAACTAATTTTAGATAGATTTAATATAGCCACTCTACTTAAAGATTTGTTTAAATTTTCTTTATTATCAATTTTCGGTTTCATCTTTCTGCAAGATTTCGCAAAAAATACCAGAGCTAGCCATGCAATTTTACAGAGATGTTTGGTCCTGATGTGGAAATCCGTTAACCGGAAGTAACCAAAACGGCAGCTTTTTAAAAACTACGATTTCGGTTTTTGCGATTTATTCCGAAACTAACCATTTTCCAATAGTCTTATGTACTACAAAACTTGGAGACAATAAAATTCGCTACATTTATGTCTTTTACTAGAACTCCGTTATGAAGATATGCCGGTATTTAAAAAAAACATGTGTGTGCAGTGCTTTTTTGTGGTTCAACGTATAAGAAGAGTTAAAATCGTGTTAATTCTACCTGGGTACACTCCGCCCACAGTAGAGCATCCGCCAGGTGGATAAATTATTTATTAAATTTAACTTTTTCAAAACATCGCTATCGATGTTTTCAGGACAATGTTTTTTAACATCAATGATTTTCGATATATCGAGGTTTTATGAACGATGTTAGCTGCGACCCATTGGGCTAATTTTTTTACTCCGGAGTAAATTTTCAATGGGTCGAATTTTTTATGCCAAGAACAATTTCTAACCTCAAAATTGAGCTGTCATATTTGTGTAGAATAGTGCTGTGACTCGAAGTACTGTCCTCAGTTAAATATTTATTTTAAAATATGAATCAGTCACGAAAATGGTCTTTCAATGAGGGGAAAGCACTTATTTCCTGTTACAAAAACAGAAAAGAGGAATATTTTCGAACCAGAAGCAAAAATCGGTTTTGGGAAAATATGTTGCAAGATCTGGAGGCTGAAGATGTACTGGTTAGTAATTTATTTAATTAATATAGAAAAACAATTAAACATTTTATATATTCTTAGCTTTCACTGGCGACGCCGGAAAATCTGGAACTGAAGTGGAAAAGCCTTTACCGCGCTTATAAGAACGCGAAAGACCGAGGGACTGGATCTAGTGCTTCAAAATTTCCATACCTTGAAGACATGGCTAAAATATTTCATCATAGTCCTCTCCATAGTTCTCCTTTTGCAACAAGCGTTGGAGCAGGCACAAAACCGGGAGATATAACCCCTGCACCGATGAAGAATGCAAAGGATAATATACCCGCATCGGAAGGAAAAGACTTCGACTGTGAACCTCCAATAAAGGAAATAAAATTTAAAAAAAAACATGTAAATAGCAAAATTCTGGCAAGGACGGAATATTATAAAAATGCATTACACGAAAAAGTAAAAAAAAAATGTTGGAAGCGCTTTTAGAAGAGAAAAAAGCAAAAAGGAGAATGTTGGAAAATTATTTTAATAAAAATAATACAAAACTTATGATTTTTTAGTTATTTTTAGTCTTTTTTCGTTCAACCAAATATAATCACACTAAAAATATTGAAATGACAATTCAAGCTTTGCTTTCACAAGTTTTTATCATTTTAGCCATAATGTAATTTCCATAAGAGTTACAATTGAATACACTCCGCCGATCTGAGAGAAAAATTTCCCATTCAAACGTTTGTGACTACGATATGGCAATACATGTTCTTGAAAATTGTTCGTGAATTGGAGGTGGTGCAGTTTTGCTCTGTTCGGGAACACTCCGGAGTAAAAAATCAGCCCAATGGGTCGCAGCTGTTGCATCCCTATTCCTACCCTGAGTCATACATTTTTTTGTGAATGCACTTTAGCAGAAAATTGTAATTGCCTGAGTATTTCAAAGTGGTGAGGGTACATAATGTGAGCCAAATTTGGAAGAAATCCAAAATAAAATTTTTTTTTGACTCCAAAACAAAAATTTTTTGTCCTGACGTGGATTCGAGCCCGATCTAGTACAGTTAAATTTAAAGTCAATCGGATGAGTGAAAGTGGGTCAAAATTAGATTACATGATTTGAGCCTGACAGACAAAGAAACAAACAAACAGACAGACAGATTCGAAGGCAAGCTAAATAAAAGCTTTTAAAATAAAAAATCTACTCCCCCATTTTCACAATCTAGTACCCTTTGGGGCAATCTGTTACCTTTTAGATGTTCTCAAGTTCCATCCCTGCCTGTAACCTGTAACATACAGAAAAATTGACTCCTACACTTATACCACCAAAAGATATTTTTCTACACCTCTATATAAAAAGAGTCTTCCTAACCCAAGTCGAAAAAAGCCCTCCCAGATCGGTGTCACCATAGCACATTAGAGCCTGGCAACATTGCCAGTTTCTGTCAGAATTAGGCGGACTATTTCAACCAATCTGAACATGGTTTTACACGTATGAAATATAAAGTCTTGCTTTAGAGATTTTTATTCCTGGCAACCTCATTTTTTAGAGCGTAGTTTTTACTATTTACCAGTAACCTTCAAGAGTGCTACACATAAACATTTTTGCATGTGCAGCGAACTAACGGTTCATTACTTATTTCATTTTTAGGCGAAAAAGGAAGAAGTTTTTGTGGAAATTTGATTAGCCTTAGACCAAGTGTTAATTTTATCAGTATTTTAAAACTCCTCAAAAATATTTTTTGTTGCAGTAAAAGTTTAAAAAAAAAGTGAATTGCGTTTATAATTTTGAAGGTTTAGCAAAAATGGGACAAGGAAAAGATCTGCAACCACTTGAAAAAAATCAATTATAAATTATTTTAAAACTAGGCGAAAATTATGGAAAAAATTCGAAAAGTTGTGCAGAACACAAAGCTGAGCGTACGCCAAAGTCGTGATATTTTAAGGAAAGTGCGAGAGAACTTGTCCACATCAACACAAATTCAACAAAAACTAAACTTGCCAGTGACATCCAGACGAGTACGACAAATTTTACACATTGACCCGAAATTAAAATACCGCCGAATATTGAAAAAGGCATTCTACAAAATAGAACATAAAATAGCGAAATTGAATTTCGCCGAAAAATAACTTACTTGAACGGAAGATTGGAAAAGGGTAGTTTTTAAGGATGAAAAGAAATCCAATTTAGATGGACAACTTTGGGGATTGAAGCGTTTTCGTGGAATAGAAAATCACAAATTGTGTGGGTTCCCGCTTCTACCTATTGCGAGATCCTTGACGGAGCCTATGGCAGAGGATATTTTTCTGGCAGCCGTAGACACTGTCAATGCGACAAAGCTGTGGTTGGAGCACAGAAACATTGCTATTCCTGACTGGCTAGCCAGAAGTCCTGACATGAATACCATAGAATATTTATAGGGAATTTTTGCCCGTGTTGTTTAAAAAGAAGGTATCCAGTATAATTCTGTTTTTGACTTAAAAAATACAATCAGATCAGCCTAGAACTCTATGCACATCCAAATTTTAAGAAAATTGGTCCTCTCAATGAGCCACTGGATTTTTGAATTCATAAGAGCGAACGACGGCAATTCTAAATACTAAATCTTGAAAATATGAGAAAAAAATTATGAAAAAAAGTTTTTTTTCTAAATTATTTGACATAAAAAAGTAAAAATGTGCTAATCGGAAAAAATTAAAATGTGCTAATCAAATTTCCTGCACAGTATAAATACCGGTGCTGACTAGGCCTGTTGAATTTTTTTGGAACCTGATACGAACCGGATAAAGGTATTTTAAATTTAAACGATTATGAAGAACATTTAAATAGATAAAATTGCAAAAATCTTTCTAAATTGGCCTATAAGTTCCGAAATTTTGCTACAAGACTTTAATTATTTATTTAACATTTATAAATAATTTTTTATACTTTTACGAGTAATCTTTAATCTTTATTTTAAATTTTTCTGTCTTTTAATTTGAATTTAACTAACTGCATACTTTTGTTTTATTTTTATTTATTTATTCGTATTCCAAACTATGATTGCTCCAAAAGCTTCTAGAGAACTTAGAAGAAAACGTAATGCGTTTTGAAATTAAAAAAAAATTTGGAAATAACGTTGTATATCAAACTTATATCGAGGTTGGGAACAAACAATTTAGCGTCATATGTATGTATGTATAAAAAAAACAAAGTTTTATTTTCAGAAGCAAGTAAAGGGTCGACAGAATTAAAAAATGCGGTTCCAATTTTCCAACCATAGACCCTCGACGATTTTTGTTTTGATCGGCTTGCATGTGTTTGTAAACATGTGTGCCGAAGAAAACTGGATATAAGAACAGGCTTCAACACAACCTCAAATTTGTACACAAAGTTTATTGGCAGCCCTTTATTCAAATATTTACCTGCGTCGAAACAACGATAATAGAATCGCGCAGCTGTTCGCTAACGGAAAAGTTTTCAATCCGTCAGCTTAATCAAAAGCTTCACGAAAATCAATCTCCGTTCACGTTACGTTTTTTGTTTTGTTTGGAGCGAACGTGAATGGCGACAAAACCAACACAAAAAGCACAATTCGCTTGGATTAAAATTTCTTGATGAGATGAATTTTACACCTATTTACATATATGCACACACAAATGCACTGAAAATTTATTCAATTCTAGAGCGATTCTCGATTGTTTTGTCTTCTTCTTGCATTCACGTTTTAGCTTCTTCTGCAGTGAAGCACCGCTACGGCGGCAACACTAATCGGCACAATGAACGAGTTTCAAGAACTGTTGGCAACACTCAACAAATACAGCAGATGGAATTCGCCCGTAGTTAGACAGAGCCGGAACGATCGATCAGTTCGTTCGCACGTGTGGAAAGTGTTTTTTTTTCGCCGTGTTTTCTGGAGCTGTGTTTGTTTTTTCTGTTTTGTTATTCTCGGCTCTCTGTGTGGGTTTTGTTGTTGTTTTCTGGTGTTACCAGTACGAAAAATACTCTGAATTGCAGACAAAAAAAACAGAGAATCGGAAATTCAGTCTGACCAATGCGGAAAATGCACTGCAAGGGCGAGGAGTTGTTTATCACCCTCCCGATGCACACACAATTGGTTGGTGTCTCTGTCCAGGGGGATTTTTTTCTTTTTTGTTTGCGACAACGGAAACTACGGCGGATTTTCTGATATTCCTTACTATTTCAGTGCTAACACGTGCAAATTGTTATTGCTGAAATGTTTGGTCTGCGACACGAATTTCTTCCTTTCTACGAGTTTACGAAGAGAACAAAAGGAAAATATCTTCGTCCCACTGATTTACATCTCCTTCTGCTGTACAGTCTTTCGCGAGTATTCTCTCGGCCGCACACTTCAGAACTTGTCAACCGGCAGACGATAGGCAAACAAAAACGCGCAGATGAAAGCCCGATTGTTCGAAAACGGGCGGAAAGCGACTTCTAGGACACCGACGACGGCACGGGGATGCAACACAAACCGAAATGCACTTCTACCGGGTCGGACCCGGGAATTAGAGGCGGTAAAGGGGGAACGAAAAAAATGCTCTCCTGGTTTTGCTTGTTTGGAATCGTCCCGGGATGGATCCTGGAGACCGGGAAGCGCTGGAGCAAGGACAACACTCACTCGAAAGGAACTCTGCTGCTGCTTTTTGTTGTTGTTTTTTCCTTCGGTCTTTTGTCGCTTGGTTTTTTTTTCTTTGCACGGATCTGTCGTTCACTTGATTCGAATTTTCTTGCGTTTTTCTCGTTCACGGCGTATGAATCGGATGCTGAATTAAATTCACTGATTGATGTTGGTAATTATCACTAACTGTACAACGCTATTTACAATTTAATACAGGATATTTGACGGTCAAAAAACTTTTAAGCCATGAGAATGCTCGAAGTCTCAACGAGAAGCGCCCGACATTTACATTACCTTCCACAATACAAACCAATGGAGTCAACACTCGCAAAACTCCGCCGCACCGAAAACCAACACACAGTCGTGAGTTTATGTAGGAAACAGTGTCTGTACATGGCTGGGCTAATATGGCTGCCTCGGTCAGTTCTGTAGTGGGGAATGCGTGCGCATTTTCGGGTGCCCAGAGCGATAGAAAACTAGAGTTCCACATTGAGGATGGTTTCTCACTCAGGAAGCTAGCCATGAGTTATACAAAAATTTTACATTTTTAAAATTATTTGCTTTTGATCAGTTTTTGTGATTATAATAGTATATTCTGTCTGATGAAACTTTGAGATATCGACTCAATTTTTTTTTGTTTGAAAGAATATTTTTTAGCATTAAGTATGGAATATAACGTCGTTCAGATGTCCGCCGGCGATTTTATTGGTACCACGTATTCGGGAGGTCCAATTTTCGATGACTTTGTCGCATAAATCTGGCTGAATTTGCTGGATGTCGTTCGTTATTTTGTCCTCGAAGGCATCAATTATTTGCGGTTTATTCGTATAGAACTGCGATTAAATATAGCCCCAAAGATAGAAGTCTAAAGGCGTTAAATCGCACGATCTCTGTGGCCAGTTCACGCTCCCGTCGCACGAGATAACCATGCCCTGAAATCGCTCGTGCGAGAAAATTGCAGCTGATAGTTTAACCTCGACGAGTAGTCTATTTCCAAACGGTTGGCGGCGCTAATGTATGTTTTCTAGATAGGTACTCTATATGAATTTCGAAATCTGCCCGGGAGCAGTGATTATTAACCTTTTTTAGCAATCGATTTAGTTCCTTTTATACTTCTCCGGTAGTACGATTTAAAATAAATAATCAAACCTCATAAATTAAATATTAGTGGGTATAGTGTTTGGAGTTTTTATACAAAAACATTTGAAGACTCGAGAACCAATTGAAGCAAAAAATTGAAATTTACCAAACTGGATTTTATCAAAAGATAAAACTATTCCAAACATGGGAAAAATTGAACTATTCCTTCCCCCTCTTTTATACAAATGGAACAAAAATTCGAGTATCTCGAAAACGGTTCATGTTTTCAAAATCTCGAAAACGGTTCATTTTTTCATAGGGTTCTATGGGACGATAACAGTTTTCGAATCCAAAAAAAACCACGTCAAAATAGGTTAAGATTTACTAATAGCAGTCGATCTTACCATTTTCTTTATATATTTCCAATACATACATATGCAAAAAGGCAGGAACCCACACATATACAGACGTTGCGGACTGGTCCTGTGGACGTCCGGGGCTCCGTAGGTTTTTGAATGATTTTAATACCCTTCTTATTTGAAGGCCTAAAATTAAACTTTCGAGAAAAAAAATTAATTATGAACGGGGTTTGCTCATTTTTAAACCGACTTTTTGAAAAAGTGTTTTTAAAAGTCTGAAAAAAGGACAGATAGTGGCTTTTTGACAATAGTGGGTAAAAAGTATTTTTCCTTTGAAATAGAAGACTTGTCCTCGAAAAAGAGAATGTCTGGTCACCCTACCACCTAATTGAGCATTTCTCTACTTCCATGCGGCCACCATACGGCCAAAATAACAGCTTACATATAAAAAATTGCGTCTTCCATGGAAAATGACCTGTGCAATGATTTGATCGTTTTTATTTTCTTATACGTAGTATAATAAAGTATTGTATTCATAAAAAAAAATTTCAACTTCTTGAT
Organism: Chrysopilus asiliformis; assembly: GCA_964034945.1. Classification (NCBI taxonomy): domain Eukaryota; kingdom Metazoa; phylum Arthropoda; class Insecta; order Diptera; family Rhagionidae; genus Chrysopilus; species Chrysopilus asiliformis. The sequence goes on along the minus strand of OZ035960.1, from coordinate 93,151,630 downwards.
TTTGCCTAAAAAACATTTCCGGAGCACTCCTGAGTCGATTGGTTGGAGCCTTTCTGTCCGTTGATTTTGACTATTTTTGTAATTGAAATTGTCGATTTTGACTATTTTTGTAATTAAAATTGTCGATTTTGACTATTTTTGTAATTAAAATTAACTATTTTAGTAATAGTCACGATTTGCCATTATAAAATAGTTAAATTTACTATCTTTTCTCTCAGTAACGGGAAATCCGTTAACCGGAAGTTATCGAAATGTCGGCTTTTTAGAAATCGCAATTTCGTTTTTTGTTACTTACTCGGAGACTACGCGTTTTTCAGTAGTCTTATATAAAATTTTCTGCTTCTTTACCTTTTACTAGAACTCCGTATCTCAAGCCGTTATCGAGATATACCGTTATTTAAAAAAAAGACAGTTTGCAATTGTCTCGAAAAAAAACGGATTTTCGTTAGTTTAATGTATGAGATAAATTAAAGAGAATAATAGGGCTATTCACTCTTTATCGTAGTTGATCGTAAACTCGTTGAATCGTAGAATCGTAAATAAAATCGTAGTTTTTTGACAGTTCTCCATACAAATTTTTTTACGACGAAAACTACAATCTACCACATCCGAGGGTATGGTAAAATCGTAGTTTTTGTCGTACTTCTAATAAAGTGAGGTTAAGGCATGTTTTGTGACATGTCAACTTGGTGCCAACTCTAAAATGGACATTGGAAAAGCAAGTAAATTAAAGTATTTATATGATTTAGTATAAATTAAGAGTTAAAAAATGCTTTAAACAATTTAGGTAAAGAAAATAAATAAAAGAGTCAAAAGTTTACGACAAAACCTACAACCTCTAGTAAAGCGCTACTCACGCTTCGTTGTACTTTTCCATCGTAGATGTACAGTACAATCTACGATTTTACCACTGATATCCTACTACTAGATCAAGCCATTTGCTATCTCAAATGGACCACTGAAACGTCAAAAAGCTATGACGAAAAAAGGGACAAAGCTAGTAATTCTGGGAAATTAAAATTCTGAAAAAAAATGCTTATGCAGGTCCCCGACGGAATATTATTCAATCCCTATACCGATTATTCATGTTAATATTCAGAGCTGCCACTGTACATTAATATGCAATTCCCTAAACCGTGTATAAGTCTTATGAGTTCGACGTAAAACATATAATTCAAGTGTTATTGAGTTGGTTGATTCGAACGTTTGGCATCACTAAAATTCGAAGACAAAATGAGACAACCATAGTCACGCTGTCCCATATTTTTGCTATGAAATTGTTCGAGTGCCGCGATCTAGTAGTAGGATATCTGTGGATTTTACTATCTACGATCAAGACTGAATTGCCCTAATGTTTGTCACAATTTTGCCTTTTACCATTATCCGCTATCTTTTACCGTTATCGAGATATTATCATTAAAAATTAAAAAAATACATTTTAGCGAAATCGAATGTATAAACGGGACCTTAACCCATTAATGCCCATGAGAAAACCACTGAATATTTTCAACACAAAAATCAATTTATTCTTATAAAACAAACAGAATAAAAAGAAATTCTGGAAAAAAGTTTTGTGCATAAATCTGTGGTAATAAGCTACTTTGACTTAAGTCGATTTTCAGGCAAAGCTAAAGTGATATGTTTGTGCAGGCCCGGCTCAACCTAATATGCAGACCATGCAAGGCATGGGGGCGCCGAGCTAAAGGGCGCAAGAAAAGTAAAATTTTAGAAACTTAAATAAATAAAAAAAAATATTTAAAAAAAAAACTTTTATTAAAAAAGAATGCACTAAAAAAAATAATTTTCTGGACGCTGTGTATCACAAATATAAAAGCTTTTTAAAAGCGAGATAAATTTTTATTTTATTGTTTTATGCTTTATCTCGCTTTTTAAAAGCTTTTATATTTGTGATACACAGCGTCCAGAAAATTATTTTTTTCTTTTTAGTGCATTCTTTTTTAATAAAAGCTTTTTTTTAAAAAAAAAATTTTTATTTTTTTTATTTTCTTTTTAATCTTCGAATATATACCCTTACATTTGAGATGTCCTTACAGGCTTTTTAACTTGAGAATCGTATTCAGCGACCCCAAAAACCCCCAGAATAGATTTTTTTCCGGAAAATTTGGAGAAAGGGATAATCACGTTATCCTTACAGGACCTTCCGTTATCCTTACAGACTTTTTAATGACAGATTCGGATTCAGCGACCTCAAAAACCCCCAGAATAGATTTTTTTCCGGAAAATTTGGAGAAAAGGATAATCACGTTATCCTTACAGGACCTTCCGTTATCCTTACAAGGACGAAGTAGTGAAAATATTGTATTGTCATCGGACTTATATAAGTGTGCAAAATTTCAAGTCAATCGGACAAGTGGAAGTGGGTCAAAATTGGGTTGCAAGATTTGATCTGACAGACAGACAAACAGACACGAAGGGAAGCTAAATAAAAGCTTTTAAAAATTGTTAACTTTTTTATACTTTATGTTGAACTATTATAATTCGTTGAACTTGTAATTATTTTATTTGTATGAATTATTTTACATAAAACGTTTTGTGCCTTTAAATTTATTTACTTATCTGCCATATGTACACTTTTTTTTAATTCAAACAAAAAGGGCGCAAAAAAAAACTTGCATAGGGCGCAAAAAAATAACTTGCATAGGGCGCATAGAACCATAGAGCCGGCGCTGTGTTTGTGAATGCAAATAGAGATCAGTTAGATTTCGCCTGAAAATAGACTTAAGCTACTTTAACCCTCTAGCCGGAATGCCCTTCAGGGAATTCGCTTGTTTATAACAGGTAACAATTTTAATCGCCGGAAATCGCCGGAACGTGTCACACTGACTTTTGTAAGTTATCGCTTTACATGCTGGAAAAAATTTGGCCCTGTACGTTGTCTTGGTTACGGTCTGTCGCAAGTTGAAAGTCACATTGTGGTGAATTTTTTTCGGAAATATTCCGGTTAGAGGGTTAACTTATTGCCACAGATATATCCGGTGTACTAGTTTTAGTTTGGCGGGCGTTAATGGGTTAAGGAAATTTTTTTCATGCAGTAATATCACAATTTAAATGATATTTTTTTTATTTACCTAACCTATGGACTCCATTAGACTTTTTTCCAGATTAGGTTTAAATCATAGATATCTTATAGAACTAGATATCGTCATCTGCTATCTCATATGGCGCAAAATGTGACAGCCGAATCTTATGGTTGAGCGGGTCAGATATAGATTCCAATTTAAGACTATTAGAGCTTATGTGGTTTCCTTAAGGATTAAAATTCAAAAGCTTAGTACTTTAGGATGCCTAATGCACTTGACTTGACACCCCAAATTTCCTAAGATCAAAAGAGACAACTATAGTTCAAATGTGCCATTTTCTTTATATGGGCTTATTAGGAGCGAAGCATTCTATTTGTATAATTCTGTAGTTTAAATCCAATCACCAAAAAGTCTAATGGAAACTCAAAAAATCTTGCATCATTATTTAAATCTCCTTAATGTCATGATTTTTAAATGTCCCATTGAGTCATGGGGCAAATACATTAAAAAAACATAACAAAAGCTATAATTGCCAATCTGGCAATTATTGAAAACCCGTATGGTGATTTAAGTGAATGGCGAACAGTTTTATCAAAATTCCACTATGAAGTCAAACTTTCCAATAAGATTTTTTAAAATTTGTTCCAATCGGATTTTGATGTATGGTAGTTTTATGTAGAATAGTATCCTGAATAACTTTTGTTCTTGGACTTTTTTGATAAGATGCACCGTTTTTGAGATATTCACAAAAAACGTTTTCGTTCGTATGGGGGGTATCCCCCCTAATGGTCCATTTTTGCCCATTAACGAACTTAGCCTCGCATTTTACGAAAAACGAATCTGCGCAAAATTTCAAGTCTCTAGCTCAATCCGTCCGCCCGCAATCCGCGCCACAGACGGACGGACAGACAGACGGACAGACAGACAGACAGACGGACAGACAGACAGACAGACGGACGAACATGCAGAAATTAATTATTTTTATCATTCTAAACACACTGGTGTAATTCATTTTTATGTGTGATGACGGGATCTTGGCGTTACAAACGGTAAGGCAAAGTTAATATACCCTTTGGTTTCACCATACGGGTATAATTACGCGATTTTTTTCGGTACGGCCCATAGATTTAACAATTTGCTTTAAATTACTGTTTTTTAAATGACAAACGAGTCAGTTTATGCACAACCGTCAGATATGAGACTTCCAAGTGTGGCTTTTGGACTTTTGTGTTTAACGATGCATGTAATATATTTGTATCCATTCTTTAACCAAGAGATTTATATAATACACAATTCCTATCTTACAGATATCCTGCTCTTGGTATATTGAATTTACGGCCGTCGACGTCGACGTTTTTGTACCCTGGATAAATTGTACTTTTGATTTTAATCGCACAGTTTTAAGAGGCCAATGCGATCTCCGTTTGAATATCAGAAAACTGAAATTTCAAGTCGAATTGTACCTGGATCATGACAGTGAAAGTAGGTGCGTTCTAAACGCCACCAAGGAATATTGTTCAATATTTAAGGGTAAAGATATTTTATCGACAGTAGTCGTTAAGCATCTTTCAGAAAAAACTAATCTAAAGAAATGTCCATTAAAAATCGGTCGATATTTTTTACGTCCTCTCAGTATTTCTAATAAGGATGCTCCAGCAATGCTCAGGAATTTGGTGATGCCTTACAAAAGTGGCAAAGTATTATTAAACTTTTACACTGAAATTAATGAAAACGAAATGCATTTTGGAGCAGCATCAGTGGGGTTTGGTTTCATTACTAAAAAGTGATTAGGGGCCGATATTAAGCCCAATTCAGACTAACGATTGCGATTACGATGACGATTACGATTGCGATTACACTTGCGATTACAATTGAGGCTTCTCGACCAATGAGATCAAAGCTTTTAACAATAAAAATATGAAATCTTTGATCCCATTGGTCGAGGCTGCTCAGTCGTAATCGCAAACGTTAGTCTGAATTGGGCTTTACAATGTTTAGGGTTGCCAACTTTGTTGCCCATAAAATTAGGGGAAAAATACATAAATGGTTTTTTTTGGGGAACGAATTTCCTTATGGGTTTTTTTTGGGGCAAAAACATTAATACTGAATTTGAACTATTCCAAATTTAAATATAGTATGCCGCGTATTCAAGCTAGTATGGATATTTATGAGTTTAAAATTAGTGGAACCAGCACAGAAATGCGCAATGTTAGCGACTTCTTTGAATGAATTTTAAGCTTGTATTCATAATACAGTGGAACCTTGATAAGTCGAAACTCGATATCTCGAAGTTTCGTCTTTTCCTGTCAATGTCTTTCGATAAGTCGAATAGCGAGGTTCCATTGTTGTAAGTAATTCTTGAAAATGTTAAAAGTTTTATTTTGTTAACTTAAAAAATAATACTATGTTATATTCTAATATATAAATAAGAAAAATAAGTATGAAACATTATAGCGTTGTTAGTTTTTCTCTTACTATAAAAAATAATATCAAGATTTTTGTGATAGTAAATAACTTTTTGGAAGGTACTTCAATATTAAAATAAATTTAATCTTGAGCTCTTGTTGCATGATTTTTATACTCTATATCGACGCTTTCGTGCAAGACTATCGTATCTCTCTCGAACTGTAAGAATTTTGACAATTTTATAAGTAACGATAAAACGTTAATATTGGGAAGAATTTTAGTTATTTTCTCTTGATGTTGGAAGAAAATTGCTCAATCTGCAATTGTAAATCCTTGAGGGGTTAACCTCTCGTGTAGTCCGTTCGCCCTTTGTTGCTGTCTTCTAAGCATATTTGAGGTTATAGTCCACTTGTATTCCTTGTGTAGTATTTGAAATAGTGTATTCCGTTCGCCCTTCTAATTTAGACTAACGATTACGATTGAGCTTTCTCGTCCCATGAGATATCAAAGCTTTCGTGTCCTTATCGTTGAAAGCTTTGATCTCAATGGTCGAGAAGCTTCAATCGTAATCGCAATCGTTAGTCTAAATTGGGCTTTATGGACTTTTTGACTACAGAATCGAATTCAGCGATCCCAAAGGATAATGATGTTATCGTTACATGGCCTTCCGTTATCCATACTACAAGGACGAAATAGGGAAAATATTGTATTGCCATCGAAGTTACGCATGTGTGCAAAATTTCAAGTCAATCGGATGAGGAGAAGATTACTGTAAGAGAATCTAAATATGTAAAGAAATAATCCAAAAAAAATTGAAACACCGTTAAAATTCCATTGTAATTAATTTTTATTAAAAACTAATAAAATAAAAACATTTTCTTCCTTTTGAAAACTATCTTTTATATATATATTTATAATATTTATAGGTTTTATTTATTTCATTATTTTCATAATCAAATCTTTTCCATCTCATTCATTTCTATTATTCCTTAATCTCCATCTTTTTCAGCCATTTTTATAATTTCAATTAAAACATAAACAAAAATAATAAATTCATAAGTTTTATAGCGCAGAATGTTTATTCCAACATTTTCAAGTGTAATTTTACAATTTTATTAAAAAATACAGATTTTTAAATTAATATATCTTATTCTGTGGGACTTTTTCTGAATTACAATAGTTTTTTTTACAATATTTTAACTACCAATTTTGAAGTGTTTACTTTAGGTTATGTGACTCGAGTTAAAAATGGCTTTTTTCAGAAAAAGAACAAACAAAAAGGGGTGCCAATTTTCAAATGTTTTTAGAATAGTTGGTAATATTGCCCTAATTTAGACGAGAACGTTTGTGGGAAATTGAATTTTAAGAAAATATGCACAAAAGTCTTAAAATTTAAAATTAATGGCGCATTTTCGAATAAATCAAACATGTTTCCTTTCCTTGCTGCTCATTACAAGTTAAAAGTAATAATTATAATAAAAATATTATTTGCTATCATTTAATTGTTGATTTTTTGGATAACTAATTAAAAAACTATAATTAACTAATGACGAATTGATTTTTATTCAACTCAAAGCGTATTTAATTCATGTGTGTGTCTATTTATTTATATTTTTTTAAATTATATTGTATTTCATAGTTTTTTTATATACATTTCAACCTCGTTCTGACACATTTGAGTAACGTTTATTTAAAATGAAATTGACTTCGAAAGCATTTTTGATGGACGAGCAAAGCTTTTGGATATGGTAATGCCAAAGCACCAACATTCTTTTTTAAATCGCGGAATTTTTAATTAATAATTATCACGTTTTCCAAAATAATTTCGATTTTTTGACAAAAAGCGAATAAACTGTGGGTTTAGCTCAACAGATTTCGAAACTGAGGCGTTAAAAGCTAGAGTGGACCAACCCACATAATCGAGTTTTTGAAGCTTTTTCACTTTTGTACTATTATTTACGGTAAATTTTTTGGAAAAAAAATTTGTGTGGACTTTATTACTCAATGTTGAAATGTTCTTTTGTGCATCCAAACATTTTTATCTAGAAACTCACTCGCAATAGTGATTCAAACACAAAAAAAAATCACGATTTCGACATGTGGGTTGGTCCACTCTGGCTTTTAATGCCTCAATTTTTCACAAGAAGTCCTATAACGCAAGGTACAGCTAGAGTCGTATTCGCAATCTTTAAGCCCGATTCAGACTAATGATTGATTCCTCTCGAGCAATGAGATCAAAGTTTTTAACGATAGAGACGAAAGCTTCGATTTCATTGGTCGAGGAAGCTCTATCGTAATCGCAATCGTTAGTCTGAATTGAGCTTTGGTCTGAATTGGGCTTTGGTCTGAATTGAGCTTTGGTCTGACTTGGGCTTAAGGGCGAATGGTCTTCACGAAAGGTTAACCCTCGAGTCGGACCGATTACTCAGCTTCGGCTTCGGCCAATGTCTGATATTTTTACTATTTTTACGTGTCTTTTTCAAAAGTCCAAATACCATTTGAAAACCCAGTTTTGGCCACTGGACCACCATTTTTCATGCCGAATTTCGTATATTTAAACCACCAGAATTTTACGTAGCTTTACTTACGTTGAATTACAAGTGTTTACACGCTTTTGTCCTAAACATAAAATTGATAAAAATGAAGCCTAATCTACACGACCAACGGAAACAGTGAAAACTGTTAACCATCAACAGGATCTGTCATTCTACCGTTCTGTTCAATGTCAACGGTTGACGGTCAATATTTCAACACGTTTTTTCGGCATTTCAATGTCGTATGGATACTCAGGCAACCGTCAACGGTCAACGCGTTTTTGGTTGATCGTGTAGATTCAGCATAAAAGAACACCATGTTTTAGAGCAGGCGCGCACTGTGGTTGTGGTGTGAACGTCGCCAAAACTCACTAGAAGCTATTTTGCTCGAACACCGCTGCTTTCAAATTCATCAAACAAATGTTAAACTTTGAATGTGCGCTGAATTCTGTATTTATTCAAATGTATTTTAGTTTCAATTAAAAATTACTTAAACTGGCTTAAGATGTTTTCTTTAAAAAAAAATCTCTTCTTTTTCAATTTTCAATCAATTCTCATTCTGATTTGCATTCACTTCCATTTGTTATTTGATTCCATTTTGTTTTTATTTTTATTACATTATTTTCCTATCATCAGTTCTATTTGATTTTTATAATAATTTGTAATCATTGTTTATTATTTATTTATTTATTAAATATACAAAACTAAATTTGAATTTGTTTCATTTTTTTTCATTCTTTTTGTTTATTTGAAAATTTCTTTGTTTTTTTTTTCTTTTTGACTTAAAATATTTTCTTTTTTTTGATTCTTCATTGTTTATTTTATTTAATAGTTATTACTTTTTTTTAATGATTTTATTATAAGTTTAGATTTACTCGTTTTGTATGCTTTGTTTTTTTTGTATGTAGTTATGTCAGTTTTTTTATGCATTACAGAATAGTTTTTCTATACATTTTTCTCTTTGTCTCTGAGTTTTTTTTCTTTGTCTTTGATTTTTCGTTTTATCCATTTTTTCTTAACACGTTGGCTACCATGTGAGTCACCGGTGATCGCAGCGTGTCACCCACAGGGACAATGTGAGTCACCGGTGTACACACACTATTGTCATTACCGTCAGTTTCTCAAGTTCCAAGGTAAGTTTTTTCCGTTATATTTTATTCGATTCGTTCGTTTTTGTCTGTATTGATCTTGTGTTCACCGGTGCCTCACAGTGTGCAAAAGTGAAATAAGAGTTTGAGTCACCGGTGACTCACAAAGTACAGAAATGATTTTTGCGTTTTTTCCCAGTGTATACTAGCGGAGTAAGCGTTTTTTTTGGCTGGTAGCCAACGTGTTAATAAAACCTGCTTCACACGGAATTTTAACGGTATCTAGTGCCAATCATTGCTAGAGAAACTTCCAAATAAAATCGCCGATTGTTCGAAATTTCGTAATAAAAGCCATAGAATATACCTGAAACATCACTCGAGACGACTTTAGTGAGAAAATCATTTGAGGACGATTTTTGCTCACAGATAAAAACTTTCACACACACAAAGATCAACTGATCGTAATTTGGGAACAAGAAAGGTTCAATTTTCCCTAAAGTGTGAAAGAGATAGAGTGGTTTCTCGTAGCTGTCACATTTTTTCTCTTTTTAATGAGGAGCGTGAGGCAATCTGTGAATTCGACCTTTGTTTGGCTGCGGTAACGTGACAAGTCATCAAATTTTCGAGTTTTCGTCAAAAAATTTGTTGTTTTCAGCGAAATTATTGAACATACACACTTCTACAATGGAGATAACAATAAAACGGAAAATTTTTGTTAGTTTTGCCCTTACTGTACTCTTCTCTCAGTTGGTATAGAGATATGCTTATTCATTCAGCTCGTATCGTATTGCGAATATTTTGAGTTTTTCTTAAGAATTGTTGACAAAACAACGCATTCTAAAGAAAATCACCCTCAAATCGTATGTGAAAGAGAATCCAGCACCTAGTCTTGAGTAATGCTTCTAGTTTTCTATGATGCTTCTAGAACTTTTACTTCAGGGGAGCAATTCCGTTACTTTTTGGATCACAAGACGTTAATCGCCGAAATAGGCGATGATTTTTAGGTCACAGTAATTGAGGTATTATCGCACATAACTTGAACTTGAAAATTGAGCTTAAAATAATAAGTGGGAATTTTTCATTTGTAAGAGAGAGAGCTAATTATATGTGTGAGAGGGCCATAGATATACTAGATCGCTCGATTTGCTGTCTCAAATGGTCCCATTTCAATATAGTTCAGTGAATCAAAACGAGTCAAGTAAGAGCAAGATAACCGTATGAAAATAAATATACTCCTCTCGTTTAAACCGTGAGCTGTCAAAGGAAAATAGACTTTCGGAATGGTGTTGGCGCCTAAAGTTATTTGTTTGCGCCTAAAGTTAGTCTCAAACTTGTGAAATTTGAATTTTGCGGCAAACTAAATTTGAATTTCGCGACCTTTTACAGTTCAGTGGATGCGTTCAAGTACGATAAAGAGGGAAATACTTTTGGGACCATTTTTCAGCAGAGCTTTGTATGGTGACAGTTGTTCTATGTTATATAGTCCTGTGGAGAGGACACTATAAATTTAAAAAAAAAATGAACTTTAAAGTGAAGCAAGTTCTCGAATTTAGGACCAAGTAGGCAAAAAATAAACGTTTGTCTGTCAATATTCATGCTCTTGTTTTAAAACCAAACTTTGATTTTAATTTTTTGTACAAACAAACGCGTACAAAAATTTAATGTCTTTCTAATTAAATTTAAAAACAAAGTTTGGTCTTAAAACTTAAGTTTGGTCTTAATTTTGACAGACAAACGTAAATTTTTCGCCACTTGGTCTTAAATTCGAGAACTTGCTACAATTTTGTTTTGAAGTTTATCGTGTCGCTTTCTTTTCATACTTAGCTCTCCCTTAACAATGAAAAATTTCCATTTATGATTTTAAGCTCAATTTTCAAACCATTTGTACTTATGTGGGACAATACCTTTACGTGAAGGATAGCTAAAAGGCGATCAACTGAAAAAGTTGCCGAAGTGACCGTCGTCGGTGACATTTTTGAAACAAATACGACATTTTTTCATTTCTCTACTTTCAAGTTACTGAAATTTTAGCAAAAAACTCTTTCTTAACACGTTCGTGACATTTGCTTTTTCATCTTTTTTTACATTTGGACATCGTGTACCACGGGTGGTACACTAGCGATTTAATTTCTGGCGGATGTGCGCCATCGGTGGTACACGGTGCGTGTTTTTATATTACTTCCACAAAAAAACTACCGCAATATTTACTCGCGCGGTTTTAAAAAACTGTACATGTACCACCAGTGGTACACGATGTCACGAACGTGTTAAAGAGATTCCAATATTTCTGTGGTAATAAGTTAAAGTAGCCTAAATCGATTTTCAGACCAAGCCAAAGTGATCTGTAAATGCAAATACAGATCAGTTTCGCTTCGCCTGAAAATCGACTAGATACTTTAACTTATTACCACAGATTTTTTTTTTTTTGGTTCAGCGGTAAAAATTTAGAATATTTGAAATTATGAATTTTCTTTTTACGATTATTTATTTTTCAAATTTGTGTGTACAGTTTTATTTTGTTATGATTTTTAATTTATTTACTATTTGTAATCATTTAATTAATTAATTTTAATTTATAATTAAACAGGCACCTACATAATCCCGATATCATCGGAATCGATATTTTGTTATTATATTTATAAGTAGTTTTTAATTTGTTTTAAGATAATATTAATTTTATTATTAAACTCTAGTCTTATGAATAAGTTTTATATTACAAAGTTTTTTTTTGTTTTTTTAATGATTTACAAATTGATTCAATTTTTTGTGGATGTTTTGTGTAAATTTGTTGTAAATTTACTATATTTTTTTTTTATTACTTTTATTTAATTTTTTTACACATTTATATTATTTAAGATTGTTTAAGTTTTGTTATGTGAGATAATATACTCATATTTGTTTTTATTTTACACATCTGGTTGTTTTTCTTTCAGTTCTTGCAGGGTTTTATTTTTGATTATTTGTTGATTTTTTGCCCAAGAGTTGTTTGTCTTTAGTTATTGTCGATAAGCGTGTGATTTTGAAAGTCCAAAAAAGCTCTACATTTAACCAGCAAAAAAAACGCATATTTCGATGTTTTCATAAAACACCAACAGTAGAAAAAGTTTTTTCTTAACCTATTTAACGCCGCCGTCCTTTTAAAAGCCTCTAAACTATTGGTCACAATTACACACCAAAGGATGTCTAAACTTTTTGGTCACAATTACACACCAAATATTAATAAATGCCAAAAAAAAAGTTTCTATGCCACCTGGCTGTTCCTAAATTCTGATTTTACCAATTTCTGTAACTATTTTCTTTTATTTATTACTAGCTTGCATACCCGTCATTGCCGGGTTAAGTTTTTTGTCTAAGTTTTAGAATGCGAAGAAAACCGGAAAGAACTTAAAAACTTTTTAATGGGTCTATGTTGGGACTGGACCACCGACGAACATCTAGGCCAAATTTCAGGACAATCGGTTCAGTAGTTTCCCCGCGAAAGAGTAACATACCTCAAAAACTATGTTTCGAATTTACTTTACCCCCTCCCCTTACTCCCCCACCCCTCGCGCTATTTTTCCGTATGCCTATGTTGGAACCAGAACTACCACAGACACTCTCTGCCAAATTTCAAGTCAATTGGTTCAGCCGTTTTTGCGTGAAAGAGGAACAAACAGACAGACAGGCAGACAGACACCAACTCATTTTTATATATTAGTATGATAAAATAATTAAATATACGACTTTTCCTTCTGTGCATTTTAATGTACTGTCGGCCCTCAATGAAAAAAAACCCCAAAATTTCAAAACTTTTGAGGTTTAACTGTAGTAGTATAAGTGTAAAAAAATGGTTTGTCATGTGGATTCGCCATTAGGTAAATACACAAATTGTTAATTAATTTGAATTTCAAAGTTTTTTTACAGATTTTATACAAATTTCAGCTTTTTTTAATGACACTAAAATTTTTGATCTCAATGACTAATTTTGTAGGTACAGCAAGACTAGACTAAGGCAACAATGGGATACAAGTACGACCTGCCGATAATTTCAAAGTATCTTCCGCGAAAGCATTTTAAACCTTCTTTGAAATGTACTTTTAGGCCGACTTTTCAGGGTACGTTTTAACCGATTTGAAAAAAGCTACTACTTTTCAAATACTTTAAAAGTACTTCACGGAAAGTGATTTCCATAAAATTCTGTTCGCAAACAATTTTATTTTTTGCGTTTTTCAGATTTCTTAAATATTCTTTCAACAGAAATATTAAAAATTGCAAGTCAGTAAAGGCCGCCCTCCATTACCATGACTTCGGCAACTGCAAAAAAATAGAGACACATTTATGTGAAGATACGTTGACGAGAAAGGGAGATAAGAATCAACTGCAAAAATTTGTCGGCAACTGCAAGAATAATTTCCCCTGTTTTTTATGGCGATTTCTACTACAATCACACATTGTCCCTGTAAGTGAATAGTAAGCACGGACACATTCAAACTGTTATTATAGCGTGATGTCATTTTTCTCCTTCGCATGCATAGTCAAAAGCTTTGTTACCATGCCAATTTGAACATTATATTCATAGCATAAGGTTTGATATGATTGCTATAAAATTGTAAAACTGGAAGGGATAGCGTTTAACTTGTATTCAGTCATTCATTTTTAGATCTACATAAGTCTATCTTGCTCTAGTTTTCTGCATTTTTTTGCAGTTACAGAAGTCATGGTAATGGAGGAAAGCCTTAAAAGTTCTTGGATTTTTTAACCAATTTTACCCAAAATTGTTTAAATCGGTAGTTTTTAACTTTAGCTTTGTATTAATGATGGGCTAAGTTCGTTACTTTTATGATCCGAAACTCATTCGTTACTTTTAGTTAAGTAATCGTTACTTTTTTTGGTACTTTTATTCATCCATTGAACTAATTCTGTAGAAATTTTCCAAAACTTGATAACATTTTTCAAATTTTTATTAAAAGTTTCAAAGACATGAGAATTTTCTTAAATTCTTTCGTTAATTAAAACTTTAAAATAATCAGCAAAAGAAGAATGTTGTCATATTTTTTTGAAATTTTTAAATTTTATTGCTTTAACCCTCCGTCTATCGAAAAAAACATGCTAGAACTACCGTTGGGGTCAATTAGACCCCAATCGGTAATAAGCCATTTTCCTTTAGTTGTTATTGGGCGCATTCACGAATACTCAACGGTTGAGTAAATCTCGATTAGTTCTCGTGAATGCCTCGATACATTAAACAGCTGATATCTGTCAATCTTGTCATAGACAAATGGAGGGAAAATTTGTTGTGTGAAAATTGTTAGTTCGAATTATGGAAAACCACTGGTTTTTGGAGTTTTTAGCTGAAGATGATGTTACCACAAACATTGCAACAGATTCCTGATTTAATGCAAACATCTTTATTTGCGCATGAAATATTTAAAGGCCGTGAATCGGTGAAAGTGCGGAATGAAAAATTTCTTCAAACGATTGGAAATATTTCCACCTCTTGTAAACTAATAAAATGCAACTTATCAGTTTGTAATCTGTGATGCACCTCCGGAGTTTCGAAAATATTATGTTCCATATCATTTAATTTGTAAATTTGATCCAGAAAAGCCATTCTGTTTCGCAAATATTTTGTTCTTCGAAAAAACGCCAGCTGTTATCTGTCAAAATACTCAATCCATCGGTTGAGCAGAAAAGTATCGCAGTAATTTTCCGATACAAAAAATGGCGTCCGATCAGTGGTTATGATGAGTAAATCTCTCAACTGTTGAGCAAATTTCTCAACCGTTGAGTACCGTGAATGCGCCCATTGAAAATGTCTGAGTACACTTAGAAAAAACTTCAATAATGTCAATAAATTCCAGCAAAATACACTGAAGAATTTTTAAAGAAACAATGTCAAGGAGTTACAAAGTCCAAAAACTATTACGACTAGAATTAGAGAAAAATTTTTATCGCTGTGGGGTCAAATTGACCCCAATGGTAGACGAAGGGTTAAGGTGCCGCTCCACATGAGAGTAAATACGCGAGTAAGTCTCAAAAACTCTCGAGAGTTACTCGCAGGAGGTTGTCCATTTGAGACTTAATTTCGGCGATTTTTCTCTTTTCAAGACCAATATCTTGATTTTTTTGACATCTTGCTTTGGCGAGTTCTCGAGAGCTACTAGCGAAATTCAAACGCCGTTCGTATCTGGTGCGCAACTCCCCGAGAGTTCAATGGGTGCGTGTCGACTAGAGAGTAGAATCACTTTTGACAGCTCGCAGAAGCTAGCTCGCGAGTTTTTGCGAGCGAATCTCAGAGACGTGTCCATTTGCGAGTAGCTGCTATCGAGAGGTTCTCGCCGGCATTTACTCCCATGTGGAGCGGCACCTTAAAGCCTCCATCGACGCAAATATCCAAAATTTCGTAATAAACACAACGCACGCTTAAGGAAACTTAAAATCATTCATTTCTGGAGCACGTTTTCTTACTGATTTAATGACGCTATTTCGAAAAAAAAATTAATACAAAAAAATTAATTTATTTTCGTTTTTATGCTTTTGGAGCGTCTTTTTTGATCGAAAAAAAATATTTAAAAATATTAAAACACAAAAAAATATACCATGAAAACACAAAAAATTATTTTGTTGTCGCAAAAGTGGATTTTCTCTAAATAGTTCTAAATTTTTGAATACCCAGGGTTGGACACCGGAGGTGTACAATGGGCGCAATAAAAGACTATTTAAATTTAATTTTTTCGTATTTTGTTTTGAAAAAAAGAAAGAACGCGAAAAACAGGGGGCCTATTACGGAATGCGATCGTAATCATAACGATCGGGATTTGCCTGTTGTTGTTAGTAGAAAACACAAACTACAACACGCAATCAATCATCGTTACGATTACAATCGCATTCCATAAAAGGCCCCAGATTTTGACCCAGTCACCGTTTTATATTTGGACGGTCCTGCCAATAACCTCTCTCTTCCCTTTAAGTGTGCAGGGTTTTTTTTATAGCTCCCAAGGTACGGTGACCAGAAATCCCGCATTAGCAACACTAGTTTTTTTCGCAATCGATACCAATTTTTTCGCATTGGTCAGAAATTATTCTGCGTTAAATATGAAGTGTGCTATTGAATCTCTAATTTCATTTTTTTTTGTATATGGATGAAGCTCTTTAAGTTCTCTTGTTACTAAAAGTTCAGCCAACTATTCTTAAATAACTTGAAAAGCTTTTTGAGACGAGGAAATCATTTTTGGAAGCCAATTTTTGCTCAAGGTTAGGGGTCAGCGAACTGGTGGCTAGAGTTACCGCTTCCAGAATCGATTTGAAATTTTTGGGATTTGGCTCTGGCTTGGGTCAATTGAGGAGAGTTCCATTTGACCCCAAATACGAAAGAACTTTCACCTACGGCACATTTGTTGCCAGGAAATTTTGCCTGCGGCGCATTTTTATCCAATATTAAACTTTACAAAACAATTCCTTCTTGCAGTTCTTCTGCAACTATGAGAATCTTAGAAATCCTCGGATAGATTGATGGTAGAAGCAAGTTTGGCAATTTCTGGCATTAAATAATTACAACCAATTCTTGAATAGAAAAATTTTAAAAATGTTTTGCCAAAATTAAAAAGTTTTGACTTTAGAAATCTAGTCTCCTTATCGAATGACCACAAACAGCAATTATATTAACAAGAAATGGCTGTAGAAAAAAACACCCCGATTGTGAGTGTCGTGTCGTTTTCGACAAGTCGTTTTACGTGTTGTTGTTGGTAGAAAAACACTAACAACAACACGTGAAACGACCCTTGTCGACAACGACACGACACTCGCAATCGGAGTGAAAGAAGACAATATATAAACTCAAAATTTCCATTGATATTCAAAAAAAAGTCGGCTAAAACGATTGGCGTAAGATTTTGAATGAATGTTCGTTGGAGAAAGTGTTTAAAGACGATCAAACGACTTTTTTGACAAGTTTTTTTTATTGAAATCTAAACCGGGTATAGTGCACATGCGTCAAACAATACAGTAACTGCAAAACTATTGATTGATGGTCATCGCCTTTTTGGTTGATCATAATATGGATTCGAGATTAGAGTTAATCGTTGAAGACCGTTATCAAGGAAATTCCATGTAATTTCCAAAAAGGCAAAGATTTTATTAATCTCAGTAAAATATAATTTTTAATAATATAAATTTCAAAGGCACTTACCTTAATACAAACAACTTTTTAAGAGAACGATTTAGTTTGTTGGATTTATGAAAATTTGTTTAACACTCTAACTGCCACGTCAGTCAAAAAGACCTGACACCTAACTGTACACAATGGCCACAATGAAAATTATTAAAGTGTTCGCTGCAACCGCAACGATTTTTTGTAGTTGCACACATTTTATGGTAATAAAATAACATTTAGGTATAATTTTGTTTCAATTTTTTTTTCTCTTAGTGCCTTTTTGACTGACAACTAAATATTCGAAAAAGGCTTAAAACTGTCGTGGCAGTTAGAGTGTTAAAGGCTTAAAACTGTTGGCCCGAAGCAAATACAAAAAAAAATACGCCCGGCATAGATGGATAAAGATTAAAGCTTTGCTTAAAGCCCTAACACACATAAGATTATTTTTTATAGTTTAAGCCAGAGCTTCGGGGAAGACCCTTTAAGCCTCAACCAGAATTACGCGTTCGTGCGTGCGGCACCCACGCGGTGAAGGTAAAAACTACGGATTTATATGAGTAAATGTATAATTGCGCGTTGCTCAGACGCGTTGCCGCGTCCCTGCCGCGTAGAGTAGCCTCAGTCTTTACTTTTAGACGCGGTGACTAGATGCCAAAACCGCCGCACGGACGTATGTTTCTGGTTCTACCTTTAATGCCGAAGCACAGCTCAGGATGGTCGGAAAAATGAAAGGAGATGTCAGTTTTAAAATTGAACTTTAAATGATAAAGGATTTTCCACTAATAAGCGAAAGGCAGATATACGAAGCCAACGACACGATCAATTGCAGAACAAAATTGAAATTGATGAAAGTTCTCGAATGTAAAGGGCCAAACAGATGACGGCAGCAACTGCGACTGCGGCTTCAAAATAAATTTAGCAAAATCTCTAAATTCGACGCCGTCGTCGTGGGGGTGCCACCGAAAATTTTAGAGAAAATGAGGACTGACAACACCGATATATAATAAGTGAACGTCAAAAGTGTTTTGTGCAATATAATAACATTAATTAATAATAACATAATAATAATGCAAAAACGCGCACACAATTAACATCAATTTTTGAAAATTATCGTACAGAACAATCATTTTTTATATCTTGCAAACACGATTCAGAAATGTCAAAATTTTTGTTGTTGGAACGCTGCCCGACGTCGAGTTTCATGCATGTGTGCCACTCGACTTTTCGACGCCCAAAATGACGTCGCAGTTGCTGCCGTCATCTGTTTGGCTCTTAAGACCAAATGCGATGAAAATTTACGTTTGCCTTTCTAAATTCGAGCACTTAAGTTGTAAGATCAAACTTTGATATCAATTTTTGAGCGAATAAACGAATAGAGAAATTAAATATTCGACTAAATTCGTTTAATATTCTGTGAACAATAAAACAAAAAGTTTTTTCGATAACTATGAGAAAAAGTTCAAATTTTAAAGTTAGCGCATTTAATTTTTAAATTGAGCGCCACTCTACTCGAAAACTATTTTCGGTATAGGTTTTCGATTCAATTGTGTAAGCAAAGGGAACACGAGACATTTTTCTTTGCACGCCTTTTCGCGCATTTTTCTTGTCAGTAGTCCTACAATTTTTTCCATTTTAAGATCAAATCTACTCAGGTATGATAGGGCATTTAAGGAGACACTAAAATACTAATACAGTGCACCATTAATAAGTCGAACCTCGATTACTTGAAGTTTATTCTACCCCTGTCAACTTCGACTTATACGGGTTCGACTGTAGTGAAAAACTACGTTTTCGGCTCTTACACGGAGGGAGTGTTATTAGCGAGAGCATGTCGATTCTGATAAAACTCCTCATTTTATTCGACAATATCTTTGTCGTGTGTTTTTATCAGTAAACTAGTGATACAAAGCTAATTTGAAGTGGTACAAGCTTGGCGTCTCTAACATCTTTCACGTGAAAGCGTTTTTGGATTCGTGATGGATTCAGGGCACCAATCATGTATTCCGACGCGTCTCTGTCTTTCGACTTCGGCGCAGCTTTTAACTCTTGACTCCGCCATATCTGCAGCTTGAAATTTCGCGGAATCGTCACTATGAATCGAAACGTGATTCTGACTGTCACTCCAGGAAATTTGAAGCTGCTGATATGGCGAAGTCAAGAGTCAAAAGCTGCGTCAAAGTCGATAGACAGAGACGCGTCGAGATACATGATTCCAGCCCAGTATTAGCGCGCGATTTCTCAATATTTCTCACTTGTTTGGTTTCACACAAATGGGTGAAAGTCACTCTGAAACACAAAACATAAACAGAAAAAAAACGAAATTAAATAAGTAAAATTTGACGAATGGATACAAAGAGATTTTTTATTAAATAAATATCAATCATGCTTGATAAGACAAATTATAATAAAACGAAGCGTTATTTGAACACATGAAAACAAAAAAAAAAAACTTTTTAACAATAAAATTTTGAAATCGATTGTAAAAAAAAAAACTCAAAAAGGAAAACAAAACGATATATAATCAATTTAGAAGCGCAAATCTATAGAGGGAGACACGAAGAGGTCATCCGTATTGCGATTGTCGTGTCGTGTTCGACGAGAGTCGTTTTCGTTTTTTGTCGATAGAAAAGCACTAACAATAACACGTAAAATGACTCCTGTCGAAAACGACGCGACAATCGCAATACGGGTGAGTCTCGAAGTCCTACGATTTAATGATGAGCAAGGAATTCAAGCAGCAATTTTTTTCGTGATAAAATCTAAGGTTTTTTAGCATAAAAAAATCGTTACTTGAATTCTTTGCCTTTGCCTGTTATACGTTTTGTCAAACACTGGCTGAAAGCAGAATTCAAGCGACGTAATAGCTGAATCAAAATTTAGAAACCATTTACCGTTACATTCGCAGTTTTTTTCATAAAGGTTTCCCTTGCAGAACTTATTCCGCGACACTTATTTATTGTAAAATAAATTCACTTTACCAAGAGTTCTCAGAATTCTAATTTATGACTGCTATTTTCTATGATTTTTTTTGGTAAAAGCTTCTTCGGCAATAAATTTTTCAAATTTTGAGTCGTAACGTAGAGGGTTGCCATAGAATAAAATTCACCGAATAATATGTGAAATGTAAACGGCCCCTCGGATCTATTTGTGTTCCAGGCGGAATAATTAATCATGCAAAGAAAATTCGAACATCAATGAGTGAAAAAAAAGAAATACTGACTTCTTGTGAATAAATGTAAGAAAAAAATAGTGAAAAAGGGGTAAAAAAAAATGTGAAAAACGCAAAAAATATCAAAAGGAAAAAAATAAAAAATAAAACAATTTTTTTTAGAAAAATACTAAAGAAAAAACAAGAAAAAAAAAACTAGGAATGTTTGAAAAAAATTGCATAAAAATTGAATGAAAAATGGTTTTTAAAGGGAAATTGAACAGAAATGTTTTTCAGCCGACTAAAATCTTAATTGGAAAATTTATTTCAACTTAGAAAACTTTCAATTTGTTTTGTTTTGCCTTTAAATATAAGCTTGAACTGAAAAGCTCGTGTTTTACACAATAAATCTGTGGCCACAAGCAATAACCGCTTATGTCGAATATTGCGATTTTGAGTAATCGGAGTACAAAGATAAAAATCATTTTCTGAAAAAATTTTAAATGATAACTGGATCCGGATTTTCATTAAATTAATTGCTTTATAAGGGCAATAAATCCGTGCTACAATAGACTTAAATGATCTTTTATTTTATAAAATATTAAGGAAAAAACCACATATGCGACATGCAACTAAAGTTAAGTGTTTATTGAATGTGTAATACATTATTATTGGGACATAAGCGATTATGTTTTTCGACCAAAGCTCCTGGTTAGAAAATTGATAGGAAGACTATTTTTTGTGTATATAGATTACAGCATGGAGAACGCAGTAGTATTAATAACTCATTTCGTTCTTAAAACGACAAAAGCGGTTATTGCTTGTGGCCACAGATATAGAAAAATTTCCTTCACTAAAAATTGAATGAAAAAAAATAGTTCAATTAGTAGTTGACAAAATGAGTTGATTTCAAACAAAAAAAGTGGAATAACAGAGTAATTATTATACAGAGCTCCAATTTTTTCCTCTAAAACATTGGGTACCGATGATGGAGATTTTACATTGGGCATATGACGTCGAATTTGCACTTACTAGCGCTGGACGAGACGCTGGCGGTGCAGGGAGTATCAAAGAAGATGAATGACAGACACAAGAGAACCGAAGTTTGCTACCTGCAGAGACCAATCGGATGACGATAATGCGAATTCGTTTGCCAACGTTTTAGACGAAAAATTTCGGACCCTTGTGTAATGATTACTCTGTGGAATAATAGAATTGAATTTTTACCAAATGGAAGCACTTGTACAGAAGTGGACTTAAAAAAAACTCAAAGACAAAGCGTTACTAAATTTTAGGAACAGGACACAAAATGTGGAGCAAAACTCGACTGAGAATCGTGAATTTCAGAAAGAATACCAAATACAGTGAATAACTGCCATTACATTTGGACGTAAAGGAGAATCCATGTCAAATGGAAGAGCAAAAAAAATGTTGTCTTCGATTGGGCTCATCTAATATACCCTCAGAAATGGTTAAAAGTGTAAAATTTCAGGGAGCCTATTATGGAATACGACCGTAATCGTAACGGTCAGAAATGGTGGATTTTTGTTGATGTTTTCTACCAACAACAGGCAAATCCCGATCGTTACGATTACGACCGTATTTCATAATAGGCCCACCCCACATACTTTTATTTACAGTAGTTTCCGAGTTGCAACATTATAAAATCCTTCGAAAATTACGATTTTCTGTTAAATTTACAGCTTCAATTAGCACAGCAATCGCTGTAGCAAAACAAACTAAGACAAAAAAAATCAATTTGGCTTTAAAACAAATGAAAACAGAAATGGTCTTAAGTTATGAAAGTTTATGTGTGAATTTTTTCCAAAATTTTAAAAATATAGCTTTTTGAGAGATTCAAGGTCAAATGTTATACGGCGTGACCTTGAAATTAAAAACTGTCCAAAACTCATGATGTCGTATTTCAAATAAAAGCTTATAAAATGAACATCAAAATGCATTTTATAACAGGTCTGGTGCTCATAACAAATTTTTTCGTCGCAATTTTCGAAGGATGAAATCCTTTGAAAAAATGATGTTAACTCTAAAACTGCAAAAAAAAAACTTGAATTTCACATTTTTAAAAATCTTTAATTGTACATTAGGTGAGTCAAATTGGATAACGAAATCCCAAATCCAACAATTTTTTGCTTATTCACTTGACATGGAATCACTTTTTTATGAGATTGAAAAACAATTTTCTATTGGAAATTTTCTGTTTTGTTGGAAAAATGCACTAAAAAATTGGCTAAATTTGCTTTGGATTGGATCAAGTCAAAGATTTGAGGAAACGTTTTGAACAAAACGTTGATTTCAACATTTAACTAAAAACTGGTTTGATTGATTCCTGAAAAAATATCAGAAAAATTAGAAGAAAAAACAAAGACAAAAAGAAATGAAGAAAGTAAAAAACTTTAAAAACATGTTTTCCAAATATAAAAGCGAAGAAATAGATTAAAAAATTGAGTTCCAACTAAAAGTTGAACAGATAATCTACTTTCGACTGAATGTCGCTTTGAAAAATTCAGTTTCAATCGAACGACTCCTTTCAACTAACAAAAATGAGCCAAAAACGTTTAAAAAAAATAATAAGAAAAAAAAATAAGAAAAACAAAATAATAAGAAAACAAAATAATAAGAAAAAAAAATAATAAGAAAAAAAAATGAGAAAAACCAAAAAAATAAGAAAAATCAAAAAAATAAGAAAAAAATACATGAAATTTAAAACAAGATTAAATTACGAAAAGACATTGTTTTAAAAAAATCTTTTAATTTGTTTATATTTTCTTTTTATCTATCAATTTTAATTTCAAATAATTTCTCCTAGATGTTTTCCTTTTTGCAGATTAAAAAAAAACTTTTTTTGTTAAACTTTTCTAAATTTCATTCTGAGTTTTCTAAATTTCATTCCGAGTTGATAAAATACAGTAGTGCACGGCTATTTGCAAGCCGTTTAGTTGCAACATTGGCTTATTTCACATTATTTTGAATAAAATGTTACTATATTCGTTCAATTGAACCCGCTTAATAGCAATACATAGAAACCTGTATAAGTCGGAGTCGCGCATGACCAAAATAAAAGATCTCAGCTTACCCTACTAAAAAAAATGCTCATTTACTAAAAAAATAAAATGACAGACCGTTGAAAACTGTTAATTTTAGGTAGACTTTCGGTTTATCCAGGGGGCCTATTATGGAATACGATCGTAAGTGTAACAATCGCGACTTTTGTGTTGTTGATAGTGTTTTCTACTAAAAACAAGTCAAATATACAGACAAATCTTAATCGTTACTATTGCAATCGTATGTCATAATAGGCCCCCAGCTTTCGCATAACAGATTTCACTGCACCTGCTTTTTTTCAAACATTTTTTCGTATAAAACTTGGCATGCAATTAACCGGAAACTACTGTAATTTATTTTATTTAGGAAATTTGATGAGAACTTCATTTTGTTACTCTTGAGTTTTTAATATTTTTTGGATTTTTGGTAAATAATTCATTGTTTATTCTTGTACCAAATAAAATTATTCAACATTTAGATTATTTTTACTTACAGTCGACAAACAGAATTTTTTTTTTTTGCTACTAATTTGGTGTTTTATGAATTTGAAGTGTTTTCGAATTATTTTCATATTGCTTTATTGGTTTATTTAAAAACAAATACAGTGAAAACCGGTTATAATGATCGTTCTCACTGTAAACAAAAAAAAAACACCACACCGGCTATGATGAAAAACTTTACCGATTTCGTGGCTTCCATTATAAACAGTCTCACTGTGCTTTCAATAAAATGTTCAATTGGTAATTCTGACTGGCAATAGTTAAATAAAAAGTTTCTTTTACGACTTATAATTCAATAATTTATATGGATGCAAAAATATTGTATTTATATTGATAATTAAATATATAAGAATAACGAAATTGAACAGAATTTAACGATTTTGTTTTTACCTTTTACACAATTTTTACAAATAATATTTTGAGTTTTCATTTTTGATTTGATTTTTTGTTTTAGTTTAAAGACAATAACAACAAACTTATATTTTTTTTTTAGGTTTTTCTTGTTTAAACTTTTTGACTGATCAAACATTTTAATCTGTTATTATTTTGTGTCGGTAAGTGGACCGGGCCGATTGCGAGAATTTTTTTTCGTTGGGAATTACGCGAATTGTTTGAAGGAATCACGCAAATGTGCTTTTCTTTTCATATTATTAAGTCGATTCGGTATTGTTTGCTAATTAGAAAATTACTTAAAGTTAATCAATGAAAAAAATCAATCGTATTGCGATTGTCGTATCGTTTTCGACAAGAGGCGTTGCACGTTTTGTTGTTGGTAGAAAAACACTAACAACAACAACACATGAAACGACTCTGGTCGAAAACGACACAACATTCGCAATAGGGGTGATTGTCAATTTTGGTTTTTGGTTTCAAAAAGCGCCAACGACTAGAAGTTTTTGTCAGACTAGGAAAATGGAAGCTATTTCAGCTGAAAATCTAACTTTTTGAGCAACTTTTTAAGATAAACAAGGAAGTATCATAACATAATTAAAGAAAAACGCATTTTAAAAATATGGGAAAAGATTATAAAAAATACCAAAGACTGAATTGAAAAATTTTGTGAAAGATTATCTAAAAAATTTGAACTAAGACCCATTTTTAAGGGCAAATTGAATAGAAACGTGCATTAATCAACCGAAAAGTGGACTAAGAAATTTACTTGGACAGAGGAAATTTTCAATTTCATCTGCTTTAAAGAAAAATCGGATTTGATCTGCTTTGGATGGACCCAACAATGTTTTTTCATACATAAGACTACTAACAATTCGTAATTTCGGAGTAAATCACAAAAAAAAAAACGAAATTGGACGGACAGACAGACTGAGAACAAAAATATTCAAAAAAGAAAATCGCCGAAAGTTAAAATTGAATTCAACTAGTAGTTGACCAAGTAAGTTGATTTCAACGTTGATTTGGAAAATATCTGCAGTTTGACTAAATATTTATAAAAATGTTTTGCAAAGAGGTAAACTTTAAAAAAAATTGAATCAAAAGATTATTTACACCCAAAGACGGAATTGAAGCATGATTTTTAAGACGACAAAAATTAAATTGAAAACTGGCAATCGACGAAAATTCTGGATCAAATTTCAACATGGCTGAAGAATAGATCAAATTTTCCACAAATTTCACTAAACAATAGATCAAATTTCAGTGTGGATTTTTCGCTGAAGAATAGATCAATTTTTTAACGAATTTCAACAATTTTCACTGAACAATAGATCAAATTTCAACGTGAAATTCATAAAAATGACTTGACTCAGCAAATGAAATTGATTCGGGAATCTCCTTTCAACTAATGATTTATTCGAATGTTTGTTGAACTGCCAGTTGAATTGAAACAGAGAAAACACTTTATCCAAATGATCAACCAAATTAATGAAAACCCATTGACCATCACTCAATGTGTTTTTATTACTTTTGGTTTGACGATCAAAAAGTTTTCCATTGAAGTAGAAACCTTAGAAACATCAGTAAACGATCGTCAATACAAAACAGGCTCTGAAGAAAACAAAACGTGATAAAAAAAATTGTTTTTAACAAGAATTGAGCTAAAACCTTGTATAAAAACAAAATGCCTCTTTAAAACATTGGGTACCAATCATGGACAATTTACCGTCAACTGCAGAATAATAAGATTCCATAAAATTCAACCCTTTTTTCAACTAAAGAGGAATTCAAAATTTCGTTCAACTAAAGATGAATTCAGCTTTCAACTAAAGATGAATTCAAAATTTCGTTCAACTAAAGATGAATTCAGCTTTCAACTAAAGATGAATTCAAAATTTCTTTCAACTAAAGATGAATTGAGCTTTCAACTAAAGATGAATTCAAAATTTCTTTCAACTAAAGATGAATTCAGCTTTCAACTAAAGATGAATTCAAAATTTCTTTCAACTAAAGATGAATTCAAAATTTCTTTCAACTAAAGATGAATTCAAAATTTCGTTCAACTAAAGATGAATTCAGCTTTCAACTAAAGATGAATTCAAAATTTGTTTCAACTAAAGATGAATTCAGCTTTCAACTAAAGAGAAATTAAAAATTTCTTTCAAAATCAAAAATTGCTTTGTTTGAAATTGGCTTTCATTCAACTTCGACGAGTTGTCAAACGTTACTTCACTTTTCTCTTTTTATAGAATATCTGAATTTCTTTAGGGATTTTAAAGCGTTCAAAATGTTTGCATTTATCCCGGAATTCTCCATGGATATTTTAGAATTTTCAGAGTTCGCAATGCGAGTTCCAGAATTGTCGGAGATGAAAATCCAAAATCTCAATTCTCTTAGTTCGAAATTACAAATCACCCGTATTACGATTGTCGTGTCGTTTTACGTGTTGTTGTTGGTAGAAAAACACTAACAACAAAACGACTTATTCTGGAATTTGCTCTGAAAACGGGAAATAATCACCCTTGTTGCGAATGTCGTGTCGTTTTGTCGAAAACGACACGACATTCGCAATAAGGGTGGTTATTTCGCGTTTTCAGAGTAAATTCCAGAATAAATAAAAATTCTTCTCCCGTATTGAGTTTATCGTGTCGTTTTTAAGACAAACAAGTGTCAAATTTTTAAGACAAACAAGTCATAACAGAATTGAAGAAAACGACATCCGTATTGAGATTGTCGTATTGTTTTCGACAAGAGGTGTTTTACGTGTTGTTTTTAGTGCTTTTTAACATCCAAAAATACGTAAAACGACACGACAATCGCTATACGAGTTTGGTGGTTTCATGTAACTTATTTTCGATCGACTAACTAGTCCTTAGTCAACCAAAAATTATTACACAGAAATCCTTAGTCGACCAAAAATGATTACAAAGAAATCCTTAGTCGACCAAAAATTATTACGCAGAAATCCTTAGTCGAACAAAAATTATTACACAGAAATCCTTAGTCGACCAACATTCTTACACAGGCCGACAACCATTCTGATGCACACGATATAAAAATCTTTTCTGAGTAATTTGGAGTCGCTGAATCCGAATTCAGTCGTGGTTTGGCTGGATTAGCTCTGGGTTAAAGATCTGAAGGCAAAAAAGAATTCATCCGTATTACGATTGTCGTGTCGTTTTACGTGTTGTTGTTGGTAGAAAAATACTAACAACAACACGTGAAACGACTCTTGTCGAAAACGACACGACATTCGCAATAGGGGTGATTGTTGATTTTCAAATTAGGAATATTTAATTCAATTTATGAGTCATCTTTCATTTTTTGTAAAAATCGAGCTGTTACAGGCAAACTACTGCCAGATTCGGATTCATGGATCCCAATTTATCCAGAAAAGACTCTTATATCGTGAGCATTAGAATGAGTGTTAGCTTGGGTAATAATTTTGAGTCGAATAAAGATTTCGTTCGACTAATTAGTCGATCGAAAAAAAGCCTCCCCAGAAAACTCGACTCTGTTGCGAATTTTAACAGAAAAAAACAATCTTTTGATACAATTGCGAATTTTAACAGAAAAAAACAATCTTTTGATACAATTGAGGCTAGTCTCAAACCAAATTTGTCCACTTGAAAAAATTAAAACCCCAGAAACAGGAACTTTTTGGCAGGAACTTTTGAGTGCCCACAAAGCAAAACAAAATTTACACTAACTTCAGCTTATGCTCAAACATTTAATTGAAATTTAGGTGATTTTTTAAATTATACCAGTTTTGAATTATAGATCAAACGTCACTAATGGCGTACTCTAAGGGCCTGGTCGAAAATTGCTCCCTCTAGATTTTAAATTGAATAGAAAATGTTTGATAAATTTCTTCTAACAAAATTGTTTTGAGTAAAAAAGTAGGCACTCTTCGACTCCAGAGTAGAGCATGCTCTAAACTATGATTCGAATTCGCCATTAAATTCCCCCCTCTTTACCCGCCTAAAAAAAATTCTCGTAATCGGCCGCGTAGTTGACAAACCGCTTGGGCAATCAATGAAATAAACTTTAATTTTTAGTGATTTTTAGATTTCTCTCTTCTGTGTTTTTTAGTTAGCTTCATTTCAATATTTTATGATTTTTTGCTTGCATTTCTATCTCTCTCTCTCTATGATTAAATTTTCCTCTTAAACTTGTCTAATAATGTTTGTTTTTTTTTTCATGTTTTACTTTGTACATATTAAAAATATTACTCGTACGTTTATCATTTATAATTAGTTATCATTATTATTTATAATTTATTTATTTATATTTTTTTTTATTAAATTGTTTTTTTTCTTGTTTTTGTTATCATAAATTATTGATGAATTGATTTTTTTTTGTTGTTTCAAATTTTACAATAACTACAAACAAACAAAGAAATTGGAAAAATAGATATATTTTATTAATTACTTTTGTTGTTGTTGTTGTTGTGGTTGTGTGTGTTTCCCTTAGACTTTTTAATTATTGATTAATTAATAATAATAATAATAGAAAAAATGTTTTTCACTTTCTTTTGTCTCTTATTATCTTAACATTCCGTATTGATAACTTTTTTTTCCCTAAATTCCTAATTTACTGTCCGGGGAGGAAGAAATCCTTTAACAATATTTGCTGTTGATGTTGAAATTCTCCCGCCTCACTTGGATTGAATCCTGCCTGCGTCGGTGTCTCAGACAAAGTCGAATAAATCGCTCAGACCTTCGGTTTGTCCCAATGAGAAGTTGTAGTCTCCGTCGAGTGGTGGTTCAATCGATAGGAACGGCGACAGGTAATCAAAATCTAAAAATGTAATAAAACAAAACCATTTTAGAAATTGCCTTTTGATAAGTTTTCGAATTCTTCAAGACAAAATTCCACCCCTTACAAAAATGAAATCAATGAATGTGCGGCTTTTTATTATTATTATTATTTTTAAATGATTGATGAAATCCACGCTGGAGCTGAATCTCATGGTGCTACACGGGATAAAATGTTTAATGCAGACCCACAAGAGTTCAGGACCAAAATGGATTTGTTTTTATTGCTAATGCAGCGCCTTATCAGTAGCGGTTTTAGTTTTCGTTAGTTTTGGCATGAAATTTTAGCAGAGTTTTCATTAAATGAAAGTGTGTTTGTGTTAGACAAATGAAAAGTGGTTATTTTTGAATGGTTTTTGCACAGAGTAATTATTATACAAAGATTCAAAACTTTTCCACTCTAAAACATTGAGTACCGATGATGGAGATTTTACATTAAGCTTATGGCGAACAAGTTCGCACTCACTAGCGATGAACTACACGCTGGCGGTGCAGGGAGGATGTAATAAGATAAAGGACTGACACAAGAGAATCGAAGTTCGTTGTCTGCTTGTCGTTATCCGATGGGTCTCTCCTATCATCCGATAGGCAGCGAACTTCGATTCTCTTGTGTCCGTCATTCATCTTTTTTGATACTCCTTGCACCGCCAGCACCTCGTCCAGCGCTAGTAAGTGCGAATTCATATGTCATATGCCAAACGTAAAATCTCCACCATCGGTACCCAATGTTTTAGAGAGGAAAAGTTTTGAACGTCTCTGTATAATAAACACTCTGTGGTTTTTGTATGAGGAAATTTTTGGTAAATGTTGAGTTTATGTAAATGTAAGTAACTTTAGTTAATGTGAAAAGAATTTAATTTAAATACTTGACCTTTTTTTAAAGATACTAAAATTTGCACTTCTATGTTTAATCAATTTTTTTTAAATGTTTACATCCTAACGGCGATACATTTTTAGGGCCGTAGAGATCAGGGTTGTCAAAAAAAACCCCAGGGTTTTTACAAAAACCCACTACCCATGGGTTTTACTGGGTTTTGGGTTTTTGCCGAATTTTTTTTTTCACATAACACAAGAAAAAAAATCTAGAAACGACAACGCCAATGTGTTTAACAGATGGATGACGGCGCACAATTAGTTCTGTGTCCACAAGGAATAACCCTTTAAGACGAGCTAAGTATATTTTCAATTTGAACTGTATTTGAACCTGCAAAAAGAATATTTTAGCTTCACATGAAAATTGACTTAAGCGGATATTCCTTGTGGCTACAAAATTGGTGCGAGAAAACTATTTTCCGCAGGATGTATGACGACAAGACAGGTTGGTTTGTGTTGTGTTTCTCACTTTCTTGAATTGTGACGAACATTAAAGAATTTCCGAAGTTTCCCAGCAGAAACAGGCTTGTAGTATTACTAACTAGGATACCTTCGCTTAGATTACTGCAATTTAATTTTCGAATGTGAAAACATTCAATTGTTGGGCCGCTGAGGCAAAAGTAGAATCATTTTTTCAAAAAACAATATACGGTCGAAAGCAAAGTAAATCAAATGGAAAAGGACAAATATAAAAATGCCTGGAATATTTAAATAAAATTAAAAAAAATGCAAAAAAAAGTTTTTGAGTTTGGGCTTTAAGTTGGGTTTTTTAAAAGTGGGTAAAACCCACAAAAACCCAGAAAAATTGGGTTTTTTGGGTAGATAATCCTGGTAGAGATGGGGGCTATATTTTTTTTCATTTTCTTATGCGAAGTACTACTTATACTACAGAAAGTAAAGTAGAATCCCGATAATTTGTAGCAAGATAATTCCTAAAGGGTGTCCAAAAAGCTATTTCACCATTCCGATACGGAACTACATTAAAACGTAAAATGTTTTTATTTCCTTTCTGTTTGTACATTTCTCATCGTGAGTTCATTACAATTTGAGCCATAAACACGTACACAGTGGAACAACGCGTTAAGGTTATCCAAGCCATAAGAACAGCTACAATTGCCAAGGGCCAATTGTCAAATACTAGGGCAGACAATTTTTTTATGAAAAACACAAGAAAAGCAGATCGCCAAATAACTCTATATGATGACAGACAAAATGTTAATTTAGAAAAATCCATTTGTAAAGGAGAGGGAGAAAAGAGTGGTTCGAATGGATTTTGATGTATGGATGAGTTATGTAGAATCCCATTCTAAACACATTTTACCTTCATAAATATTTCAATATGAGTCACCGTTTTCGAAAAAAATTGGAAAAAAATTGTTTTTTCTGTATGGAAGAGGAGGAGGGAATGGTCTGATTTTGCCCGTTGAAGAACCTACCCTAGCCATTTGCGAAAAACACAACTATACAAAATTTCAAGTCTGTAGCTCAATCCTTTTGAAAGTTGTGGTGTTCACGGACGGACGTACAGAAAGACTAGCAGACAGAAAGACGGCCAGACAGATAGACGGACGTACAGAAAGACGGCCAGACAGACGGACAGACAGGGGGACAAACAGACGGATAGACAGACAGACAGGCGGACAGATAGACAGACGGACGGACATGCGGAAATCAAAATATTTTGTCATTCCAAACCCCAGATGTAGTTTTTTTTGTGTCCGACGATTGTTTCAATGCGTTACAAACGATACACTAAATCTAATATACTTCTATAGCAAATATAAATCATATAGAGTATAAGAATAGAGGCGAAAGTTACTTGAAAAAAAAAAACTCTCAAAAACTCTCGAAAGTTACTTGCAGGAGGTTGTCCATTTGAGAGTTAATTTCGGCGATTTTTCTCTTTTTAACACTAATATCACAAATAATATACAGATGAACAGAGCTCAAAGAAAACCATGTTATATGAAACCAAATCAAGCGAGCTTTTAAAAGCCGAAAAACTTTTTCCTCTGGGAGAGAACCTTGTCTTCGGTTCTTTTGAGATGATTTCAAGCTTTTGTAAACTTGTTTTATACAACCCCACCGCCGCGCCAATCATACAAAAAATTCAACACATTTATTACATTCACTTGTGTGTGTTCGGCATACGATTTGACGAGAAACTATCTCTCCACTCTCGCTCAAAATTTAAGTCAAAAGCTTTTGTCGGCTGATCTTCTGTCGGCTGATCGTTAAAAATTGTATCATGAGTTTCTTTGAGCTCCGGTCATCTGTATATTATTTGTGCTAATATCTTGATTTTTTTGACATCTTGTTTTGGCGAGTTCTCGAGAGCTACTAGCGAAATTCAAACGCCGTTCGTATCTGTTGAGCAACTCACCGAGAGTTCAGTGGGTGCGTGTCGACCAGAGAGTAGAATCACTTTTGACAGCTCGCAGAAACTTGCTCGCGAGTTTTTGCGAGTTTCTGCGAGCGACTCTCAGAAACGTGTCCATTTTCCAGTAGCTGTTATCTCGCCGGCATTTGCTCTCATGTGGAGCGGCACCTTAAAGAAATTTTTCCCATTTCCGGAAGAGATTCAACTTTTTATAAAAGCCTGTTCTGTCCCCAACATCAAGCATTTATGGACACTTCTTTCTATCACACAACTGACGACAATTCTCTTCCATCGACGACCCCACCAAACAAATGAAAACCGCACACTTTCAAGTAACATTCGGTAAAAAAAATTGTGGGAATTTATTTCTATCTAATCAAAATAACCGCTAAATAACAACAGAAAAATTCCTTTCAATCCAAAATTCGCAGTTCTTGTTTCTTTACAAACCCCAAAAGGACTTCACAAAATCCTCGATGAGCACTGAAAAACCGCCCAGCAAGAACTCAGACTGTGATGCGATTTAAACAAACCAAACGCAGTCACAAACTAAGTTCCCGCTCGGAAATTTTCAAAAATTCCAAGAAAACTCCCTGAAATAACTCTGCAAATAAAAAAATTCAATTAAATAAATTCGAATCGAGATTAGTATCGAACTGAAATCTCCAAATTCCCAAACGATTGAAATTAATTTTTGTGTTTTTATTTTTCGAATGAACTTTTGTTAGATCAGAAGCGATTTAGAAAAGTTTCTATGATAACGTAAAAAAGCATTCGCCATTTTCACATGCTTGACATTTTTGTTAATCGTTAATTAATTTCAATTAAAATTGCAGTAAGAAATAAACAAACAAAAAAAATACTCACAGCTCGGATCGACATTTGGCAGAATGGAGCCGGGGCTAAGATTAATCGAACTGCTCGAGATTAGAGCATTGCGAACGCCCTTTTTGCTACCTTCCTGGTCATCCTCGCAATCGCCGCCTATCGCATGCGATGGCCCAGCCACTGAATCACCTCTGCCGCCAGCAGCACTGCCCACAACTCCACTGCCCATGGTGACGTCATGCCTGAGACCCGTTGCCTTTCGACTGAGGTGACTTCGCGATAACGAAGTGTGATTCGACAGACCACTGGTGACTAAATCCGGTGACGATGATGTCGACGACGATGCCGATTTGACTGCAGTGCTACTGCGTAAACCTCTTGACGTCGTCGGCGTTTGGTCATTGTCGCTGGACTTTTCGCTTTTCATGTAGAATTCATGCTGTCTACTATTACTTATTTCTAGGAGGTCAACCTGGGTCTGAGTTAGGACTGGCCGAGTTGTTGTTGGAAATATAAAATCACTGGCTAATGTTGGACTATTGTCGTTCAATATTCGACTAAAGCCATCGTCCGGTGGCGATGCTGTTGATGAGGAGGCGGTTGGGGAGGACGTCGAAGCGTCCATTATTGATTTGCTTAAGTTTCGTTGTGCCGAACGGATGGGATATGTTGATGATGAACCTGGAAATGGACATTTGTTAGAAATCGTAAGTGAATTTTTGTAGTTGTATTTACCTGTTTTCTTCTTAGTGCTCTCCAAGACCGGCGTTAACAGAGGTTTGATGTCGTTGAAAAGCGGATCATTGGAAAATGAGGCTGTCGGACTCTCTGGATTCGAGTCTGTGCACAGATAGACATTGATTTCTCCATTATTCTCAGCCTTCAGATGAATTTCACGGGGAACTTTTGTTTCAGGTAACTAAAATTTAAGAAAATGTTTTTTTTTAGTATTTTTATTTCTAAATAATTTAAAAATTGTTTACTATTTGCATAAAAAAACTAACCCGCTTTTAGTGTGGTTTGGTTATAAAAAAATACCAAGAAAAATTTGAAAAAAATCCCGAAAATATTTTTTTTAAAGCACCTGCAATTTTTTTACTGTACTTTTAATTTACATTTTATTATTTAGGGCCTTACCAATGACCCGTGACTAACTTAGTAACAGCTTTTGGTGTGTGCGAAACGGGCTATTTGCTTGCTAATTTCGGTTCAAATCCTAGTTTTTATTGAAAAGTTTTAAATTCGCTGTCATAAATGTGTGAAAACTTACTAGAATTAGCAAGCAAATAGCCCGTTTCGAACACACCTAAAGCTGTTACTAAGTTAGTCACGGGTCATTGGTAAGGCCCTTAATGTCGTTTAAAGTTTAGGTGTCGAATAAATATTTTGAATTCCCAACTGAATCTAAATGTAAAATTTTGTGGATGAAATTGACTTGTCAAATTTACATTAACTGCTTAAGCATGTTGAACGAGACTCTCTCGCTCGACTTATGTGTTCCGCTATGCGCTAGGCAACGTGTTCTGTTTTTATCTCGAGCGAGAATTTAGAATTCAGTGCGTTGGATTGCGCGCAGTGCGTCTAATATGGCGGTCACACGACGCTGTTTTACCAGCGCTAGGGGCTGTTAGCAGCCATACCGTGTGAACCCTAGTACGCTGCCACTACCAGCTGCAGCGTGATAATTTTAGTACCGGCTAA
This sequence comes from Chrysopilus asiliformis, assembly GCA_964034945.1. Taxonomy (NCBI): domain Eukaryota; kingdom Metazoa; phylum Arthropoda; class Insecta; order Diptera; family Rhagionidae; genus Chrysopilus; species Chrysopilus asiliformis. The sequence continues at coordinate 93,116,730 of OZ035960.1, read as the reverse complement.
TGAAGTAGAGACCGTTGTACTTTGCCAGCGCTACTAGGGATCACATGACCCTGTCACATGGTTTCTGAGCTGCCAAAAGTCTTTTGTGAACACTCGCCAGCGTCTGATAAGTGGTAAAGTTTGTTTATTGTAAGTTGTTATTTCACATTTATTTGTTTTATTGTGTTTTATTATAGAAAAGAAAATAATATCAGGGTATCATGGAAGGAAAGTGGAACACAGACCAAATATTAAAATTTTTCGAAATGTATCAAAAATACGAATGTTTATGGGATGCTTCTTCAGCGTGTTACTTAAAAAGAGATGTAAAAAAAAATGCGGCACTGGACAGAATCCTCCCAGATTCAAATGTCAAACCACTGTTCTGCTACTAATCAGCGCTACTAACCAACAGCAGCCAGCGGCTGGTAAAACAGCGTTATGTGACCTGATATTTTTTTTTTTTGACATAAAAACCTGATATTTTATTTTTTTGACCAATTTTTTGAAAAAAAAAAAAAAAACATTTTGGCCATTTCTACTAGGTTCGCAGATTTTTTTTGATTGAAAAAAAAAACTAAACTGCAGATCCTAAATCCAATTGCAACAAAATTGAGCAGCGATTTTCCTCAATCTTTTTATAACATACCGTCCCTTGAATCTTATCTTGTACCAAACACAAAAACGTAGTTTCGAGATAATCGACTTTTAAACTTTAAAGGAAAATTGCAGAAAAACTGTTCGAAAAAGCCGCAACTTTTTTTTATTTTCTTGTAAAACAATTAATCCTCAAACTAATTTACGGACACAGATTTTCGCGCAGCAATATTTCGTTTTCAAAACGTTGTACCCCGAATAACGAAAATTTGATTTGCAAAAAAAACTAGATTTGGTTTGTGGTGTTTTACTGCGAAACTAATCGTTTTTCGATAGTGGTTCATATGAAGGAAATTGAAGATATTAATATTTGCCATATTTTTGCTTTTCACAAGAACTCCATATCTCCAACCGTTATCGAGATTTACCGTTATCGAGATTTACCGTTATTTCGAAAAATGTAGTTTTTGGCGCTTTTATCGAAAACTAACGGCATTTTTTATGGTGGTATGTAAGAAACCTATTGAAATTTCTCGGCTTATAAGGTAAAAAACAACAAAATTATATTCTTTTTGCGGATGTTTTCACATCCAAATTTCCCCCCAACAGGTCGGACATGTCTGCCCTGAAAACCCATCAGGAGCCTGTTTCTGGTATGGAAAGCTGGCTCACCGTCATCAGAGCCTGCTTTGCCAGTATGTAAGAAATAAATTAAAGGAAATAATGATTCCCACTACTTGTTTTTGATCGTCAATTTTTGTTTGTATCCGTTCTCGAGATATTCTCATTAGTGTGAAAAAATTGATTTCAACCATTTTCTTTGCAAACTAACGGTTCTTTCATAGTGGTTTTCACGGCTAGCAAAAGCACTAGAACTCTAGGACCGGGCGCGTTTGAAAGAGATTGACCCAAAACTCAAGTCTCCATCATTAGTTGGAAAAGTCAAAAATTGCATTTGCCAGAAGATAAGACTCAAGAGACAATATGTCCAAAAAAAAAATACAAACGAAAATGAAAATTCATAAATTATTGAGATTACCATTAGTTTTGCTTCAGGTGGCGCCTTAATAACTATCACAATCTGATCCTTAAATATATCAACATTCTTTAGATCCGAATGTGTTAAGAACGCATAGCTATTATTATGACTTTGTGCATCCAATTCATTTTTTAATTGTCCAATTAATTCGTCCAATTCATTCTCCTTCTGTTCGAGTCTTTCACTCTCATATTGCATTTGCATTGATGTCTCCACATTGACCAGCGAATTCCCATATTTCCACTGAATATTATTCTTTGATTTCTTCTCCAAAATTCCGATGCCCTCGAGGACATTCGTTATGTCGTAAATGCGACGCTTTTGCACTTCCAGTTTCTTTGAGGCCAAATTCAGATCCACGACACCATCGGGCGATTCCTGCAGCAGATCGACGAATTTTTTTGTCAAAATGCCCAGCGAAGTGTCGGCACGAGGCGTTCCTTCCGGGGCACGTTTCTTTGAACTTGAGGCTTTCGTTGATTGCTGCTGCTGCTGCTGACTCTGCTGTTGAGGTTGATGGTGTTGTGTGTGTGTTTGTTGCTGCTGCTGCTGTTGGTGGTGATGATGATGCGTTTCTTGCTGTGCTGCATGATGTGATTGTTTGGCTATTTTTGGTGGCGTTGGCGACATACTATCCGACATTGGCAAACGACGTTTCACCTAAAATTCAGAACAAGAAAGATTATTAGAAAATATTGAAATCAAATTACATCAGGTAGTCGAGTAATAATAATCGCAATAATACTCGATTCTCTGAAGATTAAAAAGAAAAACTCCCCTCGCCCCACATTTTTTAACCCCTAACCTGTTATTTTCAACACTAATCGCTGCATTTTGATTACGTTTTCACCTTTAGATAGAAAATTCTGAAAATTGTGTCAAGAAAATCTACACGTCCTTCCCTCTCCTTGACACAATGGTCTGTTATTTTTAAAGTTCGATCTTTCGGTTTTGGCCATGGCCGAATTATAAAAGGTCTGCTGGTTATTTTTCGACAGCCACCATTTTGCTACGTCATCGGCAAGAAATTCTTTGTAATGTTGATTGTGCGTACGGAGTTGTTTAGCTAGATTTGAGAATTAGGGAAAATTCCCATTCAGTCTTATAAGAATTTCTTGCCGATGACGTCAGAGCCAGAAGCAACTGAGCTGTCAGACCTTGTGTAATTCGGCCATGCATGGGTTTTGGCCACCTTCCGCCAAAAATCACACCTTCGGCCAAAATTAAGCCGAAGATTGGGACGAAGCCGAAAATTTGGCCGAATCCGAAAATTTGGACGAAGCCGAAAATTTGGCCGAAGCCGAAAATTTAGCCGAAGCCGAAAATTTGGTTTTTAGGTTATGTCAAATTTTTGTACATTTTTTCCATTTTTGTCACGATTTTAAGCGTTTTTCCAGTTTTTGTCAAATTTTTAAGCGTTTTCCCAGTTTTTGTTAAATTTTTGAGTGTTTTTTCAGGTGTAGAATAACATCTACCCTATCCCTAAACATCCCCCCCCCTATTTTTTTAGATTTCGTCCGTAGCTATTTTCTAAATCATCAAACAGGTGTTTCAATATGATTTTGAAAAATTGATGAGATTCTATCCCTTCACTAAAATTTATTTAGACTTCAATTTCGCCATAAATGTTGTTTATTTTCTATCGCAAAATATCTAAATTTTCGAAATTTCTAAGTTATTTTCAAAAATTGATGAGATTCTATTTCTGTACTAAATTCTATGTAGACTTCAATTTACCCCTAAATTTGTTTCTTTCCTACCGCAAAAACCAAAATATTTCGAAAATATCTAAATTTTCGAAATTTCTAAAAATTATTGCTACATCATCGGTAAATCAATTTCCTTGAAAATCTAATCGAATTATCAACTTGCATTTTTTTTAATAAACTAATATTAATTATGTGACTGCAATTATAATTGAAATTCCCAACTAATTCGCTCACCTTGTAGTAATCCGTAATGCTTGGCTCACTTTTGACCGTGTTTGGTATTCTTGTGGCCGAGACATCGTGTCGCTGTGGATGAGGTTGCGGCTGCGGCTGTGGTGTGGCCCCATATCCATGATCGAGTAGATGCGAACTGACCCTGGACTGATTGTGATGGTGATGATGCTGTGGCGGCTGTTGGTGCTGCTGCTGCTGCTGATGGTGAGACATCATCATCGATGACGGCGTCGATGGTGGTTCCGTCATCATTTTGATCGAATTTAGGTCCTGTGTCAGATGACCGGATGTGAAATTCGCTGTCGCCGCGGACGATGATGTCGATATCGTGTACGATGCGGACGACAATTTTGTGGTGGCGCTCCCATTGCTGCTACTGCCACTGGAATCGTACGATAGCTTCTTGATAGCCGCCGTTCCACGTCCATTGCTATTATGATGTTGCTGCTGCTGGTTGTGGTGCTGCTGCTGTTGATTCTGCTGGTGGTGGCTCTGTTGATGATGCTGTGATTGCTGTTGTAGATGATTTGCTGATTGTGCTGTCGTGCTGCCATTATTATATGTGCCAGATGTGAAATATTTAGACATCTTCCTATGAGAATCGACTTTTCAGTATGATTTCTGCGTGCGTTGCCACTTCTGCGCTTAATCTTCTTCGTTTCGAGGCAATTTTGATTGCGATTCTCTTGGCTTCTTGTGGTTTTAGCAAAATAAAGTTTCAACTTTTTTGTTTTCTTTTAATTTTTTTTTGTTTTTGGCTTTTAATTATTAACTTTACTTTCTTACTATAATTTAACTAAACTTATCGACTAAAATAGCACCGTTAATTATACATCTGAAATGAGAAAGAGAATAATATTATTAGAAATGAACGAAAATTAATTCTTTTTCTATATTTAAATTTTTTAAAAGGTCTATGTTGAATTTTTTAAATAATTTTTGCTTCCTTTTAAAGGCCCTATGTTAAAATTTTAATATAATTTTTGCTTTCCGTTAAAATTTTAATATAATTCTTGTTTCCATCTTTCACGAGTGAACCCCCAATCATAACCAAAAATAAAACAAAATATTTACAGCCAAAGGATAATATTGAAGATTTTGTAGGATTAGAAAGGAGTGGGTTTTTTTTTCAACGTGACTGAAGACACGGCAAAGTTTTTTCCGCATGTCTGTTTGTCGGTTTGTCTGTCCGCCTGTCCATTTGTCTGTCCGTTTTTTCCGCATGTCTGTCTGTCGGTTTGTCTGTCCATCTGTCTGTCCGCCTTTTCATCGGTCCGTCTGTCTGTCTGTCCGTCTGTGTGTCCATCTGTCTATACAGTAGAACGCGCTTAAATGCAACACGCGTAAATGCAAAACTCGTGTAATTGCACGCAAAATTTGTGCATGGAGGATTTTTAAGCATTTTTCATATAAATATACACGGATAAATGAAACACACTTAATTGCAATACTTGCTTAAATGCAACCATTTTCACATCCGCAAAAGTATAAATTATATGAAATTTTACACGCTTAAATGCACATGTGCAAAAATGAAATGTAATTACACAAAAAAAAGTGATTATTGTTATTTTTATTTGATAAAATGAATTCTTAATTAGGTTCTTTGTTTTTATGTAGCCTTTTTGAATTTAAATGTTTATTACAGGAATATTAAAGTTGCATGTTTATCTTTTACTCGCATAATTGCACATTAATGTGCATTTATCCGTGCTTCCGTGCTACGTATAAATGCAAAACACGGATAAATGCACATAAAATTCTGCGAAATTCGATGTGCATTTAAGCGTGTTCTACTGTATTTCCATTCGTTAACATCACAATTTTCGAAAGGATTGAGCTACAGAGTTGAAATTTTGTATAGTTACGTTTCTCGTAAATGGCTAGGCTAAGTTTTTGAACGGGCAAAATTGGACCATTCCTGCAAATAATATTTTCTTTAATTCACCACCTACAATAAACCATCAAATATCCGTTAGTTTTTGAAATTTTTCTGATCCAAAAACTTTTCTGGTGAAAAAATCGCAAAAAACTGATTTTTCTCAAAATAACGATACATCTCGATACGGGTTTGAGATACGTTTTTCTAGTAAAGCGCAAAAATGTATGAAATTTTATTGTTTTCAAACTTTGTCAACATAAGACTACTGAAAAACGCGTAGTTTCGGAGTAAATAGCAAAAAACGAAATTCCGATTTTAAAAAGCCGCCATTTTGGTTTCTTTCGGTTAACGTATTTCCACCAAAAGTTGATAGGATCGCCCCGCTTCAGTACCATACAGGCCTGTAAAATTTCATGGCTCTAGATCTAGTAGTTTTTGAGAAATGTTGGACACAGACAGACTGACAAACAGACTGACAGACAGACAGACTGACAGACAGACTGACAAACAGACTGACAGACAGACAGACAGACTGACAGACAGACTGACAGACAGACTGACTGACAGACAGACAGACTGATAGACAGACAGACTGACAGACAAACTGACAGACAGACAGACAAACTGACAGGCAGACTGATAGACAGACTGACTGTCTGCCTACAGAAAGACATTTTTGTAATACTGCTCCAATCGACTCAGGAGTGCTGGGGAAATGTTTTTTTTTTAGGGAAAATTAAGAGGTCGAAATTTTTCATGAATACAATACTTTATTATACGACGTATAAGAAAGTAAAAACTCGACCTAGACACCATTTGACATTTCAAATTATCTGTTCGAATTCTGGAATTCTGCAAAAAAAAAAAGAGAAAAAAAAATCCACACTTGACACGAATGTTTGCGAAAGGAGGAAAAGTTCAGTTTTGCTTGTTTTCCAAGTCGATATAAAACAGATAAAAATAAGTTTCACAAAAAAACGAAACCGAGTTTCAATCATTTGAGTTTCGTAACAACCCCCTTTAACACGAGTAATCCCGAGGGTTTCTTAATATGCTTTCCCCTCACCCCTTGAAACAATGTCGATTTCCATTCTGCGAAATGAGTTTCTATGGCCTTAAAATTCCAGGAAAAATGCCGTGGAACTCGCACAAAGTCTCCGGAAACTCTTTGTAAGCGAAACAAAAACAAAACGAGGGCGAAAGTGAAAAATAAATGAAAAACAGGGAAAACGTTTGCAAGGGAGATTCCTTCTTTTTTTCCAGTAATTTGAAATTCAAATTTTCCAAAGCCTTGGAGAACAGTGCGCTGTTAAAATTTGTTACTTTGGGGTGGTGAAAGTTCCGTCCATACCACCCGGAAAAAGGGTGGGAGAACCCTGAAAGCCGATATGATGTTAACGCATTTTCCGGCCATGAAAATTCCCTATGATTTCCATTGCAATTTCAAGTGAAATTAATTCTTCCCAGCGATGTCCGTCCGTCAAGGTGAAATGTGGAGGTTGAGTTTTTCCCCCCGTCGTTGCTTGCCGGCATAGAAAAGTTTTTCCTTTGGGTAAATTTTCGGTATAAAAAAATAGAAAATTCCGGCAAAAGTATTGAAATTTAAAAAAAAATCTGACGTCAATTTTATCCAATTTTAAATAATGACGGGGGAGTAAATGCCTCTGCTTGTTTTTGAAAAGGGTGTAATTTTCCATGTTGTGGAAGTTTTCTATTCTTGAAGTTCAGATAATTTTGGCAACTTCCAAAGAAATTTAACAGAATTTTTTCCCCCAGTTCACTGTTTTAAGAGTGGAAAAATACTTTTTCTTAAATGGACCTTAAATTCGTTAAAAGCCTATAAAATACGCGATACTAATTTTAGGTTTTTCAAACCTCCCCTCGCACTGGTCGCAATTTTTTGTAGGCAGCTTAGCACCTCCGTGAGACACCCCCTCTAAAAGTTTAACGTACTTAATGTACAGCCCCTAAACCGCCCCAAATAATTAAGAATTATCATATTATGTTGGAAAATCAAACTAATAAATTTATATGAAATCAAAAGCGAACGATTTGCGCCGCAGGCAAATATTATTCTGATCCGAATCGTTAGCTAAAATTAAAACCTAAATAAAAGCCGATAATAGCAGGGAAGGATATTTTAAAATAAGTAGCCCCTAATTTTAATTATCAAAAGACTACTTTATTTGTAGAGTGAGGCATTTGATTTGCTGTTTTAAAAAAATGTAAAATTATCTACCACCATTTTGTTTTTCAAATTTCGTGTGCCCCCTGAACCCAGCCGATGTTGATGTTGAAATCACCCTATTTTTTCGATTTTCGTGAAAAATTCTTAGAAAGAGAAGGTGACTCAAAAAAAATCCGTTAGTTTTTGAGATAAACACCCCTTGGTTTTTGAGATAATTGCAAAAAAATGATCCTTTTTAAATAACGGTATATCTCGATAACCGTTTGAGATACGAAGTTTTAGTAAAAGGCAAGACTAGAAAATTTCATTCTCTCCAACTTTTGTTATAAAGGGTGTTTTTTTAGACGTGTGGTTTTCAATCTGGCACTACTTTTTTCGGAGTTGGTCTTTTTGACGGTTGTCACTTGATTTATGCTCAGTTTGGTTTGCCATTTCGTCAAACGACCATCAAGCGCGTCGCACGTTCGGTGAATGGGCCCAAAACGAGATGGCCACCGATCCCGATTTTCACAAGAAAATTTTGTTCAGCGATGAAGCTCACTTTTGGTTGATTGGGTACGTCAATAAGCAAAATTGTCGCATTTGGAGGGATGGTAATCCACAAGCCATTCTTCAGACGCCGTTACATCCTCAAAAAGTCACTGTTTGGTGTGCTCTATGGGCAGAGGGAATCATTGGTCCATATTTCTTCAAAAATGAAGCCGGCCATAATGTTACAGTCAATGGGGAACGCTATAGAGCCATGATTAATGACTTTTTCGTGCCTGAATTGGAGGATGTTGATGTGGACGACCTTTGATTCCAACAAGACGGCGCTACATGCCATACAGCCAACGAAACAATCAATTCATTGAAGGAAACTTTTGGTGAGCGCATTATCTCGCGTCGTGGGCCTGTGCCGTGGCCTCCAAGATCGTGCGATTTAACACCGCTGGACTATTTTTTGTGGGGTTATGTGAAGTCGCTTGTCTACGCAGATAAGCCCGAGACGATTGACGCCTTGGAAGAGAATATTCGGCGCGTTATTGCTGACATACGGCCCCAATTGCTGCAAAAAGTGGTCGAAAATTGGGCCTCTCGGCTGGAATTTATTCGAGCCAGCCGCGGCGGCCACTTGCCCGAAATCATTTTTAAAACATAATGGCAAACCCTTATCTTTATAATCATTTTTAAAACATAATGGCAATTCCTTACACTTCGTGTAAGAAAGTAAAAACACTTGCCCCTCATTTTTAGATCCTCGAGACAATATCCGAAAATTACTTAAATCCTCTGCTTGTGAATTTATTCTGCGAAAGAGGAAAAAACTCGCAAAATTAATTCTTAAAAACATTCGAAGAATAAATTCTAAATAAAATTCGCGGAGAAATCCAATAAAAAAAATCGTAAATGGAAACGGGGCCTAAGCTGGAGATTTTTCAATAGATTAGCATGACTTACGCCAAAAAATTGATTCATATTAAAGATCGGAATACAATTGGCCCGACACAACATTTACGACGACAAATTACGGTCACAAGGTCGCCCTCCATATACAATTGAGCACACTCTGTTGGTTTAAACGTCATTTGTTTTTCGTGTGATTTTGACCAGTCGGACGGTAAGCCACTTATAACATTTTTTGTTACTAATTATCATACATAATAGAAATGTGAATTTAAGCACCACAGCATACGAACTATATTTCCTAATACTTTCTTTAATTTCCCCTTGAGTGATGAAATCTAGATTTTATGACATCCCCATAAGATTTCATTTTGAATAAACTATGAAATTTTGTCGGCAAGCTGACCGACTAAAGTTAAACTCGATTCAACGACGACAAAGTTGATCGGATTGATTGTATCCAGAAATCTGAAATGTCACGGTAATGCCCTAAACACATGTGCAGATTTTCTGCATCCAGAGCTGCATGCATATGCATGCAGCTAAGACACATGAGCAGATTTTTTTGACATTTCATCGCATCGGCTGCTGTCAACAATGGAAGAAGAATTGGTCAAGTTTTATATTGGAAATGGATGGATCACCTTTGAAAATGGATGGATCACCTCATGTTCCTGAAAGACATTGATAACGTCAACAGAAAGTATTGAATATTTTCTACTGGACTTTCCTTTTCCTTTTCTTTCCTTTTCCACTGTGTACGAATTTAGTCCATAGTCTCTTTGCTAACAGTCGATTTTGCCAAACACCAAAAAAGAATCCTCGGTTAGCATCACTAATTCTGCGCAGAGAAAGTTGAATTTGAGATACCATGCAGCTCTGCGGTGCATGCAGAATTTACATGTGTTCCACTTCATATAAACGTGTGTATTTAAATTCCGCTGCATGCAGAATTCTGCACATGTGTTTAGGGCATAAATGTTGTGTCGGGCCAATTGTATTCCGGCTTTTACTTCCAAAAACGGGAATTCTCGAATTCTCCATAATTCCAAAATGCTGAACTTTAAGAAAAAAGTGTCCCCTTGAACTTGAAACTGAATTGAAAATCGCCAGCGCAATGACATAATGTTTGTTTGGACGGAAATAGTAAAGGCCGTTTCCGGTTGGTGTTTATTACACGTTGTAAAGTGTAACGCTCTTTGGATTGTTATTACATTTTTCCCCCCCCCCATAATAAGAAAAAAAGTGTGAATGTGACCACGGAATTAAAAAATACATTAAACAATCAACGAATTTAGAAGAAGCGAATACTAAATGATGTTACAGTTTAACTTATAAATAGAAAAAAAAACTATAAAAAGGCCTAGAATTTTTCAATTTTTTTTCCCGCATTTAATTTTTATTCAGAATTTCATATGATGCGAAGGGCAAGGCAGACAAATTATAAATTCCTAATGAAAAGTGGCACATGAGCAGCTTAATAAACGTATTTGTCATGTTTTGTGTGGTTTTTTTGCTTCTTAAAAAGATGAACATGAAAAACAGAAAACGAATTGAAAGATGAGCCCGCCGATCTGGTTACAAAAACAAACCGCGCGAAACATTCGAAAATTCAAATGCAAAAGACTAGAAATTTTACTTTTCAGGCCCTCAGAAATTTGAACGACTGAAATTTTTATGCTTCTTTGACCAATTCGCCCTCCTTTCCCAACCGTTAGTATTAATTTTCAACCAAACGCAAGGCGGATGGGAAAACTATTCGAATATCAACCAAAACTTAATAAAAAGAGAAAAAAAAATAATGCGAAAAAATGCAACACCACCCACTTACGGATTTGTGCAAAGTGAAATACAGGCAGTGTTGCCGCTGCCCCAGGTTCAAAATCGCCGAACTGAGAGTGAAAATTTTCAGAAATCAAAGGCAAAAATGGCTAGTGTTCAGACTTTTTTACGCCCCATTTACACTCACGATTTTTTCTTGAATTTCTGCGCGAATTTTATTCAGAATTTATTATGCGAATTTTATTCATCTATCGCGGAATAAAATCACTAAGAAAAAATTTTATTCGGACTGTTTTATATGAAAAGCTTCGAGTTCGGGCGTCTTTCCGGAATATATTTCTGAATTTCGTGTCCTAGTGTAAACGATTGTGCAACAAGAATATTGTGTCGTAGAATAAAATTCGCGGAATAAAGTGTCAGGTGTAAACGGCCCTTAAATGGGTATTTAATAGGTCTGCATGATGCAATAACAGAGATATGCTCGATTTAAACTGTCAAATGTGCGTGACGTCAGTCTGTACAATGGAGACAGCATTTTCCAAGACATTTCTAATTTATAGAACCACCAAAAACCACACTTATTAGTCTCCTTCAATATTATTTTTTCACCATTAAGAAAACCCCTAAGGAAATTTGCCCCCTAAATTCACCACACTTCACATTTTTTTACCCTTATGGTAAAACCGCCAAGTTGGCAGCCCTGATTGAAGCTGTATAATTCGGGGAATTCCCCACAAGGAGAAATTGTGAATATAACGAGCACAATCAGTTAAAAGCCCGACATATTGTGAAGTTGTGTGAACTGATTGTGGAGTTATTAGAAATGTAATACGCAATTTTGTTGTCGTTATTTTGTTTTTCAGATTTCAGGTACCCTCTGGAACCAATCGATGTACCCCTGGTTGGGAAACTTTGTTCTAAAGCCCAATTCAGACTAACGATTGCGATTACGATTGAAGCTTCTTGACCAATGAGATCAAAGCTTTCAACGATAGGAAAATGAAAACTTTGATCTCATTGGTCGAGAAAGCTCAATCGCAATCGTTAGTCTGAATTGGGCTTAAAGGATAATCGCGAACGTGTTTTATTAACCGCCTTTTACTGAGAATTTGATGTAATGGTAGTGCTAAGCGATTCAACAATATGTCCATTTTCCTGGTAAAAAAAAATTCCAATTAAAACAGCAAATTTTACTCACTTGATGTTTATATTATAAAAACAATAAAATTCCAGCTTAATAAAAAAAAATATATGATGTCGGTTGTTTTAGGTGGTAATCCGTAAGCGTGTTTGATCAAGTGTCGGGTTCAAAAATATCCAAAAACTTTTATTCAGTGTGAAAAACATTATTTTCATCGGTGAAATTTCATCAACAACAACAATACACAACAACAATTTTTAGCAATAGATTAACAACAACAACAATAATAATAAATATGGCATTTTGTGAAAACTTAGCGAAACATTTTAACGATTTTCGTTAATTTTTTTTTTTTGGTTTCAAACATTTGGTTTAGTTTAATTTTCATTTAAACTTTTGTTAATTTGATCGATGATTTTTTTTTTTACAAAAATTTCACATCTTAAATGTAATTAAAGTCAATTTTCCCGAAATTGTGTTGAGGATTGGAAGTTTTTGTTCAAATGGGTGCGTTTAGTGCGATAGGACGATTTTGGCGGTTAATTCGCTGTCAACGGTGACAGTAATGGCGACGATCGGTAGTGACGCAATCGTTTTCGATGGAATTCCGTTACCCGTTGATTTTGTACTCAAATAAAATCAATTTTTGTCCGTTTTTCGATTTAAAAAAATGTATTTAAGGTGCACAATTTAATCACGCCAGAAACGAAAGCCGGAAATTTAAAAAAAAAAATCGAGTTAAATACACGAGAGTACAGACAGCACTGCACTACATCGCACCGTTCAGCCGGCGAAGAAGCACAACAATGGCGTCCAGCTTACCGGCATCAAACCGACAACAACGACGATGCAATGCAATCAACAAACGTGCGTTTTTATTTGGGATGTTTTTTTCACATGTTTTTATTTATTATTATTTTCCCCTATCTTGCAGTTTTGCGTTTACTACATAATAAACTACGATTTTTGTTGTTGCTGTTATTCGATTGTATAGCATGAGAGTATTGGTAGTTTATGTTCAGTTATTCAACCCTAAAAATTACAATGGAAAGAAAAACGGGAACGGATAAGCGGATGGTGGATGGACGAGTGTACTCGTAAATGGATGGATATTTATGCTATTCATTTTGCTTGCAACGTGAAGCGGCAGGGCAGCATAGGATACGAAAAATAGCATAACAATAGGAAGGTAAATATGCTGCTTATTGAGGAATAAGATACATTGCATGTATGAAATATGCTGCAAGGAGATTGCAAAGGGGAGAGGAAAACACGAAAAGCCAATGGATATATAGATATTTAGATACATAAAAATTGGATAGGGACACAATGATATAGAATTACATAAACCTAAACCGAAAGGGACATTCATCCACACAAAGGCATACAATAATAAGACGATATAGCATTTTTCATGCTAGCAAACAGCATAAAAAACGTATCCAAGAGACTAATATAAGTATCGAAAAAAATAAAATATCGAAAAGGACATGTACAAATTATGTAGCCATGCATTGGCACTCCGGATCCCATTGCATATACATACATGTATCGATGCGATAAATGCATAAACCTAACCACACATATGTATATCCATAACCTCATTCTTTTACTGTCTTCTTTTGCAAGGGCGATCGACCATCATCATAACCAGGGCTGGAATCGCGTAAGGTTAGAATCGGTGATGATGACTATCAACTAACATCAGTGTCGGAATTGCGTAAAGGTGACAATCTCCAAAATTGTAACCCGAAAGTGACAGTTTCCGGGTTATACCTCTTTAGGTGTCACTTTCAGTACAAACTATACAATTTAGATGAAAAGCTACATTTGCCAGGGGCCAATTGTCAAATCTCAATATATATAAAAGGCAAAAGGCAACGTCTGTCTGTATGTCCGGACTTGGGGCGAAAATCACCGTACCGATTTTGATGCGGTTTTTTCCTATATGTTGCTTAGACCTCTGGTCAGGTTATAAGCTATGTATTATTTTGCGATAGTCTCCCGTTTTTCCCCCACAAGCAAAAAACTATTTCGATTGTATAGGGAAGGGGGGAAGAATGTTTCAATTTTGCCCGTTTAAGAACGATTGCCATTCACGAAAAACGCAACTGTATAAAATTTCAGATCTTTAGCTCAATCCTTTCGAAATTTATGGTGTTCACAGACGCAAAGACAGACAGACTGACTGATAGACAAAAAGACAGACGCACGGACATACGGAAATCAAAATCTTGTCTCATCCCTAACACCTTGGTGTAGTTCATTTTTGTGTCCGATGATTGGTTCGATGCGTTACAAACGGTATACTAAATCTAATATATTCTTATATGATATATCATATAGAGTATACTCAGCTTAATCCCCCTAAAGTCCAATTCAGACTAACGATTGAGCTAACTAGACATTATCTAAAAACAGTTTTTTGCGATTCTCTCGAAAACTAATGGGTTTTCGGCAGTATGAGATAAATTGTAGAAAATAATATTTGTCACAATTTTGTGTTTAAATGTTATCCGATATCGTGGGTCGTTATTGAGATATTTTCATAAACAGATTTTTGCGAATTGCTTAATTTGCACAGTTTTGCGAAAGAAATAATAGTTAAAAGAATAATCAAAGATACTAAAATTCTTCGATATCTTTTACCGTAACTCGATATCTTTGGCCGATATCGAGATATTTCAGATTATGTAAAATAAAAATTCGTATCTTTATATAAACTAATACTTCGGGTTATAGACTTTGTATAAGAAAGTCGTGTGCTGTTCACATTAGATATTTAATACTAGTGTTTCGATGTTCAAAGATGCATTCTATCAACTAGTGTTAAGGCAGAAAAACGCTATCAACTTGTTTATGCCTTAACACTGATAGCGCCGTTTTTTTTCATTTATCAATATTTTATGTTTTATGTGCATTTGTGACTAACAAGTCTAGGCAATGTAAATTGACAAATAGAGGTCAAAGGCTTTTAAAAGAGACGGTGGTGCTAAATGGGTTAATATTGATCCGTCTAAGTTCATGCGAAAATGTTCGGTATTATCCACCCTTAGGGCATGTTTTTGCGAATCAAAAAATACTCTTGGAGCCTTGCCTTATTCGAAATACTTCATTCTCGGGTAATACTGAAAATGATAGTTTTACGTTATGCTTTTTATAAAAATTATCACTTTAAATTATCATCCAGGTGATTATCACTTGTCACTTTACGTGATTCCAGCCCAGTTTTTTCAATTTAACATTACAAAACCCAGTCCTATACACAAACACATTCATTCGTGAAAATAGGGAAAACGTGGCACCAACACATGGATATGGCGAAAATCAGATGGCAAAAGAATCCGAAAGGCAAGAGGATCGTATCGGATCAGAGGTGAATTTATGCTGACTATAGCGAACTGAAAAATTCTGATGCATGCAGCTGTTCCGGACAATTAACGTACCATGGCCAGACTATTATTATTGTTATTATTTACTATAGTCGGGTCGGGGCTCGATGTTTACTGTCAAATGTTGCGTTGTGCTGCAATCAGCCATTAAAAATATGCGCGCGTATCAAAGGTATTTGCCTCACCTTGTTTTTTTTCTACACTTGGGGGGTTTAAACAATGAGCGGCGAATGGATAAAAATTTTGTACCCCGTGTGATAAGATTGTTTCGATGTAGTAATTAAAAAACGGCCATCAAGCGACAACAAAAAAATGAACAGCACATGACTTCCTTATACAAAATCTACGTTCCTGAGCAATTTACATTATGACAAATATATAAAAATATGAATTTTCCCAAATATCTCGATAACGGTGAAAAATATCCTTATATGGTAAACGGTAAATTTATAGAGAATTTTAATATGTTTAATTTACGAGGAACCCTTAATTTGCCAGCAAAAATCTAATTTTTAACCTTTTAATGAAAATATCTGGACAACGGTAAAAGATAGCGAATAAGAATAAAGGACAGAATTGTGGAAAATATTATTCTCTCACTTTATCTCATACAATGAATCACCGAAAACCTGTTTATTTTTCGAGATAATTGCGAAATTTTTTTTTTTTTGAAATAACGGTATATTTCAATACGGCTTGAGTATGCCGTTTTTGTAAAAGACAAAAATGTAGGAAATTTTATTGTCTCTAACTCTTGTCATACATAAGACTACTGAAATGGCGTAGTTTCAGAGTCTATGGTAAAAATCGAAATCGCGATTCTTGAAAAGCCGCCATTTTGGTTACTTTCGGATTTAAGCCGCCATTTTGTTTAACGGATTTAAACCAAAAGTTGATAGAATCGTCCCTCTCCAGAACCAAACATAGTAGTTTTAAAAAAATCTTGTACACAGACTGACTGACAGAAATACACTTTATAACGACATTTCCCGAGCACTCCCGAGTCGATTGGAGTCATATTACAAAAAATGTCTTTCTGTGTAGAAAATTTTCAATCTTTTTTTTTGTTGAAAAGATTTCGATTAGTGAAATCTGCGTAACCCAGAAAATCTTTCTGGTTCCGTGCGGTTTGGGACTGTCCATAAAATATTGGTTATGTTAATAAGTTTCCGCCTTTTTTTAATAGATGTCGTCGTATTTACCGGACATTGCTCCCTTAAATTTTCATGTATTTCGCTCTTTATTGTTAATTCAAAAACATTGACAGCATGTGGGGTGTTTTCCACTATTGGCTCGTGATAATTGCAGCTTTTGCCAGGTATTTATTAAGCGTTGCACACGCATGTGTTGCACTGCACGGTGAGAACGGGAAGCATCAAATGGAAAAAAGTAGCAGTAATGCGCATGCAACATTAGTCGAGGATCCCTTCTAGTTACACACGTTGTCGTATATTTGAAAAAACGTGTAGTACTACGCTTACGTTTCCAGATGTGTTTTAAAATACTCGTTTTAGGGTCGTAAAAGAAAGCGTCAACGAAATTAAACTCCGTTTTTCCCTTCAAATTTCATTTTCGCTAATCTAGAATTAAAAACAGGAACATAAGGTGATCGGAAGGTATGAAAATGTGAAAGTTTTGCGTTTTTGGCAATTCACTCCGAAACTACGCGTTTTTCAGTAGCCTTATGTCTGACAAAAGTTGAAGACAATGAAATTTCCTACACTTTTGTCTTTTGCTAGAAGTTTGTATCTCAAACCGTTATCGAGATATACTGTTATTTCAAAAAATCAGTGTTTTGCGATTATTTAAAAAATACTGGTTTTTGCTCGTTATAAAGGGTGGTTAAATTTTAAGGGCCGATGTTGAATGTGAACCACACCTAAACGTCAAGTTTTTTTCTGCATTTCATTTGACATTTCTCAATTTCAGACTAACTCAATTTGAACCATGGAAAGATACACAATCGAGCATTGCGTTAAAGTTATTCAGGCTTATTATGAAAATGGGCGATCAATTTTCGAAGAAAATCATCTTCAGTGATGAGGCACATTTTCACCTCAGTGGATTCGTCAATAAGCAGAACAGCCGCATTTGGGCGAATGATAATCCAAGAGTGATTGTCGAAAAACCAATGCACCCACAAAGAGTGACTGTTTGGTGCGGTTTATGGGCTGGCGGCATCATCGGGCCGTATTTCACGAAGTGCACGATATGCATTTTGATTTGAACGCCCATTTTCATAATAAGCCTGAATAACTTTCACGCGTTGCTCGATTGTGTATCTTTCCATGGTTCAAATTGAGTTAGTCTGAAATTGAGAAATGTCAAATGAAATGCAGAAAAAAACTTGACGTTTAGGTGTGGTTCACATTCAACATCGGCCCTTAAAATTTAACCACCCTTTATGTATGAAATGAATTAATGAGAATGGCATTCTCGACCATTTTATCTTTTACCGTTATCTGCCATCTTTTACTGTTATTAAAACTTAAAAAAAAATTGAAAAAAAATTTAAAAAAATAAAAAAAAAATAAAAAAAAAAAATAAAAAAAAATAAAAAAGAAGAAAAAAAAATTTAAAAAAAATAAAACAACAAAAGCTATAATTGCCAATCCCCCCTTCTGGTCCATTTTTGCTCATGAACGAACTTGGCCTCGCATTTTACGAAAAACGGATCTGTGCAAAACTTCAAGTCTCTAGCTCAATCCGTGCGCCCGCAATCCGCGCCACAGACGGACAGACAGACGGACGGACATGCAGAAATTAATTATTTTTATCATTCTAAACACACTGGTGTAATTCATTTTTGTGTGTGATGACGGGATCTTGGCGTTCCAAACGGTAAGGCAAAGTTAGTATACCCTTTGGTTTCACCATATATACCCGTAAATAAAGCACATTTAGAAAAATTCACTAGAAAGGAAAAAATAATCCTACCAGGACCTTCCGTTGTTCTTACAAGGACGAAGTAGTGAAAGTATTGTATTGTTATAGGAGTTACGTATGTGTGCAAAATTTCAAGTCAATCGGATCAATGGAAGTCTGCCAACATTAGATTGCAAGATTTGACCCTGACCGACAGACAGACAGACAAACAAACAAACAGACAGACCGACAAACAGACAGACAGACCGACAAACCGACAGACAGACCGACAAACAAACAGACAGCCAAACTAAGTAAAAGCTTTTAAAAAAATAGATTATTGCGAATAGCTTGCAACTTGAGGTTTTTTCGAAAAAAAACAGTTAGAAGAAGAATTAAAGATATTTAAATTCTCTACATTGATGCCTTGTACCGTTATCGAGATATTTCAGATTTAGTCGAATAAAAATTCATATTTTTATATAAGCCAATATTTTGCTTGTCGATAAATTGCGCAGGAATGTAGATTTTGTATAAGAAAGTCATGTGCTGTTGACATCAGATATATTTTTTTTATCAAATTGGTCAAAATCTTAAGTAAAGCTTCTTCAAAACATATGAAAAGAAAAAAAGTTTCTTATTGTTTGTATTTTTTTTTTGCTTTCTTTCTGGAATAAAATGGAAAACCGATTTGGTCACGCAACACTAAATCTTTTGTCCAATTTGGAAACTCTTTGCCAGTATGACCATTTGGGTGACATATGCGACCAGTCAACCATTCGAATTTAAACGATAGTCCAATGCATCAGCGAAAATTCCGATACAGACATAACCGAAAACTCTGCAAGGAAATTCCGAATCTATGGTAAGAAAAACCAGAAAAAATACATTTTTTTTGCGTAAAAACTTTTCTTACATGCAATGATTGCGTTTTCACTTTCGTTCCTTTGTTAGCTGTTGGCAATCGGTACATAAATCGCAAGGAAGTCGTGAAGACGATGAAGAGATGAGAGTGCGACTTATGGCGCCTTCAAAAAAATGTTTTTTTTTTTTTTGATTCCCGACTGATTTTGAAGGTTAAGGGCTTGGATTGAATTTTCGGCAAACATTGACGTTTGACAAAAAGGGCCCAAGGACGACACACACACACATCTGGTATGCTGGAAGTCTGCTTTGATTGTTTCTACTTAAGACACATTTGGTCCCGGAATGCAATAAATCCTGTTTGCAGAAAAAATAAATCTGACAAGGAAGCATAAAAGGGAATCGCATGGATTTTCGGGATGAGTCCGAGTTCAAAAGGTTAATGTAATGGCATTTTCTTTTTTGCACAACATGCCTTGAATCGAATTGTAATCGGGACAGATTTGTAACACATGTCTTTGAAAACTGCATGAATGCATCGGGGAAATTGTGTTACAATTAAAACTCATGTCTTTTCATCCGTTTTTATTCAATTTCTTTTAAGATTTTTCAATTTGGGAAGTATTATGTGAGAGAAAAAAATTCATTTCCGATTAAAATATTCAAAAAAAAAAAGACAGACAGATGTTGGGTTTGAGGACGATGTTTTTGGGATGCGATAAATTAAATATGTAGGAATAAGGAATCTCTTAACAAAAGCGCAGCATCTTACTTTTAATAAATATTTCGATGATAAAAGAAATGAATTTCTTGGATAAATTAAATGTAAATCGGAAGAATAAAAAAAAGGGGGAGAAATCTGAATAAAAATTGTTTATTTATGTTTCCGCGGTAACTACATATTTGTGATCTAGGGTAGAACTTTATTTTATGACGCTATTAAAGTTTTCTTGATATGTAACATTTTTTTACAAATTTAAATGCAAAAGGGGTATTCATACAACCTCGGAAGTGTCTCGTAAACATCGTAAACTGTCTAAAAAGCATCGGAAAGCACGGGCACATGAGGTTTGTTCTTTGCGGCTTAAAAATGCAGCAATTTACACAATCGGGTCTAAAGATTTAGAACTATAATTCACATCCGCGTACTGAAAGACATCGGCACGTGACCGGGACCTCTGGTGAGAGACATTGCGGTAGACCAAGACCGGAAGCCGGTTGTAGTGCCGACAGAGTGAGAGAGAGTACAAGAAGTGACTAGAACGACACACTGATTAATAATGTGTCTGCAAAGCCACAATAGCTTTATTGAGGAAATCGATGATCGTCTTTGGATCCTGCGGCATTTGACGATTGTCGGCTGGATACAGTGATTAGCTAAGGAACCTGAATATCAATTTGACTTTGAAGAAGCGTGTAATGTAAACAGAGTCGACATGGCTGCCACTACAGTTACCTAAAAGCCTCTGGTTTACAAACAAAAGGAAAAAAGTTGATGCCTCCACCCGCCATATTTCCCATTGACACTTCATTCAAACGATTTCGGTTCGAGAATTAAATTTCTTATTTCAGGCTGATAACTGATGGAAATTTCATAAAAAGTGGATAGCAGACATTTCTGACACAGCACAATTTTATTAGCATCAACATTTTATTGCAAAAGAAAAAAAATTGACCGGCAAAATAAAATTAAAGAAGTTTTTCGTTGAAAACAAAATAATTTGATGGCTCATTAAAATCTGTTTAAATTTTAGTTTCAAAAGCTGTATTTTTTTAATGATCCGATCAGAGATCCGGATTAACTCCCATATAAATTAGTAACTCAAGTTTTATTGGGATCATGATCTGATTTGCTTTCTAGGTTAATGGGAAATAAAAAAATTCCCTAGGTGCATGTCGCAGCTTGCGTCTTTTGTTTCATAGGTGTATGAATCTTGAATACTATTTCCATCGGTTTAGGGTTATTACCCTAAAACGGAAAAAAAAACCTAGCGGCGAGAAAAAAAAACCTATTTTTATTCTAGCTGGTAATTACATGAGTTTTGTGATTTTAAAAGTCATTGCCACAACATACGGGTTCCAACATAGCCTTTTAATGATCCATATAAATGTCTTAATCGTATTATTAAAAAAAATACAGCTAATATTGTCGAAAAATTTTAGTTGCAACTAAAAATACGGCATGAAATCGAAGAAAAGGTCCATTATAAAATAACATTCCACAAAAAGTTTCCATTCATTTATCGCCATTAGATTTTTCTTGTTCGATTTCTGTTTACGTTTTTATTTGTTCATCTCTGTTCGGTCGCCAAGCTATGTAAGCATTCGAGAGAGATAGAAAACATCGCTCGAAGATTTCTGTGATGTAATGCCGTTAGATGACGCTCGCATAAAGCTTGAAGCAGGTAATTTTGTTAATGGGGGTGTATTTTTTTGAGAAATGGCAGCGTCAGAATTACGTTCCTGTGTCATAATTGCGCAGTGGCAAACCACTGAAAAGTGTGACAGACAGACTGACAGGCAGACAGAGAGACTGACAGAAAGTCATTTTTGTAATATTTCTCCAATTGACCCAGGAATGCCCGGGAAATGTTTTTTTTTAGGCAGAATTAAGAGGTCAAAATTTTTCATGAATACAATACTTTATTATACTACGTATAAAAAAGTAAAAATCCCGGTTAATTGCGCAATTTAGGAGTGAAAAGTCTTTCGTGATTTTCTCGAAGGTGCTTAGATATTTTTTAGACCAATAGACACAAATCAAATTCACCAAAAAGTAAGGAAAATTTGTTCAACAAAAAGAAATTCTTTAATTTTATTTCATTTTTTCCTAAATACGTTACGTCATTTCTCGAAGCATCCTCCCGTACTGATATTTATATCAAAATATTTGTGGTAATGAATTAAATTAGCTGAAGTCGATTTTTAGGTGAAGCGAAACTGATCTGTATTTCCACACAAATCACACTGGCTTCGCCTGAAAATCGAGTTAAGCTACTTTAACTTATTACCACAGATATATCACCTAACTAAGGATAAAATCGACTTCTAAAGAAATAGCGGAGTGCAAATTTATTTGACGTATCTATAAATACCAAAATGCGTTACGTTAACGCATTTAGTATGCCGTATAATTAATTTTCTCGTCTTGAGGTTTTTTTTGCAAACATTTCTAATGAGGTTCGAGGGACTGTTTCTTTAGTTTTTAAGCACATTCTGATAGAACAGAGCTCCAAATTCCAAATATTGTTTCACACGTTAATTAAAGAATTGAGGTGTTTCTTTAATTGGCGTGTGAATCAATATTTGGAATTTAAAACTCATTGAAATTGGATCACGTAATCATCCCCAATTTCTAATCGATCCTCGAAATTCCCATCATCACAAAAATCACTTCGTGAAGTATGCGTTCCGATTCCATGGGAAAATGGCGCCAAAAAACAAACCGGAGCTAACATCATTGGCGCACATTAGAATTACGACTAGTATAATTTCTTTTCAATAACACTTACATAATTTATGTTTCGTGCATGACCTCTGAGAAGGAGAACCGAACCTTCTGCTCTACAATCGATGCGAGCATAAAACGAATTTATGTAAGTCGCCATAAACAACAATCGGATCTTGTTGTAAGCCAACAAACAGAATCCCAAACAACAAACATGTCAGCGCCGATGATTTTCCCGCCAATAACATCGGATCGATGTTACCCCAAACGTAACGAAGATTGGCTCGAGATCCCATCGGCTGGCAGCCAACGATCGACGCACGCATTTTACCCGCCAAAATCCATGAATGGCTGAGAATGAATGAATTCACTCCGACGCCAACTACTTCTGGCTCGATCAGTTGGATGAACTCAATGGAGAGTTAGATTTGGTCTGCGACTTGGGAAGATGATCACTCCAGAAGTACTGATCTTGAGTTCTTCGTTTAACTTCTAAGACATCTTGGCGATGAGATGGGGAGCTGGGCTTTGATAGAAAGGTGTTAGATGTAACTTGAAATTCATTCAATTAATAAAATTTCATTCCTTGCTTCATTTTGCAGAGCGACTTAACAACATCTGCTGATGATCATCAATCCAAGATCACTTCGACGGTGTAGTTGAAGAATTTTCATTCTAGATCTGGAATGAGGGCCACATGTTTGTCTTACGATGATGACGATCCCCCCGGGATGCGTGTTACAAGACGCAATAACAGCAACAGGTTTCTAATGGCGTTTTTTTTTGTGTGTCAGTAAGACTTGTTCTTTTTTTGATGTTTGTCGGTATTGCTGGCAGTTGGAAAAACATTTCGAATTTCAAAGGCTCTTCTCTAGAATTCGGATAGACGCCTGCTGTTTATCTTTGTCTAGAATGGAACTCTGGAACTCATACAGACAAGTGCTTTTCGGTTTTGTGTTGAAGTAGCGGAAAATGAAAGCATTTTTGCCGCCCTTACTAACCATAATCTTAAGATGATCGCCAGAGTATTTTATTTTGAAAAGCCACTTTAATTTTTTTTTGAGTCCGAAAATTTTATTGGGGCGTTTAACATACACGCATAAATCACAAAATAACTTATTTACCACTTTTGTTTTTAAAGGCGAAAATAACAAGTCTTGGTACAACAAACTAAAAGAAGAAGTGAAAAATTCTTAGAAAATGGACATCGAGCTGCGTGACCAGCATTTAATCATGGATTTCAGTGCTAAAAATTCATTTTAAAACCTAACTAGTATTAAATTTATTCATACTGATGTAAAACTTGGATAAGTGTATGCTTGTTAAAATCTTTCAACCGATTGTTCTGACATTTGAAACGTTTAAACATCTGAAGTCCTGTTCCAACACAGACCCATTTATTCGTAAACTAGAATTTAGACCCGAATTCTTTTTTTTTATAGTTCCAGCCAGAGCTTAGGGGAAGACCCTTTAATGCCGAAGCATAGCCCGGCTAAAAGCGTGAGTAGAACAAAACCTAGGTTATGTGGTAGGTTATTAACAACAAGGCGACGAAGCAGACCCAACCTCAGATGACAAGACGGCGTTGACACCAGGACGATAAGGGAATTGGGATGCAAAATTGGAGGACATCGGCACGCGACCGAGACCTCTGGCGAGAGACATTGCGCCAGGCCAAGACCGGGTACCGGTTGTAACGCCGAGAGAGAGCAAAACCTGGGAAAACAAAATTCAGTTGGTTATAAATTAGATAGCCTAGAGTCCGTGCTTTTCTTTAAAGATTTTTTTACCTTCAGAAAATGGTTTCCAAAAATTAACAAAAAGACAATAAATTTCAGCATTCTAATTCACTTTAACTCCTCCCCTTACCCTTGCTCCTTCCTCCAACGATCATCTGTCTCTAACGAACGTCTGTGTCGAATTTTAGGCTGATCGGCTCGGTAGTTTTCCCGCGAAAGAGTAACATAGAGGAAAAATCAAGCTTTGGATTCACTTTACCCTCTGCCCTTACTCTCCCCACCAATCGGACTACTTTCCAATAGGCCCGTGTTGGAATCAGGCCTACAACAAGCATTCATGCCAAACTTCAGGTCAATCAGTTCAGCAATTTTTACGTGAAAGAGGAGCAGACAGACAGACAGATAGACACCAACTCATTTTTATATGTTACACCGTTATTTTAAAAAAAATCAGTTTTTTGCAATTCTCTCGAAAACTTACGGGTTTAAGATGAATTGAAGACAATATTATTTGCCGCAATTTCGTTTTTTACGGTTATTCACTATCTTTTGCAGTTTTTGAGATAATTTCATTAAAAAAAACAATTTTAATATTAAAAATATTAAAGTTTTTCACATTTTGCCATTTTTTAAAAATTTTTACGACCCCTGCTCTACCATCCGTATTTGGAGGCCCTGCACAGTCTAATTTTGCCGCTTGTGAAAAGTGAAAAGGATAGACTTCTTAAGCTACTTTCCTTGTAAAAATGGTGGACTTTTTAAGCTACTTTCCTTGTAAAAAGGATAGACTTCTTAAGCTACGTCCACACTCTTGATAACTGTACACGAATCACGGCGAACGCGAGAATGTGGACAAATTCTTCGCATTGAACTGTAATTCGCCTAAGTTGGGTTATGTTTGGCTTCAGGCCAAATTTAAGGAGTTCAAGATGTGCCGAATCAATCGTCAAACATTAATTCATGTACAATCGTAAAGAGTGTAGACACAGCACTTCATTATTTATCAAAAATCATGGCTTCTTAACAAAATTTTGGAAAAATCATTTGAAAACTTTTTTCTATCAATCAAAGCAAAGCCAGGGTTGTTCTTACAATCCCTAGCCTAAAAAAACCCACTGGTTTTTTTTTTTAAAAGCCCACCCAAAAAATAAAAAAAAATGCACTAAAAACCCAATAATACCCTCAACAAAACCCTGCAAAACACATTTGAGTTTAATTGTCGATATTACATAAAAATAACCCCACGGTTCCATTAGACTTTTTAGAATCATGATTTTTTCCCCCACTCCATATTTTGGCGAATAAAAAAATCAGCGCGTGGGCATTTTCAGTCATGATTTTTCATTTTTATCGTGTCTCCATAGCGTACTTAGAAATGTCAACCAGGAGGTAATCAGGGCAGCCAACTAGAAATCAGCCAATTTGACTGAACAAATGTAAAAAAAAAATCCTACTTTTCAGCAGCCGAAAAAATCATGACAGTACGGAGATTTAAATCATGATGCAAGATTTTTTGAGTCTCCATTAGATTTTTTCGTGATTGGATTTAAATACAATCTGGAAAAAAGTCTAGTGGAACCGTGGGGTAAGTACATTTTATTTAAAAAGTAAAAATTCCATCATCGGTTTTCATGAAATCCAGTAGTGGGACAATTTGTTCCAATAAAACCAAAAAAAACCCCAGTGGGTTGGGCTTTTAAAAAAAACCCCTGAGTTTTCCACAACCCTGAGCAAAGCAAAGTCTAAATGCGTACCACTTGAAATGCATTTTTTCGGTGAATTCATTGACACACCGACCAACAGCAAATCCTTTTCGTAGACCAGGTAATCTGGATTAACCTGCTTCAAGTCTGTGTCTGTCTTTAAGTGATCAAGAAAACTCATTTTTTATATGATAAATTGAAGTTATTCATTAAGCTGTCTAAACATGTTTCACAACCACAGAATCAACAGCAATCACAAAAAAGAGACTTCAAAAAAAAAATCCCGGCTTCGAAAAAATAGAACATAGCGATCTGGGCTCGTCGACATAATGAAGACCTACAAGTGAAGACAAGGAACCATCGTCACCAAAAAACGGAAAAATACTTTAAAAAAAAAAGAAAACGCATGAAAAAATCCACATATTTGTGAATACCAGACTTTATCGCCCAACAACAAAAACTAGGAGGAGACAACGTGAATTGCAGAGCAGCAAATAAATGGAAGACGACAAATTTGCACCCCAAGTCGCAATAATTCCAGGCAAAATGCTGGAAAATGTACACAACTGGAAGCGAGGATGAGGAATGCCTGCTAAGGGAAACGTTCAAGTCGCCGATTAGAGTGGAAAAAGGGAACAGAGCTGGAGTTCTTTCCAACGGCATGTAAACAAAACACGAAATATGAAAAACTAGAAACCAACGCAGTGCATTTTCTATGCTACACAAAGCATATGAAAATCCAACATTAAGCATAATTCCTGTCATTATTTCATTTCGCTCGGTTTTCGCTACTAATTTTTTTTTTTGAATTTTTTGTAGGAAAAAGATGTGCAGAAAACACTGAAGAACGGGGATGGGTACAAACCAATTGTAACACATTGGAAGTAGTGCTTGCTCGGTGGTTGAATTCAGATTCCTTGCTTGTCTGATTGTGGCTGGATTTGAACCTCTGAATCCAGTGCCAATAATTTTCAGCATCCTCAAACGAAGACGACGACGGAGTTCAAACCGAGGGACGATGATAATGCAGACGTTTGGAACCTTTAACCCCTGGAAACACGGAAAAATAGCGAATATTTTGTCCCGTGCTGGACATGAAAAATATTTTTTTAACTTATTCGCAAACGCTAGTTCACTAGGAAGACACAAATCACAATTTTTAAAGCATACTGAAAATATTTAAAACTACACACAGAAAAATTTGATGTGAATTTAACTCCAAAAGTGTCTCAATAGGGTTCAACCGTTTGGATAAAGCGCAGATACAATTGGCCCGACACAACATTTACGGCGACAATTCAGATTTTAAACTCGTAGCACCCTATGATTCTGTATACAATCAATCCGACCCACTTTGTCGTCGTAAAAAATTGCATCGAATTTAACTTTTCTCGGTCAGCTCTCCGTCAAAATTCCAAGGCTGATTCAATCGTATGTGGACGTCATAAAATGTAAATTTCGGCACTTGAAGAAAGTATTAGGAAAAATATAGCACGTATGCTATGTTGCCTACATTCACATTCCTAATTTGGATGATAATGGGTAACAAAAAATGTTATATGTGGCTCACCGTCCGACTGTCTAAATCAAATGAAAAACAAATGACGTTTAGAACAACAAAGTGTGCGCAATTGTATTTGGAGGACAACATTGTGGACGTAATCTGTCGCCGTAAATGTTGTGTCGGACCAATTGTATTCCAACCTTAACTCTGATTTTTATCCATTTGAACGAACCCTAACAGATAAATAAAAGAATCCATCAAGTGCTTTTTTAAACTCCACTTTGGTGTTTAAATTTGGAGGATTTTGGGTTTAAAAATCATCCATTTGGAGTTTATAAAAAATCAATTTATTGAGATTTACAGAAAAATCCATTTATTTAAAATTATGCGAACCAAAACCCTACAAATTTTCACAGCATTTGTGAGATTATGGTATTAATACGTTATCCACTAGCTTGATCTTTTCTAAATTAACACGTTCGTGACATCGGGTACCACTGGTGGTACATGTACAGTTTTTTATAACCGCGCGAGTAAATAGTGCGGTAGTTTTTTTGTGGAAGTAATATAAAAACACGCACCGTGTACCACCGATGGCGCACAACCGCCAGAAAACAAATCGCTAGTGTACCACCCGTGGTACACGATGTCCAAATGTAAAAAAAGTTGAAAAAGCAAATGTCACGAACGTGTTAAGTACACTCAATTTTAACACCGTTTCTTCATTTGGGATTTTTCATCGCAGAGATTTTTGATTGACCAATCAGAGCTCGAGTTGACGGCGATAAAAAATCCCAGAGATAAATTTCACGAAATCTTGCAATTGCAAAATTTCTTGGAATTTCCCAATTCAAAATGGCGGAATCTAAATTCTCCCGACAAGTAGTTGCGAAAATACCTAATTTTTACAAACAATTCGATACAAAAAGCTTTGGAAGAGAATATATAACATTAAGAGGTTTTTCTTTTCGTCTGTTCTTTTGTTTCAGCCTTTTCAATTTCACGTATTGCATAAATTGCGAGAGCGGCGACTAGGTGTTTTCTTTTCATCGCCATTTTGAGTACTAAAATTTCAAGACATTTTCGGCCCAGCTGTCAAAAAAATCTCATTGCGGTGAGATATTTCTTGGGATGAAAAATTGTTAATCAAGACGCGGTGTAAGACTAGTGAAAAACTCTTGATTCGGAGTTAATTGCGAAAAACGAAAAAAAGCGAAAAACGTGATTTTTAAAAGGCCGCCATTTTGATTACTTCACGTTAACGTATTTCCCCGAGTTTTAGAAAGGATTGTCCCATTCCAGGACCAAATATGTCTGTAAACTTTTATGACTCTAGATCTATTAGTTTTTGAGAAATCTTGTACACAGACTAACAGACCGAAAGATATTTTTGTCATATGACTCAAATCGACTCGAGAAATGTTTTTAGTCAAAATGAAGAAATTTTTCATGAATACAATACTTTATTATACTTCATATAAGAAGGTAAAAATATGTGATGTGAGCAGCGACATAGGAGTTTATTACTTTACGACTCAATCTGCAAGATTCACAGCCCCTGCCTGCCTTGATTGGAATTTCGTCACAACACAAGAGCGGGTTGTGAAAAACTCGTCTGCTCTTTATGCTATTATTATGCTCAAGTGTATCAGGAGCACAGGAAAGGCACCTCGAAAAAACCGTAAGTGCAACACACTTGAGAAACCAGTTTGGCGCGAAAGTAACGCAGATGAGAACAAGTACAAGTAGAATAGGCTCCGTTTCCTTTTTCCCACTCTCCCCGCTATGCTAGCACGGCTCCTTGAGGATAATTTCGTGGAATTGCAATCGGGCGGGAAACTGGCAAAGAATTCAATAACCGCTCGGTCTGACGCTCATGAGAGTCCTTTATCCGAATGTGGTGCATTTAAAGGAATCACCAACCATAAGCAGGAGCGAAAATTGAGACGACAAGAAATGGGAAAACTATCAGAGGTTCAGAAGAATTATATTTTCACGAGAATTTCGTTATTAAAATTTGATTCCCCGGATATTAAGACACTGTGGGTGATTTTAGAAGATTAGAATGTCCTGCTGGTTTTAATCTTTATGTTTAAAAATTGTCAAGTTTTTTTTGTTTGAATTCTAATGGACAAGGATGGAAACTAGAGAGATTTTTAGGTGATTTTGTCTAAAATATTGAAAGAAATGTGAAAGTCATTGACGTTTAAATGTTCCTTGATCCAATTTTAATTAATGTTGCGCAATATTATTGTCTTTTGCGGGAGATAACTATCAATTTCCAATGTTATCGACTTAAAACTAATGCATTTGAAAAAGCTATTCAAGAAAAACGGCCGGAATGGCGCAATGGTCACGAGTAGCTGATTTTGCAGCACGACAACGCTAGACCACATGTTGGTCACCCCGACCGGACATACCTGGAAGGGGTGAAATGGAAGGTCCTACCCAACTCGACGTATTCATCAGATATTGCCCCTTCAGGTTATTAATTGTCGCGGTTAGTTTTCGAGAGAACCGTAAAAAACTGATTTTTTTTGAAATAACGGTATATTTCGATACTGGTTTGAGATATCGAGTTATAGTAAAAGACAGAAGTGTGGAAAATTTTATTGTCTTCAACTTTTGTCGTACGTATGTCTACTGAAAAACGCGTAGTTTCAGAGTAAATGACAAAAAATAAAATTGCAGATTAAAAAAAATTAAAGCGAAATATTCGTTTTATTTTATTTTGTATGCTTTTATTTCGTTTTTACTTCTGATACACAGCACCCAAAAACTTTTTCTTTCTCCTTTTTAGTAATTTTTTTCTAAATAAAAGATTTTTTATTTTATTTTACTCTTTTTAGATATTTTGTATTTGATTCAGGGTTGTTATTATTTTCCCCAGTCCAAAAAACCAAGAGGGTTTTTTAAAGAAAAGCCCACGTAAAAAAATTGCACTAAAATGCCATTAAAAAACCCAATAAAACTCAAAAAAAAAACCTAGTGAGTTGGGCTCTTTTTTAAAAAAAAAAAAACCCAGGTTTTTCACAACCCTGATTTAGTTAAAAAAATTATTTAAATTGATTATTAAACATAACAAAAGCTATAATTGCCAATCTGGCAATCATTGGAACCCGTATGGTGATATTCGTATCAAAATTCGAACAGTTATACCAAAATTCCACTTTGAAGTCAAACTTTCCAATAAGATTTTTTAAAATTTATTCCAATCGGATTTTGATGTATGGGAGTTTTATGTAGAATCATATCCTAAATAACTTTTGTTCTTGGACTTTTTTGATAAGATGCACCGTTTTTGAGATATTCACAAAAAACGATTTCGTTCGTATGGGGGGTACCCCCCCTAATGGTCCATTTTTGCCCATTAACGAACGGATCTGTGCAAAATTTCCAGTCTGTAGCTCAATCCGTGCGCCCGCAATCGGCGCCACAGACGGACGGACGAACGGACAGACGGACGGACAAACAGAGAAATTGAATATTTTTATCATTCTAAACACACTGGTGTAATTCATTTTTGTGTGTGATAACGGGATCTTGGCGTTACAAACGGTAAGGCAAATTTAATATACCCTTTGGTTTCACCATACGGGTATAAAAACCCACAATGACGTCTATCTCTTGCCATGCTTTCTATACTTTTTAGTCTTCGAATATCGTTGATGCCTGTGAGACATTTTTACAGACTTCTTAATGCCATAATCGGATTCAGCGACGCCAAAAATACCGAAATGAGATTTTTTTTCGGGAAATTTGAGCAAAAGGATAATCATGTCATTCTTACAGGACCTTCCGTTATCCTTACAGGACCTTCCGTTATCCTTAGAAGGAAGCCGTGAAAATATTGTTTTGTCACTGGACTTGAGTATGTGTGCGAAATTTCGAGCCAATCGGATGACTGGAAGTTGGTCAAAATTAGATTGCAAGATTTGACTCTGACAGACAGACAAAACAAGCAAACAGATACGAAGACAAGGTAAACAAAAGCTCTGAAAAAGCTGCCATTTTGGTTACTTCCGGTTAATGGATCATCCCATTTCAGAAAAAAACATGCCTGCGAAATTTCACGACTCTAGCTCTATTAGTTTTTGAGAAATCTTGTACACAGATTGACAGACAGATGGACAGACTGACACCCAGACAGACAGAAAGACATTTTTGTAATAATGCTCCAATCGACTCAGGAGTACTCGGAAAATGTTTTTTCTTTTGGGCAAAATTAACCCTTCTGTGCTAAGTTTTGAATTATTGCAGGAAAAAATAAATTAAAGTCTTTTTTCGGTTATACACAAGGTTATTTTAATAAACTTTGATTAAATCTTCAATGTTTTTTGGTCCTAGTTTACTCTCCATATTCCAAAACTTTTTGCAGTTTTTGAAATTTCAATTCTTGCCATCAAATTGTACAATTTTTATTCCAAATAAGCCCTTCTTGTCTCATAGAATCCCTTTTCGATATCGACAACAATTCCAGTTGATCATCGCCGTAACAACCACCAAACCAACCAACCAACCAGGAATCGGCCAGCAATTCTCGATTTCAGTGCAATGTTGGTGGCTCTGTCCGGGAGGTGGATGTACGTCCCGAAGGAATGCAAGAATCTCATGTGTTGCGAGAGAACAGGTTCTTCGATTGTGGTTAAATATCGCCGGATGATTTGCTGGAAAAACAGTCGTCTGGGTCTGGGTTGGTTTTGTGATCTCCGATGAAATGGAATGGGAATCATATTCGAATACTGTGCTATTAGGAAAATTCTTCTCGATGAAGACCAGAAAACGATTAAAACAAACACAAATCGAATATTTTCTTCGTGTTGTTATTTTTCCCATTTTTCCTTCATTTGTGCGAGCAGTACTTGGGACTATTTTTACAAAAATTATCGTCAATGAACAAGTGAGGGGAGGTGGGTGGGGGGTAAAAAATTCCAGTGATTCGATTAACACAGACAAAAGGATAAATGATTGCTGATTAAATAAGGAGCCATTAATTCTGAAGGTGTTTTGTCTTTTGCTGATTGAATCCATCCATTTCTGTGATGGCTAAAGGAAACTCGTCAACTTTAATTCGGTAGGTTTATTTAACAGGTTTTTTAGATAATTTTCCACTGGAAATTCTTAAAGTTTTTTTCTTTGTCGTGGTACGAATTCACAATTAAATGCCATGAAAAAGGAGAAAATATTTGTTAATTTTTTTGTGATTTGCGGTATCTGAGAAAATATACTTTTAAGGGTGGTTAAAAATATCTGCAGTTATTTTTCTGTTTTATTTCTGCAATGGGAAAAAAAAATTTTTTGGTGCAGAATTCTTTACTTAAGGTGTCGCTCCACATGAAGTAAATGCCGGCGAGAACCTCTCGACAGCAGCTACTATCAAGAGGTTCTCACCGGCATTACACGTCTCTGAGAGTCGCTCGCAGAAACTCGCAATAACTCGCGAGCTAGTTTCTGCGAGCTGTCAAAAGTGATTCTACTCTCTAGTCGACACGCACCCACTGAACTCTCGGGGAGTTCCTCGCCAGATACGAACGGCGTTTGAATTTCGCTAGTAGCTCTCGAGAACACGACATAGCAAGATGTCAAAAAAATCAAGATATTGGTCTTGAAAAGAGAAAAATCGCCGAAAATAACTCTCAAATGGACAATCTCCTGCGAGTAACTCTCGAGAGTTTTTGAGAGTTACTCGCGTATTTACTCTCATGTGGAGCGGCAGCTTTAAAGACGGATCGTACACAAGAAAAATATCACAAATTTCCTGTAAAATCTAGGAAAAGCTACAATTACCAGGGGCAATCGTGAAATACTCTCTACTAGCAGACCCTTCGTTACCAACTAAAAGTTTTTTGTATAAATTTTAGAATGCCAAAAAAAAGCATAAATAACCTAAAAACTTTTGGTAAAAAACGTTATCCTCGTTACAGTTAAAGGTTGAAACTGCTCCGGATGAAGCAAAATGGTTAGAGATAAAAGGTTGTAACTGCTCCCCCACTCATTACAAATTTACATATATATCAACTAATATTTTGTTTAAACAATGTCCTAAAATAAAATAAACTACAAAAGTTTCAAATAATTACCGAAAATCATACACAATAAAAATTGCAATTCCGAACTAAAAATGGCTCTCCTGTAAAATTTGCAAAATGTCAGTTACGACAGTTTACCTTTGGGGTACAGATATTTGCGTTATCCTTACAGGACCTTCTGTTTCGAATTTTGAAAATCTAACATAGCTAAAAACCTGCTCATGGCAACGCAGATCATTTTGCAAAAAAACCGCGTAAAAATCGGTCCAGTTGTTTTTGAGTTTTGTAATTTCAAACAGACAGACAGACAAACATCCATAGAGAGATAGATGAGGACAGACAAAATTTTTATTTAAAAAAAATCCATTTGTATGTGAATGGGGGAGGGGGGTATTGAATTTTAATGCATGGAAAGATTATATAAAATTATATAAAGTATTCAATTTGTATGACAAATTATGTAAAATGATATTCTAAACACATTTTACATACGACTCATCGTTTTCGAGAAATAGTGGAAAACTGTTTTGTTTGTATGGGGAGGGGGGAAGGAATAGTCCGACTTTACCCATTCAAAAACTTGTCCTAACCATTTTCGAGAAACCTATCTGTACAAAATTTCAGGTCTCTAGAAAGTTATGGCGTTCACGGACAGATAGACGGGTAGACAGACGGACGGACAGACAGACAATTTCATCTGAAATGATTTTGATTGGGCTTTCATTATTAGACAAGTCGTCATGGAAAACTTTCCTCCACAAAGTTTTCCAACCTCCCCCTTTTTTCTACTGAACCCCGCTTCTAATATCTCCTGAATCCTTGACGGGATTTCGATGAAGTTTTCAGCATTAGTCTGATTGTTTCCTAAGCGCGGTATTACACACGGCAACTTTCGGGCTTACTTAAGCCGATTTTCGGGAGAAACGACTGAGGAGGGAAAAGTTCCCACTCGAAATCATGGCTTATCGACAATCTGCATACATGCAAAGCGTGTGAACCGGTTTGGGAAAAGTAGTAGGCAGAAATCATTTTCGTTCTGACCGTCAGCAGGTACAGATCTTGGGAAGTATATGAGCAGCAGCAATTTCAATGGTTTGAGTCAACACACACTCATGTAAACTTGTGTAGTATATGCAAACAGGTTTGGCTTATTTAAGCCACAAATGTAAGCACATTGGCTTATTAAGCCCAAAAGTTGCTGGCTTAACCTTCATCCGTCCCTCAAAAAAAATCACACTAAAGTTCCTCGGGTCTATTTTGACCCATAAAGGTTTAGTGTATACAAAAATCAAAAAACGAGTTTTTTTATGTTTTTTGAAATTTTTACAACATACAACAACATATGTATAACCCAAAAGACTTACATATTGTTCTAATGAACTCTCCCCGAAAATAGCGGTCAAAAAACTTCATACAAAAATTGAGAAATATGGCAGTTGAGTTTTTCCCAATTGACATCCAACAAAATCGGTTTCTTATACCCGAGAAATCACCCCGTTCGGTCAAAGATTTTAGATCCGTATTCTAGATATAGTTTACAAACACTAACTAATATAATATAATATGACTAAATTAAACATTTCTTATACGAATAACTGCCTTGGGTCATTTTAGACCCGAAGGTCTTTAGTGTGACTATTTTTGTAGCAGTGTAACGGGTAATCGGAAGTTGCCAAATTTTTGCATACTGCTAGTTTACAATAAATAAGGCAAAGTCAAAAAATTTCAGGTTCGTAATATAAATATTTTTAAAGGTACAAGCAAACTAATTTCTGTTTGGGTCAAATTAGACCCGAGGGACGGAAGAAGGTTAAATAAGCCAAGTGTAATGCTGGACTAATGTAATTTTTTCCTCGACTTAAATCGACTCTCCTCCATGCCTGATAAACCCTGTCTCGCTAACTGCTGAACCTCAAGTCAGGTTCACACCTTCGTTTGGATTAATCTCCAAAAAAATCTTCTCGGATTAAAACCCAAAAATTGCATCGAAGAGAAGGGGGTGGGAGGGGAGGAGGTGTGTGTATGTCGATTCGATTTAAAAAAAAGTAAATTAAATCGGTATTTTACCACTTAAAAGTCAAATTGTTGTTACACCACTTATTTTAAACACTTTACTCCCGAAAAGAATGAAAACAACTTTTATTTAAGCTAAAAGGTGAAAAATCTGATTACAGGTAAATAAATAGTATAATAATCACTTCATAGTAATAAAAAATCCTTTTCTAGAGTGTTTTTCCATTCATTTACTCCCAGTTGGTTCTTATCATTACGAGACAAATAAAATACGTCGGTAGGTAGTAAAAAAATGAAGGAATTTTCCCATGAAATCCTCATTGCTGGTCCATAGTCAGCAACAAACATCATAAAATCTTAGACGTCTTAAACGAAATCTTGATACCGATTTATTTTCAGTGAAAGGAAAAAAGTATTCCATGATATCAAAAGGCAAGGAAAAGGGAGAAATTTACCATAAAATAATGTGACTTTTTCTTGTAAAATCACAGGTAAAAAAAATGTCTAATGTTTGGAAATTCTATAAAATTGCGTAAAAAATTAATTGAAAATTCCCATAACATCGGCAGACCTCCTGACCAGGGGTGAATCTCAAGGGAAACTTACTTAATGTTTACCGCATTGAAGAAGGTGTCATTTATGGACGTCGTCGTACGTCCATCTGCGAAAAAAAGGGATCCAATGGAAACATAAATGTCAGTATAAACAAAATCAACAAATCTTATTTCGATTAGACGAAATAAATTCACCCCTCGATGAATCTACGGTTTTTGTCTGGCCCCTTTTTTGAAAGTCTAGAATAATTCTTATCAAAGGCGATTTGCTTTTGAAAATTATATCAAAATTTACCTCAAGGAAACAAGGAAGGAAAAAAATATACTCTGGATGATGATTTTTATACATTTCTCAGGTGTAATTTATATTCCATGGGTTGACTGTGATACCCTTCCATCCCATTCCATTTCATCTCAGTTAAACATATTCCAGGTAGGCACATAAAAATTCTCTAGGACTTGATTTCATCAATTGCCCATCAAAGGTTTCTTTCTTGTGAGATTTTTTTAATATTTTTTTTCTGCCTGCACTGCGAGGAGAAGAAATTCTAGATTTTATTCCCTTTTTGGTTGTGTTTTGTTGGCCAGGTAACAAAACGTCAATTAGAGATTAATTATTAAGTCAAGCCACATTCTATCGTGAAAAGCGTCCCGTGCCCTTCCACAATTTATCCTATTTTCAACCCATCGCATTACCCAAAAAAGGTATATGATGGGAATGGGAATTAGCCGCAAATTCGGATCTCGGATTATTAGTTTGTGAAAGTTTTTCTTCATTTCCAACCCAGGATCAATGTCCCATAATCAAATATTCAACAGATATGGAAAATGGTTTTAGCAAAATTCATTTCTTTGGCTATGATTCCGAGAAACCATTTAAAAACCTCATGTTTTCGGCATTGTTTGGTGATGGTTTATGGTTTGGTATTTAGAACAAGGGGGGAAAACAACTCAAAAAATTTCTAAAGAAACTTAACACAATTTAATCCAGTTAATTTATTTTTAACCTTTAGACTGCCGGGGTCTCGGCGACTCCACGTAATATGTAGATTGCAAATACAGAAAAATCCCGATTATTTCATGGGACCGACGGATTAATACGAAAAACTTTCACAAACTAATAATCCTAGATCCGACATATTCAAATTAGCGGGTATATCAATTATCGAGAGCAAAAAAATACAAAATAACGAGATTTTTATTAACGCAAATAAACATAAGAAAAACTACAAGTGCCAAGGGCCAATTATTATGAAATAAAGGGTCTTTCAAAAAGGACATAACAATTTTGTATGTTAATAAAAACGCACCCTAAAACTTTTTTTATGATCTGGCAATGCTAAAACGTCAGTCAAGGTTTACATTTTTATCATGGTGAAGTTCACGAACGAGCAATGCCACACAGCTGGTCAAACAATTGATCTATTGAAGGAGAAGTTCGGTAATCGTGTAATCTCGAGAAATGGTCCGGTCGAATGGCCACCTCGCTCATGCGATTTAACGCCGTTGGATTTCTTTTTACGGGGTTATGTTAAGTCGTTGGTTTATGCCAACAAGCCAACAACGAAACAATATCGAACGCGAAATTGCCAACTTTCCGGTCGATATGTGTGGAAGAGTGGTGGAAAATTGGCTCCAAAGAATCAATCAGCAAACGTGCTCGCGGTGGCCATATGAACGACATCGAATTTCATACTTAAATGTAACATGTCCACTACACCTGGAATAAATTTCAGCCCGATA
The DNA here is from genome assembly GCA_964034945.1 of Chrysopilus asiliformis. Taxonomy (NCBI): domain Eukaryota; kingdom Metazoa; phylum Arthropoda; class Insecta; order Diptera; family Rhagionidae; genus Chrysopilus; species Chrysopilus asiliformis. The sequence goes on along the minus strand of OZ035960.1, from coordinate 93,078,939 downwards.
TCTCAATTATTCTGTGTTTTATTTAAATACAAAATTGTTATGTCCTTGTTGAAAGACCCGATACTAAAGCAGACCATTTTTTATGAGAAACATAAGAAAAGCTACAATTTCTAGGGACCAATCGTCAAATACTCTATATGATGACAGACAAAATCCTTTTGTATAGCAGAGGGGAAAAGGAGTGGTTCGATTGGATTTTGATGTATGGAACGCTTATGTAAAATCATATTCTAAACAGATTTTGTATCTATAAATAAGAAAATAAAAACAGTATGCAATTTGTATAGGGAAGGGGGGCAGGAGTGGTCCAACTGGATTTTGATGTACAGATAAGATATGTAAAATCATATTTTAAACAAATTTCACCTTTATAAATTTTTTCAATATGACTCATCGTTTTCGAGAAATAGTGAGAAACTGTTTTGTTTGTATGGGAGAGGGAGGAAGCAGAATTTGAAATATCTGGAGAACGGTAAAAGATATCGATTTGCAGTAAAAGGCAAATTTAAAGAGAATTTTAATACCTTTAATTCTGCTATTAACTGTTTTTTCGAAAAACCGTTAGTTTGCAAGCAACGCGGAAACTTTTTTTTTTTAATTTTTAATGATATCTCGATAACGGTAAAAGACAAAATTATGGCCAACATTATTTTCTTCAATTAATCTCATGCATTAAACCACCAAAAACCCGTTAGTTTTCGAGATAAACAAAAAAACTGATTTTCCCGATCTAACGGTATGTCTTGATACCGGTTTGAGATATCGAGTTATATTAAAAGATAAAAGTGTAGGAAATTTTACTGTCTTCTTTTGTCATACAGAATACTACCGAAAAACACGTAGTTTCGAAGTAAATTGCAAAAAACGAAAATGTGATTTTTAGTTGATACGATCGTCCCCATTCGAGCACCAAACATCCCTGTAAAATTTCCTTGTTCTAGTAGTTTTTGAGAAATCTTGTAGACGTACTGTTAGACAGGAAGACATTTTTGTAATATGTCTCCAATCGACTCAGGAGTGCTCGGGAAATGTTTTATTAAGCAAAATTAACACGTTCACTGTCAAATCGATTTTGTTGTGTGTACGAGTATAATCTGACGCTTCCGTGAAAGAATGTAATTTCACTGACGACATTCTTCAATGTTGAATTTTTAATTCACTAAAAAGTTAAACTTATTAACTTCTTTGAGATGTTAAGCATCCACAATCACAAATTTTTTATTCTATATTATCAGCTAGAGCTTATCCGAAAACCCTTTAACACATTGACTGACATGGCTATCATTTTTGATAGCCAGTGAAAATTGGCACTATGATTCATGAGCGGCCAAGGCTATCATTTTCGATAGCTGGGTCTACAATCTACATGCATACATACATACATACATTGATACATACGTACATTCTACATACGTCTACATGTATTGGCATCTCCCTTACATTTTTGCAAAATTGGTCTGGCAGTCAACGTGTTAATGCTGAAGCACAGCTTAGGATTGAACAATTTTCTACCAAAATCAGAAATAAATTACTAAAATTCTTCCGAATATTAATGTTTTATCCTACTTATTATTTTGACAGCTCAAGAAAGATACGATAACCTTGCACGGAGCAGTCGACTTGTAGTTGGCAGTGGACGTGTTAAGAGGTCGACATTGTTCATGAATCCAATACTATATTAAACTTCGTATAGGAAAGGAATATAAAGAGGAAGAATTAAAGATATTAAAACTCTCTATATTTCTGCCTTTTAGCGAAAATCGACTGCTTGGATCATTATCGAGATGTTTCAGATTTTGTAAAAAAAAAACTATGTTTTTTGTAAATATTTTATTTGTCGTGTTAGAGTGTAAATTAAGTGCGGACGTAGATTTTGTATAAGAAAGTCAAAAGGCACATCAGATATTGTTTACTCCCAGAACTTTTGGAGCAACCCTCTCTAATCAAACCGCATATGACAAAGAAACCAAATCCAAGATGGTTACAAATAGTTATAATTCCAATGGCCTTCCTTCATGCAGCGAAATTAATTCCGATGCCAAAATGCACGTTAAAACTCACTTAGAGCCAAGGTAGGTGCTTCCAAATATCGTCACCAATTCGCAATTTCAATTGTTCAACCGATCTTAGTTTCCTCCTACACCAAAATCCAACAGCAGTTGACGACAAACGGGCAAAAAGTCCACTTCTAAGATATTTTTACCATGCAGATAATTACAACTGATTTAATTTTATTTGTCTTTTACAGCAACGTCAACGAATTATGTTATTTTACGGTTCTCCGTTACACAATTTCGCTACCTTCAGAAATGAATTTTGCTTACCTGGCATCGTAAAAATCCACCGTGAATGGCGACGGACGGTGACAGCTTCTCAAACAAGTGTGGCCAAATTTGCATTAAAAAAAAGGTGGAAAACTTAAACAAATGGCGAAGGTCGAAGTTCTTCTGAGGAACCTGCTATCAGCACCTACAGCTGATACTGTTCGGATGGGTCGCCAGGATAATCCGCCGCAAGGGTGGATTATTTTCCACGCCCCTGATATGACTCGCAAATTTACCTGAAGAAATGGCACTTCACTTCAATTGCTGTAAAAAAAACTGACAGTGAAATTACAGAGAAAAGGATCAGAATATAACTTGTTCAGGATGAATCATTGCCATCCGCAATGGGATTTTTCCCATTCGAGAGAGGCTAGAAATGTAAGCAGAAGGAGGGAAGGCAGGAGTTGAAAAGTAGTCGTTAGAGAGTTGCAAACATTTTACGACTTTTGGTGATATGAAAGGCGCCAGCTTTGAACAAAAGTATGAATCGTACAAGGGCAAAGAATCATTGAGGGAAAATAGTTTTTATTGCGATCGATTTTAGTTTTCTGACCTCCTTGAGGATGTTTTCTTATCATAAACCAGTCAACTTTCCTATTGTCCAGAAGTTTTTTTTACGAATTTTACGGTTGTTGAGGGAGTCAGAAGAGATTACGCTACACGAAGAAAAAGAATCTCCCAAGGAAGAGCGAAGACTGTTTTGGAAAAAGAATCTGCCAAGCAAGGGCAAAGACTTTTGAGGAAGATTCTGAGTTTGAGAAACAAATTGAAGTTCAAGGAGCCAAATCCGGTGAATATAGTGGTTGCAGAAAACACTCAATAGTCGTTTTCCATTGAACACTCGCGTTGAGGGGTAGATCGTGTCCCTGTGGCGATCTACCACTGAACGCTCTGGAGTGTGAAATGGAAACCGCCTAATTTGGTTAGTTTCGTGGACGGTTTGTTTTACAATGCTTTGAACAGATTTTGAGTGGGCGGTTTTGTTTAACCCTGTGTTGAACAGATAAATAGAAATACTCGAAGGGATCCTAAGAAATCAGGAGCTGTCCATACAATACGTAGCGGTCATTTTCTGGGGAACCACCCTTCACGTTTTTCTTCGATTTTTGTATGACATTTTATACCGCCGTAAATCAAACGCGCACCACTCTCCTGTCCCCTTAAATGTGTGACTTGTTTGAGGAAAACCAATAAATGATGAAACAGAGGCGAGCTCCAGGAAGAATTTCCACCAAGCAGCTCCAGTTTTACACCAACTTTTGCGACATTTTTCCTCTGAGATGCAAACCAAAAGCTTCCTGGGTCTGGTTCGGTGCAACAATTGTAAGGTTTTATTGCGGATCAACAGAAAAAACATGATAATAGTCTAATCATTATCTCGATAATGCCATGGAGTTGCCGTAAGAACTGTGTTGTTATTATTTTCCCCAGCCCAAAAAAAACTCATTGGGTTTTTTTACAAAGCCCACCCAAAAACCCACTGGGTTCTTTTTTTGTAAAAAAAAGCCCAACTACTGGGTTTTTTTTTGTATGGGCTTTTTTTTTAAAAATACCATTCAAAAAAACCCAATAAAACTCAGCAAAAAAATTGGGTTTTATTGTCGATATTAGATAAAAATAACTACATTTTATTTAAAAAGTAAAAAATCCATCATTGGTTTTCATGAAATTCACTAGTGGGAAAATTGTTCTCGGGGGGTGTGTTTAATAAAAATTCAGAAACTTTTTCATAAGAAATAGACGTCTTTGCTCTTCTATTCTTCGTCTTCGTGTCCATTACAAACAAATTTTAACGTTTTTAGCCGCAATTTAAAAATTTGAATTTTACTGGTAAACTTTAACTTTTTTCATTAATTAAAAGAAGTGATGTGGTTACAAAGTATAATTAAAAATTGAAAAATTTATTAAAATAAAAAAATTTCAACATTTCTTCGGTTTTTCTATTTTTTTGATGTCAATTCTTTTTAAACACCAAAATTTTGTAAGGCAAACTAAAAATTGTATATTTACCTAGAGCACCTGAATATCAGGATATAAAGGAATAAATAATAAAAAATAATTTAGATTTTTCTTATTTATATTAGATAATACGACTACCTGTTATTAATTATAGATTTTACCTTTTTATTTGCAATAGAAAAATACAAGATAATTAATCTTTATACCCGTATGGTGAAACCAAAGGGTATATTAAATTTGCCTTACCGTTTGTAACGCCAAGAATTACACCAGTCTGTTTAGAATGATGAAAAAAGTTGAATTTAGCATGTCCGTCCGTCTGTCCGTCTATGGCATGGATTGCGGGCGCACGGATTGAGCTAGAGACTTAAAATTTTACGCAAGTTCGTTTTTCGTAAAATGCAAGGCTAAGTTCGTTAATGGGCAAAAATGGACCATTATGGGGGGTACCCCTCATACGAACGAAAACGTTTTTTTGGGAATATCTCAAAAACGGTGTATCTTATTAAAAAACGTGCAAGAACACAAGTTATTTAGGATATGATTCTACATAAAACTCCCATACATCAAAATCCGATTGGAATAAATTTTAAAAAATCTTATTGGAAAGTTTGACTTCAAAGTGGAATTTTGATACAACTGTTCGCCGTCCACTTAAACTTAGAACAATGCCACTCACCATATGGATTTTCAATAATTGCCAGATTGGCAATTATAGCTTTTGTTAAACGGGTATTTCACAACCCTGGTTGAAAAACATGATTTTCTGGAACCCGGTACTCACCTTGTTAGTCCAAGTCCAAGAACCCAAAACCGGATACCCGATTTCTAGCCCAGGAACGAAGAACTTGGTTCTAAACAAACAAAAAAATAGAAAATAATTATCTTTTTTTTTGGTCTTGGACTCGGAACCGGCTACCCGTTTTTCGCAGAACCGATTTCTGAGAGTTTTCGGAACCGGGTACCCGATTCTTATCAACAGTCCTTGTAGCCATCATTGGCCATTTCGGTTAGGTGGACTAGAATTGAAAGGTTAGGATTAAGCAAAGGTCAATCAGAGTACCTCGCCTACTAAGCCACGCTTCCACCCGCATGATTTACCCTGAATACAACAAACATTTTCTCCTACCCTCCAATTTTCGCTTCCTAAAATCCCACAATGTTGTCAGCACTGGCGACATTTTATCTCCGTGCCACCACCACCACTGAAACCACCCAGCAATGAACCGAATCGAAAAACTTTTTATGAATAATTACGAACATTTTCGGTATTGTGGTTCGTTTACTCGTCTGTCATAAACATATTAATCAACATTAAGAAGTCAATCGATTTGCGACAATCTCCAACGATTATGGAGTCATCTCTTTGGCCAAAGTTATTAACCTCGCGATTAAATTCGTCCAATTGGAAGCGAATCCAGAAACTCGAAGACACTTCCCGCCAATTGTTGGCCAACATAATCTCTGGGAAAACTTCTGAATGGATACGAATTAGAATTTTTTGGGGTTTGCATGTTGATTTCGTGATTAGAATTAACGAATTTAAATTTAAATTAGAGATAATATAATCGCATTTCTTTTAAATGCCTGTGGTGTGCGTTAGTTTATGAGCATGGCGTCAATTCTTTTGTTAAAAAAAACATCAAAAGTGACACATAATTTTTCAAGGTATGTAAATTGTTTGCAAAAAAACAAAAAATACCTTCTAGAAAACTGGTTTCACTTCCCGTGCGGAGGTTTGTTGATAAATTGCGATCAGTTTAGGTTAATTTTGTAAGGGAGATCAATCAAAGTTGCATGACATTTTTCAGTTGATGGGATAAATAAGAATAAAAAAAGCTTTTTGCAATTCTCTTTTCTAAAATCGATAAAAAATCTGCTTTTTAACTGAACTTTGTCGTACTTTTAGGTGAAAAAATCCTCAAGAAAAAATTTTCTCGTTCGATTTTTTTGTTGCAATCGTAAGAAATGAAACCAAATTATCAATTTTAGCTACTAATGCATTGATAGGGTGTTAGATTCAGGGGTTTCACATTAAACATAACAAAAGGTATTATCGAAAACCCGTATGGTGATATGGCATTGTTCGAAGTTTAAGTGAACGGCGAACAGTTGTATCAAAATTCCATTTTGAAGTCAAATTTTTCAATACGATTTTTAAAATTTATTCCAATCGAATTTTGATGTATGGGAGTTTTATGTAGAATCATATCCTAAATAACTTTTGTTCTTGCACTTTTTTGATAAGATGCACCGTTTTTGAGATATTCGCAAAAAATGTTTTCGTTCGTATGGGGGGTACCCCCCCTATTGATCCATTTTTGCCCATTAACGAACTTAGCCTTGCATTTTACGAAAAATGGATCCGCGCAAGATTTCAAGTCTCTAGCTCAATCCGTGCGCCCGCAATCCGCGCCACAGACAGACGGACGGATCTTTTTTTTATCATTCTAAACATACTGGTGTAATTTATTTTTGATATCTCGATAACGGTATAAGATAGCGGACAACGATTAAAGACAAAATTGTGGCAAATATTACTTTCTTTAATTCATCTCATACATTAAACCACCAAAAAATCGTTATTTTTTGAGATAATCGCAAAAAACTGAATTTTTAAAAAAAAAATAACAGTAGATCTCGATAACTGCTTGAGATATGCAGTTCTAATGAAAGCCAAAAATGTAGAAAATTTTATTGTCCACAACTTTTTTAAGTGTTCATATAATACGTGACGCTACCTTTTGCTAATTTTGGGACTTCCGTCACTTTTTCCTTCTTAATAAAATTTACTGCTTGAAAATCTACTCAAAAAGGGTAATGTTTTTGAATCTTTTAGTAAAGCTAAAAAAAAATATCGCCCACCTGGCAACTCCAATTTAACCCACACACAAAAAAAAACCCTTTCGCACGAAATTTCGCCGGCAAGCTTAGCAGCTAAAGTACACCCGAAACATACAAATGGATTCCATGATTTCAACTTGCAAGTTTCGGAGATGTATGTACTCGAACGCATATCGATGTATAGGTGTGAAAGTATTTGTTGGACAGACTTATAGTTATATGTACGGGTATTACCCCATCTAACAAACAACCCGAACTGTCATTCTCATCTGTGCAATGTCAGCTGCGCAAGAATCCGACCCCAAGCGTTCGTTCATTCGAGAATTCAAGAAAAGGGGAGCCACAAATGCAAGCCAACCCTGATTTGTGTACCTACGTAGGCTACGACGAGTAGCTCTGAGCGTAGTGAGTAAAATGAGATCCAAACCAAGGGCATAGGCGGGTTAAAGGGCACAGCGGCTGGAGAGAAAAATCAGCAGCCCGTATGCGTGGCACTTTACGAGTTTCATTCATTCATGTGGCGGCGGCCAGCAGCGGTGGCATTGATTGACTCCCTATGGTGGGACATCTTCGCCCATTTTGCCCTTTTTTCACATTGCGAGAAATACTAGAGTTTAAGCGGCAGGGCGACGTGCCAAGTGTGGGGAGAAAATTTTATCCAAAGGATAAAATGCCGTGTGGTGGAATGAATTTTCGCGCATATTCCATTTATGCCGGCGTCTAAGCATATTCATGGACACACACGACTAGGTATGCATATATAATATTCGGATGAATACAAAAAACGTCTCCTCAGCATAAGAGGAACGAAAACCGATGGATTCCAAAAGATAAAAACAAAATGTTGTGACCCGCATGGATGTATGTTTTTGTTGCTTTTTCTCGATTAACGCAAATAAAAAGGAATTTTTCTTAGTTTAACGAAAATTGGGAATAGAAGATGTGAACCTGATATCCCAACGTGGTGGGCAGTAGCAGGTGGAGATGAAGGTGGAGGCTATAGGATGATAAATGCGGGATTCAAATCGAAAGAAGTATTTTTTGGGGAACAACAAATGAAACGACATAATGGTGGTCCCCGCTTTTGAGGCGGTGGTCGGTGGATTGGGATATGCTTGGAAAACTATTGAGGTGGAAACATTCAATTATTAACTCGCTGCTGGTAAAATGGCTATTGTTTTGTTTTTGGAAACTACGAAATGGATTTTCAAGAAATATCGTTGGAAATTGATGGAGGATTTTTTTGGGGGGTATGGGAAGAATTTTTCATTTCAAATTCAAGCTATTTGCGATTTTGAAATTATGAAACGATTCTTTTTTTTCAGTCGATCATTGAAAGAGTTTTTCTTGCCATTTCTGTTTTTTGAAGCGATTATCAAAATTAAGCGTTTCAACAGCGTTCCAAAATTTTTTCCTCTGAATCATACAAAAAAAATATCAGTTGTGGTCAACACAAAACTTTCTTCTACAAAATCTACGACCCTGCGCAATTTACGCTAGAGCCCTGTCGCGTTGTCAACCTAAGAGGACCTCCCAATAAATTCTTGGTTTATTCAAAAATATCAAAAACCTACAAAATTTGACATAACTTGAGAACTGTAAAAGATATCAATTTACGGTAAATGGCAAAAATGTAGAAAATGTTAACATCTTTAATTATTCTTTTAACTGATTTGTCCAAAAACCGTTAGTTTGCAAATTATTCGCAAAAATATGATTTTTTACATATTAATGAAAATATCTCAATAACGGTAAAATATAACGGATAACGGTAAGAAACAAAATTGTGCAGCATGCCATTCTCATTAATTCAGTTTATACATTCAGTCAGCAAAAACCCGTTAGTTTTCGAGATTATCGCAAAAAACTGTTTTTTTTTTTGGAAATAACGGTTTATCTCGATAACAGGTGGAGATATCGAGTTATAGCTAAAGACAAAAGTGTGGGAAATTTTATTTTCTCCAAGTTTTGTCATACTTAAGGCCACTAAAAAACGCGTAGTTTGGGAGTAAATCGAGAAAAACGAAATTGCGATTTTTGAAAAACCGCCATTTTGGATACTTCCGGTTAACGGATTTCCACCAAAAGTTGATAGGATCGTCCCATTTCAGGACCCAACATGCCTATAAAATTTCATGGCGCTAGCTCTATTAGTTTTTGAGAAATCTTGTACACAGACTGACAGACAGACTGACAGCCAGACTGACAGACAGAAAGACATTTTTTAAATATGACTCCAATCGACTCAGGAGTGATCGGGAAATGTTTTTTAGGCAAAATTAAGAGGTCGAAATTTTTCATGAATACAATACTTTATTATACTCCGTGGAAGAAAGTAAAAACATCTAATGTGAACAGCACATGACTTTTTTATACAAAATCTACGTCCCTATACAATTTACACTATAAATGGACAACTGAAATATTAGCTCATATAAAAATATGATTTTTTTACAAAATCTGGAATATCTCGATAACCGTAAAAGATATCGGTTTATGGTGAACGTCAAAAATGTATAGAATTTTTATATCTTCAGTTCTTCCTCCAACTATTTTACGGGGAACCGTTAGTTTGCAAGCAATTCCGAAAAGTTTATTGTCTACATTTTAATGAAATTGTCTCAATCACGATTGAGCTAGAGATCTGAAATTTTGTATAGTTACATTTCTCGTAAATGGCTCGGCTAAGTTCTTGAACGGGCAAAATCGGACCATTGTTTCCTTCTCCCCCATACAAACGAACAGTTTTTTACAATTTTCTCGAAAACAGTAATATTGAAAAATTTATAGATTTTGTAGCTTTTACATTAAAGTCCAATCGGACCACTGCTAACCCCCTCTCCCATGCAAATTCAATGCTTTTTTCCTGTTTTCTCGAAAACTGTGCATCGTATCAAAAAATTTATAAAGATGAAATGTGTTTAGAATATGATTTTACATAACTTACCTATACATCAAAATCCAGTTGGACCATAACTTCTCCCGTTCCCTATACAAATTGTATACTTTTTTTTGTTTTCTCGAAAACGGTGAGTCGTATGTAAAAATTTATTAAAGTAAAATCTGTTTTGAATATGATTTTACGTTACCGTTCCATACATTAAAATCCAATCAGACCACTCCTCCCCCACTCTTCTATATAAATAGATTTTTTTTAAATGGACATTTTGTCTATCATATAGAGTATTTGACGATTGGCCCCTGGCAATGTTTTTTTGTATAACTTGAGAACCACTAAACCGATTTGGATGAAACTTTCAGGGGAACTTTGGGGCGTGTTTAAGGTTAAAAGTTGTCCCAAGATTCAAAATGCTACTGAAAAACGCGTAGTTTCGAAGTAAATCGTGAAAAACGCGATTTTTAAAAAGCAGCAAGTTTTGTTACTTCCGGTTAACGGATTTTCACCAAAAGTTGATAGGATCGTCCAATTCATGGCTGTAGCTCTAGTAGTTTTTGAGAATAAAGATTTTGCCAAGGGCGCCGCTTTGCTCTGGCACGGCCCTAGGCCCAGTGCACATTTAGGCAAAAACGTTTTTCTTTTTTTGCAGTCGGAAATTTGCGGAGAAAAAATTTACTTCAAAAGAGTTATGAGATGCGATATTAGTGTAGGCGCGCACCACTGTGGCAAGCATGTGAAATGGTGACGAAGTGGCAATCCGAGTTTTTAAAACATCTTTAAACTAGTATTTCAGCGTGGACCGAAGTAGATTTAAGTACAAAAAGGCAAGTAGTTAAAAAGTAAGTCGAAATACGCTTCGTTGCAAGCCCCATATTGGTTTGTATGCGTTTTAAAAACTGAAATTGCCACTTTAGCACTATTCTACGTGTTTGCCAATTCGGTGCGCGTCTGCACCTACAATGTAATTGAAGAATTTCGCCTCCACTGGAAAAATTATTCATAAACAGAAAGAAAAGAAAAAATGTGCCTTCTTTGGCACTTAAAACAAACAAATTGGGTTGGGAAATGATAGATTTTGATGTCATTAAAGCAGACGCGCACCGCGTTGGCAAACATGTAGAATAAAGCCTGAGTTACATTGCGACGACAGCGACACGACAACGCCACCAAAGTGTGAAAAATTGAACTTTTGTCGCGACGACATCGAATGACAGTTGAATTGTTTGGTTAGGTTAATTGTGTTTGAGTTGCTCTCTTTTGGTGAAAAATTGGCAATTTTATCAAAATGCAGAAATTATCCATAGTAGCATAATATTTTCTTTACTTTCTGCACTCTCATCTTTTACTTTCAAAAAAATTTCGCAGCGCGTCTGAAAGTAGAAAGTAGGTCTACTCCAAGCGTCAGGGCGCTTCGAAGCGTCAAGGCGAAGCGCCATTATAAATCGTTCCATAGTAAGCCACGGATTTTACTTTTGAAGCGTCGAAATGTCAAAGCTTACGCACGCCTTGACGCGTCATTGTGTTTTCGCTATAACGACAATGTTGCGCGACTCTCGTCGACATCTCGTGTCGCCTTGTCGTCGTAATGTAACTCAGGTTTAATGCTGCCAAAGTGGCAATTTTAGTTTTTTAAACCCGTAAAATAACTAGTATTTCAGCATTTATTGAGGTAGATTTAAGTAGAATATTAGTTTTGAAGCATTTCAAAAACTCAAATTGCCAATTTAATGTTTGCCAATGCAGTGCGCGCTTGCACTTACGAAAATTCTATGATTTTTGGTAGATTTTTGTTAAATTGCAATATTTTAGGGTAAGTATCTGGAGTTTTTTTTTTGTTAAACTGTAATATTTTAGAGTAGTATCTGGAATTCTGTAAAACTGCAATATTTTAAGGTAAGTATCTGAAGTTTTTAAGAAGTCTTCAATCGCAATACTATTAAATGCGCAAATTCCTTATTCATCGCTTCCATTAGACGAGAACATTCAACATTCATTTGATGTGGCGTTCATCTTGAAACCGTGTTGGATATTTCTGGTCTCGCCATTTTTACGCAGGCTGGCAATCGTTTGGCGTTCATTGAAAGATTGGGGGGAAGCCGTCATCCACAATAAGCACAGCCATAAAAGAAAAAGCTAAGTCGTAAGAGCCCAAGTAAGCTTCATCGGTTTTGGTGAGTGTTTGTGTGGTGCGATGGGAACGCATGTTCATAATATATGGATAATACGGGAATCAAGTTTTAGTTCAAAGAAACGCCACTCCAGTCGAATGAATGTCTACCGAAAAACCAACAACTTTACTGGCGACTGACAGGGAATGAGTTGAGCTGAGGCAGTCATCCACCATCAGAAGAGAACAGAACAGATTTTTTTTCCTGTGATGGAGGGCTTCCGGCAATATTTTTTCGAGTGTACGAATGCTAACTGGAACACTGATAACAATGTCTGACATCATCCCCTCACCAATTTCGTTCTAGACAGCTGGATAAAGTTAAGATTAGAACTTTCTTGCCCTTAAAAGTGCAGCCGGAAATTCCTTCGGGTGTTTTCCATGGAATGTGGCCGAGTGGGAAATGTACAAGAGGTAATGGAGTCAGCGAATGATTTTCTAACATTGTTGAATCTTTTGAGTAAAACTAAATGTGAGATATTTCGAGAACGGTTCGAGATTTAAAATGAAGAGGAAGAATATTTGGAAAATATTTTATTGAAACTCCATTTTGTCGAAAAAAAATCAATCGTGAACAAAACATGACTTTCTTATACAGAATCTGCGTTTCTGAACAAATTACAACAGTTGTTCCCAATTTTTTTCAGAGATCTGCATCCCTTGCTACAGTGGTTTCCAAACTTCTCAGAGATTTGCATCCCTTGGAATCTCAAACCACGTTCTCGCAACTCCTTGTAAAAAATTTTAAGGAACTTATAATTACAAACATACATTGCTCTTTGAAATAGTTTATTTTTTAGTAGTGGTTAGTTTTTTTTAATGGCTAGGTTGTCGGTGGTTGTTACTAATCATGTTTTTTACACGGGCAGGGTTGTATTAAGCCCGAACTAGGCCTGTATACATTTTTTTAAAATTTGGGCCGAAAATCGTTTTTTTTATAATTGTGAATTCTAATAATCTCAAAGTTCCACATTTATTAATATTGTACGTCAAGTTACAATGTTCTTATAGCCGTATCACATTAACGATTACTTTTGCGATTTAGGCTACGATTGGCCTTTTCGACCAATGAGAGCACAGCTCGCTACGATTGCGGCTACGATTGCGGATACGATTGTCAGTTTAGACTTGAGTCTAATTCAAGCCTCGGCACTGCTTGGCTCGTCTGGCTCCTCAATACGATAACATTTTTATTCAAATTTTACTAGATTACAATCAATGCATGAACGTTTTTACTCGACTCTCCAACGCAATGATACGTGTTGGTTGACGACGGCCACTTCGGCAGCCGAAATCAAACGATTGACTAACAATCGATGGAGCGAGCCTACGACAGTCATTCAGTATGATTTCTGCTGTTGATGCGTACGGGTGTATACATTTGCTCTCCAAAATTATAATTACTTCCCAAAGAACACTGATGTACGAATTTTTTTCAGAAATTTGATTTTTTTAGTTTTCCTTTTCCATTATGAAGCGCTCATATTCAAATTCAAATACTATGTCGTGGGATTGGGAAAACAAATATTTAATAACCACAAATAATGATAACCGTCAATGTCTAGTTTGCAGTTACATGTCGAATAAAAAATTCAATCTAAAACGCCATTACAACAGCTGTCATAAGTTCGATTTTGCCCGATGCAATGAAGTAGAAGGAGTAAGACAGGTTGACAACTTAAAGAAAGTTTTTTTTTAGAGAAATTTCCTTTAGGCGGAACAAATGATTCTGAAATTGCATAATGATAAATTGTGTAGTTCACTGTTCCTAAACGTCTCATCAAAAGCGAAAGAGCGTAAAAAATGAAAATGATGCGTTTTCTCATTTTGTGTTATAGTATATGAAGAAACATAAAATTTTTTCGAGTAGTAATAAATCACTACATACATGGTGCCGAGGCCTGGTCTAATTGGTCGAAAAAGCCAATCGTAGCCTAAATCGCAAAAGTAATTGTTAGTATGATTAGGGATGCAACATCGTTCATAAAACCTCGATATATCGAAAATCGATGTTTTTTTAAGGCGACATCGATGTCAAAAAACATCGTCCTGAAAACATCGATACCTCGATGTTTTTCCGATGTTTTGAAAAAGTTAAATTTAATAAATAATTTAGCCACCTGATGGCAGATGCTCTACTGTGGGTGGAGTGCACTCAGGTAGAATTAACACGGTTTTAATTCTTCTTATACGTCGAACCACCAAAAACCCGTTAGTTTTCGACATATTTGCAAAAAACTAATTTTTTTGAAATACCGGCATATCTTCATAACGGCTTGAGATACGGAGTTCTAGTAAAAGACATAAATGTAGCAAATTTTATTGTCTCCAAGTTTTGTAATACCTAAGACTACTGGAAAATGGTTAGTTTCGGAATAAATTGCAAAAAACGAAATCGTAGTTTTTAAAAAGCCGCCGTTTTGGTTACTTCCGGTTAACGGATTTCCATATCAGGACCAAACTTTTCTCTAAAATTTCATGGCTAGCTCTGGTATTTTTTGCGAAATCTTGTAGAAAGATGAAACCGACAATTGATACCAAAAGGAAATTTAAACAAATCTTTAAGTAGAGTGGCTATATTAAATCTATCTAAAAACTTCCCTCTAGTCCTAAAATTAGTTTTTCTACTAATTTTATGAAGAGTAATGTTCTAACATCGTGGATAGTAACATTGATACCTCGATATATCGGTCTGTTCAACATCGAGGTTAAAACTCGATATTTTTCAACGATACCTCGATGTTGGCATCCCTAAATGTGATACGGCTATTACACGGAAGCGACGACATAAAACCGCTTTCCTCTATGACTGAAAAGAAACATCGAATAGAAATACTGAGCAACTCCTTTTTAACCAACTTCCAAAAGGGAAAAGGTTCTCAATTCGACCTGAATGTGTTTTTTTAATGTATCACGCCTAACTTTTTACTGGGTTGACCGATTTTTTTGTTCTGAATATCTACAAATTTTTGACAAAATTGAGATTTCAAATTACAATTTTTTGATAGTAAAATATGTTGTGTGTTCTCAGAAAGACTCGCTATAGGTAGAAAAAATGTACAATAAAAATATGCCGCAGGCGGAAATTTTTATATGTCCAAGTCCAGGTATACGACATCCTAAAATTGAAAGCTGAACCACTTTATTACACTGAATCCAATTCTAGAATTGAGTAAGGAAATCAAATTCAAGTCTAGTTTAGACGAATCTACACGGAGAAAAAAATTATGATTACCCCAATCATAAAATGCAGCCAGCATAATTATGTTTGGGGGATTCTTATTACAATTATGTTTGGCTGAAATTTCCCCTAGAGGAAATTTTTGCCATTACAATTATGTTTGCAGACACTGTGGTTCCAACCACATTATGCTTAAAACTGACAGGAGAAATCATGATATTTTGATTACAATATGTTTGGTTGTACAACAATGTTTTCAAATTCACCAACCATATTATGTTTGGGGCAAGCAAAATATGTTTGGATTCCCAAATTTTTTTGCCGTTTGTTCAATCATAATATGTTTGGGGCGAACATAATATGGTTGGTTTATAAATACAATTATGATGAATATAAGCAAATATTGCTTATATCAATCATAATTATAATTCGTGCAAAACAATTTTATAATATAACTGGATGTTTTCACATCCGTAAAACGCCATCCATTGACCTTTGGTCAAGCATGTTTTGAAGCCTTTTTCTAACAGGACTTGATATTTTTCAGCTTGACTTGAGTATTTATACGACCATGCTACAAATCTCATGCGAATTATACGCGAAGAGAAGAATTTGAACATAATATGTTTAATTTTAAACAGATATGATCAGAGGCATCATATTTTTAATTCGGCCGCTTCAAGATTTCCCCACTTATTGTGTTCGTCAATCATAATTATGTTAAGACGCGGAATTTACAACAATATGTTGACATGCAAACATATTTTTAATCCTTCCAATCAAAATGTGTTTAGATATTATTGTCCTCCCAATTACATTATAATTTTCCAAAATTTCCCTCGTCGGGGAACATAATTATGATTGGAAAACTAAACATAATACTAATTGGAAGTCATCGTTTGATAACATTTTGATTCGTCTGATTATATTTTGATTCCCCCAATAATTCTTATAGTACTCCCAATGATATTCAACCATAATTTTTTTCTCCGTGTACAACTTAATCTCACAAAACAAAAAAAAACCCTCTGGTACCACCAAAAATTTATTCTTGCAGGTCCAGGGGTTTGGGAACCTTCGATTTACAAATAACCCGACAAATAAAATATTATGGCGAATTCGAATCACAGATTTAGAGTATTCTTTACTCTGGAGTCGAAGAGTGCCTACTTTATACCTACTCATGTGAAGTTGGCGACCTATTTTTGGAAATCATTAAAAAATATCAGTTGTGGTCAACACAAAACTTTCTTCTACAAAATCTACGACCCTGTGCAATTTACGTTATAGCCCTGTCGCGTTGTCAACCTAAAGCTCGATCCAGACTACACGATGTACGGGGTACGAGATACGAGGTTTTTGGTTTCCTCGTACATGGAACTGCATCCACACTGCACAGGGTTTTGCTCATTCGTGTACGCGGTTACCACGTACGAGGATAATCAAACAGCTTCTGATTTTACTCACTAGGTGAAACCATGTGCAAATTTCCCATCCAAACACTCGATGTTCGAGGTACGTGCCAACCTCGTACCCCGTACATCGTGTAGTCTGGATCGAGCTTAAGACGACCTCCCAAAATATCAAAACCGTACACAATTTGAGATAACTTGAGAACTGTAAAAGATATCAATTTACTGTAAATGGGAAAAATGTAGAAAATGTTAACATCTTTAATTATTCTTTTAACTGATTTGTCGAAAAACCGTTAGTTTGCAAATTATTCGCAAAAATATATTTTTTTATATTTTAATCTAAATATCTCAATAACGGTAAAAGATAACGGATAACGGTAAGAAACAAAATTGTGCAGAATGCCATTCTCATTAATTTACTTCATACATTCAGTCAGCAAAAACCCGTTAATTTTCGAGATAATCGCAAAAAACTTTTTTTTTTTTTGAAATATTGGTTTATCTCGATAACAGGTTGAGATATCGAGTTATGGCTAAAGACAAAAGTGTGGGAAATTTTATTTTCTCCAAGTTTTGTCATACTTAAGGTCACTAAAAAACGCGTAGTTTGGGAGTAAATCGAGAAAAACGAAATTGCGATTTTTGAAAAACCGCCATTTTGGATACTTCCGGTTAACGGATTTCCACCAAAAGTTGATAGGATCGTCCCATTTCAGGACCCAACATGCCTATAAAATTTTATGGCGCTAGCTCTATTAGTTTTTGAGAAATCTTGTACACAGACTGACAGACAGACTGACAGACAGAAAGACATTTTTTAAATATGACTCCAATCGACTCAGGAGTGATCGGGAAATGTTTTTAGGCAAAATTAAGAGGTCGGAATTTTTCATGAATACAATACTTTATTATACTCCGTAGAAGAAAGTAAAAATTAGAGTTTTGAGTAGCATTTGAATAGTTCTATAGTTCTCAATTAGTAAAAAAATAGTTCTGGAAAAACCGAAAACAAAAAATGAATTTCCAAGTTCACATGAGTCTACTTTATTCAATTTAATTTTGTTAGAAAAGATTTGTCAAAATTTTCTATTTGATTTAAAATCTAGATCGATCAATTTTCGAGCAAAAAGAGCAGGCCATTCGAATACGTCATTTAAAAAAAATTACCTATAAAGGCCGGAATACAATAGGCCCAACGCAACATTTACGGCGACATTTCAGATTTTAAACTGATACCACCCTATGTTTCTGGATACAATCAATCCGACCAATTTTGTCTTCGTTAAAAGTTCAATCGAATTTAACTTTTGTTGGCCAGGTCGCCGAGAAAATTCAAAATGAAAGATTATGGACGTCGTTTAGATAAAATCTAAATATCGTCACTTAAGCTCGGTTTAGACGAGACAAGTAACTTGCGGCAAGTAGACGTAAATACACGCGATTTGACCTAGTGTGCGACGCTCGCATATGTGTGAGAATACTTGCCGCTCTCTCGAAAATAATAGAAAGCCATTCTATTTTTGTGGCAAGTAAAAACCAATACAAGAACATGGAACCGTGTACACAAGAGGTGGTTTTATGTGTGTGTGTTTCGGTTCATTTTATATTTGCTGCTTTGCCAGAAAACGTCGTAACATTTTAAGGAAAAAACGACACGGGTATAACAAACTCGTCGGCAACAAACAGTTTTAGGTCGAAATTCGCAAATTTTTCCACAAAAAAGAGTCGTGATATTTTTTTTCAGAAAATTTTAGGTTATGTTTTCCTTCGGCTGTCATTCTACTTGAAATGATTTACTTGAAACGTGTAAACTAAGCAAACTACTTGCCTCTCTTTACTTGCCGCAAGTTACTTGCTGTGTATAAACCCTGCTTTAAAGAAAGTATTATGACCAGTGTCAAAACCTTCGAGAGTATTGGTATAACCAGCCATGACACATACATTTGCTCCGCGAAGAAGACGGCATCTAGTTCTATCTAAACCGTGCGGCATTTCGTAAATCAGTCTCGAAGATTGTGTGATTTTTACTAATAAATATTAAAAAAGTGAGTTTTTATTGTCGTAAAGTACAAATAATTGACAGCATTATTATATATTAATGCTAAAAATGTGCTGAATCGTTATTTCGCAATATTTGCGCGCGAACATAACCTATGATTTTGGCTGACAAATTTTTTACTTGTACACCTATTCTCAGGAAACTACTCTAGAAACGAAATAGGAAAACCTGATTCATCAATGAAATTTAAAAAGAATATTAATGACATCGAGGGAAAACATTTTTTTTGGTACGTTCTTATTTGCTTCAAAATAAACAGGTAAAGTTGTGCTTTTTGTAGGCGGACGCTGAAAGTGCAACATTTGGTCAGAATCCCGGACAGTTTTGTGCAATAATAGATGGTAGCGCCAGACATTCTTCAGTATTATTAACAATTTCAGTTCCGAACCGCAAAGAAATTCATTAAACGGTCAGATTTTTAAGATGCCAGATCGGTGTTGTGTGCCTAATTGCCGGTCGAATTACGATTGTGAAGACCGAGTTTCAACGTTCCATTTCCCAAAAAACGAAGAATTAAAAGCATCTTGGATTAAAGCCATTCCTCGTTCTAATTGGGCTCCAACTAAATATTCGGTAGTTTGCGTAAAACATTTCTATCCAAATGAAATTTGTCGTTCCGTGGTAAATAAACCCCTACTTCACCCCCGGCTACAAGGTTCTGCCATTCCATCCATTTTTCCAGGTTGTCCTTCGTATTTATCGTCGTCAACCCCGTCAACATCGCGTAATGATCCTAACTTACGCCGTCAAAAAGTGAATACTCAAATCGAAACATTAAATTCATCCCTTTTAAATAATGATGGAATCAAAAGTTTTTCCGAGTTTAGTTCATCGCTTAAAGATAATTTAAATTTAGACGATTGGTTTTTCCTTAAAAATAATGAATTTGTCACATTTTTCCTTGTCGACCCGGATGATCAAAATATTTGTTACTTTTTTTATTAAGTTTCTTTTTTGGATTTTTTGTGATATGTATTTAAAAAAAATAAATGACCGCAGTTTAATACAATATTTAAAAAACATCAAAGCGTCTTGAATAAAATGAACGTGTTTAATTAACAGTAGTTTGCATTATTTTAATAACGACATTAAAAATCAGTTTTTGGAAGTTTCCATCATTAAAAAAATCTTTTAAAATAAAAATAACGCGATATTTTAAAAAGCGAATAAAAGGCGTTTTACAGCTTCTGACTTTTAGTTGCTGAGAATGTGTGTGTCCAAAGGTTTGTGTCATGGCTTGAGTAACCAATACTCTCGAAGGTTTTGCCAGTGTTCAAAACGCTCCCATTTGTAGTCTTTCGTTCTGCTCCCAAGGAGGCATTGAAATCAATAGAAAATAAAAATCACTCTCTAGAGAACGAAATTCGGCATTTCAGAAAAACGCTCCCAAGAACGAGAACGAAATTATTGTTTTTACGTTCTTGCTCTTAGGATTTTTATATTTGCATTTTGTTTTTACGTTCTTTGAGAACAGAACGTTAATGCTGGGAGCGAAATATCGTTCTCTCACTATTAAAATACATACTTATATGTGTGTGTGTATCATACCAAAAAGCCATCGCTCGAGGCTTTCATTCATTTTTATGCGAGACCCACAAACCGATTTGAACAAGGAGCGAAAACTTAAATAGAAATCATTTCGTTCTTAATTTGGGAGGGAGAACGAAAAATGTGCATAGCTCGTTCCGACTCCTAGCAACAGTACAATTTCTCTCTTTACAGAACGATTGCGTTTGAAAATCATTTTCGTTCTTGAGAACGGGAGTCGGAAAACGCAGCAAGCGTTCTTGTCGTTGGGAGCGAAACTTTTAAGAGCGAAAAGAATGATAAAACAAAATAAAGTTTTGAACACTGATTATGACATATAGTTCGTATGCTGTGTTGCTTACATTCTTGCTTACACCTTCCTAATTTGTATGATAATTGGTAACAAAAAATGTTATATGTGGCTCACCGTCCGATAGACAAAATCAAATGAAAAACAAATGATGTTTAGAACAACAAAGTGTGCGCAATTATGGAGGACGACATTGCCGCGGTAAGTATTGCTATAACTGTAATTTTTTTTCATGGCTTCCCATTGAAATCTCCCGTGGAGACAGCATTTTTCCGATTTTTTTTTTATATCTTGGGCAGAAATGCTTGGAAAAGCGATGTCTGCAAATGACATTTTCATAGCAGGCGATGAAAAAAATTCCAATTTGTGTCTAGTCGAGACGAGGTTTTAGTTTCCAACTTTGATCATATCCTATCTTGCAATTTGGGGCGGTTTTCCTTTAATTTCCATAAAATCCCTTCGAATCGTTTACACATTTGGATTAACAAAAAAGAAAAAAAAAAGATTTCGGTCTCAATATTTTTAGAATGGCGTAGTCTTGCTTAAAAAATGTTTAAAGCAAATCGTTGGCTTTAAAATTAAAGAATATTTTTCAATTGAATATTCCACAAAAATGTTTATGTCCTTGAGGTAACATACGCAGTTCCACATCGCCAAAACGCTTTGAAATCATTGAAATTTTAAGAAACCACCTTAACAACTCATAATTTTGACTTGCCCACCATGAAACCTTAAAGCCTACAAGCAAAATTCATCGTTGAATGACACCCTAAGAAACGCAGCTGCCATCAGCAAAAGAATTTCCCCACATTTTCGCGGCAAATCGACAGCTGAGTGAAGTTTAATGGGACAGTCTTGAAATGCTTCACGCCAAATGTCGTGCAGAGCCAGCACTTCCTCTGCGTCACCCTCACCCACAGATCAACAGCCAACCCTCATTATTGCCAAGCTGGGTGTCATTCAAGATTCCCATTTGTTGTGTTTTCCATTTTCCACTTTAGCCGTCATTGTCGCCGTTAATAATCGTGCCCGAGGTACACACACACAAAGTCTACCTTCGCTTCATTACCCTTGAAAACGGGCGCAAAAATTTCATACAAGGACACCCCACTCCAGGATCATCACAACTCGGAACGCGCACATCGAGGAAAAACAATTCGAATTTCGAGTGTCCCGGAATTCCCGAATTCGCTTTTATGTGCGACACACGCAATTCGTTTGGTGTTGCAGCCCCCCTCGGCTTAGTGAAGTCTAATCAGATTTTGTCCTTGTGGGTGACTTTAAGGATGCCCACTCAGGTTTACGGACTTTCATCCAGATGTTCCAAGAAGAGTCGACGAAATTATCAAATAAAAAAAAAAGGGCAGAAGGAGGGAGGAAGGTTTAATTGAGTTTCTGGAATAATGTGTCCTGCCGGACTCGTTATAACGAAATGTTTCCACCTTGTTGTTAATCAACGGCAGCGTCTCATTCTATAAAAGCGTAATTCGGTTCCTGTTTCGACGAAATTTTGGTTGGATTTCGTGGTGATGGCGGTTTTATTTCAACCCCTTTTTAATCCCCCCGAAAAAATCGGGTAATCGCTCGGAAAAGGCAAAGGGTGACCGGAAATCATGGCAAGGAAATTAAAAAGGCAATCCTGATACGTTTTAGTATTTACGAGCAGGGCTGTGGAGTCGGGATCGGGACAAAAGTATTGCTTTCGGAGTCGGTCAATTTTTACCAGAGTTCAACACCACGATTTTGATAGTCGTGTCGTTTTCGACAAGAGTCGTTTTAGGTTTTATTTTTTTTTAAACTCAGCGGGTTGGGCTTTTTTTTAAAAAAAACTGGGCTTTTCACAACCCTGAAACTTTCTAGTTTGTTGTTTTTCTAGTTCAGGTCAAACCTAACTATTTTGCAACCAAAAATAATGTTTGATTTGGAGTTTGAGGTGATTTGATGATTTTTTTAGCCGAAGGAGTCGGAATCAAAATTCGAGCTTCTAGCCTTTCAGGAGTAGCAGTCGAAGGTTGATTTACCCACTCCACAGCCCTGTTTACTAGAGTTGTCCCGACACTTAAAACCGCTGGAATCTTCCTCTCAAGCATCCTTCGTACTGTCTGGATTTGGCACCTCGTGATAATCGCATCTTATACGCTGAGACTTTTTTTATATTCCAGCCATTCAGATCTAACAAAAAACCTTCAAAGTTCTACATTTTCCACCAGAAATCTGTCATGAATCCATTTTAGAATGTATTTAGAAAAAAAAACCCCCGCTTGACCATAACCGAATTTCATGCCAACACTTCAGCTTTTCTCCATTTATCTCAACCCGCGATAAGGAACCGCAAATTTCCGCCCTTTCTCGCTCTGTGTCTTTTCATTTTTTATCACAAAAAAAAACCTTTGAAGCAACTTTAAGCCATGACTCTCAGATGGCCCTACAAAAAAAAACACCCATCACGTCGAGTGAAATATCGAAATCATGTTTAGGCAATTTTTTTATGCTGTGTAAGAGAAATGTAACACGGGGTTTACACGTAAGACTAACAGTCGTATGCGTTATATCTCATCTCATCAAAATCTGTCGTGTAAATGCCAGTCGCATGAAAGCGGAATAAATCGCAACTCAAGTCGTATGCGAAAACCTCATACAATCTGAGTTGCGACTTGAACTACAATTTATTTGACATTTGAGGTTATGAATATGTTAAATTGGTGAATTTATACAAAAAAAATGGGTGTTTATGGAAAACCGCATCGAGATTATATCGCCAAAATGATTTCAAGCAACAGGCACACGAAAAAAAGGTCGACTAAGGTTTCTAAGGTGGCCTCCTTTTCCTTATAAGAGAAGATCTTTCAGCAGATTTTCTTCGGTGTTAAAATGTTTCCTTTTTGCGAGGACATCATTTACCCAAACTTACCTTTTTTTCTTTTTTTGCTTTCTGACATAATCCAATCGAAGTCGCATGCGATTCAAAAAGACAGCACACCAAATCGGAAGTCTTGTCAAATCGAAAACCGCCGTAGTAGGGAGAGTCGCATACGATTTTTAGTCTGACGTGTAAACGCCGTGTTAGGTTATGTGACCTTTACAACCTCTTCTTAACCTTTTCTGTCACATCAAAGTGAAATCGACGTAGGAATTATTGGAGAAAAACGCCTACAAAATGAGCAAAAAAAAATTGCTTATATACAAAATGCTGTTTGGCAGCAAGGAACTTGAAAAGCTTTTTTTCTTTAGCTTTTCGATATTATTGACTGTGATTTGTTGATATTGATTGCATCTGTCTCTTTCTAATCTCCGTTTGAAGTTTTTTTAATCATGTCTGGTTTGAGGATTTTTTCAGTCTAGTCTTGACACGTTTTCAAGGTATTTTTCTAGAAATTCTAAAAATATTCATTTTGAGGCCTTAATTTGAATCAAATGGTGTAAAAAGAAGCAAATTTCTAAAGAAAATCATTTTTTGAGCTATTTTTAAAGAGGAAAAGATTCCCAATTCGACTCTTATGTATTTTTTAACCCTTAGAGGCACAGAAAAATAGCAAATATTTTCATTCGTGCTGCACACGATTTTTTTAGTGCAACCATTTCAAAGCTTTCATGCAGCAATCGAAGTCGATTTAATCCGTTAACCGGAAATAATCAAAATGGAGGCTTTTTAAAATCGAAATTTCGTATTTTGTTATTTAATCCGTTAACCGGAAGTAACCAAAATGGCGGCTTTTTAATATCGTGATTTCGTTTTTTTGTAATTTACTGCGAAACTACGCTTTTTTCAGTAGTCTTATGTGGAACAAAAGTTGAAGGCTGTAAAATTTCCTACATTTTTGCGCCACTGGAACTGTGTATCTCAACCTGGTATCGAGATATACCGTTATTTAAAAAACATTATTTTTTGTGATTCTCTCTAAAACTAACGGGTTTTGTGGTAGTTTCCATGAATTGAAGAGAATAATATTTGCCACAATTTCGTCCTCTTCTGTTATCCGCTATCTTTTACCGTTATTGAGGTATTTTCTATCTCAAGCCGTTATCGAGATATACCGTTATTTAAAAAAAATCAATTATTTGCGATTATCTCGAAAAATACCGTGTTTTTGGTATGAGATGAATTGAAGAGAATAATAGTTGCGTTTTTTTAATGTTCTGAAGCAGTTCAGAACAAGCTTTCCATACAAAATCCTGCACCACCTTTCCATCTCGGACAGCGCTTGAAACAAAGGGAAATTTTATACGGTAATGTACGGTAATGAAATGCTGCTAACTTCAACATAATAAATCTGACATTTTATTCTCAATTGAGGA
The DNA here is from genome assembly GCA_964034945.1 of Chrysopilus asiliformis. Lineage (NCBI taxonomy): Eukaryota > Metazoa > Arthropoda > Insecta > Diptera > Rhagionidae > Chrysopilus > Chrysopilus asiliformis. The sequence continues at coordinate 93,053,958 of OZ035960.1, read as the reverse complement.
TTTTGTGTTGGTGGTTCGTTGGTTCTGTTCGACAGCGAAATAGTTTTAATCATGGGAGATAGCGAATCATAATTATATCAAGAAAATATAGCAGTAACAGCCTACTGATGTAACCAACGTGAAGTTAGTTGTGATTCGAACTCGATGAAATTTCCCACTTACTCTGGATCGTTTTTTTAATGTTTTGTGTTCTAGAACATTAAAAAAACGCAACTAATGTTTGCCATAATTTTGCCTTTTACCGTTATCCGCTATCTTCTACCGTTATCGAGGTATTATTAGGTGAACTCCACCTCAACTCATACTCACGTTTACAGTCATGTTCGATTTCTTAACTTTTTTCATTTGGATGTTGTTAGGGACTTAAAAAAAAGTTACCCGTATTTTTTTGTTTGGTGGAATAACGTTCGGTAGGCGGAGGGGAGGGGGTCAAAGTCGGCGAAAACTGGAAATCACAAAAACTTTAAAAATTTGTAACTTTTGAACGGCTTTACCGATTAAGATGATATTGAACATTTTGGAAAGGTAATTAAATTTCCTTGTGACAAAAAAATATTTTTTGACTCCCTCCCCCTCACCGTCATATTGTAAAATTCAATTTCGTGACAAAATTTAAAATATCTCGAAAACGGCATTTTTTTTTCTTTTGAATTTTTTTCTGTAAATACTTACCATTATACCATACAAATTCGCTAAATAAAATTTGGGGGTAAATGCGTTGTTGATTTTTAAAAAAAATTCAAAAAAAATCGAATACAAGAAAATTTTACATATTCTACTGATTTTTGATTGGTTTTTATGTTCTATGTACATAATATTAATGCAAAAGTTTTAGGAGATTAAAATTAATTAGAAATTCATTTAAAAGAAAAAGTTTTAAATATATCACCATTAGAAAATTTTTTTACTTTGAGAGAAATTCCGTCTTGAATAAATCTGTGAAAATTTCAAGTTCAATGAAAATGCCATTCGCAATATTGAAATCTTCCTTATGATGTAGAATGTTTATGATTTTTTTTTCTTGTTTTGAAATAATCGAACAATTTTTACATGTATTACATGTCATGATAGTGTGGCAGTGAATTTGTTTATAGAAAAACAAATCCGTCCATCCGTGCGACGGCATCGGTGGAACAGTGAAAAGAGTGGCCACAAGAGCCAGTTTATCAAAAAAGTACGGCCACACTATAACAACAGCTCAAGATTTGTACAATTGGACAAAAAACCTAAATATACAAACACAGAGAGAATATGAGGTAAAACAACTTCAAAGAAGGTTTGAAAGTGTCAAAACACTTCCAGGATCTCAAAATTTTCACGGATTTATTCAAAACGGAAATTTTCTCAAAGTAAAAAAATTTTCTAATGGTGATATGTATATTTAAAACTTTTCTTTTAAATGAGTTTCTAATTAATTTTAATCTCCTGAAACTTTTGCAATAATATTATGTACATAAAACATAAAAACCAATCGAAAATCAGTAAAATATATGAAAAATTTTGTATTCGATTTTTTTTGAATTTTTTTTAAAAATCAACAACGCATTTACCCCCAAATTTTATTTAGCGAATTTGTATGGTATAATGGTAAGTATTTACAGAAAAAAATTCAAAAGAAAAAGAAATGCCGTTTTCGAGATATTTTAAATTTTGTCACGAAATTGAATTTTACAATATGACGGTGAGGGGGAGGGAGTCAAAAAATATTTTTTTGTCACAAGGAAATTTAATTACCTTTCCAAAATGTTCAATATCATCTCAATCGGTAAAGCCGTTCAAAAGTTACAAATTTTTAAAGTTTTTGTGATTTCCAGTTTTCGCTGACTTTGACCCCCTCCCCTCCGCCTACCGAACGTTATTCCGCCAAACAAAAAAATACGGGTAACTTTTTTTTAAGTCCCTAACAACATCCAAATGAAAAAAGTTAAAAAAACAGAGGTGACTTCCAAGCTCCATACAAGTCGAGTATGAGTTGGTGTGGAATTCACCATTAATAAAATTAAAAAAATTTTTTTTGCGAATTGCTTGCAAACTAACGGTTTTTCGAAAAAACAGTTAATGGCAGAATTAAAGGTATTAAAATTCTCCACATGTCTGCCATTTACCGTAAATCGGTATCGTTTACCGTTATCGAGATATTTCAGATTTTGTAAAATAAAAATTCATATTTTTATTTTATTCGTCAGGTAAATTGTGCAGAAACGTAGATTTTGTATAAGAAAGTCATGTGTTATGTTCACATAAGATATTTTTAGTCTTCTTGGAAAAAGTCCACCTTGAATGAGTAAAATAATACGTAATTTATCCAAAAAGCCGATTTTGTTTGAAATTTTTCCCGATAGTGTTCTGGCAAATGTTTTTAATCAAGTTCAAATACAGTGAATATAAGCCGGTTAACCTTTTTAAGCTGGACAAATTTTCTGGTCCCGTGCGAGTCCGGCTTAAGCCCAATTCAGACTAACGACTGCGATTACGATTCCGATAGCGATTGCGATTCCGATTACGATTGAAGCTTCCCGACCAATGAGATCAAAGCTTTCAACGAAAGGAAAATGAAAGGTTTGATCTCATTGGTCGAGAAGCTTAAATCGTAATCGCAATCGTCAGTCTGAATTGGGCTTAATACACGTTTCTCTGTACAGGTAGGTACTGAAAATCTATTTTTAAAAAAATCTTCAACTTCTTTCTTCAAGATCATAATTTGGTTTCTCAATCATATTAAATTGCAAATTTTTCATATCTCTGAAAACCTACAAAATAAAAGTTTCCTTACAAAAATCACATTAAGAAAATTAGAAAAAAAAATAATAAACTTACATAAAAAATTGTGAACGAATGAATTCCGTGGAAAGTGATTTCCAACACCGAAAAGGTTAACACTTTCCCACGTTTTTTTCTTCTTATTTTGAAACTCGCCGGGTCCTGCCTTCCAGTTTTCACTGATTTCCAGTTTCTTGTCGATTACTGCCGTGTGTATGCGTTTGTGTTGCTTTACTTTTCTTTCTTCCAATATCTTTCGGCGCATCAATTAACCTCAATATCCACAAAAGAAACGCCGAATGTCTTCCAATATGAATTTTGAGTGAATTTGCCGCGCTCAGGTCGAATTTCAATTCGGCAACACTTTTTTTTTGTGTGTGCAAAGATAAACCGGAAAACTGTTTACGCTCAGCTGGCAGCACACGCTTTCTCTGTCTATCGTACGGTGTTTCAACGAGAGAGCGGGATTTTTTTATTTTTTTTTTCAAATTCTTATGATTTTATGGTGCTTTTCTTATGCTCTTACGTGAATCGACGGTAGAAAAAATTGCTGGATGCAGGACAGAATCCCGGTCCAGACTGTAAACATTTTCTTCACGATTTTCGTGATGAAAGAAGAATGCGGAGCGGATCTTTGGGGGAAACTTTCTTCGATCTTAGATTGTCCCCAAACTGTGATAAATTCCTGCAAATCGTTTTAGTTTTTCTGCTGCTCCGGCAGAAAAGAATTTTTCGACACTTTTTTTTGGTTGTTGTTGTTCGAAAAGCCGCTCCTGAAAAATCTCTGCCTCAGCTGTTTTTGTTTCTATTCCTTAATTTTTCTTATTGTTCTTCCCGGGTTTTTTCACTCCTCCTCCGTTCCTGTTTTCAAAACGTCTCCGTTTGCCGTCTTTCCCAGTGTGAACAGCAGTTTTTCTTGCCTTCGCGTTGAGATAAAGAAATTTGTGTCAAAAATTTATTTTCCTCTTCGAATAATTTCACACAAAGTGTTTTTTTTTGGTTTTTTTTCAGTGCTTTTGCTTTGCTTTGATTTTCTTGTGTGGCGCGGGCGGCTCCCGGCATCTTGGGAGAGAAACGCTGACAACGGGAATGAAAAACTGTTTCCGAGGGACTGACATTCGACGTGCAGCAGAGGGGCATGGAATCCCAAAAGTGGGGTAAAGTAAGGTTAGGCGGATGATTGCCAGAAACGTGACGACTGGGCTGGGGTGATTATATGGCTTTCAGTTCTACATTTTTCAATTTTTTTTTTCAAACATTCCGAGGGGAGGAATTACGGGTGGAGGAAACTAGAAGAGACTGTGATAATTGCACATGGGGCTCCATCATATCGACACAATCGCGAGGGGGCATCAGACGCAAGACGATGGAAATCAAACGAGATTCTCAAAACTCTGAGAGCTCGGGTCGTCTTCGATTTTGACGGTGGCAGCAGGTTTTTGGAGCCTCTCGATGAATGGCGTTGTGATGGAGCACCGCCACCCCATCGGGAATACTGATCGCCGGAGTTTGAATATAAGGCGGAGGCTGCTGGCTAGCTGCGAATTTCTTCACCCCCCATTTAGAATTGATTGAAGAATAGCAGAAATATTCAAAGGGAAAATGAAATTGGGGTGACTTTTTGAGGCGATTCTCTGTGGGTTTTTTTTTTTTTAATTTTCACAAGAAAATAATTCTTTTTCGGAGTACTAACGGTGCTTGATTAAAATTATAGAGAAATGATGTTTCCATCGATTCAACCACTGTGAGATTTGCTAACATTTAGCCGAAAATAGTATAAATTTAATTTGCTATACCGTTACAAGTTTTTACTTTCTTACACGTAGTATAATTAAGTATTATATTCATGAAAAATTTCGACTTTTTAATTTTGCCTAAAAAAACAATTCCTGAGCACTCCTGAGTCCATTGGAGTCATATTTAATACAAAAACGTCTTTCTGTCTGTCACTCTTTCATCTGTCATCTGTCTGTCAGTCTGTGTACAAGATTTTTCTAAAAACTACTCGGATTTGAGCTATACCCCTGAAATTTGACAGCCATAATGTCTTTCTGTCTGTCTGTCTGTGTACAAGATTACTCAAAAACTAATAGAGCTAGAGCCATGAAATTTTACAAGCCTGTTTGGTCCTGGAATGGGTGAAAATCCGTTAACCGGAAGTGCCCAAAATGGCAGCTTTTTAAAAATCGCAATACCGTTTTTTGTTATTTACTCCGAAACTACGCATTTCTCAGTAGTTTTATGTATAACAAAAGTTGAAGACAGTAAAATTTTCTACATTTTTGTATTTTACTAAAATTCTGTATCTCAAGCCGTTATCAAGAAATACCATTATTTAAAAAAATCAGTATTTTGCGATTATCTCGAAAAGTAACGGGTTTTGGTGGTTTAATGTATGAGATTTGGTGGTTTAATGTATGAATAGAAGAGAATGTTTGCCATAATTCTGTCTTTTACCGTTAGCCGATATATTTTACGGTTATCAGGAATTTATCATTAAAAATTTAAAAAAAATATATTTTTGCGAATTGCCTGCAAACTAACGGTTTTTCGGAAAAAAAACAGGTAATAGCAGATTTAAAGGTATTAAAATTCTCTGCATTTTTACATTTTACCCTAAATCGATATATTATACCGTTATAGAGATATTTCAGATTTTTGTTAAATAAAATTTCATATTTTTTTGTAAACTAATATTTTATTCATCAGTTTGTAGTGTAAATTGTGGAGAAACGTAGACTTTGTATAAGAATGTGAACAGCACACCAGAATTTTTTTTATTTAATTCTTTGACTTAATTTATGGACGACACCCAAAATCACTTGAACTCAGAACGAGGTTCACATAGAATCGTATTTCAAGAGATTTTGAAAAAAAAATCGAATTGGAATCATGCAATCTGAAAGATTGAAAAAAAAACTTTGCTCCAATCGCATTTTGATGTACGAAGAGTTATGTAAAATCAAATTCTAAATCCTTCAGGATTTTAGTTTTTCGATGCAACGCTCTGTTATCAAGAAAATCGGAAAAAAATCCATTTGTATCGGAAGAGAATTATCCTTTACTGAACAAACCCTTTGGGATGCCCGAACTTCCCCCTCTTCGCACCACTCACCAAATTTCTTAAGGCAAAAACGGAAAAAATGGTGGCAGGACTTACCGTTTTCGAGAAATTTTCAAAAAACTCAATTTTTCGAAATATATTGAGAACCGTTAGAGATACGTTAAAACCGTTAAAGCAAACAAAAATCTAGGAAATTTAGATTCTTTAAATTTTGTTATATTCAATTTTTCTCAAAAGCGAATAATTTTCGAGAAATTGTCAAAAAACGGTATTTATTCAAAAAAAAAAAAATTGTATGGGAGGTAGCCTTTATAGTTACCCTTATTTTTCCAAAAGTTGATAGAAAACTATGATATTTGTAAAACTCATTCACAAAAAAGTTCATGTCGCTAGCTCAACGCATTAAAACGAACAGACCGACCGACAAACGGATGGATAGATCGACAAACGGATGGATAGACCGACAAACGGATGGATAGACCGACAAACGGATGGATAGACCGACAGACAGATCCAGAAACGAACAATCTGTCTGATCGATATACAAGTTGACCAGCAGACACAGGCAGGCAGACCGACATATCAACAGACCAAACGATAGACCGACAGACAAATAGACAGAGCGACTGACAGACAGACCGGCAAAACCAGAGACAGACAGACAAAACCAGAGACAGACAGACAAAATCAGAGACAGACAGACAAAACCAGAGACAAATAGACAAAACCAGAGACAGACAGACAAGCAGATCGACTGACAGACAGACAGACAAGCAGACAGACAGATACACGGAAATCCTCATGATTTTCTCTGAAACGGATTTCGTGCTGATCAGAAATTTTCTATCCGTCCCCGTTCTCGAGTCGGTCTCCGTCATGAATACATGACGGAGACCGACTCGATAGAAGAGGAAAGTAAAAATCGTGTTTTTATGTAAATTACTATTAAATTTGTCGGATTATAGTGTAAATTGCGCTGGAACGCAGATTTTGTATAAGAAATTTATGTGCTGTTCATATCAGATACTTTTTCATCGTTTTGTACCCACACCACAAGCAAAGGGAAATTTTTTTTAGTGAATTAGGGCCTCCAATTTGATGGTATAAAGTTTACAATTCTACGCATTAAAGTTGAATCTTAACTGCGTTTTCCGTGTGAAATTTACGGCTTTGTTTCAAAGAGTAATGACTTTTGGTTTCTACAAAAACTCAAAAATGTTGAATAATAAATAATTCGATTAATTAAAAAAAAACTCATTTTTTGGATAATTGATTCAAAACTTTTCAATTAATGCAAGTTTTCTCTTTAGTAATCAAGATTTTGTTAAATTTTATTTTAATGATAGAAAATTCCTTCTAGAATTCAACAAAATCGACATGTTCAGTGAAATAAAATAAAAATTCCATTAGAAAAACCGTGCCATCAATTGAACGTCCATTTTTTTAGTCAAAAAATGATAAAAACTTCTCGAGATTAATAACTTTTTCTTTCATTTTTAACGCTTAAGAACAATCACCTGGGAAAAAAACTTCGCTTTCAATGTGGTTTTCCCCACATAATTACAGGTAAGCAAATTCGCCATATTCGATTGTAATTAAATCGATTTTAAAACCCATTCATCGAATGGCGGCTGCACCATTTTTTTTATAGATTATCAGTGGGTGGATTTTCTGAAAACCTTCGCCCGCAATTCACATTAATCTCAAGTTGAACGCGGTTAAAACTGGAAAAACTCTACGTGAAAATCTACATAAATTCGCTGGGAAAATTGAATAAAACTTCTTCTCTCGACTGTTTATCAGACTTTTTGGTGGCGCTGTGCCCCACAGAAATTCTTGATTTCTTCAGTCGCACTGAATTTCGATGGGACCGCGGCGGCGACGAACAGGGGGACCGGATAATCCACTCAGACTCCACTGACACGACCGAGACCGCCACGACCATTGAAAAAAAAAATTGACAATTCTCGTCCGGCAGAGCTTGTAAAAAGCGCGCAATCGAAACGCGATAAAAAGCACGAGAAGAACAATTTCGAAAAGCGAAAAAAATACAATTTTCCGTTCACTTCATGCTGACGGGCAACATGATTCCGTTATGATTTTGGGGCGCTTCGCCGGCCACGGAGCCCCAAAAATCCCTGTGGACATCGTTGCAGGACGAATCCAACTACTGAGGAAATCGAAGCGACTTTTCAGACACGTCCGGGCGGCCATTGTGTTGTCACGGCCGCCGGGGGGCGTAGAGGGAAGATGGGAAAGTCATTTTCCCAACCCCTCTCGCACCAAAGGAGTCCAGAAATTGTGTGTAAAAAGTGAAATTATGCGCCGTACTGAATGACGAGACTGGCCGACAGGCAGCCGAGACCGACCAGAAGTCGATGTTGGCTTTTTCCACCCCCACACACACTCCCACCCCCCAACAACTAGGTGTCATCTATTCCCGGCTAGCGAAGAGGAAATGCGGGAGCAATGGGAATGGGAAGACGGAAAATGTCTGCCCGTGAAATAAATAGGATTTTGACGCCTCTTTGCTGCACCCCGGAAGGTGCAAATGCTCTCCATTCGAAGTCAAAGATTTTATGAAGCGGAAATTTGTTTTTTTTTTCTTTTTTTCTTACGAGTGAATGGAAAAACCTAATTGTAGTTGGAATTTGGGGAAACTTGATTTTGGAAAACTCCGATTCCCGGCTTTCTCAAGACTATCCCCCTCGTCCCACAAAAGCCCGAAAGTCGAGCTTTCGTGGTTATCAGAGAAAAAACGACATAATGAAGCCAAATTGACACGACATGGTGGTGGCTGCAAGCACCGGGAAAATTGCGTAGAATCGAAGGAAAATTCGATTTTTTTTCTACCCAATAACTGGGAGCTTTCGACTAGGAATTCTCCTGACTTTTCCTATTTTTCAAGGCCCAAAAAACCCCCAACCGAATGGCGACTCCTTGAGACTTTTCCCCCATTGGAGCACCGCCAAAAGCAAGCGGCCCCAGCCAGCTGAGCAAAAGCAAAAGCCAGCTGGCTTTCGCCCCCCAGCCCAACTCCGCTAAGCGAGTTTTTCGATTTTTTTTCAGCTGTGCCGTGCCCCTGGTGACTCCGCAAACCTTGATTGCACCGAATTGAGTTCGATGGAGGCCCCGCGCTGTTCTAGTGCTGCTTTTATGATGGCTGATTGCTGGCTGACAAGAAAAAAAAAACCTTCGATGGCAGACATCACTTTTTTCGTAGAATTCACTTCCGTCGCGGCGATTGAATGGAAGAGGACCCCAGCCAAGCGAATTCCGATTGCCGGGAGTACTTTGCACTGCGGAGCCCGATCCCGATTACACAAAATCCAATGCAAAGGAAAAGCAGCGAAATTTTTTTTCACCGTCTTGTGGCCGTCGTCGTCGTCGCTAGCTTACTTTTTCAGCTTGTGTGTGGCGGTGTGAGTTGCGTTTTTGCTGTGGGACGCGTCACTTTTAACCGGATTTTTCGGTCACTTGCACATTACCGATTTTTGATCTGAAAATTTAGTTTTTTTCAGCAAGGTCGGAACTTTGCAACCGCACTAAAATCATTTTGATCAACGCACAGCGTATGGGTGAATTTTTTAGTGGAATTGACCGCTTTTCAGAACCGTTTTCTAGTTGCGCGCAAAATGGAATAGATCCTACTATTGCCAGATTACGATATTGCCCGATTGCGTATTGGCCGAATCGCATAGACACTAGCGGCGGCTAGTTCGGCGGGCAATTGTCCAACTAGGTAGAAACAGCTGGTAACTAGCTGGGCTCTGGGAGGATTTTCTCGAAAATTGATTGCGTTAATGGAGTAGAGTTCGAATTTTGTGCGGACTAGATGTTTGGGGTAGCGAAAAATGGGATATTTTTGCCGTGGCGGTAAAAGTTTGAAATTCAGTGGAATTTTTGATGAGTAAAATTTTGCGCAATAAGAAATTTTTAGGTTTTTTGCTCTTTCAGTAGTATAAATTTCATTTTTTTGATTAATTAGTAATCATCGATCATTTTTTTAATGTACGTTATACAAATTTGACGTTTTACTATCGTGATAAACCAATAATATTCAAATTGAATGCATGCCATTTAATTTAGCTTAATTTTTACAACTATTTACGTTTTTTTTCTTTCAGGTAATTTCAACAGAATGCCATTACCAGGAAACATACACCGTCGCAAAGAATTTAATTTCATTCAGAAATCAAACTTTTCTATAATCACGAAAAATGTCTGCAGCAGTTTTCCGAATTAGTTTATGTTTGCACTACACTCTCGCCGAATGCCGACGAATCACAGTCTCGATTGCTCAATTGGGCGCTTTTTTTTGTAAATGGAATTGCGGGGTTTTCATTTATCCGGCTTAAAATTTCGGTTTGGGATCAAGCAGATATTTTAAATCTTGCATATATAATATCGTACACAGTAATTTTAAGACGGATAACTGAATTCAATTTACAAAAAGCTATGAAGTGTGATTCGCCTGTATTCTGGGGTGGCATTCCGCAAGCAAACAGTGTGAATTCAAACGAAAATCACAATGTTTATTAAATCGTCCATTAATTCTTATCTTGTACTAAACGCCAAAACGTAATTTTGAGATAATCAACTTTTAAAATTTGAAGCGTAATTCTGGAAAAACTGTTCGAAAATGAGGAAACTTTTTTTGTATTTTTTTTTTGTAAAACTACTGATCCTGAAAATAATTTACGGCAACAGATTTTCGTCGCAGCAATATTTTGAGGACGGGATTTTCAAAAAAAATCGTTTTCAAAACGTTTTACCATGAAAAACAAAAATTCAATTTGCAAAAAAAAACTAGATTTGTTTTTTGATGTTTTCTCCGAAATTAAGCGTTTTTCGATAGTGGTTCATATGAAAGAAATGGAAGATATTAATATTTGCCTTAATTTTGCTTTTCTCAAGAACTTCATATCTCAAACCGTTATCGAGATTTACCGTTATTCCTAATAATTTTGTCGTTTTTTAATGAAAACTAACGGGGTTTTTATGATGCTATGTAAGAAATAAATTAAGGGAAATAATAATTCTCACTAGCGGTTTTTGATCGTCACTTTTTATGTTTGTCCGTTCTCGAGATATTCTTATTACAATGTGAAAAAATTGATTTTAGCAATTTTCTAGCAAACTAACGGTTTTATAGGTCAGGCATGGCGGGAAATTGGATGTGAAAACATCCACAAAAATAATATAATATTTTTGTTGTATTATTTTTTGTTTTTGCAGACCTATAAGCCGAGGAATTCCAATAGGATTATTCATTGCTAGAAGGTCAAGAAAACCATGAATCAGAAATGGTTCAATGGTTAAACACAATAAATATTTTATATTTTGTATATTTTTTATAGAAAAGCTTGGTAAGATAAATGCAGGTTTTTGTACAACATTTAAGGCATGTAGAGCTTTGATTAATTTATATTGACTATGCGATTAAGTTCTTGGCGTTCAATTTTTTTTTGGAGGTAGCTTTTCATAAATGTTAAGTCGTGAAAAGTTTTCAGTTCCCAAAAATTCATACTTTTAGAACAAACAATATTTTTATACTCTACATGATATATCATATAGGGATATATTAGATTTACAGCCTTATTCTGTCAAAGGTCACTAGTCACAACTCGATCACAAGAGCGAGGTGAATCACAAGTTGTGACTTTTTGGTATTCTCAGCGTTCAGTCACAATTTCGACTGATCTCAGCTACTGTCAAAACTGTGACCGACTCACAAGCAGGTAACAAGATAAAAACAAGACAAAAAGAAACTATTTCCTGCACTATTTAATTGAATGTGATATTTCCAGAGTACAACGGAGACGATTTCTGGTCAATTGACAAACAAAGAAGACTTTTTTGCGAAATAAAAAAAATTTTATTGAAAATGTTCAGGTCTCCAATAACATCCCACCTTTTTTTTATAATTGAACACGCACGGCACACACGCACTTTCTCCACCATTTTCACAGATTTACAAATATTAAAATTACTTTAAAAACTAACAAAACCAAAAACTGAACTAAACTAAATAATCACAAAGCGGCTGTCAAATTTATTCACCATTCTGGAATTATACTGAGGTGAATTATTTGTTACGTTTCTTGTGACCCAACGCCAAGAATATGGAATACTCGGTCAGTCACAAAGAAAGTAACAAGCCGATCGTCTCTAACGAGTTGTGACTTGTGACCAGTCATAATGCCAGAATAGGGCTGTTAGTATATCGTTTGTTACCCATCATCGGACACAAAAATGAACTACACCAGGGTGTTAGGGATGGCAAAAGATTTTGATTTCCGCCGTCTGTCTGTGAACACCATAACTTTCGAAAGGATTGAGCTAGAGACCTGAAATTTTGTATAGTAACGTTTCTCGTCAATAGCTAGGCTCAGTTTTTGAACGGGCAAAATCGGACCATTCCTTCCCCCCTCCCCATACAAACGAAAATTAGTAAGATGAAGTGTGTTTAAAATATGATTTTACATAGCGGTTCCATACATCAAAATCTAATCTGACCACTCCTTTCCCCCCCTCTCCTATACAAATGGATTTTTTAAAATAAACATTTTGTCTATCATCATAGCGAGTATTTGACGATTGGCCCTGGCAATTGTAACTTTTCTTATTATTATTAGTGTTTTTCGATTAAATCTTAAAGGGCCCATAGACGGCCAACTTTGTTGCCAACCTGGTCGCCAACATGCAATGTTGGAGTCGATGTTGTACGTCTGTGGCCAAGTTGGCGGTTGGTTTTTCATGTTGTCGACGAGGTTGGTGTAAAATCAAAAAATTTTGAAAACTTAGCATGTTGGCGTTCATGTTGGGGTGTCTGTAGGCAAGTTTACAACCTGGTTGCCAATCTCAGTTGCATTGAGTTGTTCATCTTCGCACAACTCGTTTAAAACCAATAACAATAACAAATCCTTACTCATTTTTCACTAGTCAAAATATACCCTATAGTTGTCCTATAACCATATAGTCAACTACAGGGTGAGTCACAACTACTGTCAGTGAAGTTTAGGTATCAATGTTATGCACCTCTAGCATTTTTCCCCAGCGAATCAGTTTATTCTCTATATAGAATAATTTTATTGTTTTTTTTTGCATTATAAGTTATAATAAGCATGGACCCGAAAAGAGAGCTCATTGTGATCCTGCTATCCTTAAACGCCTTAGAGATGGTGGTATCAATGAAAGATTTATCTTACGAACTATAAAACGATTTAGCGAGACATGCATATGGAAAATTTTCCGCACAGGTGGACCGAAGAAAACGGCCAGAAGCATTAGTAAAGATATGGGATGAAATGACACAGGAAGTCGAACGTGCCAGCTGCAATACATTTTCCAAACGTTTTCATCTCACCATTAAGGAGAAAGGAGAAAGATCTGAGCTGCGCAATTAATTATTAAATTTTTTTATGTCTTTAAACAAAAAATTTATTACTCTTTGTAATCCGTGCATTATTTTATTTTTCACATAAGTTTTATTTACTGACAGTAGTTGTGACTCACCCTGTATAAACAATAAAAAAATTAGAGAAATTACCTAAAGTCGACGGGATCTTGTTAAAAATGATGTTGACAACTTGGTTGCGGCTGGGCTAGTATTTTTTTGAAGCCCTATAACTAGAGTCTGAGTTGACCGATTTTTATGAATTTTTTCAAATTGAGTGTGAAATTATTCAACAATAGCAATCCTATTTTTCCAAGTCGGATGGATCGTTAACTTTTTATTAAAGTTTTAATGCGCTTGGGGTGTAATACATCCCAGTACACAAAGAGACTGGTAATCGAATTCAATAACGTTCCACAAAAAGTTGCTTAAAAGGTTTTCTTTTTCGTATCTCCAGAAAAAAGTGAATCTGGCCAAAACAAAGTCCGATTTAGAATCAAAATATGATTGAAAATACTGCCCCAATATTTTTAATTATATTTTATGCTGGTGGTAGGTCTGTGGGGTTATACTTGATGACACAAAACAATAATAAAAAATGAAGTAAAGCAAAAATAAATAACGAAAAAACGAAATTATTTTTTTCGGTTTTCGTTATTGTAACGGAATTAAATTCCTATAACGTTATAACGCAATTTTGAGGAAATAACCGAAAACTTGTTATTTGATTTCTTTACGTCCACCATCCCTGGTTTAAAATAAATTTTCAAACCGAATATCAAAGAAATTTCCACAAACCTAAATAAAAATCGAATTATCCTCAATAACTTAATTCAGTGGAAAGTATTTCAAGGTTATAATGTTTTTCTGTAATCAAAGAAATATTCAGTAATGAGATTCCCATCTACATATTTATGAGAGAAGTCAAAAAAATTGAAACTCCGCATTATTTAAATGAAATTCCCAAAAGTTATCGCAATCTATGGGAACAAAAATGTCCCCAAATCAAATCCCACAAAAATGTACTAGATTTCTACACATACATCTACAGCGGCTTCACGGGCTGCACCAGGGGCTCAAAGAAATGGAGATGTTTTACCAGTTTTCCCGGATATGGATTTAAAGAGTACAATTATGTTTAAAAAATTACTTCACTTTTATTGTAGAAAAATCACACCTGTTTTTCACCTTTTTTCTAAAAATAAATAGACAAAAGACTTTTTTAGCCATTTTGGGTCAATTGATGAACGCTTTCTTATCGGAATGCTGTTATTTGTCCATGAGTTCAATCGAAGCACCGGAATCGCATTCCTAACTCGACTCGAGCGCCACCGGAAGTGGAGAATGGTCCAGCGGAAAATAAGATAGAAATTTAAACTTTATTATGATTCGATTATCGGCAGTGCAATGCAAAGAATTACAACTTCCATTTCCTTGGAGTTTGAATATTTAGCAGTCATGGTACGAATTGTTAGCGCCAACATTTGAATCTGTTCTACTTTTCATTTAGTTACAAGTCGCTAAGCATAAGAAATTAAAAAAACACCCTGTTTGTGGTATTTTTAATAATCGTTTTTAACCGCAATTTTTAACAAATAATTGGGGTTGACATACTATTGAAGTATTTGATGGCCACTTTTTCTATTTTTACTTTCCTCTTCTATAGAGGGAAAGTATTGTAATTAAATGAAATGAAATTCATGACGGAAACCGACTCGAGAACGGAGACAGATAGAAACATTCTGATTAGTACGAAATCCGTTTCAGACAAAATGAGTCCGAGCATCTGTAGGTCCGCTTGTCTGTCTGTCTGTTTGTTTCTGGGTTTTTCTGTCTGTCTGTTTCTGGGTTTTTCTGTCTGTCTGTCGGTCTCTCGAGAACGCGTTAAGTTAGCGACTTGAAATTTTTTCTAAATAAGTTTTACCAAAATCGTAGTTTTCTATAAACTTTTGGAAAAGTAACGTTAGCTATAACGGGTTTTTGCAGACCTATAAGCCGAGAAATTCCAATAGGATTATTCATTGCTAGAAGGCCGAGAAAACCATGAATCAGTAATGGTTCAATGGTTAAACACATATAACGGGTACCTCCCATAGTTTTTTTTTTTGAAAAATACCGTTTTTTTGTAAAAAAAATTACAAACATATGCGCTTTTTGGGAAATAATGAATAAACAGCGTTTAAAGGATGTAAAAAAGGATATAAACGTTTGAGTTGGAAAGGGTTTTTTCTAATTGTCCGAAAAAACCAGTAAAACCGAAAAAAACGATAAAAACCAAATAAAAAAACGATAAAACCAAAAAAAAATCCAGTGGATTGGACTTAAAAAAAAACTCGGGTTTTTCACAACCCTGTGTTCACATGTGTTCAGATATTTTCGTATTTTTTCCATTCTTTGGTAAAAAGACCGACAGAGTGATTCAACGTCAACTCTACTGAGAGATTCAAGAAAAATATATAAAAAAAATCATAAAATCCTAAAGTGTTTGCCAATAAAACCTCTAAAATAGTAGATGAAGAAAAAAAACCCTTTCAAAGCAATTATTTTGTTTTATTATTTTTTTTTAATTTTCCAATTAGCGGATTTTCAATCAAATTTAAACAAAAAAAAACAAGAATAAACGTTGAAACGTTGGACATTTCGGGAACGCAAAAGAACAGCAAAATCAATTCGTTTCCCTTCAATTCTAATATCAGACTAAACTCGACATTCCCACAAAGGCGAAAAAAAATCCAGTCAGAAATTCCAAAACTCAACAATGGCCAACCGAAAAAAAAATTGTATTTTCTCCCAAGGGTCGTCTATCGAGGAATTGCATTTCCCTCATTAACTGCGATTTAAATTAAGGTAAACTTTGTCTCAGTCCTGTTTGGAATGTATTTTTTCCCGTTTCTTCTTCTCCCTTTTTTTCTGCACATTAAAACGGGATCTGGTTCGGTGTTTTGCATTCTTTCAGGCTTTGTTGCAGAAATGCAAACGCAAAAAAGGATAACAAGCGAGGGGAGAGCGTATTTAGCGAGGATCTCAGGGATAACGAAGACGTAAGTCGGTCCAGGAATTCCATTTTGGATCACAAAAGGTGCCTGCCTCGAACGCAGCCAACTTGCCATTTGTTGGAACAAGAATCCTTGAAGCGCTCAGAAGCAGCGTCGAAAAGTATCCTTAAGGAGTGATGAACTGAGCGAGGGCAATGGCATCTCTTGGTGCGAGGAAGTCATTCTGATTTTAATCTACACTAGATTTGAGGTGCAAATAGGAAGCGAGCAGATGGCGATTCATTCTTAGATGCACTAAAACCTTGGTTATCCTTAATACGAAGCGAGTTTTTTGGGAAGCAACAGACAGACACGATCGTCCCTTAATTTTGAGACAAATTAGTTGAGGCGTTTTACACGCAAATGCAGGCAAACGGGAACAGCGCACACGACGTGGCTGGATTGCACAGGGAAAGGCGCAAGGACACTGCGATTGCACAGGAGAATAGAGAAAAAAAAAAAAAAAAACTTCAAACATGCTTTCAGGAAGAACAGTCAACCCCAATTTTTTTTCGATCTGCAAATTATCTCAGGATTTATTTCACATTGGAATTGATGTGAAGTCTCACAATTGGATGAGAATCGATTGAGTTTCTCTGGGAACGAATTCTGTCTGGTATTCCCGTAAATTGGCGTGGATTGCTTTTTTTCCCTACTGCTTGCATGGAAGGGCATTTAAAATCTAGATAAGATATGAAAAGATGAAGTAATTTTTCCTAAATGAATGATAATCAGGAAGGGTACAAATGATATTACTTAATATTGGGATCAAAATAAATGTTAGGCTCGAAAGGGGTTGTTGCAGGTCATTGGAAAAGTTTTTTTTAAAAAAAAAAAGAAAGTAACGGAAGAAGACTTATTGCAGACTTTATCAGTCTAAAGACAAAACATCATAATTTTTTTTTAAATACAGAGGTACCTTGAAAACTCGAGTTCCTCGATACCTCGAAGATTTTTCAACACCCTGGGATCAGATATGGGTATTTTTGTTGCACAACATCACGAAAAATTGCGGTACTTGCTTGCAAACTAGAAAACTGCGCCCCAATTTTTGCGCCTATTTCTCCAAAGCTTTCGACCGTATTTGGCATAAAGCCTTGCTGACAAAGATAATAGCTATCGGTCTAAACTAGCGTGACCATTTATCCCCGTTTGAGGGGGATTATCCCCTTTTCGGACTTGGCCATCCCCATGAAAAATCCACCTTTTTCCAAGATTTTTTTTTTTTGGTAGCCGCATGAAAGAAACGCCATTTTTCGAGTTTTCGGGTATTGTCGAATACGCGTTCGCTCCACCAGCACCAGTCGAACGTGTTTTCTCGGCGATCAATAAAATTTGGACGACGGAAAAGACTCGTTTACAAGTTAAAACTCTTAAATCGACTCTTTTTACCAAAAACAATATCAATCTCAAGTGTTTGGAGTTTTTCGATTATTTGAAAAAGGATATCTTTGAAAAACAAATCTCTTCTCAAGAAAAATACAATGAATCGACAAGTTCATTATCAGTTTATGCTTGAAATTGAAAAACATAAATAAAAAATCAATATTTTGATTTATTAACCCTCATACTGTCCTTAAGAAAAATAACGTATGATGTCTTCGTGGGTCAAGAATGACCCACGACCCATTTATGACCCATGAAGACTACAGTGCTCTTCAATGGATTAAAATATGAACAAATAGATTATTGTTTTCGGTATTCAAAAGAAATTTGTTCACAAAGCCTACACCATACAAACATTGTTCATGTATTTGAGAAGATACTTTTAATTAAAATCGAATTTGGGTCAGAAATGACCCGAGGACAGTATGAGGGTTAATACAATTTTTTTCATTTTTATTTTTCATCCCCCTTCATCCCCCATTGGCTCCAAAAAAAATGGTCACGCTAGTCTAAACCCTGCTATCGCCAAATGGATTGAGAGCTACCTTTCTCAAAATTAATTCTGGTGTCCCTCAAGGCACAGTTCTAGCTCCTACGCTTTTCTTATCATTCATTAATGATCTACTGTCTCTCACTCTCAATCCGCTATACTGTTTCGCAGATGACAGCTCCCTTGACGCCTCCTACCATTTCAGCTCACCTGCAGAATCGAACACCATCGCAGTTCGATCGAAACGCAGTGAGCAAATTAGACCTTTGAATTCTGATTTAAATCAACTGTGTGGAATTCAACGCATCTAAAACCCAATCAATACTGTTGTCGCCGAAATGCGAAAAATCCCCCGAAACGGTCGAATTTATAAACGAGTCCATTAATGAGCTTAAAAACATCAGAATACTGGGCATTGAAATAAACGAGAAGCTCCAATGGAGCGATCATATTTTCAAAATTGCAAAGGAAGCGTCGCAGTGCCTAGGCTTTCTGGGACGCTGTAAAAAATATTTCACATCAATCGACGTGCTCAGCATCTACAAGACCTACATTCGACCGAGACTTGAGTACAATTCGCACATTTGGGCTCGAGCCTTAAAAACTGTCCTGCAGCTGCTGGACCGAATTCAAAAACGTGCGATCGGTTGGAGACAAGTATTTGACAGATTTATTACCGTCTCTCCAGCATCGTCGCTCTGTTGGGGTACGCAGCATATTCTATAGATATTTCCATGGGAAATGTTCCACCGAAATTTCCCAACTTATTCCTCTACGGTATATTTTCCCTAGACACTCTCGTGCAGCTGAACGCGCGCACGACTTCTTCCTTGAGCCTTCTCGTTTTCGTACAGTAAAGTTTAGGAGTCCCTTCATTCAGTGAACAACAAACTTTGGAACGATTTACCATCCGATGTGTTCCCTCCGGATTTTAACCTGCAGAAGTTCAAGGAGAACATAAATCGGCATCTCCTTTCGTTCTTCCGACCATCCTGAGCTGTGCTTCGGCATTAAAGGATCTTCCCCTAACCTCTGGCTAAAACTATAAAAAAAAAATCTGACGATAGCCAACAGATATTAGGGATTTTACTCTGTTTGAATTTCGTTTCGTTTCATGTTTTCCTTTTCCTGTTTTTGAGGATGGAAACAATTTTAGTTCAAGATTTAAAACTTATTGACAATTTGTAGGAAGATCCATTTTAGGAAAATCTGTATATGAAGTTTTTTTTTGAGAGAAAATTCATACGCAATGCAAAATTCGAACGTTTATCTGTTCAACATTTTAATGTCGAAACACAACTCAGGGGCCCTATCGGCGAACACGAATCGAAACGTGTGACACCAGAATTCGAATAAACGGTATCAGGCAATACGAATTCGTGTGTGATTCATGTCGATGACATTTTACTTGACGAGTGATGGGTTCGAAGAATATTGTTTTGATAAAATGTAAGTTTTTTTGTTGGTATTTTGGCTAATTTTCTTCAAATTATATTTTTTGTTGAGAGGGCATTATTTTGTGTGCAGAAATATACTTTGTTTAACTTTTAGGGCGAAGCTTACAAATCACAAACAATTTGAAATAATGGTGGACTGCATGAAAGAGCATAGAAAAATATATGGAAACAGAAATACGTGCTCGTACTATTTGACATATAAAGCCAGTGTGAAGTTAGCTGCGAGTGTGAAAATCGAGACAAACTGCGGCAATACTAATAACACGATACGATCGAGTCTGGCGATACCAATTCAAAATAAAACCGTGTGCGCAAATCGTATCGTGTGTCTATTCGAATCGCCCCCAGGATGGTAATCGGTGCCGCATGCACATACACAAACATGAAGTCCATTTGCTATTTATTTTAAGTGCCCTGAAAGAATCGTTCTTCAAAGCTTTCTTGGGTACTGCTGGAAGCTTTTTGAAAACTTGAAAGTTTACTGAATCAAAAAATGGCCCCTTTTCTTCGTTAAACTTGCGACATCTAAGTGTTTTATCACTTTTGTATCAACTTTTGTCAATTTTGGGTCGCATAATTTGTTGAAAAAGTTTTGGTTTGGTTTTGAGTTATGACAAATTTCAGATTCACTGTGTTAGCTCAAAATTTTTAAGGTTCTATGCTCTGGTTTAAAATATGTTACAACTTATGCAGTGTAAAGATTTTGTTGATTTTCTTATTAATTTCTATTCAAAACTAAAGGAGTCTCTAAATTCACATCTGTAAACTAATACTGGTAGAGTTTCCATTTTAACACGTGTTAGAATATTTTCAATGTCATATAATTACAAAATTTAAAAAAAAATACAATAAAAAGATTCCGTAAATAAGCACAAAATATCCTTATTTACAAACCAAATACTACAAACTAAATATCAATAATAACAAATAATTCGTAGCCCCCATTGTTGGGCTTCTCTACGATTTGCATAGCGGAATAAGTGATCGCTTTGACTTCCGTACCTTGAGGATGCTTTCCGATCTCAAATGGTTCTCCAAAGCACAGACATTTGATGCTGAAGTCCTCCTCATTGAATTCCGTGATCTTCACTTTCCGACAAATCAAGTAGGGCTCCGCAGAGAACAGAAATAGTAACTCGTCGAGAAAGTGGAACAGCAGCCCATCGCGGTCATCGGCATTTGCTTCGATTTCATAACATGAGGTCATTTCCACCGAATCTAATTCTGTCATGTATCCAAACATAGCCATGCCGCACTGTTCAAAAGCCTCCGAAAGCGAAGCGCCCCACGAGTGTAACCTAAAAGAAAATCACAAACACGGTTAGTTGACACGACTTAACGGATGAAAATAGTAATTACTGGACATCGGCTGTGTGATCCAAATCTAAAATGAAAATTTCCTCTTTAGAGGTCAATGTAGGTTTAAAAAAAAATTTACTTACACTCGTATTTACATGGCGCAAGTGATAAATCCTTGCCTTCTAGTGGAACTTCCATTTTTACACACAAATCACAGTAAATACGTCGGAAAATCAGCGATTCTTGAAAAATTCCCTGGGAAATTATTGAAGCGGAGCACCCCAACTTTGTTTACGATTGACGAAAACGTGCTTTCGCTTCGGTTTTATCAATTCTCCCCACCAGCTGAGCGAGTCACAAGTGCGAAATTTTTTCCTTCGTTATTTCACTATTTTTATGCCGAAATCAAAGTTTTCCACAATCAACTCGACACAAAGCGTCACGATGCTGACTTTTATTACAAAATTTAATTAATTTATGAGTTATTCACGAAATTATCGCCAAAAAATGATTCACGAAAAGTTTGTTTACAAAAATAAGCTGTCAAAATCATGGGCAAACTAACCTCAATTTCTGAATATGTACTAGATTTGTACTAAAATGGGAGTAGATGTTCTAGGAATATTTATGGGGAAATTTTCAAATTAAATTTTTTTAATTCGATTTTCGCAGTTATTTAAACATTTTCAAGTGATTAAATGTTTAATTCTACATTTAAATTATGAAAGAATTTTATTAGAATTTAGCTGTTATTAAAAATCATGTAAATTTTATAAAAAATTTCTTACCTCCTTGGATACCATTTGCTTGGGAATTTTTGTGCTAAAATAACCCTTAATGGAAATGTCGTGAACTTAAACAAATTATTTGAAATATTTCAATGTTTGTTGCTTCTTTTAATAAGCTGACCATCAATATTTATAGCGTTAAACACGGTTTGCACAAAGAATTATCAAAAAATTACCTTTCAAGGCGAAAGAGGGAAAATTTTATGAAACAGCCAGAGGCGTAGTTGATTTTTTGGGTTGGTGCCAATTTAGAAATGAACCATATTTGTACCTTCTAAAATATTTTTAATTTTTAGCTTTTGTTCTAATAAAATTAAAGGGTAATTTAATAAGGATTTTTATTGAATTTATTATGTTATATTTTATATGATAAACAAGAATTTCATTGATGTACTTTCAATATCAATATCGATTAGTTAGTTTGTTTGATTGAATAATAATGTAGAGAATTTTGGGTACTTTCGCTTGGGAATGGTTTTGGCTCATCTGCTATTCGGTATTTTGTCTCATCTGCCCTCCGAGATTCTTTTTTATTTTTTTTTGTAAAAACTGACTCAAAATGAGTATTTTTCCAATATTTTATTTTGAAACAAACTCTTTTGAAACTACCTTAAGCCTACGAATATAAATTGTGTCTAAATTTTACATATTGGTTAATAGA
Source organism: Chrysopilus asiliformis (assembly GCA_964034945.1). Taxonomy (NCBI): domain Eukaryota; kingdom Metazoa; phylum Arthropoda; class Insecta; order Diptera; family Rhagionidae; genus Chrysopilus; species Chrysopilus asiliformis. The sequence continues at coordinate 93,031,619 of OZ035960.1, read as the reverse complement.
TCGTCGTAGAAAAGCTTTCAACTTTAATTATAGCTGAAAATTTTTTAATGGTAGCTGAAATAATTGAGTATTTTTAAGAAAAACCCCAGCCCGGCGGGCTTGGAATAATTCCCAATGGCAGCAACTTAAAAACATTCCAATACCTAATGGTAAATAAGGTTTTCGCAAATAAATTTTTAAAAAAAGTTTATTGTACAAGCGTCTAATAATTTTTCTTCTCATTTTGTTTAGGGAAATGAGATTTTTATCATTATCTGCACAAAAAAAATTAATTTTTAGCCAAATCTATAGAAAATGAACTAAATTATATTGTGAAAAAAGTCGCATTTGAGATAAATCCAAAAATTAATCGATAAAAATGGTGGATGGTTATGCATTTTATTTTTCTGCCATACAATTGTTATTTTTAAGTTTATCTCAATTTTTTATGGATCAATACTCTCCTATCCGTTCTGGAGATTGTTATTCCATTATCTAATTTGTATAAAGCGATGTTTTTCTTGATATTAAGATCTGTTGGATTGTTCTGTTATTGTATTACCTTGAAAAAAGACGTTAAATAAATGAATTTGAAAATAAATAAATAAGGAAAAATTGAATTCGTTATTTCGTTACGTTGCGATAATGTGCGATAATAATCCCTGGTTTTGACAAATAAAAAATATGTTTACAGACTTTTCTAGTTATTATTAAATTAAATAGACTGTCTTAATCATTATTCCAGCCTATTGTTGTACATTCCACTTTCTGGGTTACAGGCTCTCTATTTAATATACAGTGAAAGATCTTTTTGCTGACATCCCATAGGTGGACAATTCCCTTAAACGGGAACATTTCCTGTAACCAAATTCATATTCCAGTATTAAAAGTGTTCCGATATCCGGACACCTTTTATAACCGGACAGAAATCCTGGTCCCGTGAACGTTCGCTTATTGGGGCTTCTACTGTATATAAAAACATTAAAAAGCTACAATTACAAGTGGCCAATCGTCAAATACTCTATATGAGGACACATAAATTTCTTTTTCATATATGAAATCCCATTTGTATCGTGGAGGGGAGAAGGAATGGTTCGACTGACGGACCAATATGCGGAAATCAAAATATTTTGTCATGCCAAACACAAATGGTATACTGGATTTAATATATTACGATGTGATTTTCAGGTAGACTATAAAAATATTGGGTAGGATAAAAGTGACGGGTCTTTTTTCAGCAAATGGCTCTGATTAGAGAGACTATAATCTAGAGAGTGAACATCAGCTCCAATTAGAATAGCCTATTAGGCCAGTTAGAACATTAACTCCAATTAGGATAGTCTACTTTTTTCACCATAATAGAACAGCCTGTAAACATTTTATCAATTTAATAAAATAACGGCGACTTCGCAATTTTTGTTCAATGCCTCAAACATGAGTTTTTTACCTATATTAACCGATTTCACTTATTTTGGCAATCATTTGTAACAATGAATCAAATTTTTCAAGTTTTCTGCCCTGTTTTTCAGCTTGGCGGCCATTTTTACATGTCCTCTAGATTTTAGTCACTCTAGCTCTGATGCACCAAAACTGCAGAACTATTGGTTGCATTCTGAAAATGCTGTATTGTTTGATAGTTGATTACATAAACTATTAGTATTATAAAAAATATTCATTGAAATCTGTTCAATGTAGTAAAAATCAATAAGTTGCCAAGATGAATGAAATTTTTGAAAAAATCCGCGATATTTTGCAATATTACTACGATAAACGGAAGAATGCGGCGCAGGTTCGTGAAAAAATTTGTGTCTTTTATGGTCCAGTCAGTTTATCGAAAACAACAGTAAAGAAATGTTTCAGCCCCTTTTGACCGGGAAATTTGGATGTTAAATATGTACAACTGAAAAGTTCTGGAAGATTGAGCAATACCGACGTGGAAGTAATTATGACGTCGGTGAGGAACTTAAGATCGAGCACAAAACAATTTTAAACCATCTGAAACGAGGTGAATACAAAAAAAAGCTCGACGTTTGGGTGGTGGACGTGAATTCATTGCAAAAAATTTAATGGATGGCGATTTTATCTGCGATTCACTACTGAAACGCCATAATATCAAACAATTTTTGAAACAATTAGTCACATGCGATGAAAAATGGATCACATATGACAACATAGTGCAATTAAGATAGTGGTCGAAGCAAGGTGATGGTGCGCAGACAGTAAGTAGACCCAGTGTGACAGATTGAGAGTTGGTGAGGGGGACAATTTAACCCTTAATTTATGAGGTGAAAATATGCGTAAATGATTATTCACTACGTTCTAATCACATACCAAATCCGTGGTTTTAACTCGGCATGCAACACCATACTGTATGAAGGTACTGAAGATTTCAGAGTCACTGTGCTGAAAACATGAGAGATAGTCCACTGGACCCACCTCATCAATTAAAGGTTAAGGGGACATTAAGGTTTAAACAATTAGCGATTGAGGAAAAACGGCGAGAATTGATCAACAGGAAAGATTTTGTATTCCACCACGACAACGCCAGACCACACACATCTTTGATGACGCGGCAAAAATTGAGAGAGTTTGCTTGGGAAGTTTTGATGCAACCACCGTATGGTCCTGACCTTGCACTGTCGAACTACCATTTGTTTTGGTCTGGTGCAAAGTTGACTTGAAAAGAGGCCGGTCAGAATTATTTCAGCTTTTTAGCGATGGAATAATGGTTCTACCAGAAAAATGGCAGAGGGTGTTCAAACATAACGAATATCGTCTAGGACTACTTTAAGTTACTAAACAATTTACTTGGTTTAATAAAAATAACTTTAGGTATTAAAAACTTTTTGCACTTTGATTAAAAAAGGCCCGACACTTTTTCACCAACCCAATATAATTCCCAAATGGTCATATTATGATACTAAATAATTACAATATTATTAAATTCTGGCCAAATGATAAAAATAAAACCACATACAATAATGAAAAAAAACAACAAAACATTATTTATTCGACAGTATTTACATATTATGTACACTTAACACGTCTCTATAAATACAAATTCATAAAAAAAAGTTTAATCTTACAACTACTGCTTAAAAAACTTTTCAAATGGAAAATAACGAAAAGATTCATTAAAGATGTCTGTAAATGCTGTGCTAACCAATTCATTTATCAATGGTATGAAAATTGGCAAGCCAGGTTTCCACATCGTATTTATAACGGTGTCTGCAATATGATTCAGGATATGCTTATCCCCGAAAAAGTCTGAAATGTGCAAATTCATGCCACCAATTCTGTCCACTTCCACGTGAACTTTTAGGATTGATCCCGGTCCACCTAAACGCTTGACGCTCGTTGTTTGACTGTAAGAATATTTCAAAATATAATTGTATTAGTAACAATTTCTTTAATTTCAGTGAAATTAATTACAATTGCTAAATTATTCCAAAATTTAGCTCAAGGGTAATTTATCTAAAATTACCCACTTGAAAACTATTGTAACAGAAGCCATATTGCTTAGTCTGGTTAAATTTTTCGTAAAAATTTCTTTAATATTTCCATTACCTGTAATCATATAACGTCAAATTCCATATTCCTCTTCTCTGGATATTGCTTCCAATTATTTTTGCAGTGAAATCGTAAGCACCTTCAAGACTTTTCTCTGGGAAATATTGCGAATAAACAATTCGATTTCCTTGGAAATCAGTTTTATATTTCGTCACTTCTGAATTTGTCCATCCGAATTCAGAAACATTTCGAAGGACCAATTTGAAGCCGCCTAATGTGTTTGTGTTGCCTCGGCGCTGTTCGATATATTGCGCTTTGTGTGGGTCAAATGGCAAAATGTTGAATTCTGGGAATCCTTTATCAATAATTTTTCATTAGTTTTAGAAATTAGTTATTAAATTTTATTTAAAAAAAACTTACCTACTGGGAAATACGGCCTCAGTTCGTTAAATGCGTTCTTCATACATGAATCAAATGAGGATGAGTTCAGATGACAAGCGCCTAAAATAGTGTCCAACTGTGCATTCGATATTTCACAGAGGCACAGTATTAATATTAGTTTTATGTATTTTCTATATATTGCCATTTTTTGGAGATTTTCTTGGATTATTGCTTTTGATTTTATGATTCAGATCTTTTCATGTTTTATTAAACGTTTTGAAATTACTCCTTAGTTGTAGAACGGTAGGTTAAATTTGATGCATAACCTAGAAAATTCAATTTTTTTATAAATTATTTTAATTGGATACAAGGTTTATTTTGAGTGTGAAGCATTTTAAAGCCTAATTCAGACTAGCGATTGCGATTACGATTGAGCTTCCTCGACCAATGAGATCAAAGCTTTCAACGATAGGTACATGAAAGCTTTGATCTCTTTACCCTTGGAGTACAGTGAACGCAACCAAGTCGTAACTAAGGACGCTTCGAACTGTCACGCAACGCAGTTCAGGAGCGATTGAGCACAATAGAAGTGTCGTCTGTTGCGTTGTGAAACAAACACAGACAAATTAAAAGTGAACTAAAGTAGACAAATATATAAAAAAAAATGATAATTTTGAAGCTTTGTTGGTCTTTATCTTTTGTTATTTGTATGTTATTGCACTGAGGCTATAAATTTTTCCTCGAACGACATTTCCCCAACCTCACTTTATGAACTGTCAACGCAGACTTGTTGCATTAAAGTTCAAAGTTTGGCAACTTTTGCGTCGATGGTTGCGTTCAATGCGTTCACTGTGCTCACTCCAAACCATTTCTGTGAAATAAACTCGTAAGTGACATTTGGATGCGTGATGGTTGGGGCTTGGTTGCGTTCATTGTGCTCCAATGGTTAAGTCCATAACAGAATGCAGCAGCGTTTTCGGAGCAGCGGGCAGCAAAAGTTTCCCATTGACTAAGAGCGAAATTGTGACGTACTAAAAGCAACGAAAAATTCTCGCTGCTTTTTTAGCGCTTTTTCTATTTTTGCTGACGCTGCCCGAGCAGTAAATTTTGACAGATCATATTTTTCAGGTTGGAATATTCGCAACGCTAGTCAGAACGCTAATGACTCAAAAATTTTATCCAAATTATCAATTACTGTAGACATTTTATGAACGAATAGATAAATTAACAAAATTTCACGAGAAAATCAAACAAACGAGAACTGTCAAACTGATTTTACTGCGGATTCGTGCTGCTCCATTCCCTGATGGAAGTCAGCAAAACCAATTTTGCTGGCGCAGCGAATGCTGCTTCATTCTGATATGCGCTTTAGTTGTCTAATTACAGTAACCTCAGTGTACCACCTATACATATTAATATGAAGAAAGCGAATAAAAAAGGGGAAATCTCCGAAAAATCATTATGTCCACAAATAAATGTCGAAACTCTCTAGAAGTAAGTCCTTAGTTTGAAAAATGGTGGCAAGTGAAAGGTAATGAAAAAAGAAAAAACAAAAATATGGTTATTTATTCATATAGACCGCAAGGGACAGACAGTATGTTACTGAAACAAACCAGTGGCATAGCTAGACTGGGGCCAAAAAAATCATATACTGAAAAATTACACTACTTTCGTCTTAGACCCCCTGGGCCCGATGACCCCTCTGACTTCGCCACTGGAATAAACTAAAAAGGGAATAAAAGAACAATAAAAAGACGACTAAAATGTTACAATATATTAAAATCATAGTGTTTTTATATGAATTAGTCCATAGTCAGCTGTTTTTTGTGGTGCTGTTTCAACTAGGACATGAAAGTTATTGTCAACTAGAGTGACTATATAAAACTAGAGGGTGACCATTTTGAAACTCATGTCCGTTGAAATTTTCAAATTATCCGTTGAAACTTTCAAATTTTTTGGTCATTATCACATTTTTGAACGAAAAATGTTTTAATCGATTCATTTAAGTACAGTTTTCCTGGATCAAGGGCTTAAGAGTTTCAAATATAACTTATTTAGAAAAACGGAAAACCAAGTTGATTTTTTCAACAAAATTTTCAAATCATTTTATTACACATAAAATAAAATATTAGTTTATATGTATAAAAATGTGAATTTGTCAAAATCTGAAATGTCTCGATAACGGTAAAATATATTGATTTACTGTTAAAAGAAAAAAGTGTGAAGAATTTCAATATTTTTAATTCTTCCTTTAAGCGTTTTTTTTTTATTCCAATTCTCAAAAATCCTTTTTTTACATTTTTATGAAAATATATCAAAAACTTTAAAAGAAAGCGGATAATGGTGGAGAATGCCATTTTTCGAGATAATCGCAAAAAACTGAATTTCTTGAAATATACTCGTATATCGTAACGGCTTGAATTACGCAGTTCTAGAGGAAGACAAAAATGTAAGAAATTTTATTGTCTCCAACTTTGGTCAATAAGGCTATTGAAATCTGCTTAGTTTCGGAGTAAATTGCAAAAGACGAAATTGCGATTTTGACCGGAAGCAACCACTGGAAATAACCAAATTGGCGGTGAAAAAGCCGCCATAATGGTTACTTCCGGTCACCGGATTTACACCAAAAGTTGATAGGATTCGATGACCAAATATGTCTGTAAAATTTCACAGCTTTTAGATTTTGGAAAATTTTGTACACAGAGTAACAGACTGACAGACTAACAGACTAACAGACTAACAGACTAACAGACTAACATACTAACAGACTAACAGACTAACAGACTAACTGACTATCAGACTAACAGACCAACAGACCAACAGACTAATACTTCTTATAAGAAAGTAAAAATGCTAGTAAAGGGGCTGTGAAAAAAAATTGGCTCTTTGTACATGAAAAACCTCTCTCCTCCAATTACCTAGTACAGAAAATCAGTACAAAATCCATACAGTAGCTTAAAAGTTATGCGGGAAGAATAAAACAAAATGAGATTGTACTAAAAACGTATAATCAACCGCGTTTAGTTGGGGGTTGAACACCAGAGAAACAAAACTTACATGTAAAAATTATGCCTGTCACGCAAAAGTCTTAAATTAATGTTTCCGATTTTGAGTTATAACAACACCAAAAAACAATATTTGCATAATAATTAAAGATTATTTAAAGAAATGCGAGTAAAAAAAATTGTTTCACAAGTATTTTTTTCCGATATAAAAGTAGAGGAAAATCTATCTCTGAGAGAGTTCGTATCAAAATATTTATTTTACGGAAGTTTTACTACATAATCGACCTTGAGATAAAACTCAATTACATATGATTAAATAATTTAAAATCCGCCCTAATTACAACCGATCCAGTTACGAATTTCCAACGAATTGCATGTGAAAGCGTTTTAAGAAATTTCAGGTTCTTCGCTTCAATCTTTCGTTTTCCGTTGGTAGCGAATATCACGTCGCCGTCGTCTATTGTTTCTAACGGAGTTTATTTTTTACACGCGAAGATTTTACTAAAGAGATAAATATTTATCTGATTTTGGGATTTTTCATGCGTTTTTAAGAGTAAAAGAAATACACGACGAAAGATTGTTGTTGAACGCAATTTTACATAATTTCAAAATAAAAATAGAGATTTCTTCGTAGTTATCTAGAAAAACGTTTTGAAAAATCCATTTTTTTGTAAATAATAACCTCAAAAAATAACCAGTTTGAAGTCCTCTGGAATTATTAAAGAAATTTGGAAAGAACTGCATTTGGGAATGGCCGTACGAAGTCAAGTGCTTGACCGAAATCTTCCATCAATGGCTGAAATTGTCGAATTAAATGACAGAGAAATGGTAGTTAAATGATAAAAATAGTCTTAAAATCGCACTTGAAGTGATTTCGTAAGCGGCTTGTAAGCGCAATGAAAGGTAAAAACGACGACAAGGTAAATTTTGAAATATAGGTAAGTTTTTCTTGCTGATATCATAACGGTTTTGTCAAATGGTCCGATAAAAATCGCAGCAGATTTAATTTCTTGGCAAATCTTTGTCTTTACTGCAGTTACCCTTGTTACCATTTGTGAAAGATACTGCGTGTCAGTGGCTGACTAGATTTTTCTTATTCGAGAGGAAAAGTTGGAAAAATTGCATGCGATGATCAAGTGAATTTTTTATGTGGTATTGACATCAGATTTTATCTCGAATTTTAAGAAATATCTCGAATTTTATGGGAAAAATTTATAAAATATTGGGAAAATAAGGACAATATACCGTAGATATTCTGATGCTAGTATCAGACTTGGCTAATTTTACTGCGCTGCTTTTGTATTGCACCTGCAAAAGTAGCGTGTGGTGTCCACACACAACAGATAAGTAGCGTGCAGCACGCGTCTTTTGTGCTGCGCTACCCAACAGATTGCAATCTTGCCGACAAAAGTTGCAGTCTTATTAACACATACTGCGCAGCTTTTTTGCTTCGCAGCACAGATACACAGTTTTGTTTGACAGTTCGATTTGTGATTGCTCCACTTGGAAAATATTTTTTTTTAGTTTTCGGTGTATAAAAGTTTAATAATAGCGGTGTCTCAAACGTTCCGTTTATCATTCTTCCATTCCTAATCACATACGATTTTACACATTTTAGTAAAATGTCATTCAATAAGGACATAACAATTTTGTATTTTAATAAAAACGCACCCTAAAACTTTTTTTATGATCTGGCAATGCTAAAACGTCAGTCAAGGTTTACATTTTTATCATGGTGAAGTTCACCAACGAGCAATGCCACACAGCTGGTCAAACAATTGATCTATTGAAGGAGAAGTTCGGTAATCGTGTAATCTCGAGAAATGGTCCAGTCGAATGGCCACCTCGCTCATGCGATTTAACGCCGTTGGATTTCTTTTTATGGGGTTATGTTAAGTCGTTGGTTTATCCCTACAAGCCAACAACGTTAGAGGAGCTCAGGAACAATATCGAACGCGAAATTGCCAACGTTCCGGCCGATATGTGTGGAAGAGTGGTGGAAAATTGGCTCCAAAGAATCAATCAGCAAACTTGCTCGCGGTGGCCATATGAACGACATCGAATTTCAGACTTAAATGTAACATGTCCACTACACCTGGAATAAATTTTAGCCCGATATCTCAATTATTCTGTGTTTTATTTAAATACAAAATTGTTATGTCCTTATTGAAAGACCCGATACATAACTCTCTTCTTTGGTTTCCCTGGAAACCAAACAAAAGACACATTTTCAATTGAAACATTTCACATGACACATTTTCAAGTATTTGCTTTCAATTTAAATAATTTTAGAAATGTGAAAAATCCGGTTCAAAGTGTCAATTTCTGCTGGTGCTTGTGGTTCTAACAAAGAAGCGTCGCAAAAGTTTCAACCAGATGAATTTTTTTCTGGTTGTGCAGTAATACTGCGACTGTTTCAAAAGTTGCGCAGTTTTCTGGGTTGCAGAGGGCTTTAGACATTGCAGATGTCTTTTACTACCTTTCTATAAAAACATTTTCCTGTTTTGGAACATTTGTAGCCATCACACCTAAACTGCTGGTTTGATATTTGCTGAAAATTTACTCGATAATGATTGATATGCTAAGGCACAATTTTAAAAAATGGGCTCCCCTCTTGCCTTCTATTTTTCAAAACCACTACAGGATTTTTAATACGGATTTTAGTGCTCAGCAGGTTGGCCGTTAGGAAAATTTTTGCCCACTCAAACCACAAACCGCTCCCTCCCGCAATATGTGAACCCCCTTTCCAGCTATCTCCTAAACTACTAAATGGATTTTGATACGATGTTAGATAGGTCAGATAGGACAGCCCTCAAGGAAGTTTTTCGATCACGAAACTCTATCCCGACCCTACGGAATGCGAAATCTTAAACCTCGCTGTTAGGTTGATAACGATTTTTAAAGGTCTCTCAGTCACTGGCGTAGAAATTTTTAAGCCCATTTGCCCGAAATTTAACATAGAGTAAAAAAAATAGTTTTTGAACGTTTCTAAAAATTTATAAGAGTTAAAAGTTCGAAATTCTAGCACCAACCCCTTCTTACAAAGCCGGCTCTGTTTTTTTACTCACTGATCAAAATTTGTAATTCGAGAAAAAACTGGAATAATATGGAAAAGTCTTCGATGACAGACACACGAGATTTACCGGTTTTATTGCATTTTCCATTTCTTGCAGACAGATTTTAAAAAAATCAAACAAGACCCAGAAACAGACGACCCGATTGTCATTAACTTTTGAAATAAACTTGCATTACTATAAATGGCGCTGGTGTAATCATTCGGGGATGTTGGTCACCGCACCTTTTGTCGATTAAACGTATTTTATGTCTTTTTCTCAATGTAAATTTTTACTGATATTGCGAATTCCGATTACTTGGAAAAGTGCAAGGCCAAATGATTTTCTACATTTTTCCCCATTACCCACAGCAGATGTTGTTGTAATCGCTAAAATTGTAAAAAAAAATCTGCCTCAAATCTTTGCATTTTCTTGGATTTTTATGCCGAATCTTTTGAAATTTCTTGAAGAGCATAAACTTTAATAATAATTCGTAAGTACCTCAAATTATAAACTGAATAAAATTTCTTAATATATTTTACTTAATTTCCTTTGAATTCTGAAAATCTCCATTGCAATCGCTTTTGATTTCGATTTGATTTAACTTTAATGACTGTTTTTTTTCGGTATATCTAAGAAAACTCACATGTAATTTTAATTCGATTGAACGAAATCCAATTAAATTCAAGAATTGCTAGTTTCACATTAAAAAAACGGCCACTGGCTGTAACGTTGCGTTGTATAAACGCGTAAAATCGCTTCACGTAAAGTAATTGCACGTCTGCGATATAAATTTGAGTTTGATTTCAGAAATTGAAGTTTCGATGAAAACGAAAGTGACGAGAGGTTAATTCGCATAATTTGTGGCAGCTATTTTGAAAAATAAACGAAAAAAACGTGTGAATAGCATAATCGATGATTATGTTTCACATAATTGGAAGCGGTTTCGTTGTTATTAATGAGTGGGCGTTGTATTTGCAATTATTGTGATTATTTTGAGCGGAAATGTCAATGAATTAGCAATTAAGTTGTAATAAGTTGCATGACAAACAATTAATTAAAATCTTTGAATTTTTGAGATTTTATTAAGATAACCGATTGGAATAAATCCTTGAGTGCTGTAGAACATTGTTCTAAAAGCGGTTTGCGTGATCTTCCATGTTTATATGTCGCGCTTGTACGGCAAGACTACTTGACCGATTAGTCTGAATACTAATGCATAACCATTGGGGACCCTTTTATAACACAACCACTAATAAAACCTATAATTTGAAGGTGCTGTGTTCACGGAAGGGTTGACATTCTTCGATTACACTATTTAGGGATGTTTGCGCCAACTAAAAATTTAAATTGTGATCAGCTTACTGAAATCGTAGAAATTCTGGGACTTAAGCCCAATTTGCATTACTGACTACTGTCCGGTATGTAAATGGAAAGACAGCAGGTCGTTCATCTACACGTATTCGGCACTTGGCATCAGAAATATGACATTCGATACAAAAGCTAACTCGAAATATTCCTTTATCTGACTGATTGACTGACTGATTGACTGACTGATTGACTGACTGATTGACTGACTGATTGACTGACTGATTGACTGACTGATTGACTGACTGATTGACTGACTGATTGACTGACTGATTGACTGACTGATTGACTGACTGATTGACTGACTGATTGACTGACTGATTGACTGACTGGTTGACTGACTGATTGACTGACTGATTGACTGATTGACTGACTGATTGACTGACTGATTGACTGACTGATTGACTGACTGATTGACTGACTGATTGACTGACTGATTGACTGACTGATTGACTGACTGATTGAGACTGACTGATTGACTGACTGATTGACTGACTGATTGACTGACTGATTGACTGACTGATTGACTGACTGATTGACTGACTGATTGACTGACTGATTGACTGACTGATTGACTGACTGGTTGACTGACTGATTGACTGACTGATTGACTGACTGATTGACTGACTGATTGACTGACTGATTGACTGACTGATTGACTGACTGATTGACTGACTGATTGACTGACTGATTGCCCTGAAGCTAGAAACTTGAAATTTTCATGTCCCATCCATCACGTTCGAGCTAACTAAGGTAGGATTTTTCAGATTTTTTACCGCTAAGGGATAAACGGGGGGTAAGGGGGGTTTGGGTGTTCTGAAACATTGATTTTCGCCATTAGTCTGTCAGTTTATGTATAAAATATCTCAAAAACTGCCATGAAATTTGTAAAATTTTATTTGTAAAATAAAAGGGATGATCAGTCCTAGAATGGGACGATCCTGTAAACTTTTGGTGGAGATCTGCTTTAGGTTGTAACCAAAATGGCGGCTTTTTGAAAATCGCACTTTCGTTGTTTCCTGTTTACTCTGAAATTACGCATTTTTTCTGTAGTATTATGCGAATGAAAAGTTGGAGACAATAAAAATTTTCTACAATTTTTTCTCTTATTAGAACTCGATATCTCAAACCGGTATCGAGATATACCGTTATTTAAAAAATCAGTTCTTTTGCGATTCTCTTGAAAACTAACGGGTCTTCGGTGGTTCATGAGATGAATTGAAGAGAATTATGCCAGTGTTATCCGACATCTTTTACCGTTATTGAGATATATTCATTAAAAGTTAAAAAAAAAGTGTTTTACAAAATGGTTGCAAGCTAACGGTTTTTGGAAAAAAAACATTTGAAAGAAGAATTTAAGATATTAAAATGTTCAACATTTTTGACTTTTACCGTAAATTGATGTTTTTTATCGTTATCAAACCCATACAAAGGCTTTATACTCACAATGCATTATGCTTTTTCACGGGTTTAAATAAAATAATAAAAAAAATATATTTCAGATTTCGTATTTTTTTTGTGTTTTTATGTAAACAAAATTAGCCGGGTTATAGTGTAAACTTCGACGGGACGTAGGTGTTGTATAAGAAAGTCAAGTTTTGATAATAAAAAAAGAATTTCCCAGCATAAATAGGAGAAATGTAGTTTATTTCCAGCAGGGTAAAATTGCGTCAACGTGATTTCCTTTTTTGAATTGCGCGCCAATTTTCAATTGTATAAAAATGAGAAAAATTCAAACAAAAATTGTTAAAATCTATGTTAAACAATGATTTTAATCAAATATCTTTAGATTTTTTCCCCAATAGTTCCAAGAGTAAAAAACCGACTTCATAAGCAGTATTAAATTTGGCCAACAATAATTTTAAGGGTATTTAAATTCGTTCCAGAATGACTTGAGACTTAATTTTTTTAAAGGTTACAAACAAAATCATCCACTCGAAATTTATATAAAGGAAAAATGGGCCCTAAAGGCATTTACAAAACTCATTAATCCTAAGAGTTAAATGTGATGCCCATATGTAGTATTACTTGGGCAATCTACACTTGACCCAATTAAAAGTACAATAAATTTAAAATTGCACGATAAAAGCAATATTCAAAGTCTCCATTCATGCCTCAATATCAAAAGACCAGAGATGTAATCCAAGAGTTCGTAATCCTCACTTCTTTATTTTTACACAATCAACCAACGTAATTAATTACGTTTTCAGAAATATAATTTATTGCGTACGTAAATAAATAACCAGAAAATCACTTTTGCAGAAAAAAAAAACGTTAAGAAAAAATATTTAAAATTTCGCAAAAAACATCCACATTAAGAAAACTTTTTATACTTTTAGCAATAAAACGTATTTAAATGCCACGACGACTGCAATTCTGTTTCTTGCAATTTTTATGGTTGATGCACTTCTTGTGCGGCTTGCGCGGTTTATTTAAAAACTGATACCGAAACCACTTTGAGTACTGGTGAAAAATCAAAGCAAATGGAAACCGTGCGTTATGTGAGACCCTCTCGACAGCTCTGCGCTTTCAAGACTGATTTTTTGATGGAAAACGAGTCCGGCTTGATGAATTTTCCGCGCCGTTCGTTTGAGCCACCCTCCACGCGAATTGCAGATTTTCAAGCAGGTGGCCAACCAGGTGTAGATTTAGGTAAGTCTTTGGGCTACACGCAGAAAAAAAATCTTTTGAAGAAGTTGACTGAATTTGTTTGAGGAAACTCTTAGGGAGCCTCCACACGTTCAATGTTACTTGACAAGTATTATTGATGAAAATTTTCGTCAAGTAACATTGATGGAAATTGCCTCCACACGAAACATTGAAGAGCATCCAAACGATCAATGTTACTTGAAACATGAGTCATTCAAGTAAAATTGTCAGGTAACATTAAACGTGTGAAGGCTCCCTTAGGGATTCGCCACATAAAAGCCGGCCGGCCGGCCAACAGTCTTTTGTTTTCACCCTTTTGGGGATAATTTTGGACATTTTCAACTAAAAAATCTCACAGAATTTAACACAAATGTTTGAGGTTACACACGAACGATTTTTCCTGCTGTCCTCAAGAGTTTGGTACATTGAATTTGGTATTTTTCATTTCACTGTGCAAAAATAATACATTTTCATCAGGAGTTTGAAAATTTCAATTCAATCACAAAATAAAAGCGAACTTTATTTTATTTTGATTACTTTTCCGTCAATATTGAAATTTCTTTCATTTCTATCACATTCTTTTGTTACAAATGTTCAAAGACGTAAAAACAAAAAAACTGCTGGCTGCCTTAAGCTCAATTCAGACTAACGATTGCGATTACGATGACAACTGAAGCTTCGCGACCAATGAGATCAAAGTTTTCATGTCCCTATCGTTGAAAGCTTTGATCTCATTGGTCGCGAAGCTTCAATCGTAATCGAAATCGTTAGTCTGTATTGGGCTTTACACTGAATGGAAAAAGTGCACAATAAATATGAATTTCTTCATAAAGACTATGAAAAAGATTAAAGTTTTCAACCAATGAATTTTCAAGTTACTTATAATATAATTTGAAAAAATATGGACTAAAAAATTAGTGAAAAATTAATTCAATGGAATTTTTTGAACGTCAAGTAATAAAATTTAAAAAAACATTTGAACTATAAAAACTTTATTTTTAAGAAAGTTGGCAATGAAATTTTAACGCGTAAAAGCTGATTTACAATGCAGCATCAACAGCAACAGGAACGTCACAGAGAAAGTGTTTTAATTGGTCGAGAATCGACTCTGTGGCGTCACATTTTCAGAGAGATATTTTGCCGCCGATTCATTTCTAATCCTAAATTTGAGCAGCAACCCTAAACAGCAACGTTGACAGCTGGTTTTTGTTGGTTATGTATACAAGTGATTTACAACAAAGTTTAATTTTGGAAACGAATTTTGAAAGTAAGTTTCATAGTATGGTTAAGACTGCTATTTATTTAATAAACATTTAATTTAGATAATCATGGAAGAAAGGTTAATTCAGCAATTCAGAAACGTCAATTTTTACTGTTGCTGTTGCTGCTTCATTATAATTCATCCGACAGCATTTCTCTTTTTGCTGTTGCTCTTTGCGTCGACGTTGCTGTTGCTGTTAACGTTGCTGCTGCGTTGTAAATCAGCCTTTATTGTTAAAATTCTTTAAATTAATAAAACGATATTTGATTTCCACTTTCATTAAAAAAATTAAAAAAAAACATAAAACATAATAAAAGAAGATTTTCTTTACAAATTTCAAATTAGATAATAATAGAGGGTTCACCAACTCCACCCTGAAAAGTAACCTCTGATGGGGAAAACCGGATCCAAATCCCATCAGAATTGAGAAGATAGCCAGCGAGGGTCTTCACAGAGAGCGAAGGGGGTAGATATCAGTGGTCGAAAATTCTCCTTAGGGGCTTGCCCCTCTAATTTTGGAAACCGGATCCTAGTCCTTTCAGTGGCTCAAGATATATCAGGGAAAGGGTATAGAAAGAGAGAGGGGATGTCAATAAAAAGTATTCTATTTATTATTCTGCAAGTAACTCTACCCATGTGCCAAGTTTAATCGAAATCGGTTGGGCCGTTTTCCCATGATGCCGGATCAAACATTCAGACAGACAGACAGATTGACAAACATGAATGTTAACCCTTCATTAGTATGGTGGGCTATGGCATACCGCACATTAGAAACGAAGGATTAAAAAGCCACCACTTTGGCCACTCCTGGTCAAAGGAATTTCACCAAAAGTGAACAGGATTGACCCATTGAATGACCGAACATGCGTGAGAAATTTCATTACTGTAGCTCAAGTAGTTTTTGAGAAGTTTAACCCTTCGTTACTGTGATGTGGTATGTCATATCCCACTCTATCAACTAAGGGTTAAAAATGTTGTTTTTCGCTTCAGTGCGATAAAATACATCGATGTATATTAAAATTTCTAGAAAACCCAAAAATTATAAAAATTACCCGCCCACAGTTTTATTTTATGTATAAAAAAACAATAATAGCTGCGTTCCTGATCCTACTGCGCAGTACTAGTTAATAAGTGTGTTCCCAATGAAAAATACTGCCCTGTACTGCGCAGTAGGATCGGAAACGCAGCTATTGAATTTTTCTTCACTAAAAATTTGATTCATTTAGATTTTCTTTCGGTGTACCATAAGATGATTACACAGCACGGACGCTGTTTGTTTTGAATTCGACTCAAGACGTTGGCTGACGTCTGAAGTCACTGCCCGCGTGGTCCATACAAGATTATCGTATATTTGACCCACTATGCAAAATATTTTCAAAACAGCGGTTGCAAGAGAGAATCGAAAGTGGTTA
The DNA here is from genome assembly GCA_964034945.1 of Chrysopilus asiliformis. Lineage (NCBI taxonomy): Eukaryota > Metazoa > Arthropoda > Insecta > Diptera > Rhagionidae > Chrysopilus > Chrysopilus asiliformis. Next base: position 93,015,001 of record OZ035960.1, on the reverse strand, counting down.
GACGACTTCCGCAATGCACACAATTAGTATATCACAGGTATTTAACGGTTCAGTGGTATCTCAATTTTTTTCGCTTTAAGAAGCGGACATTTTTCTTCTTAAATCTTTGTCTATTCTAACGTTGAATCAATTACCAATTTGGATTCACTTCTATATCCGTATTTTCCGTATAATCCGCTTCATTCTCTCGAAGCTCGTTTTGTCCATTTTTCCTGTGCTTAACTCCAGGTAAATTCATTTATGAGTCGCTTTATGCGCGATTGGTTTACGGTCAATATCACTCACCTGTGTTGCTCATAAACGACTATGCTGTAATCGAGTCGATTCCGAAATTGCATAATGAAAATTATTTGTCTTTGTCGATTACTTTCACGTTTTCTGAACGATATGTCGTCGATAATTTGTTTTAAAGCAGGGTAAATAATGACGGTGAACCAAGGGGGTGGCTGGTAATTTTTCTTATTCTTTCGGTGTGTGGAAGTGGTTAAAGTTTTTATGGTTATTGAGAATGAAGCGTTTTTCTTTTGTCTTTTGAGGTCGATCACCATTGAAGGATGCAATTTAGGTGTCATTGGTGAGCGATGTTTTTAAATTGAATGCCGTTAAATGTCACGTAAAATTGGCAAAGAGTTATAACAGGTGCCATACCGGCGCAAATGTGCGAGTTGCTTGTTGAAGTGTTGCAGTTATGGATTTTAGTTCTTTGACGTTGTTAAAAAGTTGTTTAAAATTATTATAAAAAAATATATTTATATTTTTTTTATAATTTTATAATGGGTTTCCAGTACAAACACCAGAGACGAAAGTGTGGAAAGTCGGTTCATTGAGAGCCAGTATTTCCAGAGTATATGAGATAACCTCTCTATTCTGGTCTGAAAATTGAGCTTAAAATGATAAATAGGAATTTTTCATTGTTAAGAGAGAGCTAAATATGTGTGTGAGAAGACAGCGACACGATAAACTTCAGAAGAAAATTGAACTTAAAATTGAAGCAAGTTCTAGAATTTAAGACCAAGTAGACGAAAAGTTGACATTTGTGCTCTTAAGTTTTAGGACCAAACCATCGAATAGGGTAAGTCACGGATAGATGCCCCACCGGGATAGATGCCTCACTGTTAAAAACTGGTACTTAACGAAACAAAACGTAACATGTCACATTCTACATATGAAGTGTTTGCTCAATGAAACTTCAGTGCGTTGTTAAAATTCGCGAGAGTCGGGCGTGTTGCGGGATAATTGGCCATTTTTGTTTTCGAACAAGGGAAAACTCCAAAAACTTATTTTGAGCTGCACAAAAACTCTTGGAACTTTTGCTTAAAAAGTATGTATATATTTTTTTATTTTTTATGTGTCAAATGGAGTGTTTAGTGTTTGTGAAAAAAAATTTTTTTTTCTTTTTATCCACATTTAATTTATTAAATAATTGGGGCATCTATCCGGTATGAAAAGGATAGACGCCTTCTTTTTTAAAGGGATAGTTGACCTTAGGGGCAAATTAACTCTAGGTAATAATATATACCTATTTGCTTTCCCACATTCATTGAAAATACTTATTTATTATAGGTAAACATCCTATCCTTGGATTCGAAAATGAAAAACGGCTCGTGCGTCATATTCAGAAATTAGAGGCCGTTCGATTTCCTCCCGAAAGACACTGAATTTTGTTATTTTTTTCTTTATTATTTAATTAAATTTTTTTATATTGCAGTATGTGTATATTGGATAGACATATATGTATGTAAATGAATTAAAATGCATAATAAAATTTTGTTATAACTTAATAAAATGTTTTTTTTCCTCAAAGGCATCTATCCCACATGCACATTTGTCATGTTGGGCATCTATCCCAAAAAGTAGGGACTAACAAAAACAGTTTTATCACAGTAAAAAGAAAACATAATGTAAGTTTTTTTCGGCTGAAATTGTAGATAAATGTTAAGACTAATATTTAAAAAAAAAAAAAAAATCGAAAATGCCTTTCTTCATTGTGAAATATGCCAAAGTCAAAATGTGGGGCATCTATCCGTGAGTTACCCTACCTAAAAGCATATTTTGAGCCCATTTGGAACAATAATTTTAGGGCGATTTTCGTTTACAGATATAAACCTTCATACACAATCACATGGATCAGCTGATCTAAATGTGGGAACAAGAAAGATTAAATTTTGCCTAAAGTGTGAACGAGGCCTTAAGCTCAATTCAGACTAACGATTGCGATTACGATTCCTCGACCAATGAGATCAAAGCTTTCATTTTCCTATCTTTGAAAGCTTTCATCTCATTGATCGGAAAACTTCAATCGTAATCGCAATCGTTAGTCTGAATTGAGCTTAAAAGCGGGTTTCAGCAATTCTGTGAATATTTCTCATTATAACAAAAAAAAAACATGCGGGAAAAAATATCACCTGTTTATGAAAAAGTATAAAGCTTATATAAATATTATTGAATATTGACGCTGATTATCTCATATTTACGCAAAAAAAGATCAAAATCCCTGCGATGGCAACTTAAAAGTGGGTTACGGTCGTCGACCATTTCACTGACTTTAGTGGGAAGAGTGCAGCCACAGTTATGCGAATACCTTAAAAAATCCGGTGAAAATTCATTTAAATGATGACAGTTGGTAATTACATAATTGTAAAAAAAAGATTAGTTTACCGAAATACCGAATGAAAAAAAAATGTAAGAAAATTCAGAGCCAAAGGTTACGGATTAATTGCGCTTGTTGTGTTTTCTTTTCAACTCACCACGACAACACATCTGGTATGATGATGAGATTTTCGGTTATGAAACGGAAGATATTTGAATTTTGTATACATTTCACATAAAAATTAATGTCTTTGCACCTTCAATAGAGTAATGTCAGCCAACAGATCATAAATAAACATAGATAAACCATGAAATATTTAAGAAATAAAATAAAGAGTTTGAATATGTTTGGTTATGTTGAATTACCGAAAGGTGGTACATTTTGACAATTAGACCCGTTAATGACAAATTGGCCAATTCTTAGGTCAAACGCCGAAAACACAAAAGTCGTAAAATAGGAAATCTGCCCATAGAGTTGCTGTAAGACTATTTCCATTCAAGTATTACAATTTAATTTCTGCAATTATATGTTTTTGGGCAATTGCAGAAGCAAGAAGACTTTTGACCGCCATTAAAAACGTGTGCGATGGGCCAAGTAGTTAACCTAAAATTTAATGCGTAAGTTTTGGATAGGCCAATAGATTTGAAGATGGTATCGTGATGTTTTTAATTACTTACGTCTTACATAATAAAAGTCATTGACATTGAAAGTCAATCATTTTGGACATTTTATTTGATGAATTGTGAGTGTGGCTCAAAAAAATTTATTAAACTAAATACTCATAAGTGTGTTATAATGGTTTTAATATAGATTTTTTGCACGCTATCTGATTTTTTTATTGTATTTTATAAAGGGTTTTTGGTTTTTATAGAGATTTGATTTTAATTTCTAGAATTTTGCCTATCCCTAGGCAGTGTTGGGGCCAGATAATTATTTTTTTATCTAGATAAAGATAAAGATAAATGCTCGTAATGTTTATCTAGATAAGATAATAGATAATGAAAATATGAAAGATAATAGATAAGATAAGATAAAAAGCCAAATTATCTAGATAATTTTTAGATAAATATTTATTTTGACATTGCACAAAATTCAAAATTACGTACTAAAAAAAATAGCACAAAATTTTTTGCTTTTCTTGATTTCCAATTTAAATATAATAAGAAACGAAATAATAATAAAAGAAAACGGATAAGAAACGTTATCGTAACGTAACGAAATAACGAAATGATTTTCGGGCTTTTTCTTCAAAATTACGTTATAATGAACGTTATAGAAATTCAATTCCGTTACCATAACGAAAAACGAAAAAAATATTACGTTTTTTCGTTGTTTATTAGTATTTCCTTGTTTTGTTCAGTATTATTTTTTGTGAAATTTCCCACAAAAGTTCATCAAGTATAACCCCACAGACATAAAATATAATCAAAAATATTGGAGTAGTGTTTTTAATCGTATTTTGATTCTAAATCGGATTTTGTTTTGGCCAGATCACTCTATTTCTGGAGATACAAAAATGGAAATCTTCTAAGCAAGTTTTTTGGTAGCGAAAAGATTTTCTTTTTAGTAACTCCAGAAGTAGAGCGAAATTCTATAAAAAAATTCTATATCTTTGATATCAAAATCACGCTTTTGTGGAGACAGTTTTTTTAATGAACAAAACTTTTGTGTGATTTTTTGTCTTTTGTATTTTTTATTGATTTTTTAACTTAATAATCACATTTTTTTTCCGTTTTTATTTGTATTTTCTTTTTGCTGAGTTTTATTATTTGTTATACAATTTATTTTTATGGAAACTGAACTGAATTACTTTGTGATAAACTATTATTACAGTGCGTTTTTTTGTTTTCAGTTTCAATACAATGTGTAACGGAATAATAACATTATAACGTAACGAAATTAAGTTTTTTATCGATACAAAACGAAATAACGTCACGAAATATAAGTTTAATTTTGCTACGTAAGGAAATTTATAACGTTATGATTTTTTATTTCGTTCATAGCCCGGTTTACACTTGGCAACAGTTACTGGCAGAACTTTTTTTTTATGGACACGAGAAGAGAGGCGAGGGAAAGAGTGACACTTCGCTTCCTTGTCCGTAAACAAAAATTGTTGCCAAGTATAAAACTGTTCCTAAAAAAAGTTTTTAGGTTTTCAAAAGTATGCAGAAAACAATTTCGTTTCAGCATTTTTTCAGATTTAATTTTTTGATTTTCGGTGGTAACGATTATCTCTAGATAAATGGGATTTTCCTTTATCTAGATAAGATAAAGATAACTTTTTTGGGGTGTTATCTAGATAAGATAAAGATAACTTTTTTTTTTATCTAGATGATTATCTAGATAATTATTATCTAGATAACCCCAACACTGTCCCTAGGACACCTGAGCCGATTGGACCATTAATACAAGAATGAATTTCTGTCTGTCAGTCCGTCAGTCTGTCAGTCTGTGTACAAGATTTCTCAAAAACTAATAGATCTACAGCAATGCAATTTTACAGGCATTTTTGGTCCTGGCCAATAGGACAATTCTATCAACTTTTGGTGGAAATCCGTAACCAAAATGGCGGCTTTTTAGGAATCGCAATTTCTGACTTGTGTGTTTAACAAAAGTCGGAGACAATAAAATTTTCTACATTTTTGTCTTTCACTAGAACTCCGTATCTCAAGCCGTTATCGAGATATACCGTTATTTTTCAAAAAATAAGTTTTTTACCATTATCTCGAAAAATAACGGGTTTATGGTAGTTTAATGTACGAAATGAATTGAAGAGAATAATGTTTTCCATAATTTTGTCTTTTACCGTTATTCGCTATCTTTTACCGTTATCGAGATATTGGGCCGTATTCTGTAATTTTCCATAAAATTACATTTTATGTTATGTTATCATGATAAAATTTTCTCTTCATAAAACGAAAATAAAATTTTACAAAAAATCGTATTCTGTAAGGGTTGAATAAAATAATTTTATCGTTCATTTTACGAACCTTTAACATTAAAGATTTAGTACATTTCGGTGTGAATTCTATTACTTTTTGAACAGCTGGTCGAGTGACAGTCAAAAAAATTCAAAGTTTCGTTTGCTTTAATAATTTTTTTCGCGGAGAAAGCTAAATAATTCGACTAAATTTCAGACAAAAATGATACCAACATCCATTTTCTACTTTGTTTTTGTTGTTGACCGTTATTTTATAATTATTTTTGTGATTGTATAACTAGGCTTTTCGGTCGAAATTTATATTAAAATAAAAACGCTGGTTTTTAACTTTTTTGCTGCTCTAGGTTTCGGTAAATTTATTTCACCATCTTCAGGAGCTATATAGTTAATTAATACAGTTTAAAATATTTAACATTTTATGAACAGAAATAAACAGTTTAGCGAAACATTTTAATGTCAGTTAAATGGTCAAGGTTTGATTTTTTTTTTTGATTTTTTTAGTGGTACAATTTTAAAGTATCATACGGCAATGAAAGGCGGTTTAATTGGTGGTACAATTTTGATACCACCGTGCAGTATTTGTTACAAAAAAGGTGGTACATCGCGTGTACCACCAAGCCTTTAAGGTTAAATCCAAGATTTTTAAAATTATTTTCAGACCCAGAATCTTTTGCCTCTATTTTTTTTAAGACGATTCCGTGAAATAGGGTGACTATACGTCCCGGAATAGCCAGGACAGTTCCGGATTTAGGCATGTTGTCCTGGCATCACAGAAGCTAAACTTTTGGCCAGGATTTCTCAAATTCGTTATAATTTATCAAACTCTAGCAAAAACGATCACAAAATATGCAAAAAATAATCTACTTCGACTGGAGTTGCTGTAAGTTACATTTTTTCGCTTATGGTGCTTTTTAAAAGCTGAGAACCTAGTTTTGAAATACTTCCACAAAAATACAACTTATGGATTTAAAGAAAAGTAAATGTAAACTCCAAATATTTTTTATTAGCTTCAATGTTAAATAATAACGAAGAAAAGATATTGTTTGACCAATTTCTTGAAGAAAAATTACTAAGTCATATTGGAAAACTGCTTTAAAGGTTGTTTAATTTTTTATTCCGAAAAGCTTTAGCTTTGAAATCATGAATATAGATGTCACTTTGAAATGGCCATACTCATAGTAAAGGAGGAACTAAAGTGAATCATTGAGGTACCCTAACAAACGGTATACTAAATCTAATATGCTCCTACACCGATCAAAACAGCGTCAACACAAAAAAAATCCTTTCGGAAATAACAAAAAACTGATTGTCGTGTCGTTAAACATAAAATGAGTTTACTGTTCACTTAATTGCACAGAAAAAGCATTTAAAATAAAAATATTAGGTATCAAATATGAAGTTAAATATTGGATTTGGTATTAATATGAATAAATAAATTAAAAAATCTAAACTTTTGAGTTAACGCTTTTTTGATCTAGCTATGTGACATCGCTATAAAAATTACCTCAAACGTTTTTTAGCCCAGACACAGAATTCAATTTAGTTCTCTTTTCCGCCGCGTGGGGCAGCACGTTCTTTGTAAACGGAAAAGTGGTTGAAACTCTCGATTATTGCATATTTTCAGGCTTTTAGCAATTTTGTATTAAGTATAACAGTTTTCTCGGATATAAAATGTTTCATTTTGAAAAAGCCAACCTGAACTTATGCAAAAGTTGTCCATGAAAATGCTGAGGTTTCATTCCCACCAACTCACGGCTTTAAAAACAGTGAATTCGACCCGGAACCATGCAGGCTTTTTTTTATGCCCGGGCTAACTTTGGAACCCGTGGGAGTTTCACATTCGTTGTACTTGAGCTGGAAAGGTAATTTGCTCTAGTTTCATCGACATGAGCTCTTTTTTGATGGGAAACTGCAGGGGGATGGTAAGCTGCCATCTTAAACCCAATGATTTTTACATAGTACCAGGAAAACCGAGCCATGCTCGGCCACCAAAAGTCGTCCTTTTGCTAAATTTTTGGAGAGGTGAGACCTATCGATCTAGATAGGTCTCACCCCTGTTAGAAAAGCACACGCAATATGTTAGAAAAACACACAGCCTAATCCACCTAACGGTGAGACGATACCTTTCTTACATAATTAAACTTCATATGATGAATATAATTGGGTATAATGTTGATTTTTTTTTATATAAAACATCAGGTTTGTAGTGGAAAAATCGAAAGCCCTTAGCCGCCTTAGTAATACAGTAAAGTTTCATTAAGATCGGATCACCCAATTCGAAGATACCAGGCGAGGGGTATCAAGGGGAATTTTCTCAGAGGTGAGACCTATTTAATAGATCGATTCCTTGTCCACGACAATCCCTAACCACGAAGTTTCGTAAAAATCGTTAGATGGGTTTTCGAGATCGTTTGTGCAGACAGACAGACATACATTCCTCGTATTATATTATAGGATAGCTTTCGACGTTTTTTATGCTTCGTTATTATGATGTTTTTTTCATTTTATGATTTTTTAAAAAAATATACAAAATTGCTTTCTGGCCCAACCATAATTAAACGCACCATTAAAAATACTTTTACTACTTTTAAATAAAAACACCGAAAATGTACAATACCTTTCCGCACACGTTTCCGCACACCGCAATACAGAAAATTTGACAGCTACTTTCAACTACAGCATGTCAAATTTACATTTTATGAATTGGGCCATAACCTCAAATTTAAGACCATTTGATCTTAGGTGGGATAGGGCCATAACGCAATAGTTTTTAAAAGGTTCAAAAGTTTTTTTTTCATGGGTTCTATTTATTTGAATCAAACATATATTTTTTCAAGTATTTACTAAACAGACAAAACCAGCATTTACGCGTTAAAAATTCAAAAATATTAAAACTAATGAAAGAATTTAAAAAAAAGATTAACTACACTTTTAAGAGCTGATTAGAATGTTTAAGTACCGGTACTTAAGAAGTATTTTCACAATGTTTAAAAGTTGACACTTTTTAATAGGCAGTAAAGTTATGAAAACAGGAACTTAACATCTCATATTACTAAAAAAAATTACAACAAAGTATTGTATATCATTACAAATGAAATTGATTTCATAATTCTATTTTACATATTGTTCATAAAATGACCTCAGAATATAAATTAGGAAGAAAATTACGGTTTATTAAAATCAAAACAAATAATTATTAAAAATCTAAACAGATTAAACAATAAACAATGATGAATAGTTATGACATTGCGAATATTAATTTCTATTCCAATTAAGTTCAATTCTATTTTTTTATCTATTATTTTTTTCTTATTTAAATAAATTAAATGATTAGAAATCTTAACGAATCTCCTCTTATTTGATATTCAAATTTTATTTGTTCTTAACACGTTTCTTAAAAAAAAACCGCATACCAAACGCAAATTAAATAGAAAGTTCAATTACGTTTTTCAGCGCCGAATAAATAAAAAACGTTGAGATTCTTTTTGACACCTCGTTTAAAGTTCAATGTCACGACAACAATTACTCGAACAAATAAAAACTTCTTCAAAAAGTGGTAATTTTTTGTGGTTAAGAAAAGAAGTGTCTCAGCTTTGAGTTTTTATTGTTTACGCAGAAAATATTTATATAAAAAAAAAGAAAGATATGCGGGAAATGTACGTGAGATTCAAAATACTCATTTATCAGGAAATATGAAAGACAGGCGATGAAAGATTTTAAATAAAATTCAAGGTCGTTCTTGTTTCACGTACTTTCGAAGCACTTTTTTTAAATTTTTTTTAAAGTAGGTACCAACGGCCGTATTCAGTAGATGGCGTTCATGGTGAATTATGTTTGCGAAGCCATATTAACAGCGCATCTTATTCTTCATTTGATTTTTTCTCATTTTCAATTGGATTTTGTGGTAAAAACAGAAGACAAATTGTTTGAAATGGTTTTTCTGTCTGTAATTTAATTTTATTGTCTCGGAAATGATCTCCACATGCCTGAGATATTAAAATGAAACCATTTTAAGAGGTTAGGTTGGCAATCTTTCGTGGCTTTTAAAATCAAATAAAAAAAATTAAATTGAATGGAAAAAACCGCCGCCGTGAAATTATTTCTCTGTGCTGTGAAAGCGTCTTGAGGTCAGTAAATGGTTTATGTAGAATGCAATTAGTGACATGTTTTAACATTGACCGATAGAATATCGTCAAAATTGCCGTACGGTGATATAATTATGGCTTTTAGTTGAGGTAGTTTTAGAATTTAGGGGACAGCCGTTGAGTGTTTTTGAAGGTTAATTGGATACAAGATGGTGATTTTTTAGTCTTTTTTGTGGTGTGAAAATTAAAGTAATGCACTAAGGAAGATGGCTGCAGTACTATTTTAGCTAGTGTCGGCTAAGTTCCCCTAAATGAGATGTATGTCTACTTACAGATTGTATCGGGTCTTTCAATAAGGACATAACAATTTTGAATTTAAATAAAACACAGAATAATTGAGATATCGGACTGAAATTTATTCCAGATGTAGTGGACATGTTACATTTAAGTATGAAATTCGATGTCGTTCATATGGCCACCGCGAGCACGTTTGCAGATTGATTCTTTGGAGCCAATTTTCCACCACTCTTCCACACATATCGACCGGAACGTTGGCAATTTCGCGTTCGATATTGTTCCGTTGTTGGCTTATTGGCATAAACCAACGACTTAACATAACCCCATAAAAAGAAATCCAACGGCGTTAAATCGCATGAGCGAGGTGGCCATTCGACCGGACCATTTCTCGAGATTACACGATTGCGACCACCGACTCAGAATTTCGGTAGTAAGTTTTAATAATTTCCAAACGTTGCTCGTTCGTGAACTTCACCATGATAAAAATGTTAACCTTGACTGACGTTTTAGCATTGCCAGATCTTAAAAAAAAGTTTTAGGGTGCGTTTTTATTAAAATACAAAACTGTTATGTCCCTTTAATAATAATAATGGTTTTATTCACAATTTTTAACCTTATAAATTCTTTATAAAAAACAATTCCATATAGACAATGGCAGCCACGCGCCGTCTGTCGGTTATGTCCCTTTATTTCTCAACTTGATGTAGGTTAAGGGAAAAATAATTATTTGGAGTATGTGAAGTTAGCTTGCAACAGTAAAACACGTTTGCCAGAGATAGCGATTGCGACGATGTAAGAGATTGTAAATCTTAGCATACATATAACAGGTGTGCAATTTTTACTATGAAATTTTCACAATTTTCATTACAATTGCACAAGACGAACTAAAAAATCTGGTGAAATAGTAACCTACCACAGGTAAACAAAAAATATGTTTACTTGTAGCACAAATACGTGTAAAGTATTGTAAGTTGAACTGGAAAGATAAGGACTTATATTTTTACTGTACACCTGCAGCAAATGTGCAATTAATTTGTGGGAGTGAAAATTTCAACGAAGGGAAATTTTCCGTACAAAAATTTTCTTTCACTCATAATTCAGACATGTTTTGTGAACTCGTAGCTGTGGCCTACTTTTCGACATTTTTATGCGAAATTTTCAAATCCAATCGACTTCTACAGGTTAAAGCCTGAGTTACATTGCGACGACAAGGCGACACGAGACGTCGGCGAGAGTCGCGCTATATTGTCGTTATCGTCATTCAAGTTACATTACCAGAGCTGCGAGCACGCGACAAACAATCACATAACCTAACAAATTTTTTTGAAAGTAAAAGATGCAGAAATAAAGAGTGCAGAAATAAAGAAAATATTATTATATGCTACTATGGATAATTTCTGCATTTTGATGAAATTACCAATTTTTCACCACAAGAGAGCAACTCAAACACAATTAACCTAACCAAACAATTCAACTGTCATTTGATGTCGTCGCGACAAAAGTTCAATTTTTCAAAGTTTGGTGGCGTTGTCGTGTCGCCTTGTCATCGCAATGTAACTCAGGCTTAACTGTTAGTGTGTGGATGCCAATTGGTCTGTGGATGTCAAACAAATCATCCATTATAAACTTTAAGAATTAAAGGATTTCTAAGTTTGAAAATATCGTGTTTTGAAACAAATTTTTTGTTTATGTCGGGGTCTGCACTTTATATATAAGAATTTATCGGATTTTGAATTTTACAAACTGTTAGCGGAATTTTCAATGCAAAACCAAAATTTCAATTTTTAATTGATTTATTTTAATAATATTAAATATTGTTAATAAAAACTTGGCAAATTAAATACATTTCAGGTAATATTGATCACAAAAAATAAATTTCCCTCCGTGGGATTATTTTTCGCGCCAAAGTAGTTTTAAATATATCGGCTTTTGAATACATCTTGCACATAAATGCATTGAAAATATACGTTTTTGTCGTAGATTTCACAATGCAAATATTGAGTTTTGAATTTGACTTTCTTTTTACATATCAGTCTTTGCATTAAACTTGAGTTTGAAAAACGAAAAATTTCCTACAAATGTAGAATTTGAATATTTTATTAGATGAAAAATGCCTTTTTACACATGAGGAATTTGATCCATTTGGGATGCGGCCTTAATGGGTTGCGGGAAAAATGAAAAATCCAAAATGATGTCTATCTTTCGGCACGCTTATATCTACTTTTTAGTCTTGGGATAAAAATCTTTGTCTTCTGGAGTTTTTGACTCCAGAATCGGATTCAGTGACCCCAAAAATCTCCCGATGAGAATTTAAAGAAAAGTATAGTCACGTTATCCTAACAGAACCTTCTGTTATCCTTACAAACTTCTTAACGTCTGAATCGGATTTGGCGACTCCGAAAACCCCCATATGAGATTTTTTCCTGGAAAATTTGATGGAAAATTTGTCCTATCACAGGAAATAAGTCGTCATAGAGGACATAAATCGTAGTACAGAAAGTTTCTATCACTCACATTCTTGAGTCAGTCGTGACAATACTTTCCCTCTATAGCAGAGGAAAGTAAAAGACAAGAGTTCAGTTTAGCGACAAGTGTATAGGGAGGGGTAGAGAGAAGCATCCCCTATCCAAAATGGGTCATTTTAGCCGACACTCCCGCGGATCCGTAAATAGTAAATATTATTGACGAGAGTAAATTTAACATTTTCCAATCGGAAGGAAGGCCAACTTTGTGCCGTAAAAAGAATATGGAGTTTCAAAAGGAAAACCTCAAGCATGGAGTCATGGTTTGGGGCCGCATGAGTGCGGCGGGGGTGGATAGGCTGCATTTTATTGATGAGGTTATGGACCAGTATGTGTATATTGACAAATTAAAACAAAACTTACATGCTAGCGCTGAAGAAATGGGACTAAGGACACGTTTGTGTTTATGCAGGATAACGATCCGAAGCAAAGATCACTCAATACACGCGTAATACTGCTCTACAACACTCCTAAATATTTCTAAACGCCAGCCATTCTCCTGATATAAACCCCCCTCGAACATTTATGGGACTTGCTTGACAAGAAAATCCCCAGCCACACTATTACTAGCGAGAAAACGCTTAAGGCGGTGTTGCAAAAAGAATTGGGCAAAAATAACCCCGGAAGTGACCCGGAAGTTGGTAGAATCGATGCCCAGGGGACTTCAAGCAATAATTCGATTTAATGGATACCCAACCAAATACTAACGGTAAATTAGCCCATATTTTTTGGTTGTTTTAATAGCCGTACGAAGACTTTTTCCGCTCTTAAACAAGCATACTTTTAGTTAAAGTAATAAATTATTATTTTTTTTATCTCTTTTTTTACAGATCTCTAAAGAATTTTCTAGGCAACAAAATCCTGTAACCAGAATTTGAAAAAAAAAATCGTGACCGTACGATGACTTTTTCCACTCACTGTACGTTATAATAATTACTTTTTTACTTTAATTGTCTTATAAATCTGCCACAATCCAACCTATTTCAACAAAAAAATCGGCCATAACCAACAATCTACCACTCAAAAACAATCGGATTTGACAGATCCGCTTCGCATTAAATCCGCTGGCGTTTTTGAGAAAAAGGCGAAAGCGTATTCTATAATACGAAATTGTAAATCGCCCATTAAAGGTGATCCGCGGCCGCCACTAAAAGTGATTCCATAATTGGGACCCTGTAGAACTTTTGAATTCTGATTTTCTCATAAACTTAAATGAAAACTTCAAGATCTCCCAACTGCGAAATATGGAGAATAAAACAGTTTTTTTTCTATATCTTCTTCTATTTTCTTCTATTTAAAATATATTTTTCAACATACAAATGTCGTTATTAAAAATAATTAATTTTTTTTAGCATCTAATTTGAAAACTACATTCTAAATCCATTGGTAAAAATCTCTATATACAAAGACAGTATTTTCTTCGTCTAATTCTATCGCTCATGTATGAAAAAACATAAAAATGTGATAAATTTTTGGCTTGAAAACCGGCGATTTTGCATTATTTCATGATATGATTCTACTACAAACTAATGATAATACCAGAAGTGAAATTTTGTTGATCTTAAATATAATTTGGTCTGGACCGAATCCGTCCAGAGATCACATTTTTAGTCGGTTAAGAAGTGTTGAACTGGAACGTGTTTCAGCAGTTGATTGGCGATTTTGGAGAATTCCACGGCGAGTTTCTTTTGCAATTGCGGCTGCATCGCTCGGACAACTTCGATGGCGTTTTCCCTTAAGAATAAGTTGGTGGCCTCAGCTGGGAAATAATTAGAAAAAATTGTTAATTTTTCATGCAATTTTGAATGTCAATGAGAAAGCGTGATTTTATGATTTTATTTTGATGGTTGTTGAAGACTTACTTAAGATTCTGTTATGGTTGAAGACGTTTGATATGCTTAGCTGAACTTTCTTAATTCCAAGGTTGAGATGAAGTGCATCAACGTGTAAATAGGTGCCACCCTCTCTTTCACTATCGGAGATTTTTCCCTTAATATCGGCGATTACACCTTCTGTAAATCACAAAAAATAGATTTCGTAAAATTCAGGGAAATTTGCATTAAAAAAAGCGAAAATCTACCAAAAGTTCCGTGCATTTCTCCACCGCCCGATGCTGGAATTATGATCAATACTCCTGAGCTCGTGTATTTCGCTTCGATGGCTAATTTCGGCATTAGAATTGTCGCCTCGAATGGTTTTCCATTTTCACCCAATTTCATTGATTTCACTTCGAAATTGCTAGCGCCATAGACTTCGATGTTCTTCAGGGTTACTTTGTAGCCTTGCGGTCCATCGGTCAGTTGAAGTGTTAATTGATCCATAATAAATGGTTCCACTGATGGCATCTGAAAGTCAAGATAATGGAAATTGCTTTTAAAAACAGGCACTTCAAAGTTTTTTTTTAAGATACAGAGTTTCCAAAAAATTATATTAGTTTAAAAAGTTGATCAAAAACCGAGGGTTTCATTCAAATTTTTTGAATTAATTTTAGTTGAAGAGATTTCGATTGAAAATCATTAGAATTTGGTGTTTTGAACGTGTTTCCAAAGCCCGAACTAGAAGGGAGCGAGCTGGACATTTGCCAATATTGAAAAATCTTAGAGGCGGTAAGCCCAATTCGGACTAACGACTGCGATTACAATTGCGATTGCAATTGCGATTACAATTGCGATTACAATTTAAGCTTGTCAACTAATGGCTTTCAACGATAGGAATGTGAAGCTTTGAGCTCATTGGTCGAGGATGCTTAATCGTAATCGCAGTCGTAATCGCAATCGTATTCGCAATCGCAATCGTAATCGCAATCGTAATCGAAATCGTAATCACAATCGTTAGTCTGAATTGGGCTGTAAACTTGATTTAAGGTCGGCATGATTGAAGAGCGGTAAATGTAGGGCCGGCAAATTTAGTGGTCGCCAAAACAAAACAGTGAGAAATTTTAGAGCGGCTGTGGAGAGGCAAAGCAGAGTAACAAATTAGCAGTGGCCTTTTTCACCAAACTACAAATTATAATTACTTTGTACTAAAGCAAAAAAAAAACCATTAATTTACAAGTTTTGTTAAAAAACACTTGTACATAAAAATCCGTCAGATGGTGAAATGTGCCACAGGCGATAACGCGGCGTATTTTTTTAATCCCGCAGCACATTTTATTTCACGATTGCTGTTGAAATGCCAGACAATACTGATTTTTTGTTCCTCTGCATTAGAGGGAAAGTATTGTATTTATGACGGAGACCGAATTGAGAACGGAGGCAGATAGAAAATTTCTGATTAGTACGACATCAGTTTCAGGCAAACTCATGAGGATTTCCGTGCATCTGTCTGTCTGTCTGTCGGTCTGTCTGTCGGTCTGTCTGTCGGTCTGTCTGTCGGTCTGTCTGTCGGTCTGTCTGTCGGTCTGTCTGTCGGTCTGTCTGTCGGTCTGTCTGTCGGTCTGTCTGTCGGTCTATCTATCTGTCGGTCTGTCTGTCGGTCAGTCAGTCTATGTACAAGATTTCTCTGTGGAAATCCGATAACCGGAAGTAACCAAAATGGTAGCTTTTTAGAAATCTCAATTTCGTTTTTTGTTTTTTACTCCGAAACTACGCGTTTTTTAGTAGTTTTATGTCTAACAAAAGTTGGAGACAATAAAATTTTCAACATCTTTGTCTTTTACCAGAACTGCGTATCTCAAGCCGTTATCGAGATATACCGTAATTTTAAAAAAATCTGTTTTTGGCGATTATCTCGGAAAATAAAGGGGTTTATGGTGGTTTAATTTAGGAAATGAATTGATGAGAATAATGTTTGCCGTAATTTTGTCTTTTACCGTTATCCACTATCTTTTACCGTTATCGAGGTATTTCTAATAAAATTTAAAAAAAAAAATTTTTTGCGAATTACGTGCAAACTAACGGTTTTTCGAAAAAATAGTTCGTGACAGAATTAAAATCATTAAAATTTTCCTTTTTTGCCTTTCACCGTAAATCGATATCTTTTACCGTTATCCAGATATTTCAGATTTTGTAAAATCAAAATTCATATTTTTATGTAAACTAATATATTATTCTTCAGGGCCGCGTTCTATTACTAACCACTGTTAACCGCGGTCGACAACGGTTAACTGAAAGTCGTTCCAAAACACATACGGTTAACGCAAAGTAAACTATACTCGCGTTCCAAAACACCACAGTTGAGCTGTCAAAGTTAACTTTTTCAACTTTGCTCAATAGCAGAGTTGAGAAAAGTAAACTTTACTCGGGCATTTTGGAACGCGATTTGGTTAGCTTTGACAGTACTGAAAACTTATTTGAGGTTAAAGGGAGAACTCCAATTGAGCAGAGGCAGCAGCAGAGGCAGAAGCAGTAGTAGTGGCAGAAGCAGAATCTGCTTTCTGTCCCACAATGAAATCTGAATTCTGACGAAAATAGCAGAAACCTGTCAAAACGTTGTACGTATTTATATCCGCGGCATGATTTGTCGTATAATATTTCGTTGTTTTTTAAGTATTCAATTAATTTCTCCTCCATTTCAAATATTACAAATATGTACTTCCGTCCATATATGCAAAAAATATCAATAACGATATGTGAGGTTAAATTGAAAGCAGAAATTTAGAGATTAGAGCTAAAATGTGTTTCTGCTTCTGCCGCTGCCTCTGCTGCTACTTTATTGGAGCTCATCACATAAGACGCTATGTGTTCTAAAGTTCTGCTTCTGCCTCTGCCCAATTGGAGTTCTCGCTTAAGTCGTTGTTTTCATTGTGAGTGATTTAATGAACAAGTTCGACAAAAACAAGTAAATTATTAAAATTGAGAAACAAAATGAATAAATTTGTGCGTGATGGCAACGGACACCTTTGAAAATATTTTGGTTGGAGGGAATTATGATATTAAAGACAATACCATAATGGCGAAGGATTCCCAAGGTATTTTATTAATTGCATTTAGCAGGAAAGTATTATTAAAAGTATGATAATTTTAGGTGATTTAGTCAGGATTCCAATAACTGTCAAAGTTAACCAAATCACGTTCCGAAATGCCAGAGTACAGTTTACGTTATTTTCAACTTTGGCAATCAGCTGTTCTAACTTTGACAACCCCAACCTTTGCTTTACTCGGGAATAAAGGAACGCACCCTTGGTAAATTGTGCAGAAAAGTAAATTTTGTATAAGAAAATCATGTACTGTTCACATCAGATATTTTTTGTTCGTCTATGCGAAAATTTATTGTTTTGATCATTTTAAAACAGAAAGGTTAAACGAGACAAACATTCTGTTACCATTAATCACTTTGAATATTTCTCAAATTCTTATTATTGCAGATGAACTGCCTGGCGTATTTCTGGTCATCGTACTAAACCAAAATTTGAAATTTGGAATGTTTGAAATCGAAAATTTCATAATACATAGGTTATTTAAACATGAGTGGATTGAACTGATCAATGATCATTACTATCAAATATTTTTATTTCCACAAAAATTTATTGATATTCACATCACGTGATGTCCGTCTACTTAAATGAAACCTTAGACTGGAATTGCACTGACGCACGCATTTTATATTCAAGCGAAATAATGACACAAACTTCATGTCCAAATATTGTAAATTCAAGTGCAACTAATTCTCATGTGGCCGCTACAAATGGAATTAATTTGAAATTTTCGCCGATTTCGAAAACACCGGACAGCCTTAGAACTTGAATATTGATCGATTTCAGTGAATTGTTGAAAATTTTGCGAAACAAGTTCAATGTCAAAGCGATAATTTTTTTTTTCTACCTGTGCATGTCGGATCACCTGGAAAATTAATTGATCATCGACGATAGAAGAGGTGTGAATGCGATCGTGATATAAATGATGATCAATTCGTTATGTTGGTGAGTGTGTGAATGGCTCTACGCATGTGTGATTAATAATCGTAGATTAACTAATCAATAATTCAGCACCGCTAAAACCTGATTTGATTAACATAAAAAAAATGAAAGAAACCGTTTTTTTTGGACGGGATGTCAAAACTTTATTATTTCAAATATGCATGTTTTTCACTCGAATGCGTTTTTCTTTTGAATTTTTCTAGTAGATATTTTTGTGGTGAATGAATGGTGAATTTGCTGGCTGATTGAATCCTTGACATTAGAGCGTTTTTCGAACGGAATATTTTCGAGTGGCTGACATCTCTTGTCGGTTTTTGGCTTGCATACAGTTACGAAAAGTATTTTTCGCTTGCACAATTTTCCACTCCGTGAAAAATTGGACTGACGATGATTTAATAAAGATGTGTTAACAAAAATATGAATTCATAGAAATTTTTTGAGTTTCGATTCAGTTCAATGTTGAAAAATTAATTTTTTGGTAATAAGAGGTCAATGCCGTTAAACGGGGTATTTTGTAATAATCACGGATTTTGAATTTTCTATTGACTGGTAAGCAATGGTGGGTAATTTTTTCCTGGAAGTAACATTTATTAATTTGAATATTTCGGAAAACTTCATCGAAAATAATAACCTAAAATAACACTACCCAACAAAAAAACGACTTTTTTTGTATTGCCAAAAGTTTTGCAATCTTTAGCTTGATTAACAATGCAGCAGCAACAGCAACGTCACGGAGAAAGTGTTTTGATTGGTCGAGAATCGACTCTGAACCAATCAAAACACTTTCTCCGTGACGTTGCTGTTACTGTTGCTGCTGCATTGTAAATCAAGCTTTTTTAGGATAATTTGACACCGCTGATTTCCAAATCTTCAACGGGTTAGGCCAAATTGGCTTTAGTTTTTGAGAAAAGCTCAAAAAAAGATTTCTTTTTTCAAAAAATCCCATATAACTGATTTTTTCTCGTTTTATTTTGGTTGTAAAATATCGATTACTTTTTTTTAGGATGATTTGACATCGGTGAATCCGAATCTGGAAGTAGTTGGGCTGAATTCGCGTTCTAGTTTTTGAGATTTGGCTAGAAGAAAAATTATTGTTAATCGTGTCCCTTTGGCGATCTACCCCTTAGGATGCTCCGGAGTGTCCAATGGAAAGCGCCTATTATCACCCAATTGACGATCACTTGTCACTTAAAGCTAGAACCTGAATCGTACGTCGATGCGTCCGTCATGGGTCCGTCCGGTAGAGAGTTTCATGCGGTGACAGTTGGGTACGGCAACGAATCACTTCTTCTTCACTTTTTTTGCACTTCTTCTATTAGTTTATCGTCGAAACAATTACGTTCAATTTGTTCCATACTTAAATTGCTTAAATCGTAACCAAACGTTTTTGGGAAATGATATTTCCGTGCGTTGTCGCATGTAAAAATAGAAAGTCGACCTACTCTATGCGGTGACGGTGCGTTGCCGCATCGGACAAACGCATTATTAGGGGAGTACTCATAGCAGCCCGTTGCTTTAAATTTGATCGCATGGAACTGTCAACGTGACGGACGCATGGCGGACGCACGGACGTATGTTTCTGGTTCTACCTTAACGCGTAACGCGATTCCAGCCCTGCCAAAAATTTGGTTTGTCGCATGTCTTGTTCAGGAGCGTCCGGGGGTGTCCTAAATCGCCAAAGGAACACGATTTGGCGGTATCAGGGGTATTTCATAACCTGACATGGACATGAATATCTAAAAATTTTAGAATTTTTCCGAGATTATAAGGTTTACCGATCCTGAAAAATGTTGACAAATCATTTTTTTTTGCTAAAATTTGAATCTAAGTAAAATTCAAGAGGATTGATGTGGGAATTGAGTCCTGAGAGGTTCTGCATAAAAGAAGTGCCATCTCGCGGAAATTTTTGAATTAAACTACGCCTAATCTACCCCTTGGATCGTTCAATATAGCAGTTGCTACTCCTGGAGTGCTACTCCAAGGTCAATCGAAAACGCTTATTGGCATTTAGCTGTTTCGGCGCGTTTTTTTTATAGTTCCAATCAGAGCTTAGGGGAAGACTCTTTAATAGCGAAGAACAGCGTTAACTTCGGTTCTCTGCTTCTCCTACTGACAAAATTTGAATGAAGTTGCCGGAATGAACAGTATGGGATTTAAGGAATTTTGGGCGAAAACGCAGTATTGAAAATTTCGCAAAATTTAGGTCGAAAAACAGGAGTGATATTCCGTAACTTGTTTCAAGCGTTTGTTTCGAGATAGAAGAACAAGAAGTATTCGCTGTCTCTGTTTTGACCGAAATAAATGACAGAGAGAAACCGAGATAGCAAATACCACTTTTTCTTCTTACTCGAAACAAACGCTTGAATCAAGTTACGGAATACCACTGCAGGACTATCCTGCGAAAAGTAGGCCATATACGAAGCAAAACCCCGGAAGTTATACAGAGATGGAATAATGGTTGCGAGCCGACTCCGCTGACAGGAAAAACACTTAGAGTTGCCAGTTGTCTTTTTTTCGAATTGCCCTGAAACTTAGTAATATAACTTTAAGTATAAAACATAAGAAAAGCTACAATTGCCAGGGGCCAATCGTCAAATATTCTATATGATGACAGACAAAATGTTTATTTTAAAAAATCCATTTGTATAGGAGAGGGGGAAAGTAGTGGTGAGATTGGATTTTGATATATGGAACGGTTATGTTAAATCATATTCTAAACAGGCTTTGTCCATGAATTAAAATTTTGTTCACAAACCAAAACATCATTTACGAACTGAGATATTGTTTTGTCTCAAAAGTTGTTCACAAACCGAAACGTTCACAAATCAATGTTCCAGTATAAAAGAGGTTTTTCAGGGAAATACTGGTGGCTAGCAATTTCCAGAACTTTACTACTCTGACTGTCGCTTCAGGCTAATCAGGAACTTTTTTTTACGTATTTTGTGCGATAATAAAAATTCTGTTTTTTATATTCCAATAAGCTTTCCACTACCAATGTCTGGAACCAGTTTACCAATAAGGAGTTTAATTTTAGAAAAATTACCCTGTGCTCGATTACAATAAAAAAAACTCTTTTTTTGTTACTTTACCATAAAGTACTTCTGATTTCAACATTTTATTTCAGCCAAACTAGTTTTTACTCGATTTATTTTGTCATCCAAATAAGTAATACAGATTTTATGCTTCATTAATGAAAAAAAAATTATAAAAGATAAGCAGTTCAAGTCAATCACTTGTAAATTAACGACTTCTGCAATTTGGTGGCAAATTTCGCATACGACAGACACTCTTGGCAATTTGTACAAAATCACAAGACAAAAGGTGAACACCCATTGAAGGTGAGTGAGCCCCAGGTAAAATAATGAGCGACTAAACAACCATTGCAGACAGACTGTCTTTAACCCGCATTAAGCTCGTGTTTAGCCGCAATAATTTTAGTTGTAATTCGAATTAACTGTTGGGTCAAATAAATCACATTTTCCGATAATGTTTACCGATTGCACAAGATCACACCTTGTTGGCAACTTGTAACGTTTGTACGCTAACCACTAAACAAGGGGGAAAAAATATGGGACCACAGAAGCTACCTTTCGGTACCTCGACATTTCGTTCACAGGTATTTGTGGTAAGGCATATCAAGATTTGTCATCGATCCGTCGTCGTCTATTCGACATGGTTTTAGTATTATTATTATTTTTTTCTTCTGACTTTTTTAACCGCAAAATTACCGCTGATAGGTGCACGTTTGACGTTCAACATGTGCGATGTGTTGAGTGATAAAATTGTTTGTGGCATAAGACGAGAGTTTGTCGAAGTAATTGAGATGAAAATTCCGTGAAGGTCGCCATCGCCTAGACGAGGTCTTTTAAACTGATTTCAACAATTATGGATAATGATCGACTATTAATGTTGTTAGATTTGGATTAGGTCAGTTTTACAAGTTTTACTCACCTCGATTTCGGATATTCCTTTCGCAAGGTATGGCCTTAAGTGTTCCAGGGATTGCTTAAAACAGTCCATTAGTTCGGGATCTGATTTACTGCATTGTTTTATGTATTCCGCTGTAAACGAGAAGAATTTTAGAATTATTTTAAGTTTATAAACATCAAATTAAAATATTCCGACTGTTAGATTTTTTAGGCAGATGTTTATATCATATAGGAGTAGGAGTAGGTATAGATTTAGTTTTGTAACCCACCGTTTGTAACTCATCGAACCAATCGTCGAACACAAAAATGTACTACACCAGGTGGTTTGGAATGACAAAAGATTTTGATTTCCGCATGTCTTCCCGTCTGTCCGTCTGTGAAAATCATAACTTTCGAAGATATTGAGCTAGAGACTTGAAATTTTGCAGAGATCCATTTAAAAAAAACTTAGACCATTTTCTTAAACGGGGAAAAACGGACTAATCCTTTCACTCTTTCTCATGTAAATGAAGTAGCGTTTTTTCAATTTTCTCGAAAATAGTGATGTCATATCAAAAACATTATTATGAAGCAAAACATGTTTAGACATCAAAGTCCAAACGGCTTAATCCTTCTTTTTTCTCCCACACAAATGGATTTTTTTAAATAGAAATGTTGTCTGTCCCCATATAGAATATTTGACGATTGGTCCCTGGCAATTGTAGCTTTTGTTATCTTTTTATCAAAATTTGGTCTGTTCTCATATAGAGTATTTGCTTCCTGGCAATACTGGCTTTTCTTATGATTGTCCCCTGGAAATGGTGGATTTTTTTACATTTAATTATAGGCCTCACACTTGTGGCAAACAATGCTACAACATTAAATGTTTTTTCTTTCTATTTGTTTCATGTGCCATTTGCAAGTGCGTTAGTTTTAACTAACGGAAAGCCTTATGTATACTACATACGAGTTTTATTCGAAAAACAAAGGTTTATGGATATAATTGCCATAGATTCTGCTAAAGATGGTATAATTTATTTTTGATTTTTCATCAAATTTGACAGAAAAATCACTTTTTTATGATTTTTTAATGGAGTTTAGTACCATCTTCAGAGTACCTCATACCATTCCCTCCCCCAGAAAGTGTGACGTATTTTACGGACAGCCACAAAATGAAATTTCTTTACAAATTTTTAAACATTAACTCATTTTGGACCGGTAAACTGAACCGATAAAACGACTATTTGGTCCACAGTTCGTTAACACGTTCGTGACTTTTGCTTTTTCAACTTTTTTTACATTTGGACATCGTGTACCACGGGTGGTACACTAGCGATTTGTTTTCTGGCGGTTGTGCGCCATCGGTGGTACACGATGCGTGTTTTTATATTACTTCCACAAAAAAACTACCGCACTATTTACTCGCGCGGTTTTAAAAAATTGTACATGTACCACCAGTGGTACACGATGTCACGAACGTGTTAAGGTTTGTTCTATTATGGTTACTAGATTCAGTTATAAAGCGGAATGCCGTTAGAAGTTATTACAATTGACAGCTCTGTCATTAGCTCGAAATATTGTTAACCACTTGGTACACGCATAGAAAAGATAGTAAATTTAACTATTTTTAAATGGGGAATCATGACTATTAACACGTTCACCGCCAAATCGATTTTGTTGTATATACGTTATTTGCCAACACCAATTTTTCTCATACGCCTACTACGAGTATATTCGTAGTGCGCGTCCTTGCCTAGACGCCAACTACGATTATACTCGCAGTTGGCAGCGAACGTGTTAATAGTTAATTTCAATTACAAAAATCGTCAAAATCCACGATTTATAAGAAGTTTGACTAGTGAGTAGTAAAATTTACTATTTTGTAGTAAAGTTGACTAGTTTTTCAATTGAAATCAACTATACAATATTTTGTAATAGAAATTAACTATTTTAGCAATTGGCACGATTTCCCCTAATGAAATAGTTAAATTAACTATTTTTTTTCTCTGTGGGTATGTCTTTCTACTTAGGTTAGATTTGTAAATATTCATCAGTTCCGTAAAATAATCTGTAATAAATCTAGATGCGCTAAATCTAATTAACCACATTTCGACAAGTGAAACATTGACGTTATTCTTCGTTTCTTTAAATATAACGGCGACTTTCTCACATAACCTAATCAATGATTAATCAATTAATTTTTTATTGGGATTTGCCAATTTCTTAGTTTTTTCCCCCAAATTTTTGTGGTGAATTTCTTAATTTTTATTGTAAATTTCTTAATAAAGTCCTTCAAACTTCATCAAAATTTTGACCAACCATGAACTGAATTGCAGTTTTTGTTTTATTTTAATTTCTAAATCGAGAGATTATTTTCTTTCAAATTTTCCCGCTCAACAACGAAACAGTTAAGAAGACATTCAACTATTTTTTCGTCTTCTTAAATATCCCATCATCATCGACCGATGTAAGCACGTGCGACAGATTCATGTTTCGATAGTTTGCGATTAAAAAAAATTAATAAAAGACAACAAAAATGTTTTGATGGAACAGATTTAGCCGTGACCTAGTATTAGTACGTAAAATAAAATTCAATTAAGTGAAAAAAGTTTCTTTTTGATTTTATTATTAAAAAAATTGAGTGGTTATTAATGTCAGTAGCTGTTGGTACTTTCTTTATAATTTTCATCTTGTTGCTGAGCACTCTTTAACAAAAAAAAAAACTGCAGCAACAAGCAGAACCTCATCAATGGACCACAAAAATTTTTTTTTTATACACCCTGAATGAAGAGAACTCATAAAATAACTCATCTTGGCGAAGTTTTCTTCTCATCTTGGCGAAGTTTTTCTCGAAAACGGCACAAAAATCTCTTTCAAGACATTGTGCAATATCATAACGGGAATTGATTGTAAAATCAGAATAACATTTTTTCGCTGGAGTATTCTTTTGACGTATCCGTTTAAAATCCATTTTTCGAGATTTTTAGCATTTTATAGGTTTTGTGAGGTACTCTATCGATTGGTGAAATTCTTTTTCAAAAACATGTGTTAGTTGTTAAGATATTCGTCCTTGTTTCCCGTTTATAAATGTGACCTTATTTATTTTGGGTCAATCCGGGCTCGCGAGGGGTTGTGCGAGCCGCGAGGGGTTGTGCGAGCCGCGAGGGCGGCGGAGCAAAGGAAAGAAAGGCTAAAAAGTTGAAAAACTCAACCTAAAAGTTTAAAACCATTGAAAATGCGTCTTTTAAACCCTGTCGGGTGAAAATTTTTCAATTAAATAGTTTAAGAAATCGTTTTAAACCGAAAATAATTGAGTGAAGTTTAAAAATTTGACCCAAATTTTCCACCGTGTAATTACTCTAGTTTTTTACAATAAGGGTATTCACAGTCCTCTTTTAAATTGCGAGTAATTTTACCGCTCGGTAATTCAGTCAAATTTAACAGATTTTTACCGAGACGGTAATTTGGTTAATGTAAAAAGGAATTACCGGATTCGATAATTGTAGACATGCCTTGAGTCGTGTTTTCCGGCCCGGTTATTCGGTATCAAGAATCAACCGCGAGTGGCGCTAGTAATATTTTTAGTTGTCAAATTTTCTCGCTGGTTTTTTGTTAATCTCATCGGACTGATGCAAATTTTTTCAATTTTGATAGCCGTTGCCATAATAGAAATTCAAAAGAATACATCAAACATGCATTTAAAGGTATGTGACATATTTTACAATCAAATTCGCAGTTCATGATTTGGTCACGTATCCAATAAAAGCGCTGTTCTCAAATCTGTGCTGTGGGATGTTCACAGCAGAATATTTTCAGTCTTTCAATATTACCGAAAACACCGAATACCCAAAATTAAAAGAGGACTGTGAATACTCTTAATATTTGCTGTATGATTTCTACAGTTTTTCCAAAAGATTTTGAATTTATAGTAATATTAGAAAATAATCCTAAACTCGAATAAAAGTTTTTTCTGTTAAGCCCGGTTTATACACTTCAAGTAACTCGCGGCAAGTAGACGTAAATACACGCGATTTGACCTAGTGTGCGACGCTCGCATATGTGTGAGAATACTTGCCGCCCTCTCGAAAATAATAGAAAGCCATTCTATTTTTGTGGCAAGTAAAAACCAATACAACAACATGGAACCGTGTACACAAGAGGTGATTTTATGTGTGTGTGTTTCGGTTCATTTTATATTTGCTGCTTTGCCAGAGAACGTCGTAACATTTTAAGGAAAAAACGACACCGGTATACAAAACTCGTCGGCAACAAACGGTTTTAGGTCGAAATTCGCAAATTTTTCTACACAAAAGAGTCGTAATATTTTTTCTCAGAAAATTTTAGGTTATGTTTTCCTTCGGCTGTCATTCTACTTCAAATGATTTACGTGTAAACTAAGCAAACTACTTGCCTCTCTTTACTTGCCGCGAGTTACTTAAAGTGTATAAACCGGGCTTTAGAGATGTTGCTCAAGAATTTACAATCCATTTGATTGGCGTCTATTTAAGCTAGGTATAGAAAATAAATTTAAAAAAAAAAACTAATTTTAGGAAACAAAAATCAAAGAAAAGAAAAGACGGCAAAACAATACCCACGTATTTTATTAATTTTGGCGCTTACGCTATAATTTTTAAAAGCCTAAAAATCATAGAAATAAATATAGCCGAGACATAAATTTTTGTCTTACTAAAAGTGTATTAACAAAACTAGTTAACGCGAAAATTTAAAAAAAAATTCTATCGGCCAGATTTGGAATAAATTACACTCAATCTCAGCTGTAGTAAATAGCATATACGTCAAAATAATACTCAAGCGACAATTTGTTGCAAGTGTTTGTATGCCGGGGGTATAATGCCCAGGTCCAAACTTTTCCACACATCAAAATTCAATTTGAAAGATTAAAAAAAACTTAAACTTCTAGAACAAAATCTGTAATAATTTTTAACCACCTCACATCGGGTATCTCACGACTATCCTTTTATGCGCATTATATCTGATCTTGTGCCAACTACAAGTATATCTGGAAGATCCACAATTTTTTTT
Organism: Chrysopilus asiliformis; assembly: GCA_964034945.1. Lineage (NCBI taxonomy): Eukaryota > Metazoa > Arthropoda > Insecta > Diptera > Rhagionidae > Chrysopilus > Chrysopilus asiliformis. The sequence goes on along the minus strand of OZ035960.1, from coordinate 92,987,758 downwards.
GTGATGCGATTGAATTTAGTATCAGACCGGCATTACCTTCGTCACACTGGCACCTTGTCAGTGCGGTCAGATGTTGTCGATTGGGTGTGCGAATGTGAGTGCATAATTTATCGAAAATTTCGCAACTGAAATTTCTTCTTTCGATTTTTTCAAGCTAAAGTCGAGATTATGTCATTTTCACTTATCTTGGGATGTTTTATGCGACGTTTTTTTACGTCAAGACTTTTTTCATGTTGCGTGACGGACGCGATTGGATTTTCATGCTGAGATTTGTTTGGAAAACGCATATTTTATGAAAAGTGCAGCTAATTACTGGTGAGTTGTAATTTAAAATTGCAACAATATAATGGAAAATTCTTGGGGTTTTTTTCTTATCTATATTTTATTTTAATTACTTCTCAATACAATTCCCTCATTATTTATGAAAATACTTTTAAAAACATTCCTTCAAGACATCCATGATTGTCATATTATTTTTTATTTGTTTTCATTCTAACTAAATCAATATGACTATTTATTTCATCTCGCAAAACCGTCGCAAATGTCGCAAACTGAGTTTTTCGGCCAGTTTGCGACGTTTGCGATGTTAGCGACGTTTGCGAAGGTTTTGCGACGCTTGCGAAGGTTTTGCGATTTGAAGTGAATATTCCTAATCGATTTCTTAAAATTGAAGATTTTTGCCATTGACGACAGATTGATAGACGTAGGTATGAATTAAATATTATTAAATTGTTTCCAAACATTTGTTTGTTGTCACCTTAAGGTCCGGTGACCATTTTGTAATAACTTGTAAATAAATCTAGCAATTCAAGTTCATTTCCTCAAAAGTCTTTCAAAATTTAATTCCAGTATTTAAGCGGCAAATATTAATTTGTCCGAAACATTTTCAAGAAAATTTCCGGATGTTCTTGCGTAATTTGTAATAAAATGAATTTATTTAAATAAAAGACCTCTTTATTGGCATTCAAAAATGGAATGTTTTAAACTATTTGGAAAATGGAAGACCTTAGAGAAATATTAAGATTTTATTCGTCTATTTATATAAAATGGAACTTAAGTACAATAGTTATAAATTAAGGAAAAGAAATATTAATTTTTTCCGGGCCAATAATCGATTTACTACTTTATTGACTAAATATGACGAAGAGAAAGACTTTGGCTGCTGGTCATAAAGATACATACCTTAGAGCAACCCGGAACGAAAAAAGGTATTGGGTCCAAAGAAACTAATCACTGACGCAAATCACTACCAATCCGCGATGAGTCAGAACATTTATTAGATGGCGCTACTGATTACTAACCAGTCACTAACGCGTTAGTAATCAATGGGAGGCAACTCAACCTGTCGACTCGAAAGTGATCAACGGTGATTACTTGTGTTTATTAATGTTTTTTTTGTGTTTACACAGAAACTACCAATTTCAAGCCCGGTGTATGCGGGACTGCATTTCTATTAAGCTAGAACCTGAATCGTACGTCGATGCGTCCGTCATGCGTCCGTCATGCGTCCATCCGGTTGACAGTTCGATGCGGTGACAGTTGGGTACGGCAACGAATCACTTCTTCTTCACTTTTTTTGCACTTCTTCTATTAGTTTATCGTCGAAACAATTACTTTCAATTTGTTCCATACTTAAATTGCTTAAATCGTAAACAAACTTTTTTGCGAAATGACATTTCCGTGCGTTGCGGCATGTAAAAGTAGAAAGTCGACCTACTCAATGCGGTTGCCGCATCGGAAAACGTATTATTAGGGGAGTACTCATAGCAGCCCGTTGATTCTACCCGAACTGTCAACGTGACGGATGCATGACGGACGCATCGACGTACGATTCAGGTTCTACCTTTACTCTTCTGAAGACCTAAAATTTGGATCATTACAGGGGTGGAATCGCGTAAGGTGACAAGTGATGGTGATTATCAATTATCACCGTTGACGGAATGACGTAAGGTATTATCACCCAAATTGTCACCCGAAAGTGCCAACGCACGGCAAGAAAAAAAATCTTAGAAACGCGAGATGCGGTCATAAAAAATGGCCCTAAAGTTTTTTTTTGTGAGTTCAAAGGACTCATAAGCACTTATGAACACATCAGAAATCTTTCAACCATTTCAAAAGGAAGGAAAGAAGGGGAGGTGTGAATAGTTGGGGTGAATGTGGTAGTGAGAAGAGTGTGAAGCAGGGAAAGGGGAGGTAAAAGGGGTTTTAGCGCTATAATTTTTTTATTTTTTTTTCTTTACTTTTTTAAGCCTTTTTCTTAAGGCGATTTTTTTTTCTTAATTTCCGCTTCTAAAAACATGTGCTATCCCGCCCTAGCTTTGCAGCGTTATTAAAGTCTCCAGTTTAAAATAAAAAGACTCCAAATAATTGTGAAAAATCTTTAAAAATAAACTAAAGTTTTTTCTGTTTCAAATTTTTATGAAAAAATGGGTTTCTGTTTATACTATTTGAGGGGAAAAATGTTGATTTAATAAATATTTTTTCAAATTTTCTTTTCGAAATATCACTACTAAAAATGTACGAAGTAAACATTTTAATTTTTTTCCGAAAGTTTTCTATCGCAATTTTAATAACATTCAAGTTTGTCTGGTGCTAGCAATTTAATAATACATGTTTTTTTCCTTTGAACGTTTTTTTTCTACATGTATATGTACATAAAAATTTTATAGTTTACGCATTAAATTTTTTTTATAATGTCGTATTTAAATAAACGAAGAGAGAAACCTTCAATTTATTTCTCATTAATGTCAATTAAAAATTCAAAAAAATCCCGCATTAACGTTTTATCAAAGATTAGGTAAATTAAGATAGGAAACCTAGAACAAATTTTGGGGTGCCATAAAAATGCCTGGCTAAAATACTTTATTTCCCCTATATTTTGACGCTTAACTGTCAAAAATCAATAAATATATTTAACTTGCATGCGTTACTAGATTAAGATTCATAACTCTACAGTACACGGAGAAAAATATTACTCAATTTAAGAAACATAGGGTAGATTATGGCACTAAATAACTTTTTTCTTAAATCTAGTGAGAATCTGTAGCGTAGATGAAGACAATGTTACTTGTTTTTGAACCAGATATTGAAATCGTTTACTAAAATCGAGAAATACGTTTCTTAATTTCTGCCGCTTTATAAAAATCGGTTACTAAAATAGTAATAGAGCTGCTCTATAAATCCATTACTGATGTTACGGATTTTTTTCATGAAAATAAGAAAGTTATGTGCTGTTCACATCAGATATTTTTTTTGGAATTTCAGTTTTTTTATGAATTTTTATTATTACAACATTTTTTTTTAAAAACCGAAGTATCGGTCCGAGGATTTCTCCTCAAAAACCTGAAAGCCGATAGCACGGTTTATGGCCATAAAAAAAATCTAAATTCCTACTAAATATTTACTAAAGGTCTATGAATAGTTCTGCAGTAGCTTATCTTTAGTTACCTAATCTTTGGTTTTTTGTACAAAATTTAAATTTTTCTGGTCGATGAACTCGCAAATAAAAAAATTGTTTACTATCAAACATAATGAATAAAATGTCCCCAAATTAAATGAACTTTTTTGCAAATTAAAAATCCAAAATAAATTAAAAACGCTGCAAACTTGAAATAAAACCGCAAGTGTTACTCAATACAGATTCAACATTTTATGGATAACAGCCTGAGGTGAATTAGCGAAAAAAAAACCAAAAAAAAACCTTTATTTTTGCATGGAAAGTGAAAACACTTGAGAGTTGCTTGTTGGAAAGCGAAAGTGATTAATCACGGCTTTTTAGCTTTTCCGTGAAAAACGAAAAGAAAATGCAATCCCAAACGTCGCCAGAAAAGTCACTGCAGCCAATCGGCATCTGGGTTAAAAATCCGTAAATGGATGGCACACGCTAAGTTAATTGCCCGTTTATTTCCTTTTGCATGTCCATTGCAGGTACATGGAAAATGTTTTTCCATTTCCACACGCTTTGCTTTGATCAGATAATAAGGAATGGAAAGGAAAAGCGAAATGTTTTTAATTAAAAAGAAGGAAAAAAAACTTTTAAACTCACGTATTTCGGTGTCGGCGGCCAAAGCCAGAAAAACGCCAACGGCTGCTCCAACGATCAATAATTTCCACATTTTTCCTTTAAAATTTTCCGCGACACTCTTTTATGGAGGAAATGTTTTCCAAATTAATTCACACAATCAGTTTTTTATTTCAATTTTACACAAAGTATTATTTTATGGTTTAACACAATTTTCCACCGAATTTCGAACACCGAATTTTTAACGCCAAGAATATTTTTTAAGTAAAAATGTTGAAAAATCGCAAGTTTTGGTCGCACGCGAAAATCGATTTTCTCTCAAGTTTTTCTGAGGTGTTGCACCTTCGGAATCTGAATCTAGTCTGGTGATGCGCGCAAGCTTCCAAAGTGTTATAAAAGTCGCGAGGTGTACCTCCTATGCTTCATTTGCCCGCCACACCGGCATTTTAAATGCATATGCGGGAAAAAACGCTGAATGGGAAAGCATAAAAAAGAAGAAGAAAAAGAAATGAAAAATCATTAACAGATTTATGTCATGAGTTTTTTAGAGGATTTTCCTCTTATTCGTAGTTTGTTGTGGTATTCGAAGAATCTCGAAAACGGCGAAAGGTTTTATTCGATTTTCCAACGATTTGAGACCGTTTTTCATGCTGGATATTCCATTTCTAATCGCGGGAAATTATTTTCTACTTTTACACTCTATATGAGAGCCATATAGGAGTATATTAGATTAACAGCCTTATTCTAGCTACGGTCACTAGTCACAACTCGGTCACAAGAGCCTCAAATTCTATGGACTTGTGACCTGTGACTTAAGTAACACAACGCCAGAATAAGGCTGTAAGTATACCGTTTGTAATGCATGGAACCAATCATTGTACAGAAAAATGAACTACACCAGGTGTTAGGGATGACAAAAGATTTTAGTTTCCGCATACCCGCCCATCTGTCTGTCCGTCTGTCTGTCCGTCTGTCTGTCCATCTGTCTGTCTGTCCGTCTGTCCGTCTGTCTGTCTGTCCGTCTGTCTGTCCGTCTGTCTGCCCGTCTGTCTGTCCGTCTGTCTGTCCGTCTGTCTGTCCGTTTGTCTGTCCGTCTATCTGTCCGTCTGTCTGTCCGTCTGTCTGTCTGTCCGTCTGTCTCTTCGTCTGTCTGTCCGTCTTTCTGTTCGTCTATCTGTCCGTCCGTTCGTGAATACCATAATTCTCGAAAGGATTGAGCTAGAGACTTGAAATTTTGTATAGTTACGTTTCTCTAAGTTCTTGAACGGGAAAAATTGGACCATTGCTTCTCGCCACGAGTACGTGAGAGTACCACTGTCTCAATTTTGTTCTGTGTACCATAATATACCAAAAAATTCCGAGTAGTGGTAATTCAACACATATCTTTGCTTTATAACATGGACATCTCTGCTTTAAACAATGCCAGAAATATACGCGCAGAAATATTTGAAAAATAGAAAGAAATTTTCTTGAAAAAATTTTTAATCAGGCTTGCATCGAACAAACCCAACATTTGAAATTCTTCGATTTATTCCACAATTTCCGACAGTTGATAATATTATCAAAAAAAAATCTTTTCTTTTTTTTATTAGTTTTTTAAATTCTTTATTACAAAATTGTCAATATCAAGTAAAAATCTAGGAAGTCAAGTTTATTAAAAAATACCAGAGATTTTTGATCGAAATTTTTATTACAATAAACAATTGTAAACTACAATTTTTGCCTTTTAAGAGCGAATAAAATAAAATAAAATGACGGGCACGTTAATTACCGAAGAAATCACATCGTGAAAATATAAATTCCATAAAAACCTTCATTAAAAATGCAACAACGTTTTGTTGCTGCCGAAAAGAAGGGGTTAACGATGCAGTAATCTCTTAATGGAAAAATCCAAATAGGAAGCCGGCAGATTTCGATGACCAAACATCCAAACCGTCTGGTTTTACAGACGAGTTTAACATTTCTGGAAATGTTGCGGATTGTAGCTTTCCAGTGGATAATTTAATGGATCGCGTTTCAAAGCAAGTTTTTGAAGTTACTGCAAAAGATAACCGGCGTTTCCCAAAATGGGTGGTCGACGTCGCATTTGGAAATCAACAATTTTGTCACAATATTTATTTGGACTTTTTTTTTAGATATAAGAAGTTGAAAGACAAAATATATTTTTTCACGAAAGAATTTTGTTAAAGCTTTTTGACAATTTCGAATGGCGGGTTTCACGAAATTTTTAGCGTCCGCTAAAATGACTTAGCGAAGCCACTACAAGTCTCCTGAAACACGATTTAGCGGCCATTACAAGTCTAGTGAAACACGCAGTAATAGTAGAATCAGACTCGGCTACTTTTACTGCGCAGCATGACGACAAACTGCGCTACCTGCATGCTGCAATATCTGAAGCCCTTTGCAACCCTGAAAACTGCGCAGTTTTTGAAATAGCGCAGTATTTTCAAATGCTGCACAACCTAAAAAGCAGCTACGTATGAACACTAAAATTGAAAGGTAGCCGCTGTTAGAAAAAGTGCGGAGTAGCGGCAAAAATTTTTTACGAGAATAGGGGGTACTACCGAAGAACTAACCCCCCAATTCTAGGTAACAGATGTTAAGAGATATCTTAATTTATAATTAAGAGATTTTAAAAGAATTTAGTATTCTGAGTAAGAGATTTTGGTGAGTTTCGATTTTAGCAAATTAAGAGATTCACCACGATGTCTTCATCTGACAGCACTTACTCATAGACGTCAAATTTGGCTGTTTATTGACCTTCGTTTTTTTTTAAATTATGAAGTGTCCAAAACTAAGTAAATTCAAAAAATTGTTTAAAAAAGACATTGCGGATCTTGAAAAACATGTGAATAGTTTTATATCTGTTAAAAATAGCTTTCTACGGTATTCAGACCGTTTGAAATGAAAATGATATAAAAAGTTATGTAAAAAAATCGACGGTTTTTAAGATACACAATATCGTTTTTAAACGATTTTTGTATAATTTCAGTAATGCGCAAACAAATTTATGGTTAAATAATGCATTGCACTTATATAAATATTTAATTTGATAGACATAAAATAATGAAGTTGCAGGTATGCGTTGAAGTAATTTCAGCCAATAAAAAAATCGTTTTTTGTGTTATTAAAGGTAAACAATTCCACGAAGACACAATATTTCATGAGTTTTCCAGAAATACTATAAAAAATCTGGTTATTGCAGCTTTTTTCCTCGTTCTCCATGCAATGCAACTTTTTCTACAATTTTCTCCAAAACGGAGAATTTAATCGAAAACCCGTGATGTAAAAAACGTTCAGAATACAATTTTACACAACTCGTCTATACATAAAAAAATTGTTGGAGACCTCCCCAACACTGATTTTTCGAGTTTTAAACGCAACACACGAGTTAAGAGGTCGTAAGAGGACATCGGCGAGGTCCTCTGAAATTAAGAGGTTTTTGAGGTTAGAACCGTCTGCTAACTTTTCCCCAGAATATGAAAACCGTTTACAAAAATTCACCACGAAAGTTAAGAGGTTGACATCTCTTAACTATTATCAGGAATACCAATTTCTATTAAATTTCCTCTAAAGTCCAGTTAGCAGTTAAGAGGCTCTTATCTGTTACAAGCCCACCCAAAAAACCTAAAAAATGCAATAAAACACCATTAAAAACAAAATAAAAACCCAGTAAAAAAACCAGTAGTGTGGGCAGTCAACCACTGAAAAAAAAGAAACACGCGGCCTATTCGTGTGATTACTCGCACGCAAGCGTGGGTTTAAAATAGTGCTTCAACATTTCCGTACATATACATATACGCTTAAGCTTCTTCCTTAACTTCTCTGTTCAAAGGGCAGGACATAGACCTGAACATGAATAAAATTTGTGTCAAGTCGAGTCCTCGGCTATAGTGAATAAAACACCGAAACAAGGGAAAAAACTTATAATTTTTTTGACCCACCGAAAATTAATTTTATTCACACTAAAAAGCTGGCTAGCTATCCTTTTAAGGATTCCGAATCAACAGCAGCCCAGATGTAGTAGATTTTAGTGGCGTAAAAGTCACCTCGAGAGATGACCTATCAAACTGTGAATACCGGATAAAAATCACTGCAAGGGTTCAGAAAATAGCAGATGAGGAGTTAAGAAGGAAGGGGATCTTATACTACAACTAAGCTAACTGAATTATTTTTCATCTTTGAACCATCTGTTTAGACTTAATCATAATTTAATAGATTCATGTAGGTCCTAATGGCAAACTGAAGTTAAGATTTCGTCAATTTATTTCCATTCGATGATTGATAGATGAATATTAAACTAATCTTGTTTTCCCTTTCAAAGAATTTAGCCGTTTTTTACGGGCGAATTTTTTATTTACTCAACCAGCATAGCTTTGTGGAAATTAATTTCATTTGATCTCAAAAGTTTGAATCAAATTAGTTAACTTTTAAGCGTTTTTTTTATTCAAAGAAAGAAAATCGTCGTTATTGTTTATGAATTTCAATTTTTTTCCAAAATTTTTTTTAACCTAACGCGTCATATCCGTTAGCACTCAAAGGTCAAATTTGTCGATTTCGTGAATTTTTCTTCATTTTTTTCTTATGTATTTTTTTCGGAGACGCAAATATTGCTATTAGTTCGATTTATATTCTTTCGGCATTGTGACGAGGTTACCGAAGAGGTTTTTGTACTTTTAATCGTAATTTTCATAGGCAATTTGGTTTCTCGAAAATGGCACAATGTTATGGTCGCGGTCTTTTCAACTGTAGGAAATTTTGTTCATTTGTTGATGGTTTGTTCATGTTTTACCGGCTTTTAAAGGAGCCGCTCCATTACCATGACTTTTTACCACGACAAAAAAATAGAGACACATTTATGTGAAGATGCCTTGGCGAGAAAGGGAGATAAGAATCAACTGCAAAAAATTTGTCGGCAAATGCAAAAATAATTTCCCCTGATTTTTTATGGCGATTTTATGGCGATTTCTAATACAATCACACATTGTCCCTGTAAGTAAATAGTAAGCACGGACACATTCAAACTGTTATTATAGCGTGATGTCATTTTAAAAGCTTTTTCTCCTTCGCATACATAGTCAAAAGCTTTGTTACCATGCCAATTTGAACATTATATTCATAGCATAAGGTTTGATATGATTGCTATAAAATTGTAAAACTGGAAGGGATAGCGTTTAACTTGTATTCAGTTATTCCTATTTAGATCTACATAAGTCTATCTTGCTCTAGTTTCCTGCATTTTTTTGTCATGGTAAAAAGTCATGGTAATGGAGCAAGCCCTTAATGCGTTTTCGAGATAAATCGATGGATGATGGTTGATTCGTTCAAACACCTTCGAAGAAATCTTTGACTTTGACTTTGAATCGGACGAACCAAATTATGTCAATCAGCTTTGATCACGACATAATTTTTTTTTGTCGAATGCCCCTACTCGGAATTCGTCATGTTTTTAAATCGATTTTTGATTGGATGCGACAGACAGATTCCTCCTAGACCTAAATTTCGCGCGAGGGTTTCTCATAACTCAAATTCAAATTAATGGCGCTGGTGTGGCCCATTTGTTGCTTAACCTTTGCGCTAAAACTTTCCGATTTTTTTGTGAATTCATTCAACTTTTGTATAAGAGAAGCATTTATGAATTGTTTTTATATCAAATTCATTCAGATTTATGCTGATTGAATTTACATGAGTTTAAATAAAAACTACTACTCAGGAAATAATAAGAAAAGGGTTAAATTGCTCTATTGATTTAAATAAAATTTTCCAACCATATCCCAACTATACATTTTTAAAAGAATTTCACAGTATACCGGCTATAACGACCACATTTTCAAGTCCTGGCTGGAGTTTATAAAGTATTTTTCTACCAATTATAACCTTTCCCATACTATGGTTTTAGTACTTTCCGTATTGCATTGTATTTGCAATACGGAAAGCACTAAATAGAAAAATTTGAGAAAAACTTTGTATAAAGAAATTTTGGCTCGTGAACTTAAGGGCCTGTATACATGGCCGTTCGCAGGTACCGGTTTTTTATATTCCTTGAATAAAGGTGAAGTTACAGTGGAAGCGTCGTGTGCTGCGTCGTGTGCAATGTTGAACATATTGCTTATAGACTGTGTTTACATCAGGACTAATTTTGAGGCGGCACGTCTTTCGTAATTTTTCTGCAGTGTGCACACGGTTCGCCTTTTTCATTTGCTAAACCGGTTTCATCAATTAAACTAAAGACACAGGTTTCAACGACCAGTCTCAAAAACCGGGTTGCGACCGATAATTTTAAGTGACTCTAAACTTCGTTCGCTCTTTTTGGTTTCCCTCCCCACTGCGTCCCTCAACATCACTTGGCCGGAGCGAAAGACGTGCCGCCTCAAAGTGAGTCCTAATGTAAACACAGTCTTATGGAACAATGCTGCGTTAAAAAAGCTAGAACCTGAATCGTACGTCGTTGGGTCCGTCATGCGTCCGTCACGTTGACAGTTCGAGTAAAATCAACGGGCTGCTATGAGTACTCCCCTAATAATACGTTTTCCGATGCGGCAACCGCATAGAGTAGGTCGACTTTCTACTTTTACATGCGGCAACGCAGGGAAATGTCATTTCGCAAAAAAGTTTGGTTACGATTTAAGCAATTTAAGTATGGAACAAATTGAAAGTAATTGTTTCGACGATAAACTAATAGAAGAAGTGCAAAACAATGAGTTAACTCCAGATTCGTTGCCGTACCCAACTGTCACCGCATAAAACTGTCAACCGGACGGACGCATCGACGTACGATTCAGGTTCTAGCTTAAGCGTGCGATAGTATACCAACTTTCTACTTTTGGCAGCATCAGTTGTGTTTCAGTGTTTCTTTAGGCGCGAAAATTTGATTTTTTTTAGGTTTTTTAAAAAGGTTGGAGTTCGATAAATAAATACATGTATTAAGCCTCAGATCGAACAAAAAAGACGGCATTTGGAAATTTAATTGTTATGTTTTTTCAATAAAGATGTTTAAACTAATGCTGCTATTTTTTTTTTACAAAAAACAAAGCATTTAAATAAAAACAGCCCATTGCATGATATATTTTCCCATAGGGTGACAACCGGGACAGCTCTGGTTTAGGCTTGTTATCCCGGCGTCCAGGAAACTAAACTTTTGTCTCGGATTTTTTAAATTAGTGTAATTACTTTTCAAACACTAGAAAAAAAACCATGCCTGTAATGAAACACAGTTTGTAGTTGGAGGGGTGGAGGGAGCCCAAGTAACCAAATAGGGCGTAAAATGGTCGTGGCGACTTTAACATCGAAACTTTATGGTCGCGACGACCACTTTACGCCCTATTTGGTTACTTGGGGATGTGGAGGGGGGAGGGTTAGGTTTGCGTTAAAGAAGCGTGTGAGCGAAACACATACTAGATTGCATTGCAATCTGGAAACTTTCCAATAAAAACTAAAATCAGAACGGGTAATTCGCACGCGGCATAAATAAAAAAATCGGAAAAAATTGTGAAGTCCTCTATGAATTTCTAATAACTCTACCGTATATATTTTTTGTTATTGCATACTTCCAAGATTTTCAAAAGTTGAACATCTTTTTTGTTCTTAAACAGAAAATGTGCCACATTTTTCTGAAATTTTAAAACTGCTCTGCTGAAATATCGTAAAATGCGGTTATCACGTTTTGGCAAATTATCATTGGTATTTTCTTGATTTTTCAGAAATAAAATTCCAGTAAAGTTTTTTATGTGCGATTAAAAAAAACGGTCAAGTAGAAGTAAAATTTGAATTGGACTAATTCGTGCGATGTGTGTTGAAACGTCAAAAAGTGTAACGAAATGTCAGATTTTATCAAAGTTTCAAACCTAGTTGATGCACACAGTTAATTTGTTATACAGACGCGAAAAATAGCGCCGCGCGCGGCCAAAAAGGGAACTAATTTGAACTCTTGAATTCTGTGTCTGGGCTAAACAATGTCTGAGGTAATTTTTATACCGATATCACATAGCTAGATCAAAACAGCGCCACCTCAAAAGTTTAGATTTTTAAAATTTTTTATTCATATTAACACCAAATCCAATATTTAACTTCATATCTGATACCTAATATTTTTATTTTAAATGCTTTTTCTGTGCAATTAAGTGAACAGTAAACTCATTTTATGCACAACGGCACGACAATCAGTTTTTCGTTATTTCCGAAAGGATTTTTTTTTGTGTTGACGCTGTTTTGATCGGTGTAGGAGCATATTAGATTTAAGCTAGAACCTGAATCGTACGTCGATGCGTCCGTCATGCGTCCGTCCGGTTGACAGTTCGATGCGGTGACAGTTGGGTACGGCAACGAATCTGGAGTTAACTCATTGTTTTGCACTTCTTCTATTAGTTTATCGTCGAAACAATTACTTTCAATTTGTTCCATACTTAAATTGCTTAAATCGTAACCAAACTTTTTTGCGAAATGACATTTCCCTGCGTTGCCGCATGTAAAAGTAGAAGTCGACCTACTCTATGCGATTGCCGCATCGGAAAACGTATTATTAGGGGAGTGTTCATAGCAGCCCGTTGATTTTACTCGAACTGTCAACCGGACGGACGCATGACGGACGCATCGATATACGATTCAGGATTCAGGTTCTAGCTTTAGTATACCGTTTGTTAGGGTACCTCAATGAATCACTTTAGTTTCTCCTTTACTATGAGTATGGCCATTTGAAAGTGACATCTATATTCATGATTTCAAAGCTAGAGCTTTTCGAAATAAAAAATTAAACAACCTTTAAAGCAGTTTTCCAATTGGTCAAACAATATGTTTACTGCGTTATTATTTAACATTGAAGCTAATAAAAAAAATTTGTTTATAAAGTACAGAACATAAAAAATGGCGCAGCAGAGCTGCAAAGTAGGGGTGAAAAAAATAGAGGAGCGGGCTATAAAAAATTGATGTTTAATTTTGGTTTCCTTAAAAGGGTTTTTAAATTACCGGTATTAAGTTTTTCTGGGGTGACCCCTAACGCCACTGTTTGAAACCTTAGTCGAGTTTACTCACTTCGCCACACTGATTCTCTGGCCTCAGTCTTCTGAAAAATAGGAATCCGCCACCAAACTAAACCTTTTTACATGAATTGCGAGCCATGGAAAGGACTGCGACATTTGTAAGGCATTGAACTCATCAACAGCACAGACTTAAATATATTACCTCAGTGCTCCTGAAGGTAATATGTTTTTTTTTTAACTTTTATGAGTAGTTTATATACGAAAGATTGTAAATAGGCATTTAAAAACCATAAAAACAGTGATGGCGCCTTCTCTGAAAACACTTCAGTATACAGATTTGAAGTTGAAAGTTCTCTCGCATTTCCGCCGTGATTATTTTGTTGGGCATTCTTGAGGTGATTAATAAACAAACAAATAAACAAATAGCAAGCCATTAACACTAAGTCAAGTTCAAAAGCCTTCAGGGGGCATTGTTAAAATCGCAAATACCGTCCAGAATTTCAATTACTCTATTTCTGAATGGACGCTACACGATCGAAGATCAATCTATTGATCGGTTAATTTTTTGGGCATGAGTAGAATGGACGGAACCAATTGACCGCACCTGTACGTCTTGAAAATAATTTTATTAATAAAAGGTACTCAACATAATGTTCACTGTTCACCATACCATCAACAAAAAAATAAAATAAACAGATATGTTGCTGCTTTGTCTTCATCTTTGTCTTGATCGCTCCGTTCGATGGTTAAAAACGGCAATCAAAACGATCGCGAAGGTTATTCGTGACCTAGACCTCGAGGAAGAAAGTTGTACGCCCGTGCGATCGTTTGAATTCAGACTCTAGCGTAAGAATTTCTAACGTTTGGAAATATTTTAAGTATTTTGAAAAATCGCAAGCGTTAATTTATTAGCAGAACCAGTTAGCAATTGCTGATCTTCGCAAACAGAAAGTGATCGCGAAGTATTTGAAATTTGTAGAGGTTTTTGCACTTTTACCTGAATCCGATCGTGGTCTAGCAAAGTGAATCTTCACCGGTGATACCTGTTTGTTAATTAAAGATCGAACGACTCAAGTGATCATGCAGATCTTCGCCGTTATTTGTGCTTCATTCTTGGTTTTATTGGATGCAGTTGCATTGGCTCAACCACAGCAGCAACGTAAGTTTTTCAAAAAATTAATTTTCTCAACATTTCTTTTGATTTGAGCTCATCTTGCTGTTTATCTGTGAAATAATTTTAATTACTGCTGGTGTATGCATTTTAATTATTGTAGATGAGTGAAATTTTCAAAAAACCTCTTACTATTTCTTAGTAAACAAAAAAATATTTGATAAAAAGGGAGAAAACGATTTTCTATTACCATTATTTTTCCATTTGTTGCAGCTTATTACCTGCAGCAATGTCAAAGAAATAGTGATCAAGTGAATGAGTGCTTGAGATCGAGTGGAAATCGTCTTATTAAATATTTGAAAAAGGGCATTCCAGAATTGGACATTTTCGAGGTATTTTTGTAACGTTATAAACGAAGTAACCGGCGGTAGTTAACGTGTTAAGTTTTTTGGCAGGTTGAACCTGTGATCGTAGACGAAATAAGCATCGCTTTAGGAAGTGGCCCGGATGGGTATCGAGCGATCTTCAAAAATATTCAAGCCTATGGTGTTAGTAATCTAACGGTGACAAATGTTCGGTAAGTTTTAATTAAGTCTTAACCAGCAGTTGGGTCATATGTAAGGGTTCAGTACTGGAGGCGTATACCCAAAATTTTCTAACATAAAATACGTGACGTTAATTTCCGAATTTACGAAAAAGTTTGCAATTCCGAACTAAAAATGGCTCTCCTGTAAAATTTGCAAAATGTCAGTTACGACAGTTTACCTCTGGGGAACAGATATATGATAAGTCATATAGAAGTATATTATCGGACACAAAAACGAACTACACCATCTTCAGGATGACAAAAGATTTTGAATTCCGCATGTCCGTCCGTCCGTCTGTCTGTCTGTCCATGAACACCATAATTCGCGAAAGGAATGAGCTAGAGACTTGAAATTTTATATAGTTACGTTTCTCGTAAATGGCTAAGCTAAGTTCTTGAACGGGAAAAATCGGACCACTCCTTCCCCCCACCCCCATACAAAAGATTCGTTTTTTTTTGCGATTTATCGAAAACGGTGAGTCATTTTGAAAAATTTATTAAATAAAATGGGTTTAGAATAAAATTCTACATAACTCATTCATACATAAAATATTGGACCACTCCTTCCCCCCTCCCCCATACAATCTATCCTTTTATTGTCTGTAATCATTAATATTTTTAAGATTATTAAAAAATTGGTTTTTCCTCATAATTCTGCGAAATTACAATAAATTATCCCTGATCTCGATGTTATTTTAAAAAATGGCCCAGTTTCCATTCGTTCCACTTTTCGGTGTAGTTCGTGTTCAGTTCAGCCACGCGTAACCACCAAGCAGGCGGTCAATTTTTACGTTTCTATTTGAAAACTTTATCAATGAGCTTTTTCCTGTCTTAAACTTTCATGGTGGCGAACGAAGCTGTGGTTTTTTGTTGTTTTTAGAGGACTCAGTAGACAGAATCAGTCCCCGTCTAGGGATGCAACATCGTTAATAAAACCTCGATATATCGAAAATCGATGTTTTTTTTAAGGCGACATCGATGTCAAAATACATCGTCCTGAAAACATCGATACCTCGATGTTTTTCCGATGTTTTGAAAAAGTTAAATTTAATAAATAATTTAGCCACCTGGCGGATGCTCTACTGTGGGTGGAGTGCACCCAGGTGGAATTAACACGGTTTTAATTCTTCTTATACGTTGAACCACCAAAAACTTCGCAAAAAACTAATTTTTTTAAAATACCGGCATATCTTCATAACGGAGTTCTCATAGAAGACATAAATGTAGCAAATTTTATTGTCCCCAAGTTTTGTGGATTTGTGGACGGATTTCCACATCAGGACCAAACTTATCTGTAAAATTTCATGGCTAACTTTGGTATTTTTTGCAAAATCTTGTAGAAAGATGAAACCGAAAATTGATATCAAAGAAAATTTGAAACAAATCTTTAAGTAGAGTGTCTATATTTCTCTACTAATTTTATGAAGAGTAATGTTCTAACATCGTGGATAACAACATCGATACCTCGATATATCGGCCTGTCCAACATCGAGGTGAAAACTCGATATTTTTCAACGATACCTCGATGTTGGCAACCCTATCACCGTCTAGGCGAAGGCGACATGATAACTAGAGTGTGGCAATTTAAAATTAGCTTTGGTGGTATTTTTTTTTTAAATTTCTTTTAGTCCCAGATCTAAAAAATAACGACTGTAACCTTTTCATATGGAAATATTGCTTATTGTTTAAATCACGTAAATTACTTAAAAATAGAAAAGAAAATGAAGAATTCAACACTTTGGACGATGAAGAGTTAGGATTGACCACGCTCTAGTTATTAAGTCGCTCCAGTCTAGGCTAGACTTAATATTGTAAATATAATATACTATTTAGTTTTGTAAATATTAAAAATCATAATAGGAGCCTAAAAAAGCTCCTGATATGAATTTTAATTTCAAGAATACCAATCTTTAGTTTTTAGTTTTCAATCCTGTAAAATTGAATTATAATACTTTTCAGCGTCTCCTACCCTTGATTTCATTCAAAAACATCCATACGTTCAGTTTTTATGGCGTTTTAAAATCGGAGTCCATATTCGGGGACCATACTTTATATCACCATAAAAGTCATAGAATTTTTTTTTTGCTTTTCTCACGTTTTTATAGTAAAATCTATTCGAAATTGTTTCTCTCAATTAGCGTGCAATTAGCAATAATTTTCTTTACCATTGAGAAAGCTTGACAAATCACTTTCATCTCTGCTCCATTTATTAAACAACAAACTGTGAAATATTTCTAAGTGAATTTGGCTGACTGTCAAATAGTTTTTCACTTACCACAAAAGAAATCGAAGAAATCGAACAGAACGGAAATACAAGAAACTAAATTTGAAAGCATTCCATTTGTTGAAATATGGAGTCATTGGTTTACAATTTGTAAACGCAATTAGAATGCAAATTATCTGTTATGATCAGCGCATGACTCTCTTATATAAAATCAACGTTCCTACGCAATTTACACTATATATAACAAATTCAGAAATATCTCGATAACGGTAAAATATATCGATTTACACTAAAAGGTAAATTTATAAAGAGTTTAAATATCTTTAATTTTTTCTTTAAGCTTTTTCCCGAGGAACCGTTCGTTTGCAATCAATTCGCAAAAATCTTTTTTTTTACCTTTTAATGAAAATATCTTGATAACGGTAAAAATAGTAGAAGACAAAATTGTAGAGATCGTTAAGGTGGGTTTAGAAACACGAGCATTTTCATTTTTACTGGCAAAGTGAGTGAAATGCCAGATTTCTTATGACTTTTTCACCAAGTGGGAAAGGAACGGGAAACCACTCAGTAAAAATTTTACTGGAAATTTTGCTTGCATGTAGTGGTTTTACTATCCATAATTTTCGTCGACGATAGGAAAGTTATGGCAGTAAACAACAACAAACACATTGGACTTCCCCGCCCTGCCAGCAAAATGTTACCCCTGAATTATGGGGAATTATGGCAGCCAGCCAAAGTAAGGTTAAGTTCGATGTTTATTTGAAAGCTACGCATTTTAAATGGAAACGGGAGGTGATAATAATTATGTTATTAATTATAACATCACACAAAATGATTTTGTTAGGTGAAATTGAAGTGCTAACAAACGTATTGCTGCGAGAAGGTGATGTGCAGTGACAGTTCGCCATAAAGTGGAAGGGAAAGTACGTGTGAGACACTGATGTGATCGACTTTTTGCGCACGTAAATTTGAATTTCGCTATCCCGCTCACTTTGCCAGTAAAAATGAAAATGCTCGTGTTTCTAAACCCACCTTTATTCTCTTTAATTCGCCTCATACATTAAACTACGAAAACACCGTTAGTTTAGTCGCAAAAAACGGATTTTTATACCCGTATGTTGAAACCAAAGGGTATATTAACTTTGCCTTACCGTTTTTAACGCCAAGATCCCGTCATCACACACAAAAATGAATTACACCAGTGTGTTTAGAATGATAAAAATAATTAATTTTTGCATGTCCGTCTGTCTGTCTGTGGCACGGATTGCGGGCGCAGTACCCCCCAAAAGAATGAAAACGTTTTTTGCGAATATCTCAAAAACGGGTTTCTTTTTGAAAAGTTTGACTTCAAAGAGGAATTTTGATACAACTGTTCGAATTTTGATACGAATATCACCATACGGGTTTTCAATAATTGCTAGACTGGCAATTATAGCTTTTGTTATGTTTTATTTATTTATTTGGCTTTTCTCGTCCTTTGAGGGACGACAGAGAAATTTTGTACACAGGCTGACAGACTAATGGCGGGTATCACGGAACTTTTAGCAACTACTAAATCGAGTTAACGGACGACTTTCAACCGAAAAGAGCCTACTAACGCCATTTAGTGGCCGCTAAAAGGTACGTGAATCCCGCCATAACATACTGACAGATAGAAAGATACTTTTGTAATAATGCTCCAATCGACTCAGGAGTACTCGGGAAATGTTTTTTACGCAAAATTAAGAGGTCAAAATGTTTCATGAATACAAAACTTTGTTATACTTCGTATAAGAAAGTAAAAATGATCGTCTCGATATGTCGAACGTTCTTTGAAAAAAAAAAACCAAGAGAAATGGAACTGTGCGGTCAATGGACTACATTTCTGTGAGTCTGAGTCATTGTCAAATGGCACAAAAAACGGAAAATGTGTCAAACTGGAGACAAGAATTACAGGAAGATAAACAGAATGGGCTGTTAAAAAAATGTCATACCTTAACCGGTTGAACGGCTTTTTGCGGTCTCGACTATCAACCGAGGATTTTTCATGGGTCAAATTTTGATCAAAAGTCGCGTGTCGCCGCCAAAGAATAATTAATTAATTTCTTTTCGACAGGTAAGATCAAATACGAATGCGATATGTGGTTATTATTTTGTTGTTGTTAGATATGTGAGTTTAAAAAATGTACAGTTAATCTGATCGATTCATTCATAATGACAGGCACGTAGTAGCATTAGTAGAATATAATAAAATATTCAATTATAAAATTAATAAGTTTTTTTTAAAAATATTTTTCATATTAATTTGGTGTCGCTATATTTGAGTGAATTCAGATATTTAAACGTGCAGAAATTTATTCACATTTCTATAATATATTGTTTGATTATTTACTACTAGTTCATTGACTTTTAAAATTATTGAGAGAATTAAAATTCACCGGACAGACAAACTGACGGACATGCGGAAATCAAAATCTTTTGTCACCCCTAACACCCTGGTGTAGTTCATTTATGTGTCGAATAATTGGTTCGATGCGTTACAAACGGTATACTAAATCTAATATACATCTATATGACATATCGTATAGAGTAGTTGCCTAAAAAAACACGACATTTTTTGAGTCAATATCAAAGATATTGAATTTTAGCGAGATGTCCCACTGGCCATCAGCTCCTGCAGCTGACTGATCCCGATATCAGTTGCACATGTAATCCAATGGCGCATGGCACACTGCAAAAAATGTGCAGCTGCATGTATGGGACACACAGCTGACTTTTTTGAACTAACCTAAATGTAGCTGATATCAGGAACATGTCGGGTAGTTTCTAATGTCATTTTTGTTAGATTATTTACAATAAAATGATAATTTTCAATATTTTTTTCGTCTGGCGGTAATAATGGTAATCAGTAGCACTTAATAGACAGGTAGCCTGGCCACTTTCTGGGTTATAGGCTCTCTACTTCATATAATGTTGACTTTAAAATAATTACTAGTTGGGAATGTTCTTCCTCCGAGTCCGACATTTTGACGTTTGAGGTCAGCTGATCCCAGTTCAGTGTGCCACGTCAACTGATCGAATCAGTTCCTGCAGCTGCACGACCTGATGTTGGGATCAGGCAGCTGCAGGTGCTGATTCGCCAATGTGACATCTCCCTTAGGCTATTTTGACGTCACTGATTCGGAGTCGCGCTTTGCATACGCCAGATTCACTCTTCTTCTGGAGATACCAATAAGAAAATATTTTCGATACCAAAAAAGTTGCTTAAAAGATTTTCTTTTCCGTATAGAATGAACCAAAGTCCGATTTAGAATAAAAATATTTTTAATTATATTTTATGCAGGGTGTAGATCTGTGGTTTTATACTTGATGAACTTTTGTGGAACGTTTCACATATATTTGAAGAGATATTATTTTTT
This sequence comes from Chrysopilus asiliformis, assembly GCA_964034945.1. NCBI lineage: Eukaryota > Metazoa > Arthropoda > Insecta > Diptera > Rhagionidae > Chrysopilus > Chrysopilus asiliformis. The sequence continues at coordinate 92,967,443 of OZ035960.1, read as the reverse complement.
ACATATTTTTTCTGAAACTAAATTTTTCAGAGAAAAGTTTTGTGTTGATCACAACTGATATTATTGTTAAATGTTGTTGCAAGTTGAATTGCAATTGAATTTTTAAATTTTTCCAAAACAAACATTTTTAAAAAAGATTTTCAAACATTTTTAAAAACGCTTTGTGGGAAAACCATAAGAGCCCCAGTTTTTCGTCTTCAATTAACTGATTAAATTTTTTAGATATTTAAAAAAAACTTTCCTTATTCGTCCAAATCCCGCTTAAAATTATAAGCGGTTTCATAAAAAATTTAAAAAACTGCGAAGTTATTTTATTTTGAATTTATTTTTATTTCATTTCAGATCCGATATTGACACTCTGCAATTTCAATTGACTTACGACATCCCTCACATCCGGGCAAAAGCCCAATATCGATCCAGTGGCGTTTTGATTCTGGTTCGAGCCTCAGGCGCTGGAGACTACTGGGGCGAATACGGTATGAAAAATTCTCTTTCTTTGATTTAAGCTAAATTTTTACCGAATTGAAATTTTTAGATGGTGTTAAGGCAAAAATTTACTTCAAGGCATCACCAAAAGTCCGAAGCAATGGCTACACTTATCTTCAGGTCGATCAAGTGAAAATGGACTTCAGTGTGAAAGAAATTCGAATGGGAGTTGAAAATATCGCCAACGGAAATTCTGTCATACGTAATTTTTCTTGTCAAATAGTTTTCCAAATACTATATTTCAATTTTACAGAAGCTGCACTGAATTTATTCATCAACAGTAATGCCCAAGAACTTCTAAAAGAAATGAAACCCTCGCTACGAAGTAAATTAACGCTAGTTATTCGAACTTTTATGGAGAGGCTATTCGATAAAGTTCCATTAGAACAGTGGCTTTATTAGTTTTAAGTTGAAATATATTCTTTAATTAAGATCTCTCTAATTCACACAAAAAATATGTATTCATTTGATATTTATTTTTGTAGTAAATATTTTATTTGTAAGATATGCAGATTTTAAATTTATTTGCTTGTTTTATATTAATTTTTTTTCACCTGCGGCGCATTTTTTTTGCGTCAATCCGGGACAAGGCCAACTAGAGAAAGAGAGGGAGAAAGAGAGTGTGGAGGGGGGGGGGGGGGGGGTGGAGGAGTAAAATAAAACAAGAAAATTCAATACACGATTTTAAAAAAAATTGTCAAAAACATTCAATAAATATGCTCAAGACAATTTTTTTAAACAGAATGCGGCGAATAGATTCAAATCAAGAGTTACATATGTTCAAACGAAAAGTAAATTAATTGTGCTTACTGTTTTACCTTCCATAAATAAAAACAAATTAAATTGGGAAAATTCCAATAAAGAAACTTAAGATAAGTTACAGTTGCCAGGGGCCAATCATCTGTCATATAAAATATTCGAGTTAATTAAAAAAAACCATTTGTGTAGGAGAGGGGGAAAGGAGTGATCCGATTGGATTTCGATGTATGGATGCGTTATGTAAAATCCTATTCTAAATCCACTTTACCTTTATAAACTTTTCAATATTACTTACCGGTTTCGAGAAAATTGCAAAAAACTGTTTCATTTGTATCGGGGAGAGGGGAGTGAATAGTCTGATTTTGCCCGTTCAAGAACTTAGGGTACGTCCATAGTGAACCAGTTTCTCGCTTTCTCGTGCACCAGCTATCCGGCGAGATTTACGCCGGTAATTATAACCAGCGTGAGTCTAGCAGGTGATGGTCATAGTGAATCTCGCGCCTGTATTGCAGATACGATGGTACTTTCACGTCAACAACTGTCAAAACAGGCTTGTAGCTGTTTACCGGCGTTAACAAGAATTAAAAATTGATTCCGGTAAAAGCTGGTAAACACCGGCTGATTCTTATGAAAGCGAGAAGCTGATTCACTATGGACGCGACAATTGAGCCGCTCACTGCACACATCGATTAACTCCACTTTTGAAAAACCTTAAAATTAAGTGTAAAGCACTTCGTATAGTCATAACTTTTTATATTTATAATAATTTTGCTCAATAATAAGGATTCCTGAATAATAAGCGACATGCACATTATTTCATCGCATTTCTCAACTTTTTGTTTTATGGAGTTAGTCAGAGTGTGCAGTGAGCGGCTCAATTCATACTCGGGTTAATTTTTATCCAGCGTAAACCGGCGGCTGGAAAGCACTAAAGCGAGAAGCTGGTTTTATGACCACTATGGACGTACCCTTAGCCTAGCCATTTACGAGAAACGTAACTATACAAAATTTCAAGTCTCTAGCTCAATCCTTTCGAAAGTTATGCTGTTCGGATGGACGGACAAACGGAGGGACAGACAGACGGAGAGATAGACTGACAAATAGACCGAAATAGCGGAAATTAAAATTTTTTGTCGACCCTAACACCTTGGTGTTAATTCATTTTTGTGTCCGATGGTTGGTTCGATACGTTACAAACGGTATACTAAATCTAATATACACATATATGACATTTTATATAGAGTATAAAAATAAGATTTCCCGAAAACTTGTATTAAAATGCTCAAAAATCGTCATTACGGTGTTAGCGGAAGTTTCTGTATTGAAAAATAGTCCCACACCACGATTAAAATATCAACCACTTAACAACGAATTGCTATGTAGTCGCCCAAACAACTTTACAACCGCAGGCGAATTTAACCTCTGGAGCCCAATGAACGCAACGCGAACGCAACTAAAACGCAAAAACTGTCACGCAGCGCAACATTTCAGCGGCAAAGCTCAATGGCATCTCGTGAAGTAGTACAAGTAACATAATATAAAGTGGTATAAAGTTGGCAAAAATTACAAAAATGGATAATTTTAAAGCGATAATTTGCTTTGTTGGTCTTTATCTTTGTTATTTGTATGTTATTGCAGTAAGGCTATCAATTTTTCCTCGAACAACATTTCCCCAACCTCACTTTATGAACTGTCAACACAGAATTGCTGCGGCAAAGTTAGAAGTTTGCAAACTTTTGCGTTGTAGTTGCGTTCACTGCGTTCACTGTGCTCACTTCAAATGATTTCTATTGAACAAACTTGTAAGTGACAGTTTCTGCTTTCGCGTTGCGTTCATTGGGCTCCAGGCATAAAATTGAATACTTGCGTTGAATACCACGCCACGACGTCATATATTTTTTTTACAACTTTGTACTCCTTGGGGATGTGATGACCTTTGACTCTAATAAACCAAGCTGAACAAATTTACTGAACATTTTGGTGCTAGCGCCGCGCCTGATTGAATGCGATGCCCCATTTTTTAAGTTTTTACTAGTTTTTTTGAAATTTTTTTTGCTACGTCTTTACGTTTCTACCAGGTTTTTACGTTTTTTCACAAAACTTTGTGTTTTTGCGTCGTTTTGCACAACACTGTTGTGACACACAGGTTTCTTCACTATCGCCAATAATCTTATTCAAGTTTTTATATAAGAATATTGGCTATTTTTTTATACTAGATTTAAAAAATTGATTGATTTCTAAAGTGTAGACTCTCTTAAAAACTGTTTTTCGGGTACGGTTTTGAATATTTTTATGAAGACATCACTTTATTGATATAGGTATCTAAAAAAAGTAAAATCAAAATCAAAGCAAAAGTATTATTTAGCAATTCATTGTATATTTTTCATCGGAAATTCAAACTTTATTTATTTTTGATTTAAAAACATTCAACTATTCAAATTACATAACTTTGCCAATAAATACTGCAATTCAGCACTACTTGTTATTGATTCACGTTTTTGGTTATGAGGTGGAAGTAAAATTGCTTACTTAAGTAAAATATTTAAAAATGCATTTCATTTCTGTAGAACAAATTTTAGTTTCAGTTTCCAGTAAACCTTAGAACAATTAAGTTGAAAAAGTCTTCAAAAATGTGGTCCTACTATTGTGTGGTTTTTACATTGTTTGGCTTGGGAGGAGCCCAACAAAGTGCTATTCGTAAGTAAATTTAAGTTCAGTGCAAAAATTCAGTAACATTTTTTTGTTGTTGTTTAGCGTCATATTTGAAAATCTGCCATCAGAGTGATAAAAATCTAGAGGAATGCATAAAAAAATCTATCGAAGTGATTCGCCCCAAATTGGCAGCAGGAATTCCAGAACTTTTCATTCCAGCTGCGGAACCTTTCCAGGTTCCCGAATTCAAACTCGAGCGGAGCTCTGGACCGATTTCGATTAAATCCACTTTCAAAGATATTCTAGTGACTGGCTTGTCGCAATTTGCGACCAGAAGTGTTCGAATTGATTTGGAGAAAAATAAATTCCGACTGAAATTATGGTTCCCTGAGATGCACTTTTCCGGAAAATATTCTATCACTGGAAAAATTATGCTAATGCCGCTGCGGGGCCAGGGCGGTTTCACTGGAAATTTTAGTAATTTAAAAACATTTATTTTAATTTGATAAACTTTTTTCATTGAATTTGCAATTTCACAGCTGATATTGACGCCACTGTGTTTCTGGTGACGGACAGAGTAAACAAAAATGGCCGAGTTCATCTTCAAATCCAGGAAGTCGCTGCCAAATTTAATGTTGGCGATTCTAAAATAAAATTGGAAAATCTATTCAATGGCGATAAGGAATTGGGAGCGGCTGTGAATAAATTTTTAAATGACAATTGGAAATCCGTAGCTGCCGAAGTCAGGCCGGCCATTGAGAAGACGATCTCGGAAATGTTGTACACGATTAGCACGAAATTATTTGATGAGTTCACGTTTGATCAGCTGTTGCCAGAGTGAAGAAAATTTTTAAATTTTGGTTGCCACTTTTGTTCGTCAAGAATTTTTTTTTATTATTAAAAAGATTATTCGTAAAACACACATTTAAAAAAAAACAGTTTTCCTTATTTTTTTTTCTTTTAAAAAAATCGCAGTTCAGTTCTTTCAATCAAGATTAGTGCTTTCCTAGTAATAAATAAAAATTCAAAGATGTTTGTAGTGTCAGCGGTTTTACGCGACAAACAGCCTTCAATTTACTGTACATAAACCGTTTCAGATCGGTTTCGAAAATCGTCGCAGTGAAAATCAACATATAAATGTACTCGCCAGAGGGCGGAAAGAGTTACACCAAGAAATTTACTTTCCTCTTCTACAGAGGGAAAGTATTGTATTCATGACGGAGACCGATTAGAAAATTTCTGATCAGTACGAAATCCGTTTCAGACAAAATTATGAGGATGTCCGTGCATCTGTCTGTCTGCCTGTCGGTCTGTCAGTCTGTCAGTCTGTCGGTTTGTCCATCTGTCTGTTGGTCTGTCAGTCTGCCGGTTTGGCGGTCGGTCTGTCTGTCGGTCTGCTTCTCTGTCGGTCTGTCTATTGTACTTATGATAAATAACTCTAGAACGCGTTGACCTAACGACTTGAAATTTTTTGTAAATAAGTTTTGCGAAAATCGTAGTTTCTATTAACTTTTGGAAAAGTAAAGGTAGCTATAACTGGTACCTGCCATACAATTTTTTTTGGGGAAATACAGTTTTCCGAAAATTTCTCCAAACCTATGCGTTTTTAGGAAAAAAATGATTATAACAAAATTTAAAGGATGCAAAATTTTCTAAATTTTTTGCTGTAGCGATTTTTTAACGGTTCTCAAGATATGGGAATAAAATCAAGTTTTTTGAAAATATCTCGAAAATTGTGCGCTTTTGGAAAAAAAATTGACACAACAAAATTCAAAGCAAATAAAATTTCCTGCACTTTTTTCTTTACGTATCTTTAACGGTTCTCGAGATATTTGAATAAAATATTTTTTCCGAAACTAAATATTGCAGAGGACAGTTTTATGTTGACCACAACTGATATTTTGATACGGAACCACTGGCGTAGTAAAGGTTGGCGATGCCCCGGATATTACAATTCAAAGCTTGAAAGGTTTCCCCAGAAAAATAAAATAAAAAAAAACTTTTTGTGTTTTAACAACACTTTTTTTCTAGAATGGACTGAATTTTTCCCCTCCAAAAAATTGGCCACTCTACACGCCACTATACGTGTACCTGTACGTGAGTCAAATTCTTCCAGTGTGGCGTGGTAGCGTCGTCAGTCTGTTTGTTTATCTGCCTGTTTATCTGTCTGTTTGTCTGCCTAAAAACACCTTTTTTGGACAATTTTTCCTGCACTATAAATACTTTACACACATTAGTTACTCAAATCAAATTCACTAAATTCCAATGATGATGCGATGTTGGCTAAGAAAATTAAAAATCCAAATATTTGATACATTTTTGGTGTTTTAATTGTTACTAATAATTTTGAACTTTCCAAGGCGAAACGAACCTGTCCATTAAACTGGAAAACAATAACTGCTCCAAATAAATTAATATTTAAAAATTCTTTGGAATGCAACGATTATCGCGTTTTATTATCATTCCAAAAATTAAAAAAAAAATAAGAAAACCAACAATTCGCCCACACAAATATTTTCAACTGTTATCTATCATTTTTAAAAGCGTTTATTTAGCTTGCCTTCGTATCTGTTGGTCTGTCAGGGTCAAATTTGCAATCCAATTTTGACCCATTTCCACTCATCCGATTGATTTGAAATTTTGCACATATACGTAAGTCCGATGACAGTACAATATTTTCTCTACTTCGTTTTTGTAAGGAAAAGGAAAGGTCCTCTAAGGACAACATGATTATCTTTTTTTCTCAAATTCTGGGGGTTTTTGGGGTCGCTAAGTCCGATCTTGTTGTTGGATAACGGAAGGCCGGTAAGGATAACGACAGGTCCTGTTAGGACAACGTGACTATCCTTTTCCCAAAATTTTCCGGAAAAAACCTATTCTGCGAGTTTTTTGTGTCGCTGAGTCTAATTCTGGAGTCAGAAAGCCCGTAAGGATAACGGTAGGTCTTTTAAGGATAACGTGATTATCCTTTTTCTCAATTTTTTGGGAAAAATCTCATCTTGGGGTTTTTGGGGTCGCTGATAAGGGAATGTCCTGTTAGGATAATGTGATTATCATTTTCATTTTTTATTTTTCGTCATAGTAATCAATCACGATATGACAAAAAAGGATAAAATAAAAAAAAATCAAACAAAAAAAACTTTTTTTTTCAAAAAGCTTTTATTTAAAAAAATGTGCTAAAAAGGGGAAAAAATTGTTTTGGGCACCTTGTATCAGAAATAAAAACGAGATAAAGCAAAAAAAATAAAATACATATTTATCTCGCTTTCATTTCTGATACACAGTTCCCAAAAAATTGTTTTCTCCTTTTTAGTGCATTTTTAGTGCCTTTTTTATGCGACAGCAAAAACAAGAATGCTGTCGTGTGATTGAATTGACGACATCGAGAATTTTGAATTTTTTGTTTCCAAACCGGTTTGCATCTCTGACTTTTCTTAATGGTTTTCTGCCTTTTATTAAGGGTAATTTTTTAGTACATCCTCTAGGGTACTAAAAAATTCGCTGGGAAATCATATCTGTCTGGGAAATCATATTTACATCCTGTTGGATGCTATAGCTCACTGTGGAGGTCCAAACAAATTTAGAAAAAAAAAATACTTTTTCGATATTTTAAATTGTGAAGTAACAAAAAATCATTTTACGAATTTGAATTTTATTTGTATAAAATCATATTTAGAAAATTAAAACTGTTACAAATACATATATGTTAGAGTAAATATTTTTGTTAGATTTAGTTGAAAAGTAATTCTTTTAATCCTCTTTTAATTTCACCGGGAATTTTTCCTCGACGGAAATAGAAAAACATTTCTCCTGTTTCGAAGTCCGGTGTGTTATCGATAATTGACTCTAATTTCGATCCTAAATCAGATTTATTTTTGTCTTCGTCCTTGAAACAGCTTCGATGATTTGAAATATTTTCATTACAGTCGACACATTTAATACCAAAGCGTTGAGAATCTTCTGGCGGTTTTGCAATTTGATGGGGTAAAGCGATATTTTGGGGCAAGAAAAATCTAGCCAAATCTTCAATGAAAGTGCAGTTCCAGTCATTTTCGTCAAGTCCGACTTCCTGTAGCTCAGGGAAACCGGCATTTTTTAAGTAATTGATGTCAATGTGAGTTAGATTATTGCCTGCAATATAGAGTTTCTCCAATGCGGACTGGCCCAGAAGATTTATGTCAATCTCTCCAAAATGATTATAAGACAAATCTAAAGATCGTAGTATATGATACTTCCGTGTGCATTTCCGATCATCTCTTAATAGTCGCAAAACATAATTCCCGTTTACGTGATCTTCAAATGCGCTGGACATATTTAAATTCACGATATTGCAGAGATTTCGTAGGACACCAACATTGTTGATTTTATTGTTTGCGATGTTCAGATTTCTTAAAAAATGGTTTAATCTGAAAATTTCCGGTTCCAAGTGAGTAATGTTGTTATTTGATAAATCAAGTGATTTTATACTATAGAACGAAGAAAATTTTTTTGCAATAAGTTCGGACCATTCAATTGAGTTTGGATTTAACACTTCCAAATATTCGGGAGATGAAATGAAATATTTAAATTGATTATTGGAAATGTCGAGGATTTCAAATTTGCTGGTTTCGAAAGCATTTATTTCAATTGTGTCCAGTAAATTGTAACTCAAGTTCAATAATCCATTGCCATAATCGTTTTTTTTAATTATTTTTAATTTATTATGCGAAAGATTTATGTATTTTATTTTTTTATAGCCAAATTCATCAACCGGTAGAACATTGTTTTCAAATATGGACAAATTATTCCACGATAAATTTATATCTTCTATTGCATGGTTATAATAAAATGTACCGGGTTTCATTTCCTCGATATGATTTCCCTGTAGATTTAAAACTTTTAGATTCCGCAAAACACTGAATGCATTACTCTTCACTTCCTTAATTTGGTTATTTTCCAAATATAAGACTTTAAGACTTAGAATATTTTCAAATACGTTGTCTGACAAGTTCGCTATGAAATTCCTGCTGAGGTCGAGTGTTGTAAGCGAATATAAACCATAAAATGAGGAACTTGTTATGTTTTTAATTTTATTATTCGACAAATGCAGTTCAGCTAGTTGTGATTGCATATTAAAAATGTTATCTGGGATATCCTCTATTAAATTGTGATTCAAATTAATTTGATAAAGATTGTTCAATGATGAAAATGTGTCCGGCTTGATCATTTTCACACCACTATTTTTAATATTTAGATAACGAAAACCACTTATAGCGAAAAAACTTAAAACTGGTATACGAGAGCTCTCAATTGACAGTGTAGAGCCAGAATTTGGTCCTTTAATCTTCTCAACATCCGGTATATCAATATTTTTACAGGAAATCGTATCTGAATTTATAACACAAACATCACGTAAATCAAAATCGGTACAAAGCGATGATTTAATAAAGATAACAAAAATCGAAATTTTATAAACAGCAGTACTAATTTTTTGAAACATTTTTAATTTGCGTTTGAATTTCCGACTCAATTACGATTAGTTTAGCTCGACGAGTCACAGCGAACTGATCCTGTGGGAAATTAAAACTTAATCTCATGGCTAGCTTTCTACACGATTTTCTCAGAAAAGTTCTTCTCTCATAAATGTGAATGCCCCAAAGTTATTCGAAATTTAAAAATGAATTGCATTTACAATTTTCTACTTGGTCAGCAGATTGAAGTCAAAAAGTCCCACAAGTTTTGTAAAATGAACCACAAAACATGTAAGCGAAATTCCTATAGCCGAATGATGATTTATTTACTTTTAATGGTGAATATTGCATATTCGGTAGGTATTGTGGAAGAATTTCAGTTCGGATAAGTTGAAATATCTGTTAGAACCTTTTAATGGTAATAGCAACATTATTCAATGCTTTACTAAGCATTGCAAGTCTTTGTCACATGAAATGTCAATTCTGGCGTGCATTTACTATATAGTGCGAAATTGCTATAGCCGACAACCAAAAACTATTAAAAAAAATTAAAGAAAAATATTTATTTCTGTTGATATCTTTTTGAACTCGTTATTTGGACTGTTTTCCGCAATGAGGACTGTATTTCTATATTTAAGCGCAAGAATTAACTTATAAATAGCGGGTTTTTCATAAGAATGCCTATGGGGACGTTTTTGACCATTGTGGAGAAAGCAAAAATTGATTGTTTTCACGAAGCTGGTTACAGTAATGTTAAAATTGTAAAAAACATTAACCGAAGTTAGAAAATAATCAAAAATTATTTGAAATTGCGACAAACGTATGGGAAAAGGGTCAAAAATAGAGGAAACACAAAACTGACTAAACGGCAAAGGGTTAAAATTGTCCATGAAGCGACCACAAACCGATTAAAAGCTGCTTAGGTCGTGTCAAAACTATGATTACCTGTCACCAAAAGACGCGTGCAACTAATTTAAAAATCAACAGGACACCTGGTATCCAAAAAAGCAGCGAAAAAGCCACCGCTTTCACAGACTCATCGAGGCGCAAGATTGGATTTTGCCAAACAGCATATGGTATGGACATCAAAATGGTGAAATGTTATCTTTTCTGATGAAAAAAAGTTCAATCTTGATGGTTCCGATGGATTTGCTTGCTACTGGCATGATCTGAAGAAAGAAACCGCGCTTCGAAAGAGGCAAAACTTTGGTGGAGGAAGTTTAATGATTTGGGCCGCATTTTCTCATCACAGTAAAACCCCAGTGTGCTTCATTGGGACTCGAACCAATTCCGAGGATTATCAGGAATTGTTGGAGGGTGTGTTAATCCCTTATCTTGAAGATAATTTGGTGATGCAGCCAATTTTCAACAAGATAACGCAGCTGTCCATGTCTTCAAATCATCAAAACCATGGTTTGAAGGTAAAAATTTGCCCCTTTTAGACTGACCAGCCAGGAGTCCGGATCTAAACCCCATAGAAAATTTATGGGGCATTCTGGCACGAAGAGGTTATGCTAATGGTAGACAATTTGAGTCAGCTCACTCACTCAGAGCGAGTGTTATTGAAGAATGGCGCAATTTTGAGACCAATTTGCTCCAAAATTTAATTAACTCCATGTCTGACCGAATTTTTAGCGTGATACAAAATAATATTGAAATATTGAAGTATTGAGATGATTGGAAGGTAAATTTATATCATACAACGTTTGATTTAGGTTGAATTTTACTAATAAAAAACATTCGGCTATAGGAATTTCGCCTACAAATTTCGGGTTTTCATGTCCAGCCACTTCGAAGTTTTATAAATTTATAGCAACAAAAAATGAATTGTAATATTTTGTTGTCATTTAATGAATTATGGTGTTTTTTTTAAATATATTATGTTTTTTCATGAAAAAATGATGATTTTTACCATTCGGCTATAGGAATTTCGCTTACTGTATCAAATTTATCACATACCCACTGTTATTAGCAAATAAGTCTAAAGCGGCAAATAAACGATGCGACGGTTGTACCGATGTTGTCCCAATTTTTCATGCTACGGTTGTATAGTCTGTGTGTTTTGAACCAACGCACAATGGTTCCGCTCATAGGTCATAGGATCCAAAAAGCGATGTCTGAAATTACTTACAATTATCTATACTACATGGGGTTATATAAAAAATCCTGGTTTCCTAAAAGTGCATTCACTTTTTTAAAAGCTGTTATTTAGCTTGCCTTCGTGTCTGTCTATTTGTCTGTCAGATTCAAATCTTGTAATCCAATTTTGACCCACTTTCACTCATCCGATTGACTTAAGATACGAAAGTTTGGCATCGTTGATTCTGAATTGAATTTAGTTTTTTGAGAAAAGTCCAAAAAAAAGATTCCATATGAACTGAAAAATTTTATTTGTGTTATTGTGGTGCATATTTCAACCACTTTAGGGTAATTTGATACCGCTTAATCCGAATCTGGAAGTAATTCATTCGTTCTAGTTTTTGCGATTTGACAAAAAGAAGAATTATTGTTATTAAGAACAACCATATAATTAGCAAAAAATCAAATCTCAAAAACTGAACAACGAATTCAGCCAATCTATTTCCAGATTCGAGTTGGGTGGTATTAAATTACTCTAAAATGATTAAATTATCCACGTCAGCAGCAAAAATAAAAAACAATTTTTTTCTGTTTACTGTTATATTTTTTTTGTTGTACTGTAGAGACGCGGTAATTCGAATACCACGCTAATTCGAACAACCATTTTTTATATTGGGTATCTTGTAATTCGAATTGTGGTCGATATATTGGCCTGTGTAATTCGAATTTTTCTGGTCGAGCATGAAAATGGTTTGAATACAATAACTGAGGCATTTACCAGCAAAATTTGCGTGGTGGTATGTACACTGAGCGAAAAAGTCATAGAAAACGCATATGAATTCGTATGTTTCAACTATAAAAGGGCGCCATTGCGCAAAATTGTAAGATTTACATTGAGCAAGGCGCAACACGGCCGCATGGTGAATTCAACATTTTGCCATATGAATTGATACCCATATTGTGCATTTTAAGCAGCAAATATGCGGCGTTTTCTTTCTCCCTCGAATGCTTACTTAACTTGGTGAGTGAACAGAGGTGAACAAATAAAAATGTAAACAGAAAACGAACGAGAAAAATCTAATGGCGATACATTATTGGAAACTTTTTGTGGAGTATTATTTTATAATGGACTTTTCCTCCGATTGCATGTCGTGATTTTAGTTGCAATTAAAAATTTTCGGCAATATTGGATCTGAAATTTAAGCAAATTTTAATGGGCCATCAAATTATTTAGTTTTTAACGAAAAATTTCTTTAATTTTATTTTACAGGTCAAATTTATTTTTTCTTTTGCAATGAAATTTTGATGCCAATAAAATTGTACTGTTTCAAAAATGTCTGCTATACACTTTTTATGCAATTTCCTTCAGTCATTAGCCTGAAATAAGAAATTTAGTTCTCGAAACGAAATCGTTTCCATCAAATGTCAATGGGAAATATGGCGGCTGAAGACATCAACTTTTTTTTCTTTTTACATTTGAAAATGCAAAATTAACCTCACAAAAATACAAAAGTTTGAGTTGAAATGTAAAAAAATTACGTAAAATGCATGATTTTATAGTCGAAAAATGTAAAGTCGAAAAATGTAATTTCGGATTTTATTAACTCACATGTATTAAATGATATGGAAAATTGTAAAATTTACAAATCTTCAATGTAAAATGATATATGATTTATATTATTTTGTATTTTACTCTGGGTTTTTCAATAGTACATATCAATTCATCAACAAACAATGTAAAATTTACCATGAAAACATAGTTTTCCCTGTTTTCATATTAATGTATATGTAAGATCTATAAGTTTATATTGAAAATTGCGTACTTTTCCAATTTGGGGAAAGTTTTTACAATGCGAAGATTTACATTGCATCATTGTAAAAATCGCAATGGGGTATTTCTCTCAGTGTACTGTCATAACTGTACAGGCATTATTTTACAGCCAAAATTTCAAGTTTCTTTAAATGGAATTGAATGTTGTCACATAGGTATATATACTTTTTGAATGCAGGAACATTGTTACTTAATTTTAACTTGAAAGTATATTTTTTTTGCCATTATGACTGTTTTTAATAAACAAAATGTCCTCCATAAAAAAGTATCCAGTAATTCGAAAATCTCCGTGGTTCGAATTAGGTCTGGTTTCTATTGTTTCGAATTATCGAATCTCTACTGTATATGGGTTTAAAAAAACCTTTTTTGGGACTTTTCTTGAAAACTAGAGCCATTCTAGCTAAACCACTTGCAGATTCCGAATTAGCGGTCTCAAATTATCCTAAAAAGATTATAAAATCTTTGGGAACACAAAAAAGTGGTTTTTTGTCATTTATCATAAATTCAGTTTAGTTCCCATAAAAAAAGTTCTACAAAAAAATTAATAAAATTGAACAAAAAGAAAATACAGATAAAAAAAAACTAAAATAGTGAACCTTAACCCATTTAAACCCAAACAGTCGAAAACGAACTTTCAGTTTATTATCCCAAATGGTCGAAAACGAACTTTGTTTGTTTTTCTACGTCCCCCGATTAGCTGTGCTTAGAACACGTTCATGCTTGGTAATATTTCCGAGAAGATTTTGAAAAATTGAAATGCATTTGTTTTGACGCGACAAATTTAGTTTTTGTTTTAATTCAGAGAGGAAGAAGTGTTACGATCTTTACTAATTATTACCGGTACGTAGAATCTTTTATAAATAACATTGAAATAGTATTACAAGTTGTTGTTAAGTTATGAGTGATGGTTATCAAAGGTTCTGTTTCTAAATTATTAAATTAATTAAGACACAGGCACCTATTAAACTTTTTCAGTTCGTTTTCGACCGTTTGGGATAAAGGGTATCCTTTTTTTTACAGGAGAAGTTTATCCGTAGTACATATTCTTGAAGAATTGGAGAACATGGAAATCTCAAATATTCCGGATTGTGTATTTATCGAACCTCCTGATGTTTGAGAAGGGGAAACAGATGAGGATTCAGGTAACAGGTGGTTACAACCTGTTATGGAGTAGCTCGTAAGAAAACAGGTCCCATGCGCAACTCAAAAGTTAGTAAGCCGGTTTTACAAACAGGGCCACATTTAGTTTTGATTGGACAGAAAAGAAGAGCTTGTGGACATTGTAAAAACAAAACCGTAACCAGTTGCCAGACATGTAATGTTCCTCTGCATGCTAAATGCTTTGCTCCATTTCATAATGAGCAGTGAAATCTGCAGTTTACTTACAAATTAAAACGTCTCGAATTTATACTGCTTTTTTATTCTTTTTATATTTAGATATCAATAATGAGTTGTATTTGTTTTACTTTGTTACAATAGTTTTTGTTAATAAATAAGAAAAAATAATTGAAATTGAAAACTTTTACTGTTTACAAAAGTAGACTTATTATCCCAAACGGTCGTTTCCGAACACCCCCCTAATTTCATCCCTATTGATCCGTTTTCTCAAAACGAATTTTTTTCTCGGTTCTTGGCATGCTGTAATTAACATATGAGGTTTATAACAAAATATTCGAAAAAAAAGTTCCGGGAAGATAAGGGGTCTAAAGTTAGCCGAGTTAAGGATCCAAATGGGTTAAGTTAAAGAATCAATAAAAAACTTTAAAGAACAAAAAATCTTGCAAATCTTGCAAATTTTTTGTTGATTAAAAAAAATTTCCCCAACAAAAACGACATTTTTTGTGACAATAGTTGCGTTTTTTTAATGTTCCAGAACATAGAACATTAAAAAAACGCAACTAATATTAAATATGATGAATTTTTGGGCTATTTTGACGTCGCTGACTCGGACTTTGCTTTCGCCAGATTCACTCTACTTCTGGAGATACCAAAAAGAAAATATTTTCGATACCAAAATAATTGGTTTAGTTTTTTTTCGTATTTTCAGAAATAGAGTGAATTAAAGTCCGATTTAGAATCAAAATATGATTAAAAATACTACACAAATATTTTTAATAATATGTTATGCAGGTGGTAGGTCTGTGGGTTTAAGCTGGTCCCACAATTGAAGCGGTGCGGCATTTCGGTCATTTTTAAACCGAAATTACGCGGCGCGGTTGCAGCTCAATTTGTGTTCTCATAACCTAAAAATCGCAGAAAATTTGAAGATTATTAATTTTTGCGTTTCATTTTCCGTTTCGAATGCGTTTTCAAAGTTCTTTTCCATCTTTTTACTTGATAAAAATATTTGCAACAACACTCAGAAAACATAAACAACTGTCACCGCTTCCAACCGCGTCTGAAAGTAGAAACTAGACCTACTCTTCGCGGTGCCGCGCGGTTGCCGTGCGGCTGCCGCGTTTGATCACCGCGCAATTATAAACCAACTCATATAAACCTATAGTTTCTACTACCATCTGTCACCGCGCCGCGCCGCTTTGCGCGTAATTGTGGGACAAGCTTAATACTTGCTGAACTTTTGTGGAACGTTTCACAAAAAAAAATAATGAAAAATAAAATAAAGCAAAAATAAATAGCGAAAAAAAGAAATATTTTTTTTCCGATTTTCGTTATTGTATCGGAGTTAAATTTCTATAACGTTATAACGAAGAAAAAGCAACATCGTTATTTTTATTTAGTTACGTTACGATAACGTTTCCCATCCCTGCAAAAAAAAAACTAATGAGAAATATTCAAAACTTTTTGTTGATAAAATCGATTGCTTAATCTGGCAATGCTTCCCATTCGAGAATGATCCTGTTGTACAGTTAGTGTTATATGAAACCGATTCTCAAGTGGAAATTCTTTTTTTCTTGGATACCCTAGAAATAGGCGAGCTCAGCATTTCAATCTTGCATAGAGCCATAACTGTGCTTGTTCGATGACCAGTTCAGTCGCTAACCTCGATATCCCACGATAAAGACGAACAAAAAATTAGAAGCCGCGTAAGTTCGTTTTTTAAATAAGTTTTTCTCTGATAATTTAACTCTGATTTGGCAAAAAAAAAATTTTTTGGGACATAACGACGAACAAAAAGTTGAAGCGTGAAAAAATTTAAGCGAATTGAGATTAACTGTTGCCGTTTTAACTCATTTCGCTTTCTTAGACGAAATTCTTGCTCAATCTTTGACTGCATTTCGTTGAATTATTAACTCGAATTATGTTGAAATGTTTTAAAATTATTCGGTTTTATCTCATTTACGTGGGAGATTTGCTGTAAGACATTGAAATTTCACTATAAAACAAAAACGAACTCATGTTCTCCAGACAATTTGCGGGTTGGAGGGGGCGCTGCGGAGTCCAAAATGCCGGTGCATTTTGAATGACATTTTGTGGCGTCAAATGCATAACAACTTGTAGCTCAACTGACAACAACTTTAGTGCTAGAGAGAGTGCTCACAGAAGGCAAACAAAGAAAACTTCAATAACCATAAACACTGCAGGTAAAAACATAAACTCAAAAAAAATACTGACTGGAGGTTTCATGAGGAGAAATTTCGATATGTGACAAAATAATATTGAGATGTAAAGAAAATCTTAAAAAGTGCAATTAATTTACATCTCATGTGCTGCAAAATAACTTACAACATTTTTGACTTTTTCAATTTACCCAAATTAAACTCACGTGCTTTAAAAACATGAACTGTTAAGTCGCATTTATGCTAAGTGAAAGCATTTCTCATAGACAAAATCATAGCGTTTTTAATCACTGCAAAAATCATTTTCCTTTCAATTGGAGGAAAATATTCACAAACCGAAAAATTTGCATAAAAATATGCTGAATATTAGATGGAAATAGCGTTTTTCAAGTAGTCGGCAATAACAGCATAAAATCCGTGCAACAAATGTGAAAAAGGGGTTAGGAAAAACGAGGACGGGGGATATTTTCAAACAGCAAAATGATGGCGTTTTTTTATGGACAACTAAAGGCTGGGTCACACTAGGGCGTGAAGTATCGTTACATATCTGTGATGAAAAGGCATAACATCTTAAGTCGATTTTCAGGCGAAGCCAAAGTGATCTGTCTGGAAATGCCAATACAGATCAGATTAGCTTTGCCTGAAAATCGAATTAAGTTAATTCAACGTATTAACACAAATATAAACCAGCCGACTAGCCAGCAGTTTTTGCTTTCTTATACAGAGTATAATACAGTATTGTGTTTGTTAAAAATTTGGACTTAACCAATTAACGTCCGCCGTAGTTAAATGAGTACACCGAATATATGCTGATAATAAGTTAAAGTAGCTTAAACGCGAGAATACAATTGGCCTGACAAAATATTTACGGCGACAGATTACGGCGACAAAGTTGCGCTCCACATATAATTGCGTACAATTTGTTGTTCCAAACGTCATTTGCTTTTCATTTGATTTTGATAATGGGACGGTGAGGCACATATAACATTTTTTTTTACAAATTATCATACAGAATAGGAATCTGAATGTAAGCGACACAGCATACGCGCTATATTTTTTCTAATACTTCATTTAAGTGACGAAATTTAGATTTTGTGATGTCCCCATATGAGCAAACCACTAAATATTTTAAACACAAAAACCAATTTATTCTTAGAAAATAAACAATATAAAAGTAATAATGATATTCTGTGAATGTATATTGTTATTGATATTCAGTTAATGGATTCTGATAGATAATTTTGTGCTGAAAAACATTGCCGAACAATGTATATGTCTCACCCGGCCTTTACACGCGACTGTAAAGTCTGTCAGTAGCACAGATTCCAAATGTCAAACTACTGACAACGAATTAGAAGACATTTAGCGAACTGGCAGTCAGTTCATTTTCAAAATGACTTTGTTTATAACACAGCTACAGTCCCTCGTATTCCAGAGGCATGAATTTTGCTCGTATGCTTCATTATTTTAATTATCTCGTTTCTAGTTAATCTTCTTTTGCCAGTCTGAGAGTTCTAAAAGTTAAAAAAATTAATTTAAAAAAGTGGATTCATAATAACTTAATAGATTTACCTCAAATTCTTCATTTTCCGCCATCTTAAAAGTATGAAATGTCAAATTACTGGCATGTCTGTACTGACTACAAAAAAGTCCCGTCAGTACAGATTTGTCAGTGCCAGTAAGCATTTACACGAGACTGTGTCAGCTCTACTGTCGCGTGTAAAGGCCCTGTAATGGTGGATCTCCATTGCTGAAGCATTCGGCGTGTGCAAAAATATAGAGACACACTTACGTAAAAAGGTCTTCGTAAAAAAGAGAGAGAACAACGTGTGCAAAAAAATGCAATACGTCGCCAGATGTCGCATTAGTAGTTTTTTTTATAGGATGCACACGTCGCCAGATGTCGCGTTTGTAGATGAAGTTGAACGACTTTAACTTTTCCTATAAAGATCGTGTGCAATTATAAAATTTAACTCACACATTCTCCGTAAACAAATAGTGAGGTCCAATACATTTAAGTTGTGTTTTGACATTTCTTGTTTGACTGCTGTAAAATTACGCATAGTGGTTCGCGAATCACTACTTGCTTCTCAATTAATGGCCCAACCATTTGGAGAAGCTCTTCAAATTGTGTGGCCGTCATTCGCAAATATTTGCAGAAGAAACTCGGATCGCGTATACAACGTAATGCTCCAAAAACGCTCACAAATGCCCCATTTATGTCCCGATCCTTGTAATATTCATGAACCTAGAACTTTCTCTTTTTTTTCCGACACGGTCTTCATTGTCACTGTCACTTGTGCTATCTTCATCGAAAATTATATCGATTAGTAATTTTTTGCTATCCGAATCCATTTTATTACAATATTTAAAGATGATGTCAACTGTCACACGGTTGGGGAATTTTTTTGAAGTCTAGCTAAAGTTTGAAAGTTGAGTGTTGTGGTCATGGAATAAGGTTCAAATTCCTATGACGTATATCCTATAAAACTACCTATAAAAACATCGCGTTCGTCTTCTGTCTTTCCCACTGACAATTACAGAGATTTGTCTCTTTCTATTTATATGCAATTTTTTGCACACGTCGAATGCTTCTGTAATGGAGATCCACTTGAACTCGTAAATGTTTTTAAGTAACCCGGCCCTTACACGCGTCTGTAGAGCTGACACAGTCGCTGACACAGTCTCGTGTAAATGCACTGTCTGCCAGTTCGCTAAATGTCTTTTAATTCGTTGTCAGTAATTTGACATTTGAAGTTTGTGCTACTGACAGACTTTACAGCCGCGTGTAAAGGCCGGGTAATTGATCCTTAAAGAATTTATCATTCAAAAATTCAAGAAATTTCTATTATCGTAGAAGGGTGGTTTTTTAGCTAATTTTAAAGGTTATGAGCTCTTTTATTATTCAAAAATATCAACATAAATATTTCCCCCAAAAGGACTATAAGGATGATGGAAAAGTCCTTTTTTCGATTTAATTGCCTTATAACTACTAAATACCTACAAAATACCTCGACTTATGCAAAAATGCTCTCAGATCAAATTGTAATACATTCAATTTACTGTTGGGAGTACAAATGGAAAATGGACGTTTTTCTCGAAATTTGATGCTTTTTGTGGAAAAATGCTTACATATTTATCTTCGAAATATTGTCCATTACTAGCCACTACTTTTTCCCATCTTTCTGGCAGCATAATAATTCCGCGTAGAAAAAACTGCTCGTCTCTTGAAGCGTTCCATAGATCGACCCAATTTTTAGTCTCTCCGTAAGAACGTCTTCCGTGCTCGGCTAGGCCATGCGTTATCGATCGGAACAGGTGGTAGTCGAAAGGGGCGATGTCTGGAGAATACGGTGGGTGTGGTAGGGCGTCCCAATTCCATGTTATAACGACATTAGCAACATGTAGCCGAGCGCTGTCGTGCTGCAAAATCGCTTTGCTCGAATTGTGGCCATTTTTCCTTCAATGCTCGGCTCAAACATATTAGTTGTGTTTAGTAGCGAGCTCCTGTGGTGGTTTCACTCGGTTGCAACTGATCATAATTTTTCACCGGGCCGGGACGCTCCTCATCTTCCATGCGATTTGTAGCGTTGAAACCATTTGCGACACGTTCTTTCACTAATATAAGCCTCACCATAAGTTTCTACAATCATTCGACGCGCCATACACGCTCAATATCTTCTTAAACATCATTTTTTAATAGAAGAATCTAAAAGGGGGCGAGTTAACTCATTTTTTGTCTATTACGTTAATTCATTTTCCAAATAAATTAACATATAAGATACGTTATTTCATTTCTTTGTCTACATGTTAATTCATTTTCTTGTCTATACGTGAATTCACCATACGTTAATTTGGGCCCCCGTTTTTTAGTAATGAAATCTGCCATTATTTTTATATTATGATTTTTATTAATTTGTGATCGACCGTATTTTTATATTTTATTAATTATAAATTATGAGCCCGCTTCAAATAATTAATAAAATTATGATTTTTTTATTGCCATCAACTCGGCTCTGATTGGTTAATTAAAAAATTGGTTAATCATGAGATAAAAACCCTCAAATGAAGAAGACCAGTAAAACACTAAAATTTTTAAAATCGACGAAACCTTTTATGGAGGTTTATTAACTGGGCACATTTTTTATTAACTGGGATGATTTTTGACGATTTTCGGACTGAATATTGACGTTTTCTGAGTCTGGCAACACTACACCAGGCCTCAAGTGGCGTATCCTTACCCCTCTGGCAACCAAAATTAATGCAAATTCGCTCTGTTGAATAAAATGTGTAAAAGCGAATTTTTACTGAAGTAATTTTATATTATAGTCGAAAATATTTATTCACCAGAGCATTAGCAAAATTATCGGTTCTGAGCTAAGAAATCCTAAATTTAGAACCCCGTTCTGCAACCTTTGCTGATAAAAACGTTTTCTGCTGATCTGGCAAATAACTGTATTTTTGGATGTGATTATGAACACTGGCAAATTATTCTTTCGCATCTTTTTCTTTCGTTCTTTATCTTCGTTTCTTAGAAATTCGATATGAACTTGCTGTCGTCCACTAATTGCCCATGTGAAGTGTGTTTATTTTAATTAAAATTTGATAAACGCAGCAAAAATGATTGAAATAAACAATAAAAGATATCGTTTTAACAAAGTAAGTTCTAACTAGAAAAAAAATCAGTTGTAATAGACACGAAACTTTCCTCTGCAACATTTTGTTTCGAAAAAATATGTAAACAATATATTTTTTCACATATATCGAGAACCGTTAAAGATAGAAAAAAAAACCGATAAAACAAAAAATATAGGAATTTCTATTTCCTTTGAATTTAGTTAATAGCGCATAGTATCCGCGAGTTTTTCAAAAAACTTAATTTTTGTCAAAGATCTTGAGAACCGTTAGCGAAATGAAAAAGTCGGTAAAGTAAAAATGTACGCAATTTTATATCGTTTAAATTTTGTTATACTCATTTTTTCCCAAACGCGCATAGGTAGAATTTTCAAAACCCTGTATTTTTTCAACAGAATTGTATGGGGGGCACCCGTTATAGATAACGTTACTTTTCCAAAAGTTGATAGATAACTGGAGGTCGGTGGTTCAATTCCTGACTGTGGCACACTGCGATGCAAGTCCAAATGAGTAGTGATAGTTGCCGCTTGGTGTTAACGATATCATTGGTCTAGACTAGACTGCTACATTCAGAAAAATTGAGGCTAACTCGACGACCTACATACGGCGTAATTGGCCTCGGGCAGGCGCGCGTTCGCCTGCATGTGGGCAAGTAAAACTGAGTTGACCTGTGGTCGGAGAAATTCTGAAATTAAGCCACCAGCAGGTGAAGTAGGGCATTGGTAGCTGCACGAGTTGACCTTAGATAGGTTAACTCTGACCGCTAGCTGGCTTACAGAAGCCTCTGTAAGGTTAACCTGACAAAAAGTTGACCTGGACACTTTTCTGAGTGTATCACGGGGTTTTCTGTTGATGGGTTGCAACGTAAAAAAACCTTACAAATGTTGTAACTCATCCATGGTTCACAATCCATGTAAAACTGTAGGTGCGAAGTAGGGAAGAAATTATTATGAAACCTCAATTGAGGAGACCCAGGCTCTTCGAGAGCTGTAGCGCCGAGGATAATGATGATAGAAAATTGCGATTTTCGTAAAACATTTACAAAAAATTTCAAGGCGTTAGCTCAACACCATCCTGAGCTGTGCTGCGGCATTAAAGAGTCTTCCCCTAAGCTTCAGTTGAAATTATAAAAAACAATACGTTCTCGAGTTTTTTAATATACGTAAAACTGAAAGACCGACAGACTGACAAGGCGACAGACAGACAAATGCACGGGTAATTTTGCCTGAAACGGATTTCGTACTGATCAGAAATTTTCTATCTGTCTCCCGTTCTCGTGTCGTGTTTTCTCCGATATCTTTAGTAAAAACAACGCGTATCTGTTTTACTTTCTTTATTTGTCAGTCTAAACACCTTCTTGCTTACCGTCTTCCAACATTCTGGTCGTCGGCTTGGAACCAAAATTACTACTCTGATTTTGGTTCCCACCTGTAAGAATCTTCAACTCTTACGCGATCGTGTTGCTGTAGCGCTGGCCTCGACACTCGAGCCGGTCTTCGCCATGAATACAATACTTTCCCTCTATGGAGAGAAGGGTAGAAATAGATTATACGATGGTCGGTACAATTGTCGGGCCGATTTGCTATTGCAAGTGATAATTATATAGTGTATGCGCACGGTTGGGCCCCATATCGCACGGTCGTATGTCGCTGAGCCAAAACCTGCGGTCGCATGCGGGAGATTGTATCGATGTCCGTCCGTCTATCTGCCCGTCTATCCACCCGTGAATTTTAAGCTAGAGACTTAAAATTTTGTACAGTTAGGTTTCTCGTAAATGTCTAGGATAAGTTCTTGAACGGCAAAATCGGACCATTCTTTCGCCGTCCCCCATACGAACGAAACAGTTTTTTGCAATTTTCTCGAAAACGGCAATATCAAAAAATTTATAAAGATAAAATGTGTTTACCATAAGATTTTACATAACTTATCTATACATCAAAATTCATTCGGACCACTCCTTTCCCCCTCGAAATTCAATACTTTTTCTATTTTCTCGAAAATGGTGAGTAGTATTGAAAAATTTATAAAGCTAAAATCTATTTAGAATATGATAGCCGTTCATAACCGTTCCATACCTCAAAATCCAATCGGACCATTCCTTTCTCCCTCTCAAGACAAATGGATTTAAAAAAAATCATTTTGTCTCTCATATAGAGTATTTGACGATTGGTCCCTGTCAATTCTGTGGCAACAAGTCATAAGAGCCTAAGTCGATTTTCAGATCAAGATAAAAAGATCTGTATTTACTTTAATAGACAGAGCAATTTGGCTTAGCCTAAAAACAGAGTTATGCCCTTATGACTTGTTGCCACAGAATTGTAGCTTTTCTTATGTTTCTCATAATACATTCAACTTTTGTAAAGAAAAGCCAGTTTGCTAATCACATTAAATTTTATTATATTAATTGGAATAAACATAAATAGTTTTTTTTATTCAGGAAACAATTGCTCATAGGGAAACCGTTCAGCGATTTTATTTCCAATTTCCCGTAGTGCTCGCGCCAGAGATTTCTCAATTAACGGTGCATATTCATCTCTCAAAGTGCCAAAATTCTCATTAATAACAGTATTTACGATATCACCAAGCGATTTATCACCTCCGAAGAGATCGTTCAAATAAATTCGTCCATTTGGGATCTTTACCTTGATGTCCAATTTTTTGACCGTGAAGTGATCGATGCCGTCTTTTGAGAAGCGATCACCACTCAATTTGACGTGACCAGTGATGTCCGCTGTAATGAGAAAAGTAGTTTTTTTTACTAATATAAAATGGAAAACCCCGTTTATAACGACTTGTCGTAATATCCGGCATGATCTTATTAACCAATTAACGCCCGCCGTACTCAAACGAGTACACCGGATATTCTGTGGTAATAAGTTGAAGTCGCTTAAGTCGATTTTGAGGCGAAACCAAACTGATCTGTATTTGCATTTTCAAAGAGATCACTTTGGCTTCGCCTGAAAATCGACTTAAGCTACTTACCACAGAGCACAATTTTTTTTCCAGAACTTTCTTTTTATTTTGTTTTTTGTTTATAAGATAAATTGGTTTCTGTATTAAAAATATTCAGTGCTTTTCTCATGGGGATTAAATTTAACAAAATCTTACTGAAATTAGCAACGAATTTTCCAGATCCTTTCAAAGGAATGCTAAGTAGCTGCCCATTAATATTATAATCTCCTCCAACACGGACTTTTGGTAAAAATAACTCGATTTTGTACAGTTTTCCGTAGTCAATAACCCTGTCAAATGAAATTTTTAGAGTTTTTTATAGAAAAATATATTTTTTTTTTCACTCACTCTAATTTTTTTAACTGGAACAGTCCAAGATCATAGGCTCGAATATTTTTTGTGTTAACCGATAAACCTCCAGACTCTTTGCCATCGATTAATTTGAGATCATTTAACTGAAGCGGATTGATCGATGGAACATCCAAGTCTGGAATTCCCTTCACCAAATGTGGTCGAAGATTTTCAATCGATTTGATCATGCAATCATTTAACCGTGGATCACTTTTATGGCAGACTTGAATGTAATTAGCTGCAAGTACAAGGAATTTTGTTTTTATGCAATTTTTGATCGTTTTTTTGAATTTCTACTTACGAATTGTTGGTAGTCCTCCCACAGTAGCCAAAAAATGTAAAAACGTGACTGCTAGGAAGCTACTGCCGAACATTTTTGATGCTCTAAAATAAAGAGTAATATTATTATTTTTTTACAGATTTTAAATTCAAAACTAGAGATTTTAAAAACGCCATTTCATTAAATGTGGAATCAACGGTGAATTCCACACCAACTCATACTCGACTTGTATGGAGCTTGGAAGTCACCTCTGTTTTTTTAACTTTTTTCATTTGGATGTTGTTAGGGACTTAAAAAAAAGTTACCCGTATTTTTTTGTTTGCCGGAATAACGTCCGGTAGGCGGAGGGGAGGGGGTCAAAGTCGGCGAAAACTGGAAATCACAAAAACTTTAAAAATTTGTAATTTTTGAACGGCTTTACCGATTGTTATGATATTAAACATTTTGGAAAGGTAATTAAATTACCTTGTCACACAAAAATACTTTTTGACTCCCTCCCCCTCACCGTCATATTGTAAAATTCAATTTCGTGACAAAATTTAAAATATCTCGAGAACGGCATTTTTTTTTCTTTTGAAATTTTTTCTGTAAATACCTACCATTATACCATACAAATTCGCTAAATAAAATTTGGGGGTAAATGCGTTGTTGATTTTTAAAAAAATTTCAAAAAAAATCGAATACAAAATTTTTCATATATGTATTTTACTGATTTTCGATTGGTTTTTATGTTTTATGTACATAATATTATTGCAAAAGTTTCAGGAGATTAAAATTAATTAGAAATTCATTTAAAAGAAAAAGTTTTAAATATATCACCATTAGAAAAAAATTTTACTTTGAAAGAAATTCCGTCTTGAATAAATCTGTGAAAATTTCAAGTTCAATGAAAATGCCATTCGCAATATATATTGAAATCTTCCTTATGATGTAGAATGTTTATGATTTTTTTTTCTTGTTTTGAAATAATCGAACAATTTTTACATGTATTAGGGTCAAGGGGGGTAATTGGAAACGATTTTCACTTTTTTGATATCTTTTCAACTTTGTAATGGTTTTTTTTTAAATTAAATCATTAACAGTGGAGTTTTGATATATTATGTTAAAATTTGTTGTCTATTTATTGCCCATTCCATGTGATTTCAAAATTATAGGTCCTTAATTTTTTACAAAATTGGATGTTTACTTTTACCCCTATATTTTTTTAAAATTTTTGAAAAATGGGGTAAAGGTAAACACCTTTTTTATATCCTTTTTTTATATACGTATCTGCGCAAAATTTCAAGCCTCTAGCTGAATCCGTGCGCCCGCAATCCGCGCCACAGACACACGGACGGACGGACATGCAGAAGTTAATTTTTTTTGTCATTCTAAACATACTGGTATAATTCATTTTTGTGTGTGATGACAGGATCTTGGCGTTACAAACAGTAAGGCAAAGTTAATATACCCTTTGGCTTCACCATACGGGTATAAAAAGGGTGATTACATTTGCCAGAAATTGTTTACATTAACCCCATTATAGTGTTTACATTTGGACATGAGGTTACAAATGAGGGGGTAAATGTAAACAGACAATATTTTTTTACAGTTTGTTTATAGCCAACAATTAACATATATAACCTATCTCCAGCAACTATATTGTTCGTATATTAAGCTAAAACATACATCCTTCTTTTAAAAATCCCTTCAAAATATAATTCTTTTCCCTCTTAGGAAAACTGAAATCACACTAAAAAGAAGAACTTTTTTTGACAGCTCATACACAACGAACCTTCTCTTAGATCTATTGTGCCACGTGTCCGCAGTGAGACAAAAGATCAATTTCCAATATATTGTCTAGATAAGCTAAGAAGGAATAGCAGTTTGGGGACAACCAATAGTGTTTACAATTACCCCTGTTTACATTACCCACTTTGACCCTACATGTCATGATAGTGTGGCAGTGAATTTGTTTAAAGAAAAACAAATCCGTCCATCCGTGCGACGGCATCGGTGGAACAGTGAAAAGAGTGGCCACAAGAGCCAGTTTATCAAAAAAGTACGGCCACACTATAACAACAGCTCAAGATTTGTACAATTAGACAAAAACCCTAAATATACAAACACAGAGAGAATATGAGGTCAAACAACTTCAAAGAAGGTTTGAAAGTGTCAAAACACTTCCAGGATCTCAAAATTTTCACAGATTTATTCAAAACGGAAATTTTCTCAAAGTAAAAAATTTTTCTAATGGTGATATATTTAAAACTTTTTCTTTTAAATGGATTTCTAATTAATTTTAATCTCCTGAAACTTTTGAAATAATATTATGTACATAAAACATAAAAACCAATCGAAAATCAGTAAAATACATATATGAAAAATTTTGTATTCGATTTTTTTTGAAATTTTTTTAAAAATCAACAACGCATTTACCCCCAAATTTTATTTAGCGAATTTGTATGGTATAATGGTAGGTATTTACAGAAAAAATTTCAAAAGAAAAAAAATGCCGTTTTCGAGATATTTTAAATTTTGTCACGAAATTGAATTTTACAATATGACGGTGAGGGGGAGGGAGTCAAAAAATATTTTTTTGTGACAAGGAAATTAATTACCTTTCCAAAATGTCCAATATCATCTCAATCGGAAAAGCCGTTCAAAAGTTACAAATTTTTAAAATTTTTGTGATTTCCAGTTTTCGTCGACTTTGACCCCCTCCCCTCCGCCTACCGAACGTTATTCCGGCAAACAAAAAAATACGGGTAACTTTTTTTTAAGTCCCTAACAACATCCAAATGAAAAAAGTTAAAAAAACAGAGGTGACTTCCAAGCTCCATACAAGTCGAGTATGAGTTGGTGTGGAATTCACCCAACGAAAACATGAGAAAAACTACAATTGCCACAGGCAAATCGTCAAATGCTCTATATTGGCAGTCAAAATTTTTATGAAAAAATACATTTGTGTGGGAAAGGGAGGAAAGATTGGTCCAATTGGGTTTTGATGTATATAAAAGTTATGTAAAATGTTATTTTAAACACATTTTGCCTTTATAATTATTTCGATAAGACTAAGCATTTTTGAGAACAGTGCAAAAAAGGGGGGTGGGGGTGAACAGTGATCTGATTTTCCGTTCAAGAACTTAACCTAGCTAAAGGATAGAGCTAGAGACTTAAAATTTTGTATAATTACGAGAAACGTAATTGTACAAAATTTTAAGTCTCTAGCTCTATCCGTTCGAAATTTATGGTGTTCACAGACGGACAGACAGACAGACGGACGGACATGCGAAAATCAAAATCTGTGGTCATTCCGAACAACCTGTATGGAGAGAAATCCAAATAAGAATATACGAGACGGCGGACTCTTCTGCAATGATTCCCTAAAAATAGAGATATATTCCTATGATTTTAAAAAATTTCCTATTTTTTGGCATGAATTCCACCTTTGTTTGAGTCATGTCCAAAAAATTTCACTGTCCCGTATATTCCTATTTTTTGTAGAAGGGTTGTGGAGTCGGAGTCGGGACAACATTATTGCTTTAAGAGTCGGTGTCGTTCAATCTTCAGAAGAGAGTTTAAGAGTCGCAATCGGAGAAAACTTGTAGGCTCGAACTTCAAACCGCTTTTTTTTACCGCCATTGACCATGCTGTCCTTCTAATTAGATCAAACTTCAGTGTTTTGCAACCAAAATCACTCAGGGTATTCACAGTCGTCTTTTAAATTGCGGGTAAATTTACCGCTCGGTAATTCAGTCAAATTTAACAGATTTTTACCGAGACGGTAACTTGGTTCATGTAAAAATGAATTACCGGATTCGGTAATTGTAGACATGCCTTGAGTCGTGTTTTCCGGCCCGGTTATTCGGTATCAAGAATCAACCGCGGGTGGCGCTAGTAATGTTTTTAGTTGTCAAATTTTCTCGCTGACTTTTTGTTAATATCATCGGACTGATGCAAATTTTTTCAATTTTGATAGCCGTTGCCACAATAGAAATTCAAAAGAATACATCAAACATGGATTCAAAGGTATGTGACATATTTTACAATCAAATTCTCAGTTCATGATTTGGTCACGTATCAAATAAAAGCGCTGTTCTCAAATCTGTGCTGTGGGATGTTCACAGCAGAATATTTTCAGTCTTTTAATATTACCGAAAATACCGAATACCGAAAATTAAAAGAGGATTGTGAATACCCTCAATGTTTAATTTGAGGTTTGAGGTGATTTAATGATTTTTTTAGCCGAAGCAGTCGAATTCGGAGTTCAAGTTAGGCTAGCGTGACCATTTATCCCCCTTTGAGGGGGATTATCCCCTTTTCGGACTTGGCTATTCCCCACATCCCCCTGAAAAATCCAACTTTTTCCAAGATTTGTTTATGAAAGAAACGCAATTTTTCGAGTTTTCGGCTATTGTCGAATACGCGTTCGCTCTGCCAGGAACATCAGCACCAGTCGAACGTGTTTTCTCGGCGATCAATAAAATTTGGACGACGGAAAAGACTCGTTTACAAGGGATCTGCGCAAAATTTCAAGTCTCTAGCTCAATCACGCAATCCGCGCCACAGATAGACGCACATGCAAAAATTAATTATTTTTGAAAATTTCCTGAAAACTATGCGCTTTTGGGAAAAAATAAATATAACCAAATTAAAAGAAAATAAAATTTTGTGCATTTTTTCTCTAACGGTCTTAAAGTATCTTTAACGTTTCTTCAGATATTTCAAAAAACTTATTTTATACATTTTTTTTAAGTTTTCCCGCTCTTGTCGTTTTTAAGATTTTACAACGTTTGAATATTCGCAGGTCACAATTTTTTATGATAGAATTTATAAAAATTTCTTAAACAATATCTATAGTCCTTAATTTTTTGTTAGTTTGGTTTTTTGGAACTTAGTATTATTTAATTTTACACGCAAACTCCAAATGACATCACTTTTTTAAACAAACCAATCTACGTACTCTACCTAACCACAAATCACTGCAAAACTTTCGGTGAATTCTTTTAACGCGCGTACAGAAATAAATCTCAAAGCTACCAACTTTTCACTTTTTCAACTACTTTTAACTTGAGAGTCTTCTCTCCGATCCAGTTTTAATGAAAATTCATGTAACAATGAATTGATCGTAATATTTTTCCGCATTTAATATACTTTTATTGACAATATTTTGTCAACCTTGATTCAACGTAACCTTCAATTTATACCAACTCCAAAATTTATACAATTCCCTCAAAACTTGTAATTAAATTAAAAGAGAGTAACCAAACAGTCATCTCTCAATTAAGCAAATATCTATGATTAAATCTTGTGAGTTGTAATTAATACGAGCAGATTCTGTTAAAAATTGTTACCTTTTAAAATAATATCACTGATCAAATAAACTTAAATAACTGATGATGGCTTACAACAGTCAGCTTCCTTTTATACTCCATTGTAAAATTACTAACGAATATAAATTACGATGATTTTTCGTATTGAATTGCGCAAGGGAAATTCCTTTTGAAAGATATATATTAGAAACATTGCAATTGACAAGAAGCAACTGTGAATTACCCTACATGATGTACACACGTGTTTCAAATAAAAGAATTAGAATTTATTTTTATTTTGGAAATTCCTATTAGAAAATTTTCATACTTGCTCCAGTTGGAGTTTCTTAATTTAATCATTGTAATTGCAGATAGTTTTGAAAAGCTCGCAATAGAACTTTCACAATAAAACAAAGAGATACAAGAATTCTATAAATAATTCAATTACATATATGTTTTTAAATAAATCGTGCTTTGCCGCCTGAGGTGAAATCAGTATTCAAAGTGATTTTTCCGGTTGCATGATTGGAAGAACCCATTCATGGAAAATGAGGAAATTTTACAATTTCGTGTGTTTTTTACATTGTTCGGAAAAGGTTGAACTTATTTTGTAAATTATCATGTGTCAAATACAGGAAGACGAACGGTAATGTATAAAATTAGCTTTAACTTCTTACCTTCCAGTGTACTGTACGTAAGTACATAAAAAAATTTGTGGCGTAAAACAATATTGGAGTTGCATGTTTTTATACCCGTATGGTGAAACCAAAGGGTATATTAACTTTGCCTTACCGTTTGTAACGCCAAGATCCCGTCATCGCACAAAAAAATGAATTACACCAGTGTGTTTAGAATGATAAAAAAAATTGAATTTTGCATGTCCGTCCGTCTGTCCGTCTGTCTGTCCGTCTGTCTGTCCGTCTGTCTGTCCGTCTGTCTGTCTGTCTGTCTGTGGCGCGGATTGCGGGCGCACGGATTGAGACTTGAAAGTTTGCACAGATCCGTTTTTCGTAAAATGCGAGGCTAAGTTCGTTAATGGGCAAAAATGGACCATTAGGGGGGGGTACCCCCCATACGAACGAAAATGATTTTTACGAATATCTCAAAAACGGTGCGCATCTTATCAAAAAAATGCAAGAACTAAAGTTATTTAGGATATGATTCTACATAAAACTCCCATACATCAAAATCCAATTGGAATAAATTTTAAGAAATCTTTTTGGAAAGTTTGACTTCCAAGTGGAATTTTGGTACAACTGTTCGAATTTTGATACAAATATCACCATACGGGTTTTCAATAATTGCCAGATTGGCAATTATAGCTTTTGTTATGTTTATTTAATAAAAAAAATGTTATTTGAATCCTCAGGAACCAACTCTATGAGTTTCAATAATCGCACATACAGGAGGTTAAAACATAAAAAACCTACAATTGCCAGGGGCCAATCGTCAAATGAGGGCAGACAAAATTTTTATTTAAAAAAATCCATTTGTTAGAGAATGGCTGGAAGGAGGAAGGATTCGAATTGATTTTGATGTATGGAACGGGCATGTAAAATGATATTCTAAACATTTCGTTTTAATAAATTTTTCGATACTATGCACCGTTTTCGAGAAAATAAAAAAAAAGTATTTATTTGTATAGGAGAGGTGGAAAGAGTGCTCCAACTGGATTTCGATGTATAGATAAATTATGTAAAATCCTATTCTAAACACATTTTACCTCTTTGAATTTTTCAATATGACTCACCGTTTTCGAGAAAATTGCAAAACTCTGTTTCGATTGTATAGGGGATGAGGAAAGGAAGTGTCCAATTGTATTTTGATGTATGGAAAAGTTATGTAATATCTTATTTTAAACACATTTCGTCTTTATAATTATTTCGATAAGACTAAGCATTTTTGAGAGAAGTACAAAAAAAGGAGGGGGATACGAGTGATCTGATTTTCCCGTTCAAGAACTTAGCGTTCCTATTTATGAGAAACGCAACTACATATAAAACATTTCAAGTCCCTAGCTCGATCTCTTTGAAAGTTATGGTGTTCACGGGCAGACGGATAAACGGACAGACAGACGAACAGACAGACGGACAGACAGACTGACAGACAGACGGACAGACAGACAGGACAGAGGGACAGATAGACGGACAGACAGACGGTCAGAACAGGAAGGACATGCAGAAATCAAAATCTTTTGTCATCCCTTACATAGTTCAATTTTGTGTCCGACGATTGGTTCGATGCGTTACAAACGGTATACTAAATCTAATATACATCTATATGATTTTCATATACACGGAGAGAAATAATATGACATGTTCTTACAAAAAATAGGAATATACGAGACAGTGAAATTTTTTGGAAACGACTCCCAAACAAAGGGTGAATTCAGGCTAAAAACAGGAAATTTTCTCCAAATTTTTAAAGATAATTCCCAATTTTATTGGAGTCATTGCAGCGTTTTACAATTAGTCAGGATGAAGTTTCAGTAACAGTAGGGAAATATTTGCAGCGTGTGCACAACAGCCAGAAATGAAGTCTTTCCTGTCACAGATGTAAATATTAACCCTACAATACATGAGAGCATTCTTTACCTACCAGAATTAAACTTTACTTCCAACAGTTGAACAAAAGGGAACCAGTAGCGCTTTCACAAGGCAACAGTTCACCTCAGGAAGTCGATTGGTTTTCAAAATTTTTGCTGTATATTTGGCGCAGGTATACAGTAAAAATATACCTCCTTATCTTTTCAGTTCACCTGACAATACAGATTTTTTGTTTACCAGTGGTAGGTTGTTTTTTGCCAAATTTTTTAGTTTGCCTGTCCTGAGAAAATTGTACACCTTTTATAAGATTGCTAACATTTACAATCTCTTACATCGTCGCAATCCCTGTTTCAGGTAAACATGTTCTACTGCTGCAGGCTAACTACACTTGCTCCAAATAATTGTTTCCCTTTAATTTACAGCAAGCTGACAGATATTCTCTGTAGGTAAACAGACATCTAATGTAAGAAAACTTATCTGGTACTAGCTAAGTATCAGTCCTGTAGCAGGCTTAAGGAGGTAGGGCCGCCAGAAACCACTTATCGTACCTTAATCAAATTTTGCACACCTTTTATTTATGCTAAATTACATATTTTTAGGTGTTTGTTTTTATTCTGATGAAAACTGTTATCTACTGCCCATGTGAACCTTTTTTGTTATTTTGTGTGATAATTCTTGACGTCTACATTCTATATTTCAAATACTGGCGGGAGTTTTGACATTTCCAAAGCGGTTTTGTTAGCCAGTGTTGCCATCTTCAAATTAAAAAAAATGTGACAAAATGTCTTGTATTTTTGGAATAAATGGGTCTTTAGTGAAAAATGTAACTTTTCAGGGAAGCAAAAAACAAAAAAGTTATTTTTCAAAAAGTTTTCTTCACAGTAGTTTTATAAAGAGTTTTATAATAAAATTAAAGTTTTATACATTTATAAGCGGTTTGTAGGGAAATTAGTGTATAATAAGAGAAGAGAATAAAAAAAATAATTTTTTTTTAAATTTTTTCTGGCCTTAGAGGCTGTTTAGATTAGCCGATCCAGGCGCCAGGCATTGAACGAACGAAACTGCAAGAAGAGGAAGTGGGGGTCCCCACTTGCCAGTAATTTTGACAGTTTCGTTCAATGCCTGGCGCCTGGATCGGCTAATCTAAACAGGCACTTATGGTTCAACCACAGTGAAGGCGGCAAGCGGCAGCGGCGGCCGGTATTTTTTTTTGCACTAATGTAGCGCAACGAGAGCTGCTACAATACAGCGGCAACGGCAGCGCATTTTTTCCGTCGCCACCGAGTTTGAAACAAAGTCAAACTTGCCGCCGCCGCCCAAAATGTTTTATGAAAACCACCACATTCGGCGCCACATTCTATGCAGATGTTTTGACGTTTTGATTTTGCAAGACAGAAGCATATGCCGACGGTGCCGCTATTATTGTAGCTGGCTCGGTGGTATGTGTGGCGGCGCCAGCCCGCCGTCGCCGCTGCCGCTTGCCGCCTTCATTGTGATTAAACCATAAGTCTGAAAAAAAGTTATTGGGTTTTGGTTTTCTCAAAAAATGTTTTTTTAATTAGGGTTGCCAAACCATTGATTTTCTAGTTGTTTTACGACAGATGGACTCAATCTTTATACATCACTCAAGGTATAAAAGACAAACCAAATCGATTAACGTGACATCAGACAAATTGGTGTAAAAAATTGTTACATAGTGACAAGAAACGCGGATTAACTACTATGGAGCTGCAACAGGTCAGTTTTATGGAAGACATAAAAATTAAAAACCGATTTCAAAGCGATTTTCTCGGATAAAAATTATCACTGCTTTTAAGTGTCAATTGCCAAGTTCATTGATTATATTACAAAATTACAAAACAAAAACAAATCTGGACATGGATGTCAATCACTGTAAAACTATGATGGATTTGAAAATAAATCCGTAAATTATTTTCCAATTGATTCATAAGTAATGTGCTAAAAACCTTAAATAAATAAGAAAAAATCAATTAAACGCTTCTAATTATCACTAAACAGTAGAAATTTATTAATTATAACAAAAAAGAACGATAAAAAAACCATAAATTTTCTGCTACACATATAATTATGAATGCATAAATAACAAAAATATAAAAAAAATGAGGGAAATTCTTAAAAAATATTTAACTACAATTAATAATAATTAATGAATTATAATCTCAGGTGTTAATTGTTGATCACAGTAGCCAGAGTTTAAGTGGTAGCTTGGAAAACACGTTATTCCAGAGACCCTTGAAAATATCTGCTAAACCACTTTCCAAGTCGTCTCGCAATTCCGAGATGACTTCATTTGCATTTTGATTGAGGAATGTATTTAACGATGAACCCAAAACTTTATTTCCGTTAAATAAGTTGCTCAGGTGGATTCTCATTCCTCCGACTAAGAAGGTTACTCGCATGTGCTCAATTCGGAGAACTTCCTGTAAGAGAGAGAAAGAAAAAAACTGATTAAAAAAAATTCTGCTTGTTTTTTTGCAAAGATCATTAACCTCTTGTCCGTCACGAATAATGATACTGTGTAGCATTTTTCAGTGCGCAACTTAGAGTTGGGAATTAAAACTACATTTTCAGAAAATTTCAGGCCAATGGGGCTAGGCGTTTTCGCGAAACGAGAAGTCATTCGCTATTTTCACTCGATGGGCTTCGAATTCTCTGGTGGTTTTTAGGTTAGGTTAGACTATAATCCAGTGGCGTGCGATGCCAAAGTTCTTGGGGTGCACAGGATTTTTTGAAGACACATCAAATTGATATCAATCCAATTTGATGTAAGTAAAATTGTTTAAAACTTCAATTATTCAATTATTTCTTGACGTTAAAAAAATCACAATGGTTGATTGTTTATGATGAATTCAATTACCTATAATGGTAACACAAAATACCACAGAAACTTCATTTGTCTACGGGAATAAACAGATTCGGAGACATCACAAAACATGTTGCAGAACTCTTAAAAGTACATTTAATGAGACCTGGATGTAAAAAAATTGATTTTAGTGGGTGCGGGTTGGGGGGTTACTGACCTTCTAAATCATAAAGTGGCTCAAAATACGTTTTAAGTCTTCTCTCAGCAGACACAAAATTATAAGTTAAAAGCGCCGAGGATCAATGACAAATTAAAACTAATTAAAATATGGGAACAAATGACAACAAAAGAAGTTCATATTGCTGTAGCTGAATTTCACAATTTATTGAAATTCCCGTATTTGACGGTTGCGTAAGTTTGCGACATCGTTTGCACATTAAAATCGTGGCGTAAACCTACGAAGGTCGCGTAAACCTACGAAGGTCGCGTAAACTTACGAAGGTCGCGTAAACGATTTACCTTACAAATTTTGACAGTTCATTGACGAGGTGGTAAACTCACGCGGTTTACTAGTAATTTCCAAAAATTCATGAATCTACTTATAATGTCTTGCAATCTACTAAAGACTTCAATTCTGCTTTGTAAAAATTAAAAAAAAATTATATTTTCATCTGAATTTCGCTTAGTTAATTAACTTTGATTAAGATTTTATGTATGGTTTGGGAATCAAATCTTCCGACTCTTGGGAACGGATTAATTGATTTTGCATTGATTTGAATGGGAAATTTTTTTGCGTTTCGTGAATATTTCAGTTGATGAACGAGTTTCAGTAACGGATTAAGTTTACGAACTGAAATTCCACTATATATGGAAAGCATTAAGTTTTTTGAGCTACTGAAATCGAAAGTGAAATCGATTAAAAAGCTCACAGCTAACTTTAATATATTTTTTTATATTA
This sequence comes from Chrysopilus asiliformis, assembly GCA_964034945.1. Lineage (NCBI taxonomy): Eukaryota > Metazoa > Arthropoda > Insecta > Diptera > Rhagionidae > Chrysopilus > Chrysopilus asiliformis. Next base: position 92,930,828 of record OZ035960.1, on the reverse strand, counting down.
AAAACATATACTGTAGCGTCGGAAAATCTTGATAGTTTTTACTTCTTGAAAAGATATGAAAAATATTGGCAAGATTTGGAAGGTTTTACTTAAAAATATCGAGAAACCAACTAAAGCACATTCACTTGACTGAATTGAATCTACTGGGAAGAACATTCCAGATTTTAAAACATTAAGAAATTTAAAAAAATGGTAAAAAAAGCCAAAGGAAAAAAATGTAATATCTTTTTTAATTAGTTGTATCTTACCTCTGGTAAAAATTGCGTTGTAATCTTCGTTGCCACTGAAGTTTTCACATCTTTAAGCGCCATCGCAACATCTCCGTTACCAACCAGAGGTAAAAGCAAAATATTGCCCTTCAGATTGTATTTCGCACTGATCCTCAATAATGGAATCTCCAAATCAAAGTTTAGGGTTTTGTTTTCTAAATCCAGACTGTAGAAATTGTTTTGCTATTCAATTTTTAGGTGAAACAAAATTTTTTTTTACACAAACTTTACCTCGCATTGGCAACACTGGCGTTCGATGGTCCTCTGACGACTAAATTTTGAAATCCGCCGGCCAGGACGAGACTTCCACTTCCCCTTGAAACTGACACCGAGTCGATGTTGAGTGGCTCGAAATTTTTAATACCGATTTCGGCGATGCCTCGTGCTAGAGTCGGAAACATGCCTTCGAAGAGTTCCTTAAAGCAGCCATTCTCGTTTGGATTCGATCTTTTGCAAATTTTTAACCAGTCCGCTGAAGTTTTGAAACAAAATGGGGGTGAGTTTTTTAAGTGAGTTTTTTTTAATGATTTTGAATTATTGTTTTGATTATTGAATGTTGAAAAATAAACATTATTAGCACTCTCGAAAAAAACCGATTCGATCACGCACTGAAACGGAGTTTGAGGGAGTCCACCCGTTTTTGGTGGTAACTTTAACTGCACCCACAAGGTGTTGCAATAGTTTCCTTTAAGTGTGCAGTGTTAACTCCCGTCGCACACTTGAGCTAAGCGAGCTGAACTACGTGAGCTAAGTTTCTCGCTGAAAGTAAAATCCTTAGCATTTGCATTGGTGACCGCACACTTCAGCGAAACTATGAAACTACGTTGCCTAGTCATGAGCGAGCTCGCTCGCGTAGCTCAGACCTCAACTACGCGAACCACTTCGCTGGCACTCACATATACACACTCTCGGCGTTATACAGTGTAGAATCGGTGTTTGCAAAAGTGTAGTATTTTGTGGACATAAATGTGTAAGTACCAATTGCATACAACTGATAGCATACATTTATTTAAATATCGCCGCGTAGTTTAGCTCAAGTGTGCAACGATGTGAGCAAACCCAGCTAAGCTATGTAACTATAGCTAGCCTCGCTCACATAGCTTAGCTGAAGTGTGCCACGGGGGTAAGAGTTGTTGAAACTTGAAAATATCAGTAGTGATCAACACAAAACTTTCCTCCGCAATATTTAGTTTCGGAAAAAATATGTAAAAATATTTTTTTTCAAATATCTGGAGAAGACAAGTAAAACCATTAAAATAAAAAAATGTAGGAAATTTTATTTTCTTTGATTTTGGTTATATCCATTTTTTCTCAAAAGCGCATAGTTTTTTTTTAAATATTTTGTGAACAGTAAGGGATACGTAAAAACCGTTAAAGCAAAAAATTTGTTATATTTTGTTATATTCATTTTTTTCCAAAAGCCCATAAATTTAGAGAAATTTTGAAAAAAACTTTTTTTTTTTTAAATTGTATGGTAGGCACCCGTTATAGCTACCGTTACTTTTCCAAAAGTTGTCAGAATCAGTGACTCCCCAGTAAAAATTTACTATATTATCAGTGATATTTACTGTGTTTGAGTAAATTTTACTGGGGAAACAGTAAAAAAAAGAATATTTACAGTTTTCCCCAGCAAAAACCCAGTAAAATTTCGCTGGGACATTTACTGGGAAAAGAGCGTCCGGTATAGAGTGTAGGAATGAGTCCGCCATCGTTTCAATTTTTTTCTAGGACTGGGTCCTAGATAATATTGTAGGGAACAATCAGGGTTCCCACCCCAAAAATGAAAATCGGAGTGTTACTGATCGAAAAATAGTAGTGTCAGAGGGATTTCAGTAGTGTCAACGTTTTTAACAGTGATTTAGAGTTTTACCAGAATTTGGACCCGGCTTCGCCCGGCTAAAAGCGTGAACAGAAAAAAAAACTTAGGAAACTAAATTCATTTGGTTAAAAATTAGGTAGCCTGCATGCTGTTCGTTAGTTTTTTCTCTTCGGAAAATGATTAACAAACTAACAAACAATTCCAGCACTTGCATTCGGTATTACTTTACCCCCCTCCGCTTACTCCCCCACCTATCGGGCTACTTTTTAATGGGTCTATGTTGGAGCTGGACCCTCGACCAACATCTATGCCGAATTTCAGGCCAATCGGTTCAGTAGTTTCCCCGCGAAAGAGTAACATAGAGGAAGAGCTAAGTTTCGAGATCACTTTACTCCCTCCCCTTACTCCCCCCACCTCTCGGGCTACTTTTTAATGGGTCTGTGTTGGGGCTGGACCCTCGACGAACATCTATGCCAAATTTCAGGCCAATCGGTTCTGTAGTTTCCCCGCGAAAGAGTAACATAGCGCAAAAACTAAGTTTCGAAATCACTTTACCCCCTCCCCTTACTCCCCCCACCCCTCGCGCTACTTTTCCGTATGCCTATGTTGGAACCAGAACTACCACAGACACTCATGCCAAATTTCAAGTCAATCGGTTCAGCCGTTTTTGCGTGAAAGAGGAACAGACAGACAGACAGACAGACACCAACTCATTTTTATATATTAGTATGATATATTAGTATGATTGAGACAACACATTTTGAATGTTATCATCTAATGTTTTATTGCATATCATATCAGTACGTTTTTATATTAGTACAAAAATCAATTTTTTTTAAAATTATAATTAAAGGAAGGAATTAAGTATTATATGTCCCTTTTATTCAAGAATTGAGTGCGTTTAGTCAATCACTTTTTCATAGGGAATGCCTAAAGTACTTAAATATTTTAGATAAAGAGTCTGAATGATTACATATTACATATTTTTTAATTTTCCCCAGATAAATGAACTTTTCAAATCTAGAAATTAATTTTCTTTGTAGCACGTTTTTTTTATAGGGCGAAAAAGGTAGTGTTTTGAGTTTTTCAGTAGTGTAAGTAGTGTTAGATCAAATTATGTCGAAATAGTAGTGTAAAACTACGATAGTAGTGTAAACGGGATCCCTGGGAACAAGTCTATACCATAATATAGCATGTTTTCCTTAATTATAGGAATGTATCCAGCAAAAACTAGGAACGGGTGCTATTTTTGTTAAGATATGTCCATTCTTCTCTCAGCCCTATATACATAGTAATGATTCCACGAAAACTAGGACCAGTTCCAATATTTATGGAAGCCTTTGCTACAAAATGGTGTAACGAGTCCTATAATCGCTTTCCCATATTTTATAGGAACGTTTCCTATGCGGATTTTTTTCCGTGAGTATAGTAGAAGATATTGAACCAAAAAATGGTTCTATGGCAAAATAGTTAATCAATAATTGATCTTACAAACAGTCATATTAAATGAGAAAGAATAAATTAAAAAAAAAACATCCAACAAGTGCCCAAACGCCCATAAACCCAACCAATCATGCAGTCCACAAAATCAACGACATTAATGCCAAAAAAATAGGAATTTTTCACAAAATTATGAAGAAGAGTCCAGTGTTTCGTATATTCCTATCTAGGTTTCTCTCCCTTTGCTAGAGTTAAAAAATATGGTCGTAACGGTACATTTCCGACACGAAAAAATTTTTCGTATACGTAAAAAAAATTTAAAAAATTAAATCGTGTTTTTTGGAAAAATTACTCATGTAATAACAATTTCATTTAATGGAAATGGTAATTAGACGTATATAAACACGTTTTGAACTAAAAAAATATAAGAATTGGGTGTAGAAGAAGTAAATAAATCTGAATTAAAAATTTTTACTGATCATTCTTACGGATCGCTATAACTGGGCCCTTAAAGTGTTCGCTGCAACCGCAACGATTTTTTGTAGTTGCACACATTTTATGGTAATAAAATAACATTTAGGTATAATTTTGTTTCAATTTTTTTTCTCTTAGTGCCTTTTTGACTGACAACTAAATATTCGAAAAAGGCTTAAAACTGTCGTGGCAGCTAGAGTGTTAAGGATACTTTTGAAAAAAGAAAACGACAGTTTTTTTTTAAACTGAGTGCAGATTCGATATCAGGGGTGCCATTCCCTTAACTCACTATCATTAACACAGGGACATTGACTTTTATTTCTGGTATACCAGCTGGTAAGCCTTTTAGTCGCAATCTGTCAAATTTGTTTGGTGGGCAAATTCTGGTAAAACAGTTCAGTAGGCGAAATGTTAGTGAATAGGTAACAACAAATTATGATTGCCAAAATATTGGCTTTAATACAACTACAAAAGAACGAATCCACCCTCTGCCTTCTCAAATCAACTCTCTTGTAATAGTTAAAATGTTCATTCCATTCAAAATTCCATTTCTCGTAAAATAATAATAAGCTCCCATATATTTTTTCTCGAAAATTCAGTTTCCGCCATTTTAATTTGGTTGCCTGTCAAAATCTGGTATACCAGCGCTGTCTTACCAGAAAAACTGGTAAACCAGATTGGTCTACACTGGCTTTTTAGCAAACAGTTTTGCTGGTACACCAGAAATAAAAGTCAATGTAGTCCCTGTGTAAGGGCCGTTTGCGCGTACTAAAGTGCTTAGCCTGCTTAAAACCTAGAAATTCTGAGACTAGAATAAATTTAAGTTGGACATAAGTTGCTAAGTTTCGTTCGTGCAACTGGCTCTTACTCAATTTCCCACGTTTTGTGAGAAGTGCAGTTTTGAAATTCGACGCCTCATTTGAAAAATAGAATAAATTCCTTGAAAAAACTTTCAAACCAAATGTAATGTTTTTACCACATTTAATCAAAACATGTCACAGCCTTAGATTAGCTAAGAGTATTAATTGGAGAAATTTTTCATACTCAAGTACCCACAGAAAATTACATTTCTTAAAACCCTATTATTATTTAAAAAAAAAAATCAATTATAAACGGTAAAAGTAATCGAAAACTTTCGAATTTCTAAAATTACAGAGTATGACATCAAAGTTAGTGATCTCGTAACCACCAAACACGATTTTCAATTTCGATTAGATAATCTTACGGCTATCATTCCAAGTAATTTTTTTTTCTTTCTTTCAGTTTTTCCCATCTATTTTACTTTATTTACAAATTCAATCAGACGTGCCCATTTGTGTTCCACATTTTAAAAAAAAATTTCTGCCGACTTGGCCTGCTCTAAACAAAACAAAATCACAACAAATCATTAAAAGCACACATAAAAGACGGTTTGCTGATGGCGGCGATAATCGGGCACAGAGTATGAAGCAGGAAAAGACCGTTTTTCCTTACGTTTTTCTTGAAGCTGTGGTGCATTGTTGATGATTTCGCGGGAGGCCTTTGAAAATGTGAAAGCAAAAACGCCCAAAGCGAATCCAACCAAATACGGTGACGATCTTAAACTGCTCCCGGCCAGAAACATTTTTACGCTGCTTGTTTTTTTTGTTTTCTTTTCAAATTTACGCGCACTTTAATGGCCAGTGAAAACTTTAAACCACAGCAACACAAGACGGTAACACCGGAACTAGTTCGAAATGTGGATTTGAAATTCGCGGCTGATTAGATGTTATCTAATAGTGTGTTTTGTTGAGCCAAGATCACAATCAGAGTGCGTAAAGTGAATTTAATTTCACTTTCGTTTGATCACGTGATTACAAAGCGCCGCCGACACTTGTTGAATTTTAAAGATTGGCTCTGTTGGCTAGCCAGGTGTGCGCAGTTTTAGTCTTGTTTTTTTAACTTGACGTTTTATTTAACGACCACAAATCTGTTTTTGAATTGCGCGCGTTTCGAACAAAACCCGACCGAACTCTTCAACGGATCGAACGAAAGTGTTTTTGGATTATTGAAGTTGTAAACTTTTCGGCATTAATGCAACTTTTCTTTTAGTTTATCTCCTCCACTTTTTATGATCTTATGGTGGAGCCACGCGATTGAATTATTTTTCCCACTAACTTAGCTTGTAAGATTCCCCTTTTTGGTGTTGAAAATGTAGATAATTTATCCACTTTTATTTGAGTTTCTATCTTTTTCTGTGGTATTGATTATAACAACAAAGTTTCAAAGCACACTTAAATTCTTTTCATTTCTTCATAAAAAAGGCCAAAATACAATTGGCCCGACACAACATTTACGGCGACATTTCAGATTTTAAACTTATAGCACCCTATGCTTCTGTATACAATCAATCCGAAAAATTTTGTCGTCGTAAAAAGTTGAGGAGAGGGGGGAAGCAGTGATCCGATTGGATTTTGATGTATATATAAGTTATGTAGATTTTATTCTAAACACATTTTTGCTTAATAAATTTTTCAATATATGTCACCGTTTTCGAGAAAATTGCAAAAAACTACTTCGTTTTTATGAGGGCGGGGGGAAGGAATGGTCCAATTTTGCCCATTCAAGAACTTATACCCTAAACAGATAGGACTGCGAGTTCGACTGCGACGTCGACTGTGCCGTCGGTTACGCAGTTGACGCGTCGCAGTCGAAACGTGGAGTGGAACACATGGAACGTCGTCCAGCACTTCAACAACAAGAAATTTGACATTTGTGTAAAAGAAATTTGTCTATCGTGTTAAAGAAAAATAATAAAAATGCTGGTGGGAAAATTACCGAAAATTAATAGGTACTAATTTCGTGTGCTTATTTGATGTACTGTAATTTTCTTGTGGTATACAAACAATGTACAAAGAGAAGAATGAGTGTTTGGTATTGTCAACTCAGATTTTTTCTTAAAATTTCGTTGGCACCCCCACGACGCAATGTCGAATTTAGAATTTTGGCTAAAAAACGTCGTCATGTGTTTCACTCCATGTAAATACCTGGTCGCTAAATTTTTCGACGTCAAACTTGACGCCGCAGTCACAGTCGACTTCGCAGTCCTATGTGTTTCTGCATTTAGCCTAGTCATTTACGAGAAACGCAACTGTAAAAAAATTTCAACTCTCATAGAGCCTTTTCACATTGGTTGAAATAGTCCGCCTAAATAGGACAGAAACTGGCAACATTAGGGCAAGGTGAAGAAGTGGGACTGCTAATAGGAAAATCATCCTTAAGACCCCGTTCACATTGGTTGAAATAGTCCGCCTAATTCTGACAGAAACTGGCAACATTAGGGCAAGGTGAGGAAGTGGGGCTAAGAGGGGAGACCCCCCACTTCCTCGTCTTGCCTGTAATTTTGACAGTTTCGTTCATGGCCTGGCGCCTGGATCGGCTAATCTAAACAGCCTCTAAAGGCTCATCTAATAGACATAAGAACGCATATGTAGCTGCATATGTCATTTCCAGAATAAGAAAGTCAATCCCAAGTAGCACCGTAGGGTAATATCGCCCTGTTGAAAGACTCCACGCCTTATTCTTAGTCGCGAAGTCCAATTTACGCCCTATTAAAATCCCTTAAAGACGTATTTTCTTATAGGACATATCTGCTGGGCGAGAGGAGGACCGAACGACTTAAATTTAAGCCTTCGTCGAAGTATCGCCCAATAGGGCTTAAGGAGGACATCTCGTTTTTATTGCCATGACCAATATTGGCTTTAATAGACCTTACGTCTTCTTTTGACCCTATTCGGTCTATTAAGACGCCACTTCTAAAGCACGAAAAAACTATAATGTCCTATAGGGCGACATTTCCATCGAAATATCCCTATTGGGTGTATTAGAGCAAGACAGAAAACCAAGTGCGAGAAGTTTGTCCTCTGATTAGAGAGGAAGCCTGGATATGGGGCTTATTAAGAGAGTAATTTTGTGCTTTGTCTCACTTTGTCTCAAGTTCTTTTGTCTCACTAAAACAGGTGACATTTTTTATTATCTCTGAAAAAATATTTCGGCGCCCTAACAGACTTGAATTCCACTAGACGCCCTTTTAAGCGTATTTGAAGGTATTCACGCCCTCCCATTAGAACTTAACGTCTAATAGGGCGCGAAAATGAGCTGACGCGTCTTTGAGGGCGCACATGTTTCCATCCGCCATATTCCACATTGATGTTGATTCAAATAATTTCCCTTCGAAAATTAAACTTCTTATTTTAAGCTAATCACTGGAGGAAATCGCATAAAAAATAGATGGGAGACAATTTTGAAGCAGCACAATTTTATTGGCATCAAAATTTTATTGAATTAGTGGAAAAAAAATTTTGACGAAAAATTAAATTAAAGAAATTTTTTGTTGAAAACAAAATATTTAGATGGCCCATTTCAATTTAAAGCGTTTTAGATAGAATTTTGTCAAAAAAAATTTAGTTGCAACTAAAATGGCAGCATATAACATAATGAAAAATCCATTACAAATGTCCATTTACAAAAATTCTAAAATAATTTTCGCCATTAAATCCGTTCCATATTCATTTCAGGCGTACGCATACATCTTCTCATTCTTTCAGATTGCTTTATCGTTCTGAGATGTTTGTTTCAGTCCCAGTGCGAGATATTGAGAGCGGGCTGTCGCAGAAAGCTATAAAGCTTTTGCGTCGCCCTATTGGGCTTCAAATCGTTCCCCAATGTCAAATATTCGTCCACTTAAGTGGACGAATGGTGGGCGCCTCGTCCAACATTTCGCGCAATAGGTACGAATTTGTAGACGAAGCGCCCACGATTCGCCCTATTGTGCTGCTTGGGATGTTATTGCTATTACCCACAATAGACATGTGTCAAAGTGTTGCCACTTTCAAACCTTCGTTAAACATTCGTTAAGGATGAATAATTCGATACAAATGGAACTGGCATATGAAAATAGTAAACATAACCTAAAATTTTACTGTGAATTTAATAATATTGTTGCTATAATAATTTCCACTTGTGGTAAAATGAAAATTAGCTTTTATGTTGACAGCTATGTATGTCAACATTCGTTGGGAATTTGACATTTACATATGCGTTCTTATGTCTATCATAGTTGAGCCTTAACAGCTAGAGTCTAGCTCAATCTTTTCGATAGTTATGATGTTCACGGACGGACATGCGGAAATCAAAATCTTTTGTCATCCTTAACACACTTAACACCCTGGTGTAGTTCAATTATGTGCCCGATGATTTATTTGATGCGTTACAAACGGTATACTAAATCTAAAATACTTCTATAATAAAAACCCTTTCGTATTAAAAGTGGGAATAAAAACCCTTTCGTATTAAAAGTGGGAATCAAGTGAGAATCAAGTGGGAATTAAGTGGGAATCAAGTGGGAATTACAATGGCTCGACAGCAACAGCGACAGCGAAATGATTTCAGTGGCTGAGAGCTCCTTTGACGTCATAGTGTCAGTGAAAAAATTCTAGCTGTCGTGTTCATCTCTAATCCTAATTTAGCTGTCCCGCTGCGCAGCATATATCAAATTAACTGCCGTGAAAAGTTTTTCAGTCGCTTGTTCTAAGTTTGCATACTGTATATACCAGTGCTGCCCAACCAGGCGATCGCGATCTACCAGTCGATCTCGACACGAATTTGGGTCGATCTTTTACTACAGACTGAAAATGTTAAAAAAAAAATTTTTTTTTGTAAACACAAATATTAAAAAAAAGGGAAAGTGAAAATGACACTATCTACTTCTCCGTTTTTTTTTTTTTGTTTTTTTTTGCTGTTAATGGGCTTTCTCCATTGCCAGGATATTTTAGTTGCGATAAAAATGTGTTACAAATAGAAAGAGACAGATAGCTGTAATTGTCAATGGGAAAGACAGAATACGGGCACGAGTCTTTATAGAAAGTTTTATAAGATAAAATCATAGGAATTTAAACCGTATTCCATGTCCAAAACATTCAATTTGCATCTCCGAATCACATATCTGTATGTCCTCTAATATCTCAAATTTCCTACCTGTAAATATGGTTATTATTATTATTATAGTCTGTATATCAAAACATGTAATAAATATAAATACCTTCGTTGTTATTCATTGTGTCAAAATCAGACAGATTTTGACTACTTTTGTAGTTTATTTTATAGGAAGCGTACGTCAGTTCAACTACATCTACCAAAACGACACCTGGCGACGAACGCTTTCTATAAAATAAACTACAAAAGCGAAATCTGGCGACGTACGCTTTTTTTGTTCTCTCTCTTTCTTACCAAGCCTTTGTTATATAAGTGTGTCCCTACATTTTATCGCAACTAAAATATCCTGGCAATGGGGAGAGCCCTTAAAGCAAGTGGTCTATTTTACTTAGATACCTTATTTTAAATTTTATTTTACTTGCTTGATTTTTTTTCGTTATTTTTTTGTAATTTTAAAATGAAGTTATATATTTTTTAATTGATAATTTATTTATTTTTATATTTGTTTTAATTTTATAACAATTTGACTTGTTTTGTATCAATTTTTTCTTATTTTAAATTGAAATGAAATAAACTGAAGTTATACCAATTAAAGATCTATTTTTTTGTATATGGGTAGATCTTGATGTAGTTGGATTAAAAAAAGTCGAACTTTCGTACAAAAAGGTTGGGCAGGCCTGGTATATACTGTGCTTAAACCTCCAATAACCATAAAATCATTTGAAAAGGGAAAAAGGAAAGTTTTGCGGTTCGGTAATATTCAAGTACTTTTTAGAATGGTGCATCTAATTTCAGGCGATAAAAAAGCCATATGCTGGTATTGGCCGTCTTGGGTTTTTTGTTTATTTCAATATGTTTCACGGACATAAAATTGTGAAAATGAAATCATCAATAGAACACATACGATTGTGACCCTAGAAATTCTTTGAGGTTGACGACTGTGTTTAGAATTGGTTTATTTTGTCGAGTTTATAATCTTTTAAGATAATTTCACCAAAATAATTCTATTTTGAGTTTGACATTGAGATTAGCATCATGTGTATACATGCTGTCCGTAATATGTAATATTTTGATGTTCTAAACGGTTGTGTGTTGTGTCGTTGATATTGTGAAATAAGAAAGTTCACCGCTAATGTTACGAAATTCCGTCAAATGCTCTACATATCAAGTTCTGTAATAAAACTGTACAAAACCGCCCTGATATCATTGTAAATAATCTGCGGTAAGTTTTGGCGGTAAAATTTGGACATGGAAACTTTTTGTGAAATTAATTTTCATATACAAAAAAATATCTGATGTGAACAGCACATAACTTTCTTATACAAATTTGCGTTCCTGATCAATTTACACTATAATCCGATAACTAAAATATTAGCTTGCATTATCCTTATAGGACCTTTTGCTAGGATTTTTGAAATTATAAAGCCGGATTCGTGATCAGCGACATAAAAAATCTTTAATGCCAATTTTTCCCGGGAAAAAGGATATTCGCATTATCCTTACAGAATCTTGTGTTTTGAATTTTGAAATTGTAACAGCGGGTTCGTGATCAATGACCGCGAAAACACCCCATAATTTCCGGGAAAAAACGGGAAAAACTTTACCCCCTTAACGAAAAGCCCCGCCTTAGTGAGCGCCTACGTAATTGATGAGACATACTGTGAAAATTTCAAGTTTCTAGCTTCAGGGCTTTGGACTGGGCGTTGATGAATCAGTCAATCAGTCAGTTAATCAAATTACAAAATTTGAAATATTTCGATAACTGTAAAAGATATTGATTTACGATAAATAAAATTTTAATGTTTTTAGTTCTACATTTAACTTTCTTTTCAAAAAACCGTTAGTTTGCAAGCAGTCTGGAAAAATCTATTTCTTAACATTTGATGAAAATATCCCAATAACGGTAAAAGATAACGGTAAAAGCCAAAATTGTGGAGAATGCAGAAAAGCATTTTTTTTCGAGATAATCGAAATTTTTTTTAAATAACGGTAATATCTCAATAACTGTAAAAGATAACGGATAACGGTGAAAAACAAAATGGTGGAGAATGCCATTCTTACCAATTTATATCATTCATATCCGTACAAAACCGTTTTTATCGAGATAATCCCCAAAAACTGACGGTATATATCGATAACGGCTTGAGATATGCAGTTGCAGTAAAAGACAAAAGTGTATGAAATTTTACTGTTTTCAACATACACAAGAATACTGAAAACGCAAAATTTGGCAGTGAATAGCAAAAAACGAAATTGCGATTTTTAAAAAGCCGCCATTGTGGTTACTTCCGGTTAACGGATTTCCACCAAAAGTTGATAGGATTGTCCCAAATGTAAAATTTGATTGCTTTAGCTCTATTAGTTTTTCAGAAATATTGCACACAGACTGACAAACTGACCGACAAACTAACAGAAAGAAAAACATTTTTGTAATAATGCTCGAATTGAATCAGGAGTGCTTGGGAAATGTTTTTTTAGGCAAAATTAAGAGTTCGAAATTTTTTATGAGTTCAATACTTTATTATATACTACGTATAAGAAAGTAAAAACACACTACGCAATTTCAATTCTACGGAGATTCATTTATGGTCGGGGTCTTCAGTCTCAGTTATACTGCGAATAACACAAATCGGGGTTTATACAAAGTTGATTTAAAAAAATGGTAATCTTCGCAGCAAAAAATCTCGGTATAAAGATATAAGTCGATTAAAGTACTCTGAGATCAAGATATTTTGGGATTTCATGGTTTAATTTTACTCCAGCGCCACCACTCAGTTTTTAAAACAATTAATATGGAATTCGTATTTCGTAAAATTGGCGTTTCTCTGCGAAAAAATCTGGAAATACTTTTATTATAAGTATACATTTGGTTTAAATTAAATTTTGTTTACATAACGATATTGCCACTCGTCTAACCAAGTATCTCGCATTGATCATAAATATTCTACATTGACCCTTGGAGCACAATGAACGACACCAAGCCGCAACTAAGGACACTTCGAACTGTCACGCAACGCAGTTCAGGAGCGGTTGAGCACAATAGAAGCGTCGTCTGTTGCGTTGTGAGACAAACGCAGAAAAATTAAAAGTGAACTAAAGTAGAAAAATATATAAAAAATGGATAATTTTGAAGCGATAATTTGCTTTGTTGGTCTTTATCTTTGTTATTTGCATGTTATTGCACTAAGGCTATCAATTTTTCCTCGAACGACATTTTCCCAACCTCACTTTATGAACTGTCAACGCAGACTTGTTGCGTTAAAGTTCAAAGTTTGGCAACTTTTGCGTCGATGGTTGCGTTCAATGCGTACACTGTGCTCACTCAAAAGCATTTCTGTGCAATAAACTCGTAAGTGACATTTGGATGCGTTCATTGTGCTCCAAGGGTAACCAAACCGTGTGCTGAACTGAACGTCTAACGGTAAAATTCATTCGTTATTTTCTCACCAAAAACTCAGTAAACTAACTTATAATAATTTTTTTAATAATCATTTTTGAAACCTAAATCATTGGTTATTAGATGGCCATTTCCAGGGTCGATTTGAATTTAGGTACCGACTCCAGGGCCGATTTAAAAATTTGTGGGGTCAGTTGAGTGTGGTAGATTTTTTGACATTTCAGATAAGAAATTCCACGATGGAATTCTCATGGATTTTTGTTCATAATACCAAAGATTAGGAAAATAAAGATAAGAATCCTAGAACAACTGTTGGGGTTCCATAAAAATCCGGCAACGGAAAACGAATATTATTGCCTGCGGCGCAATTTTTGTGCATACCGAAGAACGAAGATTGCTTTTCTATCTAAATAATCATAAACAAAAATTGAGACAAACCTCTTCTCTCTGGTCCGTCTTTCAAACTTTCCAAGCATACGCGTTTAACAAGTATTTAACAAGTCTTTTTTAGAAGGGAAATAGGGACGAAATACAAATTTTACCTCAGGCGCTGCCTCAAAGTATCGAGACGAAAATCAATTGAGAGCAGGCTTTCTTAAGGTATATAAATATAGTACAAATCATGCCCCCCTTACATACTGGATGTTCATCTACTTGCCGGCCAGCAGACAGTAGTGGAAACTCAATTCAGACTTACGATTGCGATTACGATTGAGCTTCCTCGACCAATGAAATCAAAGCTTTCATTTTCCTATCGTTGAAAGCTTTGATATCATCGATCGAGAAGCTTTAATCGTAATCTCAATCGATATTGACTTTAAAGGCATGTTTCCATTACCGACTAATGGTCGGCAAGTAGATGGAAATCCAGTAGGTCAGTCATCTATACTAGTGAGCCTACATATAAAGAGAGTGGCCAGGTGGCTTTCGAAGTGCTTTCGAAGTGGACGTTTCGTCCGAATTCGAATATGTAAGTGGACGGTTGTTAATGTATTAGTGAGTGTATTACTAGTTGTCATTTATTTTTTTTGCGTGCCCGCCAGAGCAGCGCCCTATCCCGAGTAACCCTTCGCCCATGATTGATTCAGTGAGGCCGTCTTCTCAGCGTCCACAAGAGCCTCCGCCTCACAGAAATATATCCCATAGAATGCGCCTTACTTGAAAAGCCCGTATAAAGAAATGGGCCAAAAACACTAATGCTTTCTCTATTTTCATAAGCCTAAAATTTATTTGCATACCATAGTGAAATGAATCCAGAATTGCCAACTTTGCTTTTATCAAGTTTCAAATTAAAAATGAATTTTAGCTTTTAAGTGAACTACAAACATTCTATATTCCAAAACGAAGCATGATACAGGGTAGGCCATTTAAAGTTGACCTATCTGGCGACGCTATAACTTTTGACAGCGCTGACAGATCGACTAATGTCATACCGCGTTGGAAGCGTCATTCGAAGACAATTTACACCATGGAACAGTACACTCCAAAAGAACGCGCTAAAATTGTTCAGCTTTACATTCAAAATAACTTCTCAATTGTGTTAACTCAACGTGCGAAAATTAATCATGTCAGACGAGGCACATTTCTCGTTGAATGGAGGGGCAAACAAGCAAAATTGTCAATTAATTGAAGAACAGCCCCTTTACGACCAAAAAGTAACAGTTTGGTGCGGTGTTTGCGCGAATATGATCATCGGACCGTATTTTTTCGAAGATGATTATGGAACCATGACAACAGTCAATGGTGAGCGTTATCGAGCCATGATAATGGATTTTGTGATTCCTATTATTCGTGAAAATGACATGGATGACTCCTGGTTTCCACAGGACGGGGCAACATGCCATACAGCTCGACTAACAATCAATTTATTGCAACCATTGTTCCCCGGGCGAGTGATATCGAAAAATGGCGATTTTGACTGGCCACCGAGATCACCAGATTTGACGCCACCAGACTTTTATTTGTGGGGTTATTTGAAATCCAAGGTATACGCTAATAAGCTAAAAACCTTAGCTCAACTGAAAGCCAACATTCGACGTGAAATAGCCGCCATATCGTCCGAAACATTGGCCAAAGCCATGGAAAATGCCGAAAAAAGAGTGCATTTGGCTGTCAAAGCTAAAGGTGCCCATTTACGCGATCTAATTTTTAAAAATTAGCTGGAACAAATCTCCTTGGACCAAAATAAATTATTTTTGAAATGGACAAAAAAAAATTGTTTTTTTTTTGTTCTTTTTTTCATAAACAAATGGGTCAACTTTAAATGGCCTACCCTGTATATTTATCTCCTTTCCCCATAATAATATTTTGACATTTCAGTGGCCCATTTGAGATAGCAAAACACGATATCTATTCTAATTCCGATATCTGTGCTCCGCCTATATTCCTGCCTACGAGAAGGCAGCCGCTCGAACGCTATACAAAACGTAGTTTTCGCTGTCGGGCTTTTGGCTTCAGAATACACCGCGATCGCTTCACCGAACTTTTTCGACACTAGCATCTTAATTATGTAATTAATATTTTAAAGCACAAATAATTTACCTTCTATTCAAGTCAAAGTTGAGATTTTGTTTTAATGTCACTTGTTTATGTTTTAATGTCACTTTTTTTTCTTTCTAAAGGGTGGGCCATCTTGGAGTTACTGTTTTGTGCCGTTTGTAGCTTTAGTACGGCACAAAACAGTAACTCTTATTTTATTTCGAAAGTTCAGCCATCTTTTCGCAAAGCAAAGGCGATTTGTTTGTGTTAGTGTAGTATTTTGGACTTTTTATTTTAAAAATTACACGATTTTAGCGGCCGAATAATTTTTTAAATTCTCAAACCGTACACAAAATGTTAGTAAAAATGGTTTAAAATACTTCTGGTTTAAATCTGTCATCATCAGGTAAAAATTCAAACTTAACGGAAATAGTTGGTTCCGACCTGTCCACTCTCTTTATATGTAGGCTCACTAATCTATACGTATTTGGAATTTGCCAGAGAGGAATATGGCATTCGGTTCAAAAGCAAACTCGAAAAAATCCTTAATTTGTTATAAAGTGACAGCCGGAAGAAAATTTATTTAACAGCAAGTGGCTGCTCTTGAAAAAAAGCATGGCTTTCTTCGTCAATCGCTGTAAGATAATACGGCGGTCACACGACGCCGTCTTGCCAGCGCTAGTGGCTGTTTGGCTATTAGCAGCCGTTTCAGCAGCACCGTGTGAACCCTAGTGCGTTGCTATTACTAGCAGCAGCGTGATGATTTTAGTAGCGCTATTGAAGTAGAGACCGTTCTACTTTGCCAGCGCTACTAGGAATCACGTGACCCTGTCACATGGTTTCTGAGCTGTCAAAAGTCTGATAAGTGGTAAAGTTTGTTTATTGTAAGTTCTTATTTTACGTTTATTTATTTAAATTTGTGTGCTACGTTTATTACTTAAAAAATCGCCCAGATTCAAATGTTAAACCACTGTTTTGCTACTTGCCAGCGCTACTAACCAACAGTAGGCAGCGGCTGGAAAAACAGCGTGGCATTAATGTTTGCGCAGGTCATATTTATTATGGCGCGTCTAAAGACCTGTGTCCACATGGAAGTTTATTTGCAGAAGTCGCTTCTAGAAGAGATTTCAGCAGTAGGATTCTTGGCACTTATAACGATGTAGTTATCCATAGCGATGTCGTTATCCATAAATACGAATAAGAGCTTTTACGTTTGTGGTAGTGATATAAAATGGCGTTGTATTTGTTTCTCGCTGTCAACTTTCCAATAAAATTACCCTCGACTATGACTCTGGCAATGCTGAGCCTTCCAATACGAATTTTCATAACGACTGCTCTCGGACCAGTCGATAAACACTAATGTTTGAGTTTCGTCCACTTAAGAATGTTGTTTAATTGTTGTCGCGTTGGCAAAACCAAAATAAAATGTTGAATGCGTCCCTTAATTGTCTAAACATTACTCGCATTTCCCTTTTCCTTAAAAAAATGAAATTAAATTCGCCTTTACCTTGTGATCAAGTTGAAATTTTCAAACCGCTGATGAAAAAAAATCTTTCACGCACAGCGAAATGAAAATTACTCTTGCTTGTGGAGACCAACAGCGGAACCCGGTTGTAGTGCGGAAAGAGGAAGGGAAACACATGTTGGCAGCAAGAAAGTGCAATGAAATTGAATTCAATCGAAATTGCTGACAGCAAGAAAAAATCTTTTGTATTTAACCTCAATCATTTGTGTTTATTTCTGTGACATTTTTTTGTTGTGATTGTTAAAAATTTTTCCCAAAAACGTAAAACGTTTTCATTTGACTAATCCGGGGAAATTCTAAAACGATTTTCGGAGACTTTTCTATGTTGTTTTTCAAAGGAAAAGTGTGCGGAAATCCATCTAGAATTGCATAAAAAACTGCCGGCTGGCCGCCCGACTTATATAAATACTTTTCACAGCTAAATATTAGACATTTTCGAAAGAAAAATTTTTATTTGTTCACTTTTCAAAATATGTTGAATTTAAAACAAATTTTAAATTTGCCGCTAC
This sequence comes from Chrysopilus asiliformis, assembly GCA_964034945.1. Lineage (NCBI taxonomy): Eukaryota > Metazoa > Arthropoda > Insecta > Diptera > Rhagionidae > Chrysopilus > Chrysopilus asiliformis. Next base: position 92,912,965 of record OZ035960.1, on the reverse strand, counting down.
TGTCAAGATTGTATTTGAATTTTCGCCGCCAGAGGGAAAATTAACCACCTGTGCACAATAATACCCTTAGCGATCTTTCCAGATCGTTATTTATCGATTTTTGCCAAGAATCCTACTGCTGGTGTCACAACTTCTGGAAGTTCACTTGCAGTTAGTGTTTCCACGGGAAAAACTTCCAGAAGTCTCTGCTAGAAGCGACTTCTGCAAATAAACTTCCATGTGGACACAGGCCTTTAGATATGAAAAACTGCCCCTGCCAGGGCAAAACAAGGCCGAAGGCCGACCTGGACATGGGGATGAACCGAAAAGTGGTTCGGGCGCAGTCTCTAGTATCTTACAAAACTTGAAGTTATAAATCAAAGAAAATTAAATCTGATTAAAAATTGGAAATTCTTACAAATACATATATTTTATTAAATAAATAAATCTAGTTTCTATTGGCGAGTTTCACGAAATTCAAGCGGCCATTGAGTCAAGTTAGTAGGAAATCGATTTAGCGGTCGCTAAAAATTTCGTGAAACTCGCCATAATACTTTAAATTCGAGCAATCTAAAATTTCCCCGCACAACATTCTACAATTTTTCATTTTTTTTCCTTTTCAGGTAACGCTGAGAAAGCAGACACTGGATTTCCCACACACTACAGATTTACTAAAATATTTTTTTGCATAAAGAAATAAATTAAATTCAGTGAATTAACAACAGTGTAAAAAGTGTCGGGTATCATGTTGCCTACGCGGAGGCGAAATTTAAAAACGATTTTATTTTTCAATCGAAGTCGTCTGGAAAACATTTGAATTTTTTATTGACAACAATTCAATTTTTGTTTTGTGCATAATTCGAAGCAGTAAAAAGATTTCTCTAAAATACGAAATAATACTTATGCTACGCAATAATAAAATAGTTGATAAAAACGCAATATAGGGAAATAAGTGAGTTGCAAAAACAATTTAAAATACTTTTAATGTGATGCGAAAGTTTACATTTGACAGAAGTTACTTAAAATTTAAGAATAATTTCGTTCATAAAAAGCCAACTTTTCTAAATTTTTGGTTATTATGAAAGAATTTGATTTAGAAGAGGGAGAAATTGAATCAGATGGTAGTTACTCATCTAAAAATTGTAACAAAACCGCCGAAATGAAATTTTTAAACCAGAATATCGCCAATAATAGGCTAGATTTATCACAACACGAAATTGGAGGTAAATCCGATTTTTCAAACGTTGGTAAGTTTTGTAGAAATTCAAATTCCTTCTATGAAAGTTCACTCACTGGAAATTCTTTTTTGGATATATTTTTGAAGATTGTTTTGATGCAGAATTTGATTCGCACACACCGATTCGACGTAAAAGGAAACATAGCAGTAAAACTTTTAAATTTCAGGTAAGAAAATGAAAAGAAAGAACGGGAAAAAAAATTTTAATTTTCAACTGAGAATCGTAAGAAATGCACTTACAAGTAAAAAAAAAATGTTCTTCTACATAAAAAATATCCGATTACCATTAATATGCTTCATATCCTGATAATTTCATACGTAATTTCCCACAAATACCAAATTAAAGCCACGTTTCGGTAAGATGAAAGCGAAGGTAAAGCCATGGTTTATTTGTAAACTTGTATATGGCGCCCCCTTTTTGCCCAAATATTAATACGGAATTGTTTGTTACTCAGCCCTTGACGGATGACATCTCCCTACATTAAAAGTAACAATTAAAGGAGGATCTCCATTGCCATGACTTCTGTAACTGCAAAAAAATAGAGCAAGATAGACTTATATAGATCTAAATAGGAATAACTGAATACAAGTATAAACTCTATCCCTTCCAGTTCTACAAATTTATAGCAAACATATCAAATCTTATGCTACGGATATAATGTTCAAATTGGCATAGCAATGAAGCTATAGAGCTGTATGTGTGTGGTTGAACTACATGAAACATGACAGCTACGCTATAATAGCACTTTGTATGTGCCTGTGCTCACTATTCACCTACAGGGACAATGTGTGATTGTAGTAGAAATCGCTATAAAAAAGTTCAAGTCCGTCAACTGCAACCATAAAATCGCCATAAAAAAAGAGGGGAAATTATTTTTGCAGTTGCCGACAAATTTTTGCAGTTGCCGACAAATTTTTGCAGTTGATTCTTCTCTCCCTCTCTCGCCAAGGTATCTTCACATAAATGTGTCTCTATTTTTTGCAGTTGGGAAAAATCATGGTAATGGAGGGCCTCCTCAACTTTAAACCAAAATGGATTAACCACAACTTTAAACCAAATGGAGGGGGGGGGGGGAAGGGGGTGTGGGAAATGCAGTTATGAAAACTATCTTTCATCTTCCAACTGAAAAAAGAATAAGGGGAAAAACACATTTCAGCAAAACTCGGTCAATTTTTAGAGCCCTCCAATGGTATAAATCTTTTGTTTATATTTCCGCGATTTCCATCTTTTCGAGATTCTACTGTACTTTATTTTCCTATCATTATTGACAATTACTTGCCAGTTTTTTATCGAATGTTCAGTTTTTTATCAAAACCATTTATTTGGAGTCACAACGCAGTAATTATTTTTTTTAACAACATAAAGGTCGACTAAATTTAAACATTTTTTCAAAAATTCACTCGGATAGAGATATTGTAATTCACAAATGTTTATTTATAATTTTCACCGATTTATTTACGGTGTTTAATTTCATATGATCATGATATGCCATCAGCTATAAAAAATAATGAATTTACCGGATGGATTTTGGGTGGTCGTCATATGTCGATTAAATTTTGTATGAATTCATAATTCATACATATGACAAAAATTATATTCAAACTATGATACATCTATCTCTCCAAACGTGTAATAATTTATTTAATTATTTTCAATAGTACTTCATAAATTGACCAATTTTAATGCATCCATGCGTGGACAATGTTATTATTTTTTGATACAAATATTTTTAAAAGTTGTTTCTGATCGTGAAACGTGTCTGGGACACGCAGCTGACTTTTCTGAACTGATCTACTTGTAGCTGATATCAGGAACATGTCGGGTAGTTTCTAATGTCATTTTTGTTAGATTAAACAAAATAAAATTATTATATTCAATATTTTTTTCGTCTGGCAGTAATAATTGTCATCAGTAGCACAGTTTATTAAAGTAGCATGGCCACTCTCTACACCCAGAGAAAAATCTTAGTAAAATTAACAAAAGACTTTGTGTTGAACTTTAACACAAGAAAAAACGTATAGATAACAGAAGTTCTGTTCTCCGAACGAAAAATTGTGTTATTCTAATAACATAGAATATGTAGGATTTACGTACATACATGTGCAGCCAACAAAAGTGCTTGTGTTAAATTTTTACCCAAAGAAATCGTATATCGAAAATAAGTTGTGTAGTAACAACACAAAAGGTTGTGAAAATTACAAATATCGTTTGTTGTTGATACAAATAATCAAAAACATGAAGAAGCTCTCTGTTACATATTATCTATGTACCTATAACACAATTCCGAGTAAAGCTAACAAAACTTCACGTAATAATTCAAGTCGATTTTTTTTCTTCTATTATAATTCACACGTGGTTTGCGAACTCGGAGTTTATATAGCTTGAACCTGCCTAAAATTTGGGAGCCGTTACAACTTTTTTATATGAATGACTGCTATATTTGGCCACTATGTCATTTTTTCCCATATGCCCTTTTATGCCCTTTTTTCCCTTTTTTCCCACTGGAGCATGCGATTTTGGTGGAACGGTTCCTATATGTTTTTTCCGTGTATGAAAGACATATTTTATGTGTAAAACTAACACAGATTATATGCTAGTTTCCACACGGTATAAATATAAAAGCAACAAAATTTGACGTAGTATTAACGTAGTTATTATATGTAATGTGAACCAAAAATTTGTTCATTACACGTCTGGGTTGTGTACGTTGAACACAGTGTTTTCTTCAATGTTACTGAAAATCTTGTTCACATAACACAAAATTCTGTACAACAAACCTACTTTTGTGTTGAAACAACAAACATTACACAAAAGTTGCAAGGTAAAATTGACGTAAGAATTTTTGTTAAGACAACACAAAATTTTGTTAAGAGCAATATAACAGAAGTTGTGTTGAGTTTACGTATTGTTTTTGTTAAGATAACATAGATTTTTCAGTAACCATCTGAAAAACGTGACAACGTAAAATTAACAAACTCAATTTTGTTAGGATAACACAAAGTTGTGTTGGACGTATATTGACGCAATATTTGTTAATTATACGTAGCATTTTCGTCAGATTGAATGAGATTTTTCTCTGGGTGTAGGTTATAGGCTCTCTACTTCATATAATGTTGACTTTAAAATAATTACTACTTGGTTTTTTTTAGCAGAGAAATAAGGACAAGTTCTTCCTCCGAGTCCGACATTTTGACGTTTGAGGTCAGCTGATCCCAGGTCAGTGTGCCACGTCAACTGATCGAATCAGTTCCTGCAGCTGCGCGACCTGATATCGGGATCAGGCAGCTGCAGCAGCTAATCGCCAATGTCACATTTCGCTTTTAATGATCCGCTCAGAGATGCGGATTAACTATCATACAAATTTGTAACTCAAGTTTTATCGGGTGATCGATAGGATGATCGATAGACGATGGATGATCGATAGACAAATGGTTGAATGAGCAGTGGACTGTAACTTTTTCTTGTGGTCGACGATGGATAAATAAAACGATCGAACTTTAATTTCTTTAGATTTTATTATAACGTCTTGCTGGCTCGAATGCTCGATAATAACTGACTCTTGTGAGAGTGAGAGAGCACGGTTTACCACATGATATGATTTGCTTTCTGAGTTAAGCTAGCATCAGACGAGCACACAAAACCTTAACACGTGTGATGACTGACGTAATTTTGACGTCACAAAATTGTAACACCAGTTAACACCGTCTGATAACTTAAATTGTGACAGAATTTTTGTTTACACACCGTGTGGTAACCTGTGTTACGACAATTTTTTTGACGTGTGTTAAACGAATTTTGCCTCCGTCTGATAACCCTGTGTAAAACGTGGTATGTGTTTTGACATTTTTCGGTCTGTGTTAAGACTGTGGGAAAATGTCCCAATGTGTAAACTGGCATGAATTCGTGCCATTTCACAAGCACTGTGTTATAGCGAATATCTCAAAAACGGTGAATCTTATCAAAAAAGTGCAAGAACAAGAGTTGTTTAGGATATGATTCTACATAAAACTCCTATACATCAAAATCCAATTCGGAGAATTTTTAAAAAATCTTATTGAAAAGTTTGACTTCAAAGTGGAATTTTGATACAACTGTTCGCTGTTCAATTAAACTTCAAATAATGCCATATCACCAAACGGGTTTTCAATTATAGCTTTTGTTATGTTTCTATCTGCGACTTCACCAATTGTTAGCAAATTATCGAATTGACCGACCGACATCCGTAAGAAATTCCGATACAATTCGGGTTCTTCAGAGAGCAATTCCACCATCAATTTGGCAAAGAAACCCACCTTCTCGCGACGCGACACCCAATCCTTTGTCCAACAACTGCGCTTTCGACCCATTGACTCGTCGTCGTCGTCGTCGTCACTGCTTTCCACAATATAGGCTGCCAAAATCGCCATATCCATCATCTCCTCATATTTCCTTTTTATACCCGTATGGTGAAACCAAAGGGTATATTAGATTTGCCTTACCGTTTGTAACGCCAAGATCCCGCCATCGCACAAAAAAATGAATTACACCAGTGTGTTTAGAATGATAAAAAAAGTTGAATTTAGCATGTCCGTCTGTCTGTCTGTCCGTCCGTCTGTCTGTCTGTCTGTCCGTCTGTCTGTGGCGCGGATTGCGGGCGCACGGATTGAGCTAGAGACTTGAAATTTTGCACAGATCCGTTTTTCGTAAAATGTGAGGCTAAGTTCGTTAATGGGCAAAAATGGACCATTAGGGGGGGTACCCCCCATACGAACGAAATCGTTTTTTGTGAATATCTCGAAAACGGTGCATCTTATCAAAAAGGTGCAAGAACAAAAGTTATTTAGGATATGATTCTACATAAAACTCCCATACATCAAAATCCGATTGGAATAAATTTTAAAAAATCTTATTGGAAAGTTTGACTTCAAAGTGGAATTTTGATACAACTGTTCGCTGTTCACTTAAATCACCATACGGGTTTTCAATAATTGCCAGATTGGCAATTATAGCTTTTGTTATGTTTGACATTTTCATTTTATTTTATTTTTCTTCACAAATTGAAAATACCGCACAATTGCTTGTCAAAATTGCTTGAGAAAAATACACAAAATGTCAGAGAGCTATCACACCGTCTGATAGCAAATCAGTGTGTCAGACGATTTCGACTGCTGTCACACGTCTTCCATCATCACACCTTTTGAGGCTTTTCACTCCGTCTGATAACTACTCAATCTGCGCAACACAGTGTGTAATTGTGTGACAAAATTTCGTGGGAAGACTAGCGACGTTAACACGTTTTGGGACAAAAATCCGATTGTGTGGAAAAAAATTTCACACCGTCTGATAACAACACATTTCAAGTGTAAGGACGTGTCGTGTCAGATGTGTTTGAAATGTGTTTTGAGTTTTTTTCGTGACGTCAGTCATCACACGTGTTAAGGTTTTGTGTGCTCGTCTGATGCTAGCTTTAAGGCTGGAATGCAAGTGGCCCGACATAACATTTCATAGCACCCTATGCTTCTGTATACAATAAATCCGACCAACTTTGCCGTCGTAAAAAGTTGAATCGAATTAAACTTTTGTCGGCCAACTCGCCGACAAAATTTCATGATTGATTAAAAAAGAAATCTCATGGGAACGTCATAAAATCTAGATTTCATCACTCAAGGGGAAATTAAAGAAAATATTAGAAAATGTAGTTCGTATGCAACACAGCATTCTTGTTGTGTATGATAATGGATAACAATGTGGCTCACCGACTGACTGTCAAAATCCAGGAAAAACAAATGACGTTTAGAACGATAAAGTGTGCGCAATTGTATATGGAGGGTGACATTGTGAGATCATCAAAGGACATTTGGATGTCATCAAAGGTTATGGCCGAAAGCTGATTAAAAAATAGAAAATAGATTCGTGGGTTTTGGCGGTTCTGTTGTTTAGGGACCCCCACTACTTTTTTTGGGTCACATTTTTCCCAAAGATGCTACGAAACTTTTGTCGACGGTTCAGCATATGTGGCCATTTTCTTAGACAAATAGTTAAAAAACCATCCCAAAAGAAGGACAACGAGAGGTGGTGGGAGTTTACCGTCTAAATAAGAAATGTTCGTCTAGTAATGACGGAAAACTTTTCCGAAGACATCAAAGAGGTCACATTGCAAATGAAAAAGTTATAGTATATCCGTTTTTAACCGTTACTGTTAAACTTTGAATACGGTTTTCTCACGAACTAGAGTTGAAGAGCAAGACTATGGTCCGGAGTCGTACTCAGCGACCCCGGACACCAAAATGTGTTTGGAATGGCAAAAGATTTTGATTTCCGCATGCCCGTGCGTCTATCTGTCTGCCCGTTTGTCCGTCCGTGAACACCATAACTTTTGAAAGGATTGAGCTAGAGACTTGAAATTTTTGTATAGTTACGTTTATCGTAAATGGCTATACTAAGTTCTTGAACGGGTAAAATCAGATCATTCCTGCCCCCCTCCCCCATACAAACGAATTGCAATTTTCTCAAAAAGGTTGAGTCATATTGAAAACTTCATAAAGGTAAAATGTGTTTACGATAGGATTTTACATAACCCTTCCATACATCAAAATCCAATCGGACCACTCCTTTCTCCCTCTCATATACAAATCGATTTTTTTTTTTAAAAAACTTTGTCTGCTCTCATATAGAGTATTTGACGATTGGCCCCTGGCAATTGTAGGGTTTCTTATGTTTATGCACACATTGGTTTTTTCTAAAAATTATAAAAAAAACTACATATGACATTCCATACCATTATTTAATTATACAAAATATTTCTCAATTTTGATTAGGTACAAATTGATTAATTGCTTTTCTTATTTTTGTCTTTGAAAACAAAATTTCCGATAATAGTTGCACTGGCTAAATCCTCTCTTTTATTTTTTACCATTTGAGAAATTGTGCCATTAAATAATATGGTTGAAAGTCGTGGCAAATTACGAGGTGCAAATACAGGCGGTACTAAATCTGAATCAAAACTTATATTTCGTGCGTAGTATTGACCACTTTTAAATGGGCATCGTTTTGGAACATTACTCTTGTCGAAAATTACTTTCTTTATATATCCACTGATCAAATTGTTTCCTTCAACAAGTTGGCAAATATTTTTATCCAAATTAAGAACATTTAAATCACGATTTTCTTTTGTGGTGATAGTTACTAAGGTCTTTACAAATGGAATCATAATATCTGTATTAGTTTCACATTCGACGCTTAGAAATCTTCCCTGTTTCATAGTCATTGTGCAGTTTATAATTTCATTGAGGTTATGTATTTCCACGGACTCAAATATTACATACCAACTGGTTGCCTGAAAAGGACAAGTGATTTTTGATAATAATTTTTTTTTTGAAATTCAAAAATTACTTGGGTTTGAAAAACCAAAGAACACATCATAAGTATTATTCTTTCCATTGCAAAGTAAAAACAAATCCAACTGAAATTATCGAATGCGAAGAATGTAATAAAAATTGTTCAATAATAAAAATTGTTCATTGATGTGGAAATCAATTTTAAACACATTTAAGAAATTAGTAATTCGGAAATTATAAAAATTATTGAAGTATGTCGATCGTACTAATCTTGATTTCATCACTCAACATGTGGCGACAGTGCACTAAAATAAATCGGGCATGTAGTTGAATCAAGAACCGTCATTTGATTTAAGTGTTTTTCATTGCATATAAAAAAGGTATTAAAATCACTCCAAAAACCGAAATCATAACGGAGCCGCGCAATTCCCCGGGTGTTTTTTTTAGTCTCGGGCTTATCTGCGTAGACAAGCGACTTCACATAACCCCACAAAAAATAGTCCAGCGGTGTTAAATCGCACGATCTTGGAGGCCACGCCACAGGCCCACGACGCGAGATAATGCGCTCACCAAAAGTTTCCTTCAATAAATTGATTGTTTCGTTGGCTGTATGGCATGTCGCGCCGTCTTGTTGGAACCAAAGGTCGTCCACATCAACATCCTCCAATTCAGGCACGAAAAAGTCATTAATCATGGCTCTATAGCGTTCCCCATTGACTGTAACATTATGGCCGGCTTCATTTTTGAAGAAATATGGACCAATGATTCCCTCTGCCCATAGAGCACACCAAACAGTGACTTTTTGAGGATGTAACGGCGTCTGAAGAATGGCTTGTGGATTACCATCCCTCCAAATGCGACAATTTTGATTATTGACGTACCCATTCAACCAAAAGTGAGCTTCATCGCTGAACAAAATTTTCTTGTGAAAATCGGGATCGGTGGCCATCTCGTTTTGGACCCATTCACCGAACGTGCGACGCGCTTGATGGTCGTTTGACGAAATGGCAAACCAAACTGAGCATAAATCAAGTGACAACTGTCAAAAAGACCAACTCCGAAAAAAGTAGTGTCAGATTGAAAACCACACGTCTAAAAAACACTCTTTACACAACGACTCAGTTCAATAAGTCCGCAACATGTATGTATGTGTATGTGTGCGTCTGTTCGTATGTTCGTATGGATGTATGCTTTTAGGATCGAAATTTAAAAGATCAACTTCTACCAGTAAATCTTCACCAATTTTGCTGCAGTTTTTTTTTTGCATTTGGGAGCTGTAATTGACCCATAGAATCCAATGGAACGCGATTTTAGAAAAAATGAAAATTTAAATAATTTTTTTTTACTAATCCTGCGTAGATAGTAGCGCTGCTCGTTGTGGGTTTTGTAACTAGAGATTTGCCATCGCGGCATATTTGAGCTAAGTTCAAATTCAGCGACAGCGGCACCATTGCCATCGTCAGTTTGTCAGTAGCAATTCGGATCCATTGGTTTAAAAAACAGTGACGAGGATGCCCGCTGTTGATGCTCGAATTGTAAAGGGTGTTGTTTTAAGCCCGATAGAATTTCAAATTTTAAAAAGTAACACAAAAAATTAAATTTTAATCAAAATTTTTTATTTATTCGAAAGATCAATACATGGCATTAACATTTGATAATGATTTCGGGCATATGGCCACCGCGGCTGTTTTTGACGAAGCGCATTCTGGACGTCCAATTTTGGGCCACTTTTTCGAGCACTGCTGGCCGTCTGTCACGAATAAAACGAACAATGTTGGCCTCCAAGGCGGCAATTGTTGCTGGTTTATCAGCATAAACCAGTGACTTCACATAGCCCCACAGGAAATAATCGAGAGGTGTCAAATCGCACGACCTTGGAGGCCAATTAACAGAACCATTTCTTGAGATGATGTTTTCATCGAACGTTTCCCTCAATAAAGCGATTGTATCGTTAGCTGTATGACATGTAGCGCCATCCTGTTGAAACCACAAGTCAGTTACACCAATATCTTGAATTTTTGGCAACAAAAGTTCATTGATCATTGCTCTGTAGCGAGCTCCATTGAAAGTAACACGCACTCCTTCCGCCTTTTTAAAGAAATACGGTCCGTTGATGCCGCCTGCCCATAAACCGCACCAAACAGTGCATATTTCGGGTTGCATGATGGATGAGTGTCTAATAGTGTAAAATTAGTTCGAAATTTGGTGATGGTTTCACGAATAGTGCGTTTAGTGGCATGATTATGACGACCAAAATGTGGACGAAGAGCTCCATAACAATTCCTAACTGAGCACTGATTTTGGAAATAAGTTTCCACAATTAGTAAACGTTGTTCACACGTAAGTCTATTCATGATGATTTGGTGAGCGCAGTATAACAGCTCGTTTGACAGTTAACCCTTTCGTAAGTTCTATCTAACACAGGAACTACATTTACTTTTATTTCTAGTATACCAGCTGGTAAGCCTTTTAGCTGCAATTCCTTTTCTCGTAAAATAATGATAAGCTCCCATATACCTTTTCTCGAAAATTTAGTTTCCGTCATTTTAATTTGGTTGCCTTTCAAAATGTGGTATACCAGCGCTGTCTACGAAAATGGTATACCAGCACTGTCTTACCAGAAAAACTGGTAAACCAGATTGGTCCACACCGGCTTTTTAGCGAGAAATTTTGCTGGTATACCAGAAATAAAAGCTATGTAGTCCCTGTGTAAGCAAAAAAAAAAAATACACTTTAGCTCTGAATCACTAGGAAAAAAAAAAGAATCTAATGTGAATAGCACAATTTATGTGACGAATAAAATATTAGTTTACACAAAAATGTGAATTTTTACAGGCAAAAATGTAGAGAATTTTAATACCTTTAACTAATTTTTCAAAAAATTATTAGTTTGCAAGCAATTCGCAAAAACATGTTTTTTAAAATTTTTAATGATATCTCGATAACGGTAAAAGATATCGGAGAGCAGCAAAAAAAAAATTTGCAGACATTGTGCGAATGAGATGCATTATTCTCTTCAATTTGCCTGATGCATTAAACCACCAAAAACCCGTTATTTTTCGGGATAATCGTAAAAAACTGATTTTTTTAAAATTACGGCATATCTCAATAACGACTTGAGATACTATTGTTTGTGCATTTACTATTGCAAATGCGAATGGTTTTCGACTGTGATTCAAATGAAATGAACATTTGTTTTGTTTTTAGCTTTGCCTTTATCAGTCGTGAAAGTTTTTTCTGTTAAACCTGAATTAGGTCCAGTGCAACTGTGGCACTGTGTTATCACCGTGAAGGTTCATGTTTGTTTCGGGCTCAGGGGAGTGACGAAGCCCTCGTCAGACAGAGTAGTGTCAACTCCTCCTGCTCTCTATTACAGAAATTGTTTATTGGATGGATCATAGGAACTTACAAGAAGTTTATATATTCACCATCCGAATCAATTCGGCTATGCGAATTATTTTAGAAATAGAAAGGAGATTTTCTAAAATAATTCGCATAGCCGAATTGATTCGGATGGTGAATATATAAACTTCTTGTAAGTTCCTATGATCCATCCAATAAACAATTTCTGTAATAGAGAGCAGGAGGAGTTGACACTACTCTGTCTGACGAGGGCTTCGTCACTCCCCTGAGCCCGAAACAAACATGAACCTTCACGGTGATAACACAGTGCCACAGTTGCACTGGACCTAATTCAGGTTTAACAGAAAAAACTTTCACGACTGATAAAGGCAAAGCTAAAAACAAAACAAATGTTCATTTGACTTGAGATACGTAAAAGAAAAAGACAAAAAACCAAATTGCGATTTTTAAAAAGCAGCCATTTTGGTTACTTCCGGTTAACAGATTTCCACCAAAAGTTGACAGGATTGCTACATTACAAGACCAAACATGTTTTCAAAATTTCATATTAGTTTTTCAGAAATTTCGTACACATACTAACAGACAGACAGACATTTTTGTAATAATGATCCAATCGACTCGACAGTGCTCGGGAAATGTTTTTTAGGCAAAATTAAAAGGTCGAAATATTTCATGAATCCAATATTTTATTATACTACGTATAAGAAAGTAGAAATTAATTATATTTATGCAATTTTAGGAGCCAAATAACAATGAAGGACAGAATGTTGCCGAATACGACGAAGATGCGGATAACATGGATACGATTTTAGTGCGCGGCGCGACTCCACCGAAAGTCTTCGATTTGAGGCAGTACAAAATTCCGTTATTGAGGAAATCCGTGAAGGATTATTCCAGTGCCACAGAGGATCCGAGATCGGAATACGAAACCAAGAACCATAGAAAGAAGCGAAAGGGAAATAAAGGTTCTAAGGTAAAAGATTTTAGATTTTTGCATGCGCTATTATGAAAGAATGCATATGACTAAATTTCAAGGAAATAAAATTTCCTGTATTTTTTCCTTTAAGGCTTTTAACGTATCCTAAATAGCGTTTTAAGGGTTTTAACGTATCCTAAATAGCGTTTCGTTTCTCTCGTCAATTGTCGACAAATCCGCCAATTGTCGCTTCGCTCGTCAAAATCGCCGTGACATGACAATTGTCGTGTAGTTCGCCATTCGGAATGAGGGTGTTAATACGCCGCTTTCTGAGTAATACTTTTTTGCAGTCCATGACGAAAAGTCACACAAAAACGCATAGTAGAAAATTTCAAAAAAGGGTCTTCCAATATAGGCGAAAAAGTTTTCGGGGTATCAAAATTTATTATTCGACCCAGTCGACATCCTACTAGAATTTGTGGTGCGTGGAAAGTATCTGCCAGTATATTAGATTCATTTCTAGTGGCAGATACATACCAAACACCAAAAAAAACCAAACCTTGCTACGCCACTGATTTTATAAAAACATATTTATAAAAAAAGAATTTATTTATTTTTAGGTGAAAGATGAAGAATCACAATTATGTGTAAAAAAATTCGATATTTGTAAGTTCTACCTCTCCGACAGTTGCTTGAAGCTGGACAGATGCGGTTTCATGCATTCCGATTTTCCTTGCAAATATTATTACTTGGGTTTAGACTCGAAACTCTGCGAGCCGTGCAAATTCTCTCATGGTGGCCCACTCAGTTATGAATTGAAAGAAGCTCTCAGAAAACACATCACTCTCGCTCCGAAACAAGTTTTGGGGGACTTTCCGCGATTGGATTCGGAAGCAATCATGAAAATGATTAACGAGAGAGAAGACGATTGGAGAATGGAAAACGAAAGAGAGAAGTTTAATAAAACTCGCTCCGATAGTGTGGAAAGTAGTGGACGTTTCACTTTTCAGAGTAGTTTGTTGGATTTAGAAAAATCGAAAATGAAAATACAAGGAAATAGTAATGGACATTGGGATGAAATGAAATCAACTCGGAATGGAAGCTTTTATAAATCTCGCGATAATAATGTGGAAAATGGTGGCTCTGATGTCCATACAAATTGGAAAAACTTGGAAAATAAGTCGAAAGAACCAAAGTTGCAAGAAATTATGTTTGGAAAATGGGATGACGTGGAAGTAACTCAGAACGAAGCAGGAGCGTTTAAGAAATCCCAAAAGGATGATGATGTCGAAAATTGGGATGACTCTGAAGATGAGTTGATGAAGCCGAAAGGAATAATTTTAGGAAATATTTTTGGTGACCCGAAACCGGATGAACAGAAAGTGGAATGTGAAGAATCAGGAGTTCCGAATGAGGAGAAAATTGATGGAAATTCTTTTCAACACAGTGCTGGAAATCAAGAAATTTTAAAGGAAAATTTCGGCAGTTCAAAGATGAATTTTACAGAAAAAGTTTTCGCAAAGTCCGATGGGTGGCAATCACCTCTAAACCATGTAGAAAATTTTCACAGATCTCGAGAAAATAGTGTGGGAAATTTTGATCGCGGTCCTCAAGAAGATTTTTCGGGGAAGGAAAAAATGGAGAAAAATTTCTTTGAAGAAAGAAATGAAGTCCAATTGACCCGAATTGAACCGGAGATTATTTCCACTTCCTGTAAAGACGATGTGGACAATTGGGATGACTCTGAAGACGAATTGGTGAAGCCCAAAGCGGAAATTCAAGAAACTATTATTGAAAAACCAGATTGGAAAGCTTTATCACCCCAAATTGAGAAGCCATTTTTTAGAACCTCTCGCGAAAGTAGTGTGGCAAGTCGTGAAGGCTCAATCGAAAATTTAAACATGCGTAAAATGGAAAATCGTAGAAATTTTTCTGGAAAATTCAATGATTTCCAATCAACTTCAAAATTTCACAAATCACGGGGCGGTAGGGAGGATAGTGTTGAGAGTTTTCGCTCTGATTTTCGACGAAATTTTCCAGATAAAAATTCAGAAAACTCAAGATCGAACGTTAAGGAAAAAATTTATGGAAAGTGGAGTGAAATACCGTCAAGTCCAATGGAACATTTTCAAAGATCTCGGGAAAATAGTGTGGAAAGTTGTCGATCTAATTACCAAATTTTCCAAAAAAGAAATTTTCAAGATAAAAATTCAGAAAACCCAAGATCGAACCTTAAGGAAAAAATTTACGGAAAGCGGAGTGAAATACCGTCAAGTCCAATGGAACATTTTCAAAGATCTCGGGAAAATAGTGTGGAAAGTTGTCGATCTAATTACCAAAATCCTTTCCGAAGCGATTGTGAAATGTTGAAAGCGAAAATAAAGGAAAATAAGTGGGGAGGTTTTAAATATTCTCCAAAAGATAGTTTTAGCAATTCACGGGAAAGCAGTGTGGAAAAGTTTCGTCCGGCATTTAAAAAAGGATTCTCGGAAAATCATCCGGGAAAATCAAAAATGAGAGGAAAAATCGATGGAAATTTGGATGACTTTAAATCATCCCCAAGTGAGACGTTCAATAATTCACGAGAAAATAGTGTGGAGAAATTCCGACCCAAATTTGAACGGAATTTTTCACCAAATGACTCAGAAAAACCAGTAATGAAAGAAAATCGCTTTGAAAAATGGAATAATCGGCTCTCCCCTCCAATGGAAATAGAAATCACAACCAGACCCTCCAAAGTTGATGATGTGGAAAACTGGGATGACTCCGAAGACGAGTTAGTGATGCCGAAGAAGAAAACTCTTGCAAATACTCATGAAATGTCGCATCAACTAATCCCAAAACGGGAAATTCCACAGACTGAAACTCATGATGGGCAAGAAGTTTTTGTTCGTGAAGATACTTTGGAAAATTGGGGAAAATTCGACAGTAATTCAGGAAACTCAAAGATGAATCTTTCAAATGGATCGCGTGAATCAATGAAAGACTCATCGAAATTGTACACCAGAAGAAACAGCATTTCACCAACTAAGCCAGCTAAATTTTTAAATAAAACAAACTCACATTCAGCAAAAATTTCTGATTGTTTCGATTTTCTCACAGAGGAACAAATTGAGAAGTTACACTACATGGGAATTTGTAATTTGTCCGATATACAAAATTTAACAATTTACCAAATGAACGAACTTCAATTGAGCGTCGATCAGATTTCAATTTTACAGAATCACGCACTGAAACTCATGGCAATGGCGGTGAAGCCGAACGAGAGATGGAAGACACAGGAGGCAATTAATGTTAAAAGGTAGTTTTTTTTGAAGTCAGAAAAGGTTTTTGGAATTCTTAATTAATTCATATTTTTTTTTATTAGATCATCGACGCAGTTTTCTAGAAATCCGCCACATATATGCACACCTCCTGGTAATTATTTTCTCTTTGAACATTTGAAAAGGATTGTTAGAGAATAAGATCTTCTCCTTTTATTTTCAGAAGTTTCATTCTTTGATTTAATTTCAGATGAAGAAGCCCCACTTATCATTGATGAATCAAATGTTTCTCATAGTTCTCGTGAATCAGAAATCAGCAATCAATATCAGGTAATTTTTTAAAAGTTTTATATTTGCACAACCAAACAAATATCAAAAACATTAAAAAAAAAGCTTTTTTTTAAGAAAAATCTACTAAAAAGGAAAAAATAATAATTTCTTTGGTGCTGTGTATAAAAGAGAGAGAAATATTTATTTTATTTTTTATACTTTCATCTCGCTTTCATTTCTGATATTCAGCACCTAAGAAATTATTTTTTTCCCTTTCAGTACATTTTTTAAAAAAATAAAAACTTTTTAATCCTATTGGAATTTATCCGCTTATAGGTCTGCAAAAACAAAAATAATATAACAAATATTATATTATTTTTGTGGATGTTCCTCCCAACAGGTCAGGCATGTTTTCCCTGAAAACCCATTAGGAGCCTTTTTCTGGCATTGGCAAACATGCCTGACCTGTTGGGGGGAATTGGATGTGAAAACACCCACAAAAATAATATAATAAGCTGATAAATTTCAATAGGATTCATTGCTAGAAGGTCAAGTAAAAACCATAAATCAGAAACACAAAATAAAAGCTTTTTTTTTAAATTTTTTTTTTAAATTTTTTTTTTTAAATTTTTTTTTTTAAATTTTATTTTTTTAAGCACTTTGTATTTGATTAGTAAGACTAAAAATCCAAAATGACGCCTGTTTTTCACCTTTTAGCTTCGAATATACATCCTTGCTTTAGAGTTATTCTGACGAATTTTTTGACTCCAGAATCGGATTTAGCTGCCCCAAAAAAACCTTAAACTTCTTAAGGTCAGAATCGGATTCAGCGACCCCAAAAACCATCAGATCTTTTCCGGAAAATTTAAAGGATAATTACGTTAGCCTAACAGGACTTTCCGTTATCTTTACAGACTTCTTAAAAAACGTACTCTGTTTCTGGAGCACTTCACTATATTCAGAAGAAAAGCTTTTTTAGAAGCTTCTCAGAGAACTTGCGTCAATTTTTAGTAGACTTTTATGGTTCAACCACAATTGGGGCGGCAGCGGCGGGCGGCATTTTTTTTGCACTTACGTAGCGCAACTAGAGCTGCTACAATACAGCGTCAACGGCAGAGCACTTTTTCCGTCGCCGCCGAGTTTGAATCAAAGTCAAACTTGCCGCCGCCGCCCAAAATGTTTTCTGAAAACCACCACATTCGGCGCCACATTCTATGACGTTTTTTCTGCGTTGTTTAGTGACAGCCACCACATTCGGCGCCACATTCTATGCAGTTTTTTTGACGTTTTGATTTCCCAAGATGCCTACAACGGAGAAAAAATTAATCGAGTTCGTGAAAGGAAATCCAATGCTCTACGATTTGGCCCATCCTCAATATAAGGATATAAAATCAAGGAAAATAAATGGAGCGAAGTAGCGGACGAATTAAATAAGTTTTGATGTTTCAATTTTGTCAGAGGCATGCCGCTATCATGGTGCCGCTGCCGCTATCATTGTAGCTGGTTCGGCGGTATGTGTGGCGGCGCCATGCCGCCCGCCGTCGCCGCTGCCGCTTGCCGCCTTCATTGTGGTTGACCTATTATTCTAAGTTTGACGTGTCGCTCTCTTCAAATAATTATATTCTCCCTCTTACCAACGACAAATCCCCATTTACCATTCTAAGCTCAATTTTCATACCATTTGTTCTTATAGTGAGCAAGGGCTATTAAAAAGGCACATATAAACTCTAATGGCGTTTTCGACTGGCATGCTCTTTTTGCTCTGAAGTTGCTCTAAATTTGCTCACTCTGAGATCTTGTGTTCGACTGAGATTTTTTGATCGCTCGAAAAAGAGTTACGTGTTCGAGTGACGCAAGTACTCCGTATGCGAGCACTAAAAGAGCATTTTTCGAGCAATTTTGTGATCTGCCTAATGTAGTCAGATTTGAGTTGCTCTTTTGAGGTTAAGGCTAACAAAATCGTGTGGAATCGTAAATGGAAGATATTTATGATTTTGATTTCTTGGATTCTTCTTCATCTAGTGAAGAAGAATTTCATTTGGTCAGAAATATATTAGTGCAGTGTCAACTTAAGGGGAATATATCAAAATTAATTTTAATTTGTTTTATGCTTCTTCTTGTTCTTTGAGAAATGCTCGACTCCCAAGCAGAGGTGCTCGAAATCTACTCGAGATCTGCTCGAAATACCTTGCTCTAAACTGGGGTAGAGCGTGCTCTGAATCTGCCCTGGATCTGCCAGTCGAAAACGTCATAAAAAGTTTAGAAACTCAACCTAGAAGTTGAAAGAAATCGAAAATTCGTTTTTTTAAAACATGTTGATTGAACATTTTTAAACTAAATAGCATTCTTTTACTTTCTTCTACGGAGTATAATAAAGTATTGTATTCATGAAAAATTTCGACCTCGTAATTTGCCTAAAAAACATTTCCCGATCACTCCTGAGTCGATTGGAGTCATATTTAAAAAATGTCTTTCTTTCTGTCAGTCTGTCTGTCAGTCTGTCTGTCAGTGTGTGTACAAGATTTCTCAAAAACTAATAGAGCTAGCGCCATGAAATTTTATAGGCATGTTGGGTCCTGAAATGGGACGATCCTATCAACTTTTGGTGGAAATCCGTTAACCGGAAGTATCCAAAATGGCGGTTTTTCAAAAATCGCAATTTCGTTTTTCTCGATTTACTCCCAAACTACGCGTTTTTTAGTGGCCTTAAGTATGACAAAACTTGGAGAAAATAAAATTTCCCACACTTTTGTCTTTAGCTATAACTCGATATCTCCACCTGTTATCGAGATAAACCGTTATTTCCAAAAAAACAGTTTTTTGCGATTATCTCGAAAACTAACGGGTTTTTGCTGACTGAATGTATGAAGTGAATTAATGAGAATGGCATTCTGCACAATTTTGTTTGTTACCGTTATCCGTTATCTTTTACCGTTATTGAAATATTTTCATTAATATGTAAAAAATCATATTTTTGCGAATAATTTGCAAACTAACGGTTTTTCGACAAATCAGTTAAAAGAATAATTAAAGATGTTAACATTTTCTACATTTTTGCCATTTACCGTAAATTGATATCTTTTACAGTTCTCAAGTTATCTCAAATTTTGTACGTTTTTGATATTTTTGAATAAACTAAGAATTTATTGGGAGGTCGTCTTAGGTTGACAACGCGACAGGGCTCTAGCGTAAATTGCGCAGAGTCGTAGATTTTGTAGAAGAAAGTTTTGTGTTGACCACAACTGATATTTTTTTGTCGGTATCGGAGTCGTGGCTTCTATAACAACTCCGACTCCGAGCAAAAACTACTTACTCTAAGTATGCGACTCCGACTCATCTGTAATAAATAAACATAACAAAAGCTATAATTGCCAATCTGGCAATTATGGAAAACCCATATGGTGATATGGCATTCGAAGTTTGAGTGAACGGCAAACAGTTGTATCAAAATTCCTGTCTGAAGTCAAACTTTGAAGTCAAAAATTTATTGCAATCGGATTTTGATGTAATGGACGGACGGACGGACGGTCATGCTAAATTCAACTTTTTTTTTATCATTCTAAACACACTGGTGTAATTCATTTTTTTGTGCGATGACGAGATCTTGGCGTTACAAACGGTAAGGCAAATCTAATATACCCTTTGGTTTCACCATACGGGTATAATAATCATAACAATTTTTTTCCAAAGTCTATAAAATACGTGAACTTAATTTTCGGTCTTGTGAAACCCCGACGCTTTGTAACGATTTCTAGTATGGAGTTTACCGCATACTACTGCATACCCCCGGCATTTCCGAGACTAAACTTTTGTCGCGGAATTATGCAATCTAGTATTGTAATTTCTTAATCACTAGAAGAATCGACCTCGAAACCAAAAAAAGTTCGTCTACGGCGCAGTCTCCTCAAAGATTACTGCCTCTAGCGCATTTTTCTTTAACACATTGACTGCCATGGCTATCATTTTTAATAGCCAGTAAAAATGGCACTAAGTGTTATGAGGGGCCAAGGCTATCCTTTTCGATAGTTAGGTATACATTCTACATGTACATATTCTATATTTATACATTCAGACATACATAGATACCTTCTATTAGTCTACATGAATTGGTATTTCCTTTAAATATTTGCAAATTTATTCGGCAGTAAACGTATTAAAAAAAAATCGCCTGCGGCCGATTCCATCAAATAATAAAAGTTTTGCTTGCGGCGAAATTTTTGTTGTACTTTGAAAATATAAAACACCTCTTAACTTTTGATATAATCACAAACAAAAATTGAAAAAAACCGTGTGTAAGAAAATCCTTTAAAAAATTTCCCCACACTTCCTCCTCACTTCCTTTTCACCTTCCCCATTCCTCCTTTTATTTCTCCTCCCCTTTTCCACTTTCTTTCTTTCCCCTTACATCTTTCCCCCACCCTCTGAACCGGTAACCTGTCTCTGATTCCCACAAAAATTATGGTCGCAGCAACGCGACACATTTGATATGCCTTACCCGGCCCTTACACGCGTCTGTAGAGCTGACACAGTCGCTGACACAGTCTCGTGTAAATGCACTGACTGCCAGTTCGCTAAATGTATTTTAATGCGTTGTCAGTAATTTGACATTTGAAGTCTGTGCTACTGACAGACTTTATAGTCGCGTGTAAGGGCCGGGTTAGTTCGTCTACGTACTGTCGGATTTTTCGATTTTTCACTCAAGCACAATAATAAAAAAAATACTTTTCGTTAAATTTACTAATTTTTATAATTTTTAGGAACCCTTGAAAATGCCTGTGAAGTACAAATTTGAAGACTGTGTTTCCCGAAATTTGTTAAAAGTCCCACCAAATACCGAAGTTTGTTCAAATCTAGCTAAACCAGAAAAGGCTAATATTATAGGTAATTATTTGATTTAACACAATATTTGTAGCCGAAGATATCATTCTTTAACAAAACCAAATTTCCAAGGTTAGTTATTCTTCCTCAATTGACTTTTTGGTTTTTCAAAAAGCAATTTGAATCTAAAATTATAAAACGTGTCTACCTTCAACTGGGGGTGGGTTCTATGAAAAATTGAAAATAAAAAAGGCTTTGACAAAATTTTACTAGCTTCGGGAAAATATTCAAATTAAATAATTATATTTTAACACTGTTTAACCTTTTTACACTAAAACAAAATTGGAAACGCATACTTTTCACTGGAAAACTTTTTCATTTCAGTTTTCATAGAACGCGAATCGACACCCTGGGTTAGAAATAGTATTAAGAACGATGCAGAAAATCGATTAAAAATTGATCTTTAGTTTGCATATTACTTCAAAATGGAAAATACAGAAGAAGAAAAACAGATCGCGATTAAAATAATTCTAGTGGTTTTATAAAAACATTATTTTGAGTTAAGATAAAATTGAAAATTCCTAAATACCCTGCTATTCCTTACAAATGAAAAATCTCTTCCGATTTTATTAAAAAACAATTTTTGAAAAAAATTCGATTCGTAAAACTCATATCTGATTTACATTTGCTTGAAATTCAGTTTTTTCCAAATTTTTGACACACGACTAATTGAATTGTAGATTTTTCTTCTCCGGATTCATATGGAGAACGTCTTAACTTTGAAGATGCATTCAAGCAAGATATGAAATCAGAACCATTACTGGTTTGCAAAACCGATTTTGGTGAGTTTGAGTTTTGTTTAATATGGGTCTAAATTGATACAAAAAAGAAAAAAATCTTAACACACCAAAACCCCAACGCAAAACAAATGTAAATAATGTAGAAATTGAAATTATAAACAGTCATTGTACAAAATAAATTTGAATGTAAAAAAACCACAATTTGCTAATTTTCGCAAGAGGCTCTTCATAAAATACGTCACACCGACAGAAGGGGGAAAAGCGAGCGAGACGAGGGGGGGGGGGGACGTCAACTCAACGGAAAGTGGATATCTTTTACCGTTATACCGAGATATTTCAGGTTTTGAAAAATAAAAAGTCATTTTTATATAAACTGCTACTTTATTCGTCGGGTTATAGTGTAAATTATGCAGAATCGTAAATCATATTAATATATAGAAAAATTTAAAACAAAACCGAAAAAAAGCTTTTATTTAGAAAAAATGCACTAAAAAGGAATAAATAATTTTTTGGGCGCTGTGTATCAGAAATAAAAGCGAGATAAATATTTATTTTAATATTTTTATGCTTTTATCTCGCTTTATTTCTAACACACTGCGCTCAAAAAATTATTTTTTCCTTTTTAGTGCATTTTTTTACAATAAAAACTTTTTATAAAACATTTTTTTTTTGTTTTTGTTTTATCCTTTTCAATAATTTCGTATTTGATTAGTATGACTAAAAATTAACAATGGCGCCAGTCTTTTTGTGTTCAGAATCGGATTCATCGACTCCAAAAACCCCGGATCAGTTTTTCTCCGGAAACTTTGCGGAAATAGATAATCACGTTATCCTTACAGGAGCTTCCGTTACAGACCTTACAGACTTCTTGAAGTCAGAATCGAAATTATCCACCCCAAAACTCCCAGATGAAATTGTTTTCCGGACAATTTGAGGAAATAGATAATCACGTCATCCGTACATGACCTTCCGTTATCCTCACGGATTTTTTAATGCTAAAATCAGAAAGTGGGTCAAAATTAGATTGCAAGATTTGACCTTGACAGATCCGAAGGCAAGCTAAATAAAAGCGTTTAAAAATAAGTTAATGTCTGTCTGTCTGTTCCTCTTTCACGTGATGACGGCTATGATTGACCTGAAATTTAACATGGATGTTCGCTGTAGGTATGGTTCCAACATAGGTATATTGAAAAGGAGCCCGGTTGGGGGGGAGTACGGGGAGAGTGAATCAGAATCCGAAGCTTAGTTTTTTCTTTATGTTATTCTTTCGCGAGAAAACTACCGATCCGATTGGCCTAAAATTGAGATAATTGCCCGCCGGAGGTCCAGCTCTAACAAAGACCCATAGAAAAGTAGCCTGAGAAGTAGGGGAAGTAAGGGGAGGGATAAAAATAATCCGCAGCTTCGTTTTTTCTTTATGTTACTCTTTTGCGGGAAAACTACCGAGCTGATTGGCCTTAAATTTGCATAGATGTTTATTTGGGTCCATCTCTAACATATCCCCATTTAAAAGAAGTCCGAATGCTGGGGGCTGTAAGGGGGGCGGGATTAAGTGAATCCGAATTCGGATGCTGGAATTTATTGTCTTTTTATTAATTTTTGCTGTTCACATCAGATATTTTGGATTATGACACTGTTGTCTTTAATGAGCGAAATATTCTTTTTTAAAAGTGCATGTGTCGGAAAGATCAGTTACTTAGGTTCTGAGATATTAAAAAAGCGACGCCGTTTATTTTTCCCTGAGTTATAAACACGAAATGGCACTTTTTTTGAATTTCACGCAATTTTTTTTTCAAGGTTAGCTCAAGAAACTCCCTTTTCAGGATTTTTTAAAACTATGGTGGGTGATCTTGGTGTCGTGACGTATTTTTAGAGGGGGCGGCGAGGTCCGTGAATGCGCGAAAAGAGCAAAATTTAGAGTGACGTATTTTATGGACAGCCACTAAACATAAATGTAAATAAAATAAATCTTACTCAAAATGCTGAATATTTTAAAAGTAATTGACGATATCGAACAGTTAAAAACAAGATTTTTAACTACTTTAGCATAACCACTAGGACAAACGATTGCAAACTTTTTTTTTTTAAAAACTACACAATGCGCCGTTAAATTCGTACCTGTAATATTCTGCACACTTTCGGTGTGAAGAGATTAAATTTATTTTATTTTATATTTTTTACAGGAGATTTTGATTTGCGACGCCGTTTTGGTAATAATCTCAGCAAATATACTCCGGCCATTGAAATTGAATGCTCAATCAATTCGCATTTTCCAATTGTATATCGGGTAAGTGAGAAACAATTTTTGTACTTTACATAAGAATAATATAGAGTAGTCCCTGCGCATTATTGCAACACGCATAAGTGCAATACCCGCTTAATTGTAATCGAAAAATTTGATTCAATTCGATTCATATATTTTCGGTTCACAGATTTTTCCCCACTTAATTGCACATTCGACCAAAAATCAAAATTTAAAATGTTGAAAACCCTCGACTAAAAAAAAATTGCCGTTTTCCAATAGATGGCGCTAGCAGTAAAATGCTGGTGAAAAATGTCAGATAAGAAACGTCAAATGATAAGCTAGGCATCTGGCAAAAACTCCTTATCATTAAATTTGTGAATTTTTATCGGCGGCAAATATTTGGCCAGTGGCGGCTCGTGTATATTTGAAATGAGGAGGCAAAGTTTGTTTTAGTTCTATAAAATTTTTTATGATACGACCACAGAACTATATAACATAGAACAACTGTCACCATACAAAGCTCTGCTGAAAAATGGTCCCAAAAATATTTCCCTCTTTATCGTACTTGAACGCATTCACTGAACTGTATAAGGTCGCGAAATTCAAATTTCACAAGTTTGAGACTAAATTTAGGCGTCAAAAAATAACTTTAGGCGCCAACACCCAGCTCACGGTTTAAACGAGACGGCTATATTTGTTTTCATACGGTTATCTTGTTCTTAGCAAAAGCTGTATGAAAGTATTTGTACGAATCGGAGGCTAGCCTCTATGAAGAGAATTTGTAGTTTATGTTTTAGAGAATTCGACATTAGAGAATAGGATTTTCTTTTAAATTATTATTTTCTGAACATACAGATTTTTATTCAGTCCATTATGGTATAAAAAATTAAAGGCATACGTTAGAAAAACATTTTTATAAAATGTTATGAGGAGGCAATGCCTCCGCTGTCTCCCCTATAAAGCCGCCACTGTATTTGGCGGCATAATTTGAGCCAAATAAGCGTCATTTGCGGAAAGTTTTGCTTTTTGCCTTCAATTCGAACAAATCTGTGGCTGAGGCGCGTCGATTGATAGTAGAAACTTATGGAGAGGCTTCTTTTAGTGAAAGAACGTGTCGCGATTGGTTTTAAACGCGACAAAAGTGGTGATTTTGACGTGGAAGATAAGGAGCGTCCACTGGAAACACTGAATTGGGACGTCCTACCACACCCGCCGTATTCTCCAGACATCGCCCCTTCCGCATATCACCTGTTCTGATCGATAACGCATGGCCTAGTAGAGCAGCACTTCCGTTCTTACGGAGAGACCAAAAATTAGGTCGATTTGTTGATCGCCTCAAAGAGACGCGGAATCCGCATGCTGCCATAAAGATGGCAATATTTCGAAGAATAAACATGCAAGCATTTTTGCACAAAAAAGCCTGAAATTAAAAAAAAAAAACATGTGTGTGCAGCGCACACGCGGTAGAAGTGAAACCTTAGGAAAACTAAACAGCGAGAGAATGAGACGAATGCGGTATCAGGTGTGGGATAGTTATAGCGTTTATTTATTATAATATTGGTACCAAGTTCAAAAGTCATATTATATTTTTATTGAAAATCTAATACCGGATTCATGATCAGCAACCCCAAAAACCCCCTTATGCCGATTTTTCCGAGGAAAACCGGGAAAAAGGATATTTATCCTTACAGGACCTTCCGTTTCGAATTTTGAAAATCTAATACCGGATTCGTGATCAGCGACCCCAAAAACCCTAAAATGCAAATTTTTCCGGGGAAAAATGATAAAAAGGATATTTTCATTATCCTTACAGGACCTTCCGTTTCGAATTTTGAAAATCTAATACCGGATTCGTGATCAGCGACCCCAAAAACCCTAAAATGCAAATTTTTCCGGGGCGAAATGGGAAAAAGGATATTTTCATTATCCTTACAGGACCTTCCGTTTCGAATTTTGAAAATGTACATAGCTAAAAACCTGCTCCTGGCAACATAGATCATTTTGCAAAAAACCGCATAAAAATCGCTCCAGTAGTTTTTGAGTTTTGTAATCTCAGGCAGGCAGACAAACAGACAAACAATAAAACATCCATTTTTATATATATAGATATGTATATATTGCAATGTATGACGAAACATCAGTAATTTATCGCCTCCTTTCTCCACTTCCTCCCTCCTAACACTTCTCCCTTCCCCCCTTCCCCCTTCCCCCTTCCCAACACTCTTGTTTACGATAAATTGACCGGCACCCATTTGTATTCTATCTCATTTTCTCGCAGGCTAAAATATCCTATCTCTTTTTACTGTCGCTTTTTCGTTTCATCGAGTTTGAAATCACTCACAACGCCGCTAAAGAAGTTTTCACTTCAAAAACGTCGGTTTACCATTTGTACTCCCAATACGTTACGCAAATTTTCGGTCTTTTGAACCAGGCCCTCTCCCTCGCCTTTCAGCACGCTTTTTTGGGTAAGGCTACCGCATACCCACCCCCAAACAGTGGGACGTAATTTCTAGACGTAATTTCTAGACGTAATTTCTAGACGTAATTTCTTAATTTGAAGCAGCGGACTTTGAAAATGCCAACTTTAAATTCGAATCCAGTATAGTGGCGATTTTGGCGTGTCGTTGAAGATTTCGCCATGGCGTCACGTTCGCTGTTTCCCCTCCCCCATCTCGACACTGTCCACCTATTAAGACGGTGCCTTTCGACGAAACTAAGCTAGGATTTGAAATTTTAGCATAAATAATTTTTTGGTGAAAAGCAAAGCTAAGTTCTAAGGCGGGAAGTTCTAACCATTCCTTTTCTCCTCCACCATTATTGCCGGGCGTATGTCAAAGCAACGAATATTCCAGCGTTGTATATCGGGGAATGTCTGTAGTAATACTTATTAGGGTTTTTGTTTAATTTTTTTAAACGACAATTTAATAATAAAAATTAATAATTGTTTTTTTTTAATTTTTTCCAGTTAATTGAAATTGATTTGCCGCCAGTTAGAGGACTAAAACTCATAAACGCAACGCTAAATGCCAAAATGTGTCATAAATCACCGGATCCACGTATCAAACTCATAAATTTACCCACAAACGCAACAAACAAAAGTGAAAATCCCCTAAAAGAAAGCATTTTCGCCCACCAAGCGACTGATCCGAGATGCAAGAAAGACGAAGCCTGCCCACCACAAATTACGAGGAATCAAAACCAATTACGACCGAATTTATTGAGTACGAATTCAATTCTCTATCCGTACTTGCAAAAATCCAAATGGTATCAAAATCTAAATTCGACCGTTAAAATCCAAGTGAATGAAAGTTTAGCCCAGTTATCAAAGCAGCTAAATGAGTTCCATGAGAATTCAAGAAATTCGACCGAGAAGAAAAGATTTTCCGTGGCTCTCGTAAATTCGGAAGGGAGTTTCAGTATTGTAGAGATTTTGATGCATTTGCAGCTTCATGTTAGTATCAAGGGTGAAATAATAGATCAAAGTGTTGCGGCAAGGATTCCGCAAAGTCCGCGAAATTTAGGAGTTTCGAAATTGAGGGCGATTCCATCAGGAGGTAATCGACCAAATTTTGCGGCAAAAAATTCTCAAAATGGTCGTCCATCAGTGAAAGATTACAACGTGAAGCCAGGAGTTTTGGAAATTACACCCTCAAGGATGGATTCTTATCAACCGGCAATGATCCGTGCGACGCCGAAAAAGTCATCTCCTCCGATTCCTGCCCCCAAGAAAGATTCGCCGGGCAGTGAACATTGGGATAGTGACGAATAGAATAAGAAATCTTTTAGAATTTAGTTTAAGAAAAGTTTTATAATAATATTAAATGCCGGTATACACGACAAATAGAAATTTATGTTACAATTATGTTGTGCGACATCGATGGACAATCGTAAAATATTTTTCTACTAGATTTTGCGTAGTAGTTTTTACTGTGAAAATACTATGAAAACATTAGGGCCTTTTTTAAACAATTTGAATTAAAATCATTCCAGAAATTCATGTAACTAAAATTTTGAATTATTTACTTGGAATTTTATTTCTGCAATAAAGTTGCGCAACATTTATTTGAAGTGTACACTGGCTACAAAAAAATAAGAACTGAAAACGAAATCGTGCCAAAAAATACATTCAAAGAAGTCATAACTCCTAACCACCGATTAAAAAAATGAAATTTTTTGAGCAATATTTTGTGCTAATTAAAAAAAATCATTTTAAGCAATATTTTGTGCTAATTTAAAAAAAACACTTTAAGCAATATTTTGTGCTAATTTTAAAAAAAATCTCAGGCATCGAGTGACCAAATAGTCTAAGTAAGATTACGAAATACTTTTGCTAATCCACAAGAAAAAAAGCTTTTAAAAAACAGTATTTAGAGTGTAAGTTTTTATGCAACTAAAGAAAAGAGAATTTTTTTTAAACAAATCTAAACATAAGATTCATGTAAGATTAGAATTATTATTGTTTTTGTTGATTTAAGATTCTTCAGTAGATGCAAGTATTCCATTTGCATATTAAACAAAGTAATGAATGGTTGAATGAATATGTATTTACTTATCATCAATTATCTGTAAATTATGTAGACATTCATTTGTTCGTTAATATTCTACCATTGATTTATCAATCTTTTAGCATATTTTCATTCATTTCAAAGTTTTTGTTTTTGTTGTTTACTGCTGCAGACGTGATCTCTTCAAATTGTATTCATCTCAAGTCTGTTGGCTGATGGTGAATTGTCGCCGGCCAGAGTCAAGGTTGCTACTGTTTTATACTACTTTAAGAGTATATTTTTTTAAAAAAAAAGAAAAACTGTTTTCAAATATTTACTTATTTAATATTGATGTAAAATGATGGCCGCCGGACGTTTGTACAAAGTACTCATGTAGTTAGTAACGATAAAATGTTTCAATTGTTCTCATTCGGAGATAAGAATTTGCAGCCATGGTTGGAATTCGCGCTTTGAAGGTTGGAAGCGTAAAATGAATTGAACCTTTCAAAGGTGCGTTAATTTGTTATATGAATAAACTGAACTTAAATCGAGATTTTGTAGTTTTATTTGTTTGAAATTGAGATGTTCTACTTGTTATGTGAGGGGCAAACGGTTCAAGTATTTTGTGGATTTTAAATAGTTTCAGTTGAGTTGTTACCTAATTCAATTACAGTATTAGTAATGTTCCGACAAAAAAAATTATAAAAAGCTTTTTTTTTTTTAAAATGTGCTAAAAAGGAAAAAATATTTTTTTTTGTATCAGAAATGAAAGCTGGATAAATATTTATTTTATATTATTTTTTTTCTGCTCTATCTTGCTTTTATTTCTCATACACGGCAGCCAAAAATTATTTTTTGAAACCTTTTATTTAGCTTGCCTTCGTGTTTGTTTGATTGTGGTTCAAGGTCAAATCTTGCAATCTAATTTTGATCCACTTCCACTCATCCGATTCGCTTGAAATTTTGTACACATACGTAACTCCGATGACAATACAATATTAGTTGCGTTTTTTTAAAGTTCTGAAGCAGTTCAGAACAAGCTTTCCATACATAATCCTGCACCACCTCTTCATCTCGGACAACGTTTGAAACAAAGGAAAATTTTATACGGTAATGTACGGTAATGAAGTGCTGCTAACTTCAACGTAATAATTCTGACATTTTATTTTCAATAGAGGATTTTCTGTTAGTGGTTAGTTAGTTCTGTTAGACAGCTAAATAATTTTTAACATGGGAGGTAGCAAATCTTGAGTACCTACAGCAAGAAATTATTACAGTAACGGGCGGCCTACTGCTGCAGCCAACGTGAAGTTAGCTGCGATTGAACTCGATGAAATTTCCTAGTTACTTTGGATCGTCTTTTTAATGTTTAGTGTTCTAGAACATTAAAAAAACGCAACTATTATCACTACTTTATGCTTGTAAGGATAATGGAAGGTCCTGTAAGGATAACGTAATTATCCTTTTCCTTAAATTTTCCGGGAAAAATCTCATCTTGTGGTTTTTGTGGTGGCTGAATCCGATTTTGACATTAAGAAGCCTGTAAGGATAAGAAAAAGTCCTGTAAGGATAACGGGATTGTGCTTTTCTTCAAATTTTCTAGGAAAAATTGGGGGTTTTTAAGGTCGCTGAATCCGATTTTGATCTTCAGAAGTCCGTGAGGATAATGGAAGGCTCTGTAAGGATTATGTGATTACGTTTTTCATTTTGGTTTTTATTCCTACTGATCAAGTACTAAATGACTAAAAAGGATTAAATATTTAAAAAAAAACTTTTATTTAAAAGAAATGCACAAAAATCACTGTGTAAAAGAAATAAAAGCGAAATAAAAGCATAAAAAATAAAATAAAAAATTTTCTCGCTCTTATTTCTGATACACAGTACTCAAATAATATTTTTTTTCCTTTTTAGTGCATTTTTTTTTAAATTTTTATATTTTTATTTTTTTTTTTGTGTAACAGTTTTGTGTAACTCTAAGGTATTATATTTGGTTACGACAAAAAATTGGGCAACATTTCCTTCTGAATAGGACTGGATACTTTTTTTTAGCTGAATAGGACTGGATACTTTTTTTTATTAGATCCTGTCCAATCTAAAGGGAACAGACGAAAGTTCGAGTTATCGAATATACGAGATAGGAGGGTTCGAGGGGTTTGAAAATATTCGAGATATCAAACAGCTCGAGTAGTAAAATGCCCGGTATTTAAAAAATTCCTCCGACACAAGTGTTAGAGTGTGGTAGTAGCCAGGTCCAAAGGATATTAACCACGAGTTCGCAAACACATGTGAATTATAATCAAAGGAAAAAAATGGCTTGAATTACCATATTCGCTTAATCATATTTGCATAGGAATGTGTCCGCCAACACTTAGGATTCGCTACCATTTTTTTGTAGGACTAATTAGACAATTTTGTAGGACAATATTGGAGTCACTTCTAAAAACAATGGGAATGATGCCATTCCATAATATAGCATGGTTTCTCCCTTAGTATTGGAACGTCTCTAGTAAAAACTAGGAACCGGTGCCACTTTTGTCGGAATATGTCCATTCTTTTCTCAGCCCTGTGTGCATAGTAACTATTCTACGAAAACTAGGACCCGTTCCAATATTTATAGAAGCCTTTGCTACAAAATGGAGTAATGAGTCCTATAATCGCTTGCCTTATTTTATAGTAACGTTTCTATACGGATATATTTTATAGCAACCTTTCCCATGCGAATTTTTCCCGCACAGATCTTTAAAACTAGAGCTGGTGATTTGGTTTGCCACCCGATTTGAATTTAGCGACTCCAAATTAGCCAGAAATAATAATTTTTGCTCCACAAAAGATTTTTTTCGACTTTTCAATCGATCGAAAATAAGTTGCATAAAGTGGCCAAACTGGTGGATTTTGAATCCTTCGTTAAAACCACCACAGTAACGAAGGTTTAAAACTACATTCCAAAGTAATTTTAAACAGAGTTCGCTTTAAGTACTTTGAAATTTTCGGCACAGTTACAATGTTTTTGGCCCGGTCGAATTAGGTCGTATATCAATGTTTTGAGGGCTGTCTATAAAATATGCCACGTTAGTTTTTGCCTTTTCGCACCCCTCCCCCTCATCAAGATTTTTCACAATGTCTTGCATGAATTTTGGTACCACCGTCAAACTACTACAGAATATTAAATCCAATGTCTTTCAAATTAAGTAACCACAAGATAGATCGTTAATACTGTCGGCAGATTTACAAATCAAATTTTAGAAAATCACGTGATAGTTTTTTGTTTATATTTATATTTTGCCTTGAACTACCAATTAAAAATATTAAAATTATTATTACTTCCGACACTCGAAGAGTTTAAATAACTAATTCAACATCAGAATTGCAAACACAAGGCGTTAATAAAACACTACTCGCATCTATTCTGGTAATTAACGAATTCTTAACAATTGTTGGTGACAGTTTTATTAGCAAATCGATATCAAGAATGCATCAAGAAACAAATTATTGCCGCCATTATATTTATTATAATATAAATAGTCGATTATCATTACAGATAAGTGATAAAATAGCAATTAATTATTCCTCACACGCATATAATTTGTTTTAGTGTCAGTCACTTTTGTATACCGATTATAGTTTCAAGGTTCTCAAATGGAAATAACTTTTTTTTTGGAATTGTTTTAAATGCACTCATGCCATTAATTTGTGGTTTACCACAGCTACGTAATGATAAATAAACCAATTTCGTAAAATTACATGCCCAATTTACTAATTTATATATATATATCTTAGTATTAAAATCACTTGAAAAATCAATCGAAATCAGGGGTGGCTTCATGTAACTCTTTTTCGATCGACTAACTAGTCGAAGGAAATCTTTAGTCGACCAAAACTGATTAAACAAGCAGACACTCACTCTGGTGCAAACGATATAACAGTATTTTCTGGGTAATTTGGGGTCGCTGAATCCGAATCTGGCAGTAGTTTGGCTGTACCAGGTCTACTTTTTCAAATATGAAGAAAAAAATAATTGTTGATTTCCAGATTATAAATATGTATGAGTTACCCACCATATCGGAAAAAGTAGAGCTGGTACAGCCAAACCACTGCCAGATTCGGATTCAGCGACCCCAAATTACCCAGAAAAGACTCTTATATCGTGTGCACCAGAGTGAGTGTCCTCCTGTTTAATCAGTTTTGGTCGACGAAAAATTTCCTTCGACCAATTAGTCGATCGAAAATAAGTTACATGAAGCCACCCCAGAACTAGTCTCACCATAGGCGGATTTAGACAATCCCTAGGTGCAGAAAAATTTGATGCACGGCTCTAAGTTGTCCAACCTTTTTTAAGCTCTTTACCCCAACTCGAAGCTGCAAAAAACCTCCTCTCTAATACAATAAAACCAATAAATCAGATTTGAAACATTAGAAAATCTACAGTTGCCAAGAGCCAAGCATCAAATAAATAAAAAAGAATTACATTTGTATGGAAGTAGTGGTCCGATTGAATTTGGATGTATGGAAAAATTATGTAAAAACACATTTTTATAAGGTTAAATTTTAATAGTAGGGGGGGGGGGGGTGCAACCAAACCGCAACTAAGGACGCTTCGAACTGTCACGCAACGCACTTCAGGAGTGGCTGAGCACAATAGAAGCGTCGTCTGTTGCGTTGTGAGGCAAACACAGAAAAATTAAAAGTGAACTAAAGTAGAAAAATATATAAAAAATGGATAATTTTGAAGCGAAAATTTGCTTTGTTGGTCTTTATGTTTGTTATGTGTATGTTATTGCGCTAAGGCTATCAATTTTTCCTCGAACGACATTTCCCCAACCTCACTTTATGAACTGTCAACGCAGACTTGTTGCGTTAAAGTTCAAAGTTAAGGGAGAACTCCAATTGAGCAGAGGCAGCAGCAGAGGCAGAAGCAGAATCTGCTTTCTGTCCCACAATGAAATTTGAATTCTGACGAAAATAGCAGAAACCTGTCAAAATGTTGTACGTATTTATGTCCGTGCATGATTTGTCGTACAATAGCTATTTCGTTGTTTTTTAAGTATTCAATTAATTTCTCCATTTCAAGTATTACAAATATTTACTTCCGTCCATATATGCAAAAAATATCAACAACGATTTGTGAGGTTAAATTGAAAGCAGAAATTTAGAGATTAGAGCTAAAATGTGTTTCTGCTTCTGCCGCTGCCTCTGCTGCTGCTTTATTGAAGCTCATCTGCTGCTGCCTCTGCCCAATTGGAGTTCTCGCTTTAGGCAACTTTTGCGTCGATGGTTGCGTTCAATGCGTTCACTGTGCTCACTGAAAAGCATTTTTGTGAAATAAACTCGTAAGTGACATTTGGATGCGTGATGGTTGCGGCTTGGTAGCGGTCTTTGTGCTCCAAGGGTCACCCTTCATTGGGTTTGCTACTTGACTAAGTTTCATAACAAACCACGCACAGTATTTCTTCGTTGTCTTCGTCTTCACCGCTATTAACAACTTGTTTTTGTATCTCACGTCCTTTATATTCCTGCTTCTTGTGTTTCTTAGATTTTAGATTTTCCAGATTTTTCAGCTCTGCATATTTTCCTGCTCTAATATTTGTGACCACGAGGACCAGTCTTCCTTACATAGAGTCAATAAAAAAAATAATGAATTAGTAGATAACGGGTGATCCAATAAGAGCTTCCTGTTTTTTTTTAAATAAAACACATAATAATTAATATATTGAGGAAAATCTTTATTTAAGTTGTTAGTTTGGTTCATGCCATTTAATGTTTAAAGATAATTTCCTTCAAATGTTGACCACGACTAACTCTTAAATGGTCCATTCTGTGGGTCCAATTTTCGACCACTCTTTCAAGCATATCGGTCGGTATTCCGCGAATAGCATGGGTTATGTTTGCTTCCATAGCTGTAATCGTTCCGGGTTTATCGACGTAAACAAGAGATTTCACACATCCCCACAGAAAGTAATCCAATGGTGTCAGATCACAAGATCTCGGTAGCCAATTAACCGGACCATTTCTTGAGATGATGTTTTCATCGAACGTTTCCCTCAATAAAGCGATTGTATCGTTAGCTGTATGACATGTAGCGCCATCCTGTTGAAACCACAAGTCAGCTACACCAATATCTTGAATTTTTGGCAACAAAAATTCATTGATCATTGCTCTGTAGTGAGCTCCATTGAAAGTAACACGCACTCCTTCCGCATTTTTAAAGAAATACGGTCCGATGATGCCGCCTGCGCATAAACCGCACCAAAAAAGTGCTTACGCACTTTGGTTATATGGTTTCAACAATAGTGCGTTCAGTGGGACGATTATGACGACCAAAATGTAGACGAAGAGCTCTATAACAATTCCTAACTGAGCACTGATTTTGGAAATAAATTTCCACAATTAGTAAACGTTGTTCACACGAAAAGTCTATTCATGATGAAATTGCACTGAGTACTGAACACAAACGTCATATAGACACATAAGAACTGTCAAAACAACCCTATTGGAAAAAGTACCTCCAATTGGATCACCCTTTATATCCGGAGTCATTTCCTTCGTCGACTTCGATATCGGTATCTGAATCCACCTTCGGTGTGCACAGTGTGTTTCTCTTTCGAAGAAATGTCAGGAGCATATCAGGCTGACTTTTTATGAAATCGTAAAACTACAAATACGTCATTAGGCGTTTTCCATTGACCTTGGAGTGGCACTCCATGGGTAGCAACCGCTGTATTAAATTACTCCAGCCTGTCCATAAAGTTAGATCAAATGTAGTTAAATTCAAAAATTTCCGTGAGATGGCACTTCGCTTATGCAGAACCTTAAATGACTAAATTCCCACTTCAATCTTCTTGATTTTTTGATTTAAGTTTTAGCAAAAAAATGAATTGTTAAAATGTTTCAGATAAATAAAAGGATTGGTAAATGTTAAAAACTCGGAAAAATTCTAAAATTACTAGATATTTATATCCATGTTAGATTCTTAAGTATCCCTGATACCGCCAAATCGTGTTCCTTTGGCGATCTACCCCTGGACGCTCCGGAGTGTTCAATGGAAAACGCCTATTTTCAAATTGACACCGTAGAGCGACTATAAGCATTTTCCATTGGCCACTCTGGAGCGTCTCCTACTGACAAAATTTGAATTTTCGGTACATCAAAGTGCCAGGAAAACAGGATAAAAGCAGGAGTTTTTCGAGATTTTGGGCGACTACACAGGATTGAAAATTTCGCAGGATTTGGGTCGAAAAACAAGACTATCCTGCGAAAAACGAAGCTTATGAACACCCCTATTTTGGATAACTACTGAAGCTTTATACAAAAGAACAAGAGTGCCCAATAAAGTTCAATGCGATTTTTGCCTTGAATTGTCACCAATTATTTTTATTAAAAAAAAAATTTACACAACCTAAAAGGTAACTCCATTACTACAGTAAGACTAGATTTCGTATTTTACTAACAAATTGTACGAGATTTTGTTAAAACCGACAAACAAAACCATCGCCGCCGGTGTAAATTACAAAATTCTTCTAATTCGGCAAGACAAACTTCAATTGTCTTTCCGTTTCAGATTTCGCAAATTAAAAAAAAAGACAAAAAACAAAATAGAAATACTCGGTTATAGAAATTAAAAAGATGTCTCAATATTTCGCTATCTCTAATTTAAAATCTGCCCAAATCAGCGCAGCTTAGCTTAAGCCACGGTTTAACCCTAGTACGATTGTCCGTTGACAGAATGATTGACCGCATTACAAGCGAATGACATTTTGTCTGACCCAACGACCACTTGCCCTGCTTAGAGTTGTAACTATTTGTAATATTTTTGCCAAACTTTAATTTTTCTAATTACAGCGAATGAAACAAAACTTATTGGGACATAATATCGTCCCAATTTTGACAGCAGGACGTGAATTTGTGGATTTGTCACCGGATGAGATTCATTTGAATTTGAAATCTTTGAGAGTTGCACTCGTTGCAGTCTGAAACTATTGTAGGGGGAGCAGCTGTAACGAAGATCATTGATCCAAGACAATTGACCTCAAGAGATGCACAAATTTGATTGCGCACGACTGGAAAATAAAAGAAATAAAAGTGAATCCGAGAAGTGTCACCGAAAATTGAAGATCACCTCGATTCCCATACACCTGGATGCATACAAACTACATCAAAACTACAAAAGATCGCCGATTCCGATATGATGAGAAGCGAAAAATCATCGGCACGAACGAAATACTCTATCCCCTACCACTTCGAAAGGTTAGAGTCGTGTAGGGCTGGTGGGATAGCGTCATATAAAAGCAATGACCAATTTGGAATTCGAGCTTAATCCATTTGATATCAGCTATCGTCAACTTGCGCAGTGCTAGTCCATTTCACAGGCGGGAAATTCGAAAGAAAACATTACGATCCGTAAAAGTTACGCGCGAATTTCAAAAGAAAAAATCTTTTCCGCGTTCATTAACGGATTAATCACGAGTGGTCAGGTGCACATCGCACTTCTGTTGTTTATTTCTTCTTAACACCTTTGGAGTGCATAAGTGCTTTTTCGAAATCGACTGACTCGTCCCGCCTGCGACCTACTTCACACCGGTGAATCGCGGTTTCCCCATCGTCTTCGAATACCGAAAAGTGAAATGAAGTGATTCCGAACTCGGGTTTTATGGACCATTTGAGGAAAAAGTGCAAGTCTTAAGACGTTGTTTCGTCTTGCTTTGGTACAGTTTTACAACAATTTCAGTCGAGCACCAGTAGTAGGTCGTTTGTAACACATATTTTTTTTCGCGAAAAACATTTAAGATTATTCCATTTGGCTATCGTTATATAACATAACATCGAATTCACACAGTCGAATTGACATTTTAAGAAAGGATCACGACTTTCGATTAACCTGAATTCGCTGAGTAGGTGAATAAAATATCGAACAACAGATTATCGAATCGTTAACTCGTATTGTCGATCGTTTGTTCTTTTTTTTCGACTAATTTTTTTGTGACTTAATTTGCTGTCGTCTGGATAAACGAAAGTAAAGTTGACACGGTTTAAAAGTATCGCAGATTTTTACAGCAAAAGTGACGCGCGAGTTCAAAAAAAAATTTACATCGAATTTTGCCGACAAGTTTTTTAGTTTCCAGCCTGCAGGAATAATCGCCACTGATCATGGAGTATTTGATGAAAATTTCGATATTGGTTGTTGCAGTGCATTGGTCGACTGCGCAAACGTCAGATATTATACGTAAGTTGATGGAAAATTAATATATATATTTTTTATAACTATCCGCAGAGAAAAAAAATAGTAAATCTAACTAATTTCATAGTTCGAATCGGGAATACAACTAAAATAGTTAATTTCAACTACAAAATAGTAAATTTCAATCACAAAAATTGTCAATTTAACCACAAAATAGTAAACTTTACGCATGCTCAGGTGTGGACATAGAGCTTCACCCGGAGGCCCACAGACCCATACAAAAATGTTGCTACTATGTAATTAAATTTATTATAAAAATACAGTAGAACGCGCTTAAATGCAACACGCGTAAATGCAAAACTCGTGTAATTGCACGCAAAATTTGTGCATGGAGGATTTTTAAGCATTTTTCATATAAATATACACGGATAAATGAAACACGCTTAATTGCAATACTTGCTTAAATGCAACCATTTTCACATCCGCAAACGTATATATTATATGAAATTTTACACGCTTAAATGCACATGTGCAAAAATGAAATGTAATTACACAAAAAAAAGTGATTATTGTTATTTTGATTTGATAAAACGAATTCTTAATTAGGTTCTTTGTTTTTTGTGTACCCTTGTTGAATTTAAATGTTTATTACGGGAATATTAAAGTTGCATGTTTATCTTTTACTCGCATAATTGCACATTAATGTGCATTTATCCGTGCTTCCGTGCTACGTATAAATGCAAAACACGGATAAATGCACATAAAATTCTGCGAAATTCGATGTGCATTTAAGCGTGTAACTACAGTACTACAGTAGAAGTAGATTTTGACTTGAAATTAAATATAATATATTAAATATAGTTGAAATTAACTATTTTAGTTGTATTCCCGATTACAACTATTTGTTTATGCATGGAGATATGTGCAGCCAACCTTCCCTCGACGGGGAGCGACGACGTTTTACAGGCCGCAAGGAAGAATTTTGCTAATCGAAAGAATATTTAAACAATGGCTTCCATTTGTGGATCCCTACATATTTTCAATTTTTCAAAATTCGGCTGGAATTAATTTTTCAAA
Organism: Chrysopilus asiliformis; assembly: GCA_964034945.1. NCBI lineage: Eukaryota > Metazoa > Arthropoda > Insecta > Diptera > Rhagionidae > Chrysopilus > Chrysopilus asiliformis. The sequence continues at coordinate 92,874,024 of OZ035960.1, read as the reverse complement.
ATCCGGCTGGAACACTAGAATATAGTAGTTGAATATTCAGAACAAATCTCCGAAGCGTGGAAGAATTTTTTTAAACAAATTAAATCACTTTTCCTTTTCTAACGTGCTTTGAATCGTGAACAACAAAACTACGAAGCAACTTATCATCCAAAATATTTCTACCGTCTCAGAACTCGAACATTAATTTACATTTGTCCCTACTGTAATTTGGGTATAAAATAAAAATTCAAGTTGCGTTATTTCTCGAGATCTTCAAAGGAATTTCGGCCCTATTTCCACCACCAAAGAGTTAAATTCAAAACTAAAAAGTCCTTCATTGATTGGTTTTCAAAAACGATCGGGATATAGTCATAGACAATTTTTCAGGAGTAACTATTTTTCGTGTTTAGGGACTGTTCATCAAATCACAAAAAATTGTGAAAAATTTTGACGAGAGGGAAATACGTGGAGTCCGCATAGGTGAAATTTAACGTGGCGCGGTTTATGGACAGAATTTTAGTATAGCATTAATATTTAAAGAAACATCACAAGCATAGATGTATCCAAGAAAGGAGGGGGATTGCGGGGGAGGGCGATTGAAGGGGAAGGGGGATTAGATTTCCCATATTAGGCTCTTACTCAAAATGATAAATCTATATGGATCACAAGGATCATCCATCCTTAGAGGTAGAAACCCTTGAAACCGAGTAGTTACGCTACTTTACACTTAGGTAAATTGATTTCAGACTCCTAAAAGAAGTCTATCTAAGTATTGATTTGATAGCGATTAATTTTAAAGCAAATGCACCGATTTTTCCAAACATTTTTATATAAAATCAGATTTTTTTTCCTTTAAAAATATATTTTGAAAATGAAAAAAAACACGCCCGGTTTTGTTTGTGTTTTTCAAACAAAATATATCGCTCAGTTTCACTCATCATTCATTTCTGTCGTGCTAGATTTTACACTCGCATGATAGAATTTCCATGGGAGATTCATGTATGTCAGATGAAAGTGGAAGTTGATGATAGTTTGGCGTGTGTTCACTTCTGTTATGCAACCGTTGGACTTGTGACTAGTTTTCTTTTTTTTAATGTGTGAATTATGTTGGAATTGCGGCTATCGGGTTTGAGCTTTCTAGCCATTTATGATCGTTGCTATCGAGTCTGGTCTGATCGAAGAAATTATTTAATATTTATTTAACCGGCTGCAGTGGTTTTCAAAGTGGGGAATTAAATTCCAGTCAATTTCTGATTTTTTTTTAACAGATTACAAATGAGAAAGCCCTTATTTAATAGTGTAGATGTAATTAAAGTACGCAATGTGTTCAAAAATTAACAAGAATTTTTGGATTTTGAAAAGAATTTTATGAAAATTTCAAAAACTCATTTGTTTTTCATTTGATTTTGACAATGGCGAAATTTAGATTTTATGACGTCCCCATAAGATTTCATTTTGAATCAACAATGAAATTTTGTCGGCGAGCTTACCGACAAAAGTTAAATTCGATTCAACTTTTTACGACGACAAAGTTGGTCGGATTGATTGTATACAGAAGCATAGAGTACTATGAGTTTAAAATCTGAAATGTCGCCGTAAATGTTGTGTCGGGCCAATTGTCTATATATGTTATAAGGCTGGGGAAAAAGAAATCCATTATTTTTACTTTGATTTTGTGGCTTTATCTAATATGGTTATAATAATTCGTTTTGGCTCAAATATGCGCCTTTTTTCGATAACTCGTTGCCATTTAGAAGGCAATTTCATTATGCCGCTTTTCCAAAACGCTTTGTCCCGATTGGCAAAAAACTGAGATACCCAGTTTTCACAAGCCTCTCTTGACGCAATTTTTACACCACCAAGAGCGTTTGCCATGGACAAAAAAGATGATAATCGCTTGGTGCTAGGTTCGGACTATAAGGAGGGTGCATAAGAACCTCCCAACCAAGCTCCCGGAGCTTCTGGAGAGTCATCATGGACCTGTGAGGCCTGGCGTTGTCCTGGTGGAAGACGACGCCTCTCCTATTGGCCAATTCTGGCCGCTTCTGGTCGATTGCTGCCTTCAGTCGGCCTAATTGCTGGCAGTAGAGATCCGAATTGAGCGTTTGGCCATAGGGCAGCATCTTATAGTAGATGATTCCCTTCCAGTCCCACCAAACACAAAGCAAAACCTTCCTGGCCGTCAATCCTGGTTTGGCCACCGTTTGGGCCGCTTCGCCAGCCTTCGACCATGATCGTTTTCGGTTGACATTATCGTATGTGACCCATTTATCGTCGCCAGTCACCATCCGCTTCAGAAATGACTTGATTTCGTTCCGTTTACCCAAGGATTCGCTGATGGAAACACGGTCTATCAAGTTTTTTTGCGTCAACTCATGCGGCACCCAAACATCGAGATTCTTTTTGAAACCAGTCTTATACAAATAGTTTAAAACTGTTTTGTGGTCGATCTTCAGCTCCAGGGCGATGCTACGACAGCTCACATGCCGGTCTACTTCGATAATTTGCAGGATTTTATCAACATTTTCGACGATAGGTCTTCCACTGCGTTGTGCATCTTTGACATCGAAATTACCGGAACGGAATCGACGAAACCAAAATTGCGCGTGATTGGCGGTTACAGTATCGCGACCATAAACATCATTCACAATTTTAGCGGCCTGGCTTGCGTTTTCGCCTTTATCGAAGCAAAACTGTAAAATATAGGGAATTTTTTCGCCAAAAAATGTCTCGTGGAGACAGTATTTTCCAAGACAGTTCTAATTTATTGAGCATAAATATTCGGTTAATTTTAATCAAGACGAAATCTTACCGTGTAAAATTTTCTGCCCAAATATTTTGAATTGAGTAAATTTCGCTGGCAAATAAATCATTTTCTACAATATAATTCGCCGTTCACACATTTTTGGGGAAATTGAGTTTCAGAAAAAAAATTACGCCAAATTTTTGTTTTCATTGCATTGATATTTGACAGTTCACGTGCACCTTCGGCTTCAGCCAAACCTGCGGCTTAATTTTAGCCGAAGCCGAAGTTTTGTCGGTAGGATTTTTGGCCTAAGGTGGCTGAAGCCGAAGTCGAAGGTGACTAATTGGTCTGACTCTAGTAAGAACACTTTGAATTTAATTAAAAAAAACATCTTTCTTTTAACTTTTATTGACCATCATAAACCTTAGACAAACAGCCTTTTATCGTAAACATTAAAAAGTAAAAAAAATCCCCTTACAATTTACATATTGTATGTACAAACAATAAATGTCACAGAAAATCAAAAAACAAAATTTGTCCCTCAATGATCCAAATTTGTTCCAAAACTAAACCACATAAAAACCTTCCATCGTATTGTTTTCTGTTTGTTTGATCGGGCGCATATCGAAAACAAACTTAAATAAATTAAAAATACAATAAACTTATGAACTTGAAAATGTATTAAAAGTAGTTAACCTAAGAATCACACGGTGTCACGTTCCAAAGTTGTAAAATTCTAAAAGTTATAAAAAAGTTTGAAAATTGCCGCAATAAAAATTACCCAAAGTGTGATATTGATAAATTTTTGTTGATAAGTACTCCAAAAGTGACGAATTTGACCTAGTTTTTTTTTTTTTTTGATGAAACAGAAAAAATTGTCTAAACAAGTGAAAAATTACCCATCACAAAAATCAAATCCTCAAAATTTGTTGAATTATCGACATGCAGACAGTTTGTAGACGTCAATGACGAACTGATTAAAAATTTAAAGTATTACGAAATCTTATATCCACTTTGCTTACAATTACTTGTAAGAGGTATGAATGGTTGGATACCTTTTTGATTGAAGGTCAGGTGTATTACATCGTACTTAAAAATCGGTTATTCACTTTCTTTTGCAATATTTTTGTAATTCTTTTCCTTCTTTTTTTACCGCATTTATCATACCTTTTGAAATCAATAATTGACAATTTGTTAAAATGAGTTGCCCAAAGTTACACGAAATGTTGTAATGTTGCACTAGAAATGCACCGTGCATGAACTTCGTTACATCATTTTATGATTGATCAATTCACAGTTATTGCTCTAGAAATATGAAAGTTGATCATGATTTGCATGATTTAAGGGTAATTATTTAATTAAAACATCTTTGAAACTTGATTAAGAAACTTTTATAATTTTTTTTCGATAGGTAGAATACAATTCTATATGTGATTAATTCAGTTCACAAATTAAAAAAAATATATTTATAAACATAAGAAAAGCTTTTTGTTTTGATGTCTTGAGCTGTGCTTCGGCATTAGAGGCAATTTGCCTAAGTTCCTGGCATAAATATAAAATAAAAAAAAAATAAATAAAAAAAGCTACAATTGCCAGGGGCCAATTGTCAAATACTCTATATCACCTTCTATATGATATATCAGGAAAATGTTCGCCTACTCAAACCACTCCCCTCTACATGATGCGAACCCCCCTTCTGCTATATCCCAGACTACTGAATGGATGTTTACACTTTTTAGTGATGGCTAGATTATCTCTCAAGGAAATTTTTCGCCCACTCAAACCACCCTACGTGCTGCGAACCTCCTCTTCAGCTACCTCCGAAACTGTTGTATGGATTTGCAACATACAGGTAAATGTCCTATAACGCAGTAGGTAGGTTCCTGGAAAATGCTGAGTTGTAGGAAACACTATCTCCATATAAAAATGGGGGTTTGCGCGTACTATTCTTAAAAAAATACCTTGCTGTTAGTCTACTTAGGCCCGTTTGCACATAGTATTACAGAAATTCTGGGTCTTAATTCTTTTAAGTTGTAACTAAGGTGATATTATTTTTTATTATTTAAGTCCCACAATTTTTACGGTTTAAGTAGGCTAACCGCTCCTTAATTTTTTAAGAATGCTACGCGCAAACGGGCCTTAAATCGTGGAAATTCTGGAACTAAATAATTAAAGTTGTACATAAGTTGCTAAGTTTTGCTGGTGTAAACCGCACGAAATGGAATAGAATTCACAATAAAATCAAAATTCAATATTAATAAGCATATTGCAAAAAAAAATCGAAACTTTAAAGCCTAAACCCCAATTACGCGTTCGTGCGTGCGGTTGATTTTTATGATTTTGTTCTGGCATCTAGTAGTTGTCACCGCGTCTAAAAGTAGAAACTGAGCCTACTCTACGCGGCACGGACGCGGCAACGCGTCTGAGCAACGCGCAATTATACATTTACTCATATAAATGCGTAGTTTTTACCTTCACCGCGTGGGTGCCGCACGCACGAACGCGTAATTGGGGTTTAGGCTTAAGAGAACTAGAACGAAAAAACTGCACAATTTTACATTAAAAGTTAAAGTAGTTTAATGTGTATCGTTACCAATTTTTTTTAGGCTTATGCGTCGTTGAAATTGCATTAAATGTACATAAAATTTGTAACGAACATCGCGAATATTTAGCATTCTAGGAGGTCTGCGTTTACATTAGAAATATAATTTATAAACCGCGTCGTGGCGAAAATCACGTTATAGGAGTACCGCGTTGTAGGAAAATTTCCACATTTGTCCAACCCCGTTGTAGCGAATCCGCTTTGTAAACGTACCGCGTTGTAGAAAGTTCACCTGTATGTTACAAAATAGATGCAAAAATCTTAAGTGTCCGGCGCTAAGGGAATTCGCCCTATTTCCTTTCTCCACTTTTTGAAAAAAAGGATTTTTGTTTTCATATTCAAAAATCTATTATTACTCGAGCAAGGTAGCGTACTTGCAAGTACGTGATGTGAACAGCAAGTGACTTTCTTATACAAAATCTACATTCCTGCGTTCAAACTAAAATAATTGAAATTTGAAAATAAAATTTCATTTTTTTCCATTTATTCGGCTTAAAATTCCGGTTCACAATATTGTTACATAAATTTTAAAAAGCAACTTTGTTTAAAAAATTAATGGCCCATAATTTTAATTCCATCGTTTTGATGAACTTCTAATCAAAAATATTAAGAGGAAAATTTTTATTTTGATGTGAGGTTATTCGCAGTTGACGATGATAAGCTCTACTGGGGGTTATTGTCTTTTTGATTAAATTTATTTTTAGTAAATGGCAATAACAAGTGGAAAATTTCATTCAGGTCGTCTACACCTTCATCACCAAACAGAAGTAAAATCCAAAACGAAGATTGCGGAGCTTTAATAATCTTAATTAACGTTCGGTAATCTAAAATATATTTTCATTGCAATTAAAATAATTCAAGTGCATGAGAAAAAGACGCCCGCGATCGGTCGTATCAAATTATCACGACATATTTGACATTTTAATAGTCTTAAGTTATCACATAAATATACAAACTGTGAAATACGAATTTAAATTGCCTTTGGCGAAATTGTGATATACTTAGTAATATAAATACGCCAATCAGTTAATTTAAAAAAAATTATAAAATATCAGTTTTGATCAACAGGAAACTTTCCTCTGCAATATTTAATTTCGGAAAAATATGTGAATTTTTTTTCAAATATCTCGTGAACCGTTAAAGATACGTAAAAATCGTTAAAGAAAAAAAAATCTGGAAAAGTTGTACAAAAGTGAATAGTTTTTGAGAAATGTTCAAAAAACTTTTGTGAATTATCTTAAGATTTTGTGAATTATTTTAAGAACCGTTAAAAATACGTAAAAACGGTTAAAGCAAAGAATGTAGAAAATTTTATATCCTTTAAATTTTAATATATTCATTTTCCCCAAACGCGCATAAGTTTCGAGACATTGTCAAATAACGGTATTTTTTCAAGTAATATTGTATGGGAGGTATTATAGCTAACGTTACTTTTACATAAATTTGTAGAAAACTACAATTCCCGTAAAACTGATTCACAAAAAATTTCAAGTCGCTAGCTCAACACCATCCTGAGCTGTGCTTCGGCATTAAAGAGTCTTCCCCTAAGCTCTAGTTGAAACTAAAAAAAACATGTTCTCGAGTTTTTTAATATACGTAAAACTGAAAGACCGACAAACAGACAGACCGACAGACTGACAGACCAACAGACAGACACATGCACGGACATCCTCATAATTTTGCCTGAAACGGATTTCGTATTGATCAAAAATTTTCTATCCGCCCCCGTTCTCGAGTCGGTCTTCGTCATGAATACAATACTTTCCCCCTATAGCAGAGGAAAGTAAAAAAAAGTTAAATGTTGATTTTTCAAATGTTTTTTTTATAAAATTCACTAACCCCATTATTAGAAATATGCTGTACGAACGTTCTAAAAAATCTTCATTTTTTAAATGGTATAGAAACGGACACTAAATTTAAATTTTAGTGTTGCCAACTTGCACAAAAAAACCCCAAATATCACAGATGAACACAAAAAAAAGAAAAAAGTCCGCTGAATGATTCTTAAAATTGCAAACCAAAAAAAAAACGGTCACACAAAAAATAATGTGACCAAAATAAATAAATAACACTTCACCTGCATTCGATATGAAAGCAAATTAAATTCCAAGAGCATAAAAAAGTGAAAAACTTTTCGTAAACGCAACGACTTTGACCTTCTTTTCGGTTACGATGCTGATGTGCCGCTGGCATAATCTCCAATTAAACGTCCTTCAATCGGTGCGAACAGGTGAAGTGCCGTTAATCCGCTACGATCAATTATTATGCAAGCCAACCACCTTCACACGGGTGAAATGCATGTCGATTGTTTACGCTTTCGTCTAGATTGGTAAGTAGAGTAGAGTGGACAATGCGTATAATGATGTGGATTTTCTTAAAGAATGGTAGTTAAATTTGTGACGTAATTTCACTGTAAAGATCTTTCAATTTCCACGAGAATTCACTAAATTGTCTGCGACATATTGAAAAATTTATGAAGGTAAAATGTGTTTAGAATAGGATTTTACGTAACTCAGCCATACATCAAAATCCAATCGGGTTACTCCTTTCCCACTCTCCCATACAAAAGGATTTTTTTTAAATAAACATTCTGTCTGTTATGATATAGAGTATATGACGATATTGGACGGACAATTATAGCTTTTCTTATGTTTTGATTTGTGATACATACATATATCTAGGGTAACCACACGCATAGGCACCCGCACGTAGGGGAAACGTAGGTCGTGTCCTCCCCTGGATTAAAAAAAAACTATTGGTTTTTTTATTTCTTAACCCATTTTTCGCCGCTCCTAGACGCGATGAAATTTTTTCTTGAAAATTTGTGTAGACACTACTTTTGAGTCAAATATGACTTTCAAAAAGTTTCAGAATTTTCCGACCAACAAGTTCTCCGGAAAATTGTGGTAAAAATTCTTAACGAACGGCGAATAGCCGATACTTTAATATGCTCAATATGTGGTATTTTTTCAGATAAACATTTTTATTGATAATGGATTAAAAATAAGCTAAGGGCTCTATCCCTTATTCCTCGAAAAAATAAACAAAAATGCGATAAAAGATTTTGTGGTAAGTATTCTTACCAATGGCGAGAAACGAGGCCTTTTACGTTTCTGTGAGGGTTTTTATCTGTTTTGTGGCAAAAAATGGGAAAATCAACAAGTTTTTCGCTTTACTGTCAAATGATCAAATAATCTATATTAGCACTGCAAACCATGAAAAACTAATTTGATGATTTTTGATGAATATTTCAAGTTGTGGTAAGAATTCGTACCGGGTGGCCAAAAATGGGTTAAATGAATATTGGTTTTTTATATTCCTTGAATTAGGCTGACATTACAATAAAAGCGGCGTGCGTTACATCACGTCGTGTTGAAAGTTGAACCAAATGGTTTTTATGGAAGCCCCCACAACGCTGCGTTAATTTGCTTGCGCTAAAGTGACGCGTTGCGTAAGTAGAGAGAATTTATGTTACGTATTTTTTTGTTTTAAATTGATTTGTTATTTAAAAAAACTGTGTTTAAACTACTTTAAATAAAAATAGCCAAAAAATCCAAAAACATAACTTCCACCCGCGGGAAGATTTTTCCCAAAGACACCATGACAATTTTCCGAACGGTTTAGCAAATATGGATATTTTCTAGCTGAAACCCCCCCAAAAGAAGGGTAAAAAGAGGTGGTTGGAGGTTACCGTCTAAACAGGAAAGAAATATTCTTTTAGTAATAACGAACAACTTTTCCTAAAACATCAAAGAGGTCACATTGAAAAAAAAAATGTATAATATAGTCATCTTTAACCGTTATTTTCAAACTTTGAGTACTGTTATCTCAAAAACTAGAGATGACATAGCAAAACTTTGTTCTGACGTCGTGTATAGCGACCCTTATTTAATCTAAAAAAATTTGACAGATCGCCAGTCCTGCAAAAAAAATACGTTTTGTTGCACAATGTTATTAAATATAGTGATTTTTCGAAAGTCGCGCAGACGGGAGAAGGATTGGCAGAAGAGGCAGGCGATAAATCTTTGTCCATAAAAATATTTAGTCAACCCAAAATATTTAGTGTCTTCAAATTTTCGACACTGAAACCTTTAAGGGCGCCTAAATGTAGTACTGAGCTTGAGTGCCACCTACCTTATACGCCGTATAGTATACGGCATTGCTTTTCCAGTTGTTCTCTCAACCTTCTTGCGCCAAGTCTTCGTTGCAGTGTGATGAGGAGTATTCAGTGTATGAATGGATTGTATGAATGGTTGAATGAATGATGTCTTGAGCTGTGCTTCGGCATTAGAGGCAATTTTCCTAAGCTCCTGGCATAAAATATAAAAAAAACCTACGGAAAAACAAATTTTAAATTGTGACAATTATACTATAAAGATTTTTCCTGAGATATCTCTAACAAAAATGACTTTGAGATGTTTTAAAACTCGTAAAAAACTGTCTTGATAATTTTTGCATTACCCTAAATTTCACTGGAAATTCCACAAACTTCAGAAATGCATTAAAAACTTTTGTAATGTCCGCTTTTATTGACGCGTTCAAAAACTTTCCTTCCAATTCATTCCTATTAAATGTAGACTTACTCAACCGATTATCCAATCTTATGATGCGAAAACCCACAAAATATCAAATCTAAAATTAAAATGAAGTTTCCGAGACGGAACTCAAGACGGTTTTCGCCACAGTTTTCGGCAGGTGAATTTCGCAATCGACACCTTTTGAAGATTTTTTAAAGAAAAATAAAATCGTCATCATTTGAAAGCGCATCGTTAAGTCAATATTCGTCTGTTAGGCGGGCATTTCTTTTGTTTTACATGTAAATTTACTTCCGAATTAACATCAAAAGTAAATAAAATTAGATGTGGCTGACAGCAAGGCATCATTTTCTGCTTCATTAAAGTGAAAATTACTTAACGCGCTCCGTTACATGACGATGCACAATTTTCGGAGTGGGCTACGGCGCGTCGTCTTATGTAATGAAATTTTTTTCATTTCGAATTGCTTAATCTTTTCGCAAATTTCACGTGTTTATTTGAACTTTACGGAAATTTTTTTCTTTTTAAATTTTTAAAAGAAATCTTTTTTTCCTGGTTCTGGGCTTTTACAAATCGTTTTAGCAAACCTTTGATTTGTCGGTGGAATGGAGTGTGACGCGTGCCCTACCTTGAATTATGGCGCAATTTTTTTGGTTAAATTCAATGGAGATTTCTGCAAACTTCCAGAGGTTGATCTTGAATTTTTGTTGTATTTATTTTATAAATATTTATCCGTAAGAAAACACTAAAAAATTTCATTATTGACATATTTTGTCATGATCGTAACAGTAAAACTTTTTATTTGCGTATTTCAATTGTTGATTCAGACTTTTTATGTTGCTCAACTTTTTGCACTCTACTTTTTTATGTTGCATGATGTCGTTATGTTTCATTAATGGGTGTGTAAATATTATTTTTATGGGTTGTAGGGAAAAGTTTCGGTTTTTTTGTTGGACATCTGAATTATAAAATAACATTATTGTTACTTACTGGAAACGGTAGTTGGAATTCTAGTACTACACTGATTTCAGTCCTTCATCATCATCCTCGGCGTTACAGCTCTCGAAGAGCCTGGGCCTACTCAATTGAGGTTTCATAGCAATTTCTTCCCTGCTTTGCACCTACAGTTTTACATGGATTGCGAAGCATGGATGAATTACAACATTTGTAAGGCTTTTACGTTGCAAACCATCAACAGCAGAGGTCGTGATAGCAATCTAGATCGATGATGTCGTTAGCACCAAGCGGCAACTATCACTACTAATTTCGTAAAGCAAGTTTAGTGTACTTCAGTGGGCGTGCCACAATCAGGAATTGAACCACCGACCTCCGGAATACGGGCCAAGTACCACTTGGACTACGCTGGACCTTATTCCAGTCCTTGAAAGATAAAATATCTGATGTGAATAGCACATGACTTTCTTATACAACATCTACGTTTCTGCACAATTTAACTGACAAATAAAATATTAGTTTACATAAAAATATGAATTTTTATTTTACAAAATTTGAAATATCTCGATAACGGTAAAAGATATCGCTTTACGATAAGAGACAAAAATGTAGAGAATTTAAAAACCTTTAATTCTGCTTTTAATTGTTTTTTTTTACCGTTAGTTTGCATTAAAAATTTTCTTTTTTTTTTCAGCGGAGTACATTCTGCCATGCAGTAAATCAGATCCAGGTCTTAACAACTGCATACGAAATTCCTTCAATCACCTGAAAAACTTCTTACCGGGAGGACTTCCTGAACTCGGTGTGCCTCCGTTGGAACCTTTAGAAATCGATGAACTCGTAATGGAAAATAATGCCGGTGCTGTGAGAGTTAAAGCTCGATTTTCCAGCATTGTGTCGAAGGGTGCCAGCAACTACACAGTCCGAGAAGTCAGAAATGATATTAAGGTGAATGTTTGAGCTATTTTTTTTTTAAAAACATTGATTTTGTGATTTCTAAAATAATGGGAAAATATATTATAAATGGTATTATGATAAGATAACCATGGAAGCGAAAAGAATTGGATCTCAGAGGCCAGTAGATTTTTTTATGAATTGCCTAATAATGTAATATTGTTTTTATAAATTTCCGGAATATACCGCTATAGACAAAATTCATAGTTTGCCAGGCCGTCTATTATTTTTCCTATAGCTTTTATACAGTTCTGTGCATGCAATGTTTTACACGCTGTATTATGTGTTTAACACGGCCTGTGGAGTTCATTTTAATGTGAAACCACGTCGATGGCAATCAACGTGTTAAATTCAACCAGTGTTGTTCCTCTACGCGTAGACTTTAATTGTCTACACTTCAGTGTAGACAATAGCGTAGACAATAGATTTGGGGTAGACAATGTAGACATTGGCGTAGACAATATGTCGACTTTGCGTAGACAATGTAGACTTTCTCATATCTGTCAAAACAAAGTCATCAGTGAGTCATATATTCTCAAAGCCGAAATCGACTGACCTTTAAAAGGTCTAAAAAACTACTCCATATTTATTGTTCTTGGCGAATAAATCATAATTTATTTTACGAAGAAGACAATGATTCTGATTAAGATTGATTTATGTGCAATACATATAAGCACAAAAAATAAATTCTTCAATTAGTTTTGGTAGTTTTTATTTTAAATATTTTTAATATTCCACTAGGGGTATTTGATTTGAATTACTTCCGTATAGATTTCCGTCTATCTGTAAATACGACAACTCTCAACGGAATTAAGCTACAGACTAGAAACAAATGTGTTTTTCGAAAAAATTAAACAGATATTCTTAAATGAGCAAAGCCATCCCATATGAATAAGTCAGTTTTTTTTAAATAAACGGTTCTTTATATTGAAAAATGTGTGAAGCAAAAAGATTTTAGAATTCAATGTGATTTCAATTGCAAAAATTAAAACAAAAAGCCGCTTAGATTGCATGCATAGAATTATAATTGCTATTAAAGTTTGCTCCGAAGTTCTCATGTACAGCATTTGGCGATTGCTTCCTGGAAATTATGCTTTATTATGTTAAAATTAATTGAAGAAAATCAGATTTTAAAACTAAAACAGCTATCATTTGTTTTATTGATTGTCTACATTGTCTACGTGTAGAGAATAGACCATTGTCTACAGTAATAGTCTACGTGTAGACAATGGTGTAGTCTACATCACGTAGACTACGCGGCACAACACTGAATTCAACTACGGAAATTTCGGATTTGTTTTTTAAATTTTTTAATCACAAATTAATTTTAATTAAATTGTGTTTATCTTTTTCTATTAGAATCTCCGAATCGACATGAGTTTATCAATTCCCAGAGTTGAAGTGACTGGAAAGTACGACGTCGCTGGAAATGTTCTACTTTTACCCGTCCGTTCCAATGGAAACTTCTGGGCAGAATTCAGTAAGAATGTGTAAATTTGTTTCTTTAAATATATGATTAAAAATACTTTTTAAATTTTAGTCAACATCACAGCAATTGCCCGACTCTACGGTCAAGAAAAACATCGTGATGGTAAATCGTTTATGCACGTCAACAAACTCGCTGTTGATTTCACAATGAAAAATGCTAAGTTCAAAGTGGAGGACAATTTAAATGCTGAAAATATTTTGGGTAAATTTTGATATTTTTTTTCATAAATTTTGAAGTACATACAATTATTATGAATTTGTATTTTTAGGCGAAGCAATTAATCAATTCCTGAACACCAACGCGAGAGAACTTGTCCAGGAAATGAGACCCGCCGCGTCTGCGAGTATAGGACGACTCTTCCAAAAGATCCTGAACAGTGCGTTCAGTGTGATAGAGCTTAAGACTTGGCTACTGGATTAGATGAAAAATTCATGCTTTCCATAAATAGGCTCCAAAGAATTCAATCATTCTTAGCTTAAGACAGTTTTCTGTTTAATTAAATAATTTAATTAGAATTAGAATATGTGCACATTCAAAAAAATCAACCAGCCACCATCTCATAATTTCTTTAATTTAACATTTATTTTATGTATTGTACTTTTTATTATTTTATATAAATTGAATTAAATTTATTAGAGTTAAGTATTCATTTGACCAGTACGTAAATTTAGAAGAAACAATCGATTTTTTGTACAAAATAAAATTATTTCTTGAAATCAATTTTTTTTAAAAGTCTAGAGTCCCTAGAAAACTCTAGAAATTCTATTTGGAGAAAAAGAGGAAGGTAAGGAGAAAGAGGGCAGAGTAAGGAGAAAGAGGGGAGCGTAAGTACAGGTTTTAAACAACTCCCGTTTTAAAAAATTAAGAAAAAAAATTTCAGGACCGAAAACTTGAAAACTGTTTTAGGGACCCAAAAACCTAATATAACCCTAGTTGGTTCACATGGCAAGCAAATAATAACAATAAAAGAAACCCAGATTTTTTTTTATGGGTTTTGTTAGGTTCATATCTGAATTTTTGAGGTTGTTTTTATACTCTACTAGGGGCTCGGCCTCGAATTAGTAGGCTGAAAATTGTCACTCGGTGGTTTTCGGGGTCGCTGATCACGAATCCGGTGTAAGAATTTAAAAATTCAAAAAAAAGATCCTGTAAGGGTAACCTAAATATCCGTTTCCGTTTTCCCGGGAAAAAAATGCGTTAGGGAGTTTTCGGGATCGCTCATCACTAAAGAATAATTCGAAACGGCAAGTCCTGCAAGGATAAAATTTTCCTCAAAGGTTTTTAAATTCTTTCCGGTTTTTTTTGGTATTTTAAAACTTATACGAAAAACTTTAACCCGGCAATGACGAGCATGCAAGCTAGTATATCATATAAATAGATTAGGCGTTTTCCATTGGACATTTCGGAGCGTCCCGAAGCGGTCAGGGGTAGATCGCCAAAAGTACACCATTTGGCGGTATCAGCGATACTTCATAACCTAAACTGGACATAAATATCTAGTAATTTTAGAATTTTTCCGAGTTTTTAAGATTTACCGATCCTTTTATGAAGTTGAAACATTTTAACAATTCATTTATTTGCTAAAATTTAAATTTAAAAAAAATCAAGAGGGTTGAAGTTGGGATTTAGTCCTTAGAGGTTCTGCATAAGCGAAGTGCCATCTCACGGAAATTTTTGAATTTAATTACACCTAATACCTCTACTTCGGTCGTCCAATAAAGCAGTTGCTACCCCTGGAGTGCTACTCCAAGGCCAATGAAAAACGCCTATTATAAAAAAATATAAAAAGTTGCGCATTCTAGTGTTTACTTGGCACTGTCGGAATATTAAAGTAAATTTCATAAAAATGGCAAGTAAATATTGTAAAATGTTATTAGAATTTCGTAATATTTCTACTTATTGCAAGCTTAGGTCTATATGTTGGATGTAAACAAAAGACCGAAAAAAATGAATTTTGATCTCTCAAAGTCTTTTCAACCAGTTTCAACTGCCAACAATGTAAATGATGACGTGCAAATGTTCTAAAAATAAATTCTATTTGTTTTCCATTCGATCATATTTGTTAAAAATTCAAAAGTCGCGTGGTAGTCATGAAATGACCGAAAGATCTGGCCACCAATTATGTATTCCGACGCGTCTCTGTCTTTCGACTTCGACGCAGCCTTTAACTTTTGACTTCGCCATATCTGCAGCTTGAAATTTCGCGCAATCGTCACTATGAATCGAAACGTGATTCTGACTGTCATTCTAGAAAATTTGAAGCTGCAGATATGGCGAAGTCAAAAGTTAAAGGCTGCGTCGAAGTCGAAAGACAGAGACGCGTCGGAATACATGATTGGTGCCCAGAAAACACACACGCGACAATTTTCGGGGAACATCCATTCAAATGTTCACTTATGGAAGTGCGCGGGACAAACTGAGAGCCAATATTCAAATAAATGTTGTGCGCAATTCCCTCTAATCTCTGAAAATAAAACAAAGCACAAAAATTAATTACAAATATTTAATTTAACTAACACTTAAACGGTATTTTCCAATTTGAAAAATAAACAAAAAAGACCGCTTTTTGAATTGAACTGAGAACCCCATTTCAAATAACCACTGGTCATAGTATTTATTTACTTTTTACTACTATTCGAATTGAAATTGATTATTTTTGTTTCAAAAACACAGCACTTACTATAATGCCATTGAATACTACGATTTTACATTGAATAGTGGTTGACCAGAATTAAAGGGGAAGCGTATTGCGAGCGGAAAAGGTCAAAGCTATCACGGCTATCATCGAACTGGATTCAACTCAGCTAAAATCAGCTAAAAGTTTTTGCTTACTTTGAAAGAATTCCATGGAAATCTGTATCAGATTTTGGTTTAAAATTGTCTCAGTTTTGAGATAATTTTCACACCATGTGAGATTTTATAAAATCGAAATCGGGTTGACGTATATTTAAATTATCGTCTGCAATCTGGAGATTTTATTGCGGTGCCGAGGATGGGTAATAATCGTGAATTACCCTTAACGATTACATCACTATAAATTCTTGTTAAATAACTGATGGTATTCTAAGTTTTTCAGACATTTGTGTGTTAATTTTGTATCGCTATTCAGATTTTGGGTTACCAAAATTTACACAACATATTTGATCTTCAAAATATATTTCTTTTTCAGTCTTATTCTAGTTTCACACTCCGTATATCGGCTGCCAGGTTGTGTGATTTTTTGTAAGTTTAAACCAATTATCTGCTTTAAAATTCTAAAATAAAATATGCAAAATATAAAATATTTACAATACCGTAAACCAGAATTTTAAGCCAGATAAATGGAAAGAACGTAACTCAATTTATTAAAAAAAGATATGTTGTGATCAACACAAAACTTTCCTCTATAATATTTAATTTCAGAGAAAATATGTAATTTTGTTTCAAATATCTTGAGAATCGTTAAAGATACGTAAGAACTAATAAAGGAAAAAATGCATGAAGTTTTATTTCCTTTGAATCTAAAGTTAAGTGCACACGATATGATCACTGTTCATATTTTTGAGCAAAAAAGTGTCCCAAACGTGTTCATATCGTCTGAACACCATATTTTTGTGTTCATACTAGGGCTTCTCAAACGGGATCCCGTTTTCCCGGGATCCCGGGGGTAAAATATCATCCCGTTATCCAGGGATTTCAATTAAATTTCCCGGGAATCCCGCTATTTCTTATTAACATTTTTTTTACTCTTTTTAACGATATTAAAAATATTGTAACACGAAATTTGCGTAATTTTTACTTCTTTTTCCCTCTAGTAACGAATTTCGTTTTTCCCTCTAGTAACGAATTTCGTTTTTCCCTCGTTTTTATACCCGTATGGTGAAACCAAAGGTATATTAACTTTGCCTTACCGTTTGTAACGCCAAGATCCCGTCATCACACATAAAAATGAATTACACCAGTGTATTTAGAATGATAAAAATAATTCTGCATGTCCGTCCGTCTGTCTGTCCGTCTGTCTGTCCGTCTGTCTGTCCGTCTGTCTGTCCGTCTGTCTGTCCGTCTGTCTGTGGCGCGGATTGCGGGCGCACGGATTGAGCTAGAGACTTGAAATTTTGCGCAGATCCGTTTTTCGTAAAATGCGAGGCTAAGTTCGTTAATGGGCAAAAATGGACCATTAGGGGGGGTACCCCCCATACGAACGAAATCGTTTTTTGTGAATATCTCAAAAACGGTGCAAGCTTTTAATTTAAAAAGCTCCTAATCCAGCAGCCTGTAATTCGCCTACCTTCGAGGAGAGTGTGGAGCTACCAAGTGTTTATTGTTTCTGATACTGCAAATTATTGAACCCATTCTGAAATTTTTATTTTTTACACATTTTTTTTTGATTTTACTGAACTCATTAACGCTCGCCAAAATTTTCTTTTTATTTTGTTTATTTTATAAGAATAAATTGGTTTTTGTATTAAAAACGAGCATTAATGGGTTAAGTAAAATATATTTATATACTGGATTTTACTTAACACGTTTACTGCCAACTATGAGTATACCGTCGGTTGCCAGTGGACGTGTTAATTTCTGAAAAATAATTTCATGATTTTTTCATGATTTATACAAGAAACACTTTAAACATTTGTGCTAATACTAAAAATTGCTCTTCCAATTTACTTCGCAACAAAAATATATATATTTACTGTAACAAACAAACTCTGCTCTGAAACACAAAAAACGCAATGAATGTTTATGAAAAGACAATAATCAGACTTTGTTATGTCTAGAGTACCTAAAAATGTTATCACGCAATGAACCCACCTAATTGGCATAAAATCTGAGTTTGAAAAAATTTAGAATTACTTTGTAACCATTGACGCAAATACTCATATTTTGCACAAAATTATCCGTCAAGTCGCAGCAAGGTTTAAGTTCATAAATTTAAAAAAAAATTCTAGTTGTCAGCCTCCACACAATTTAAAATTTTTGGCAGCAAATTAATGCATTTCTATGAAATAAACAAAAATCTGAATTATATGTTATCAGCGAATCGAATAAATTATGTCTATGCTGTGATTATAATTAATTTTTATGAGAATAACAAAAAAATTAAATGCGTCGTGATTTTCTAGTTAATCTGTATGTGCAGTGGAATTAAATTAATCGCATGCAGATGCAGAAATCGTACCCTTGGCTAAAGGTTAAACTGCCAAAAAACATTCGCGCCATCTGCATGGAAACATCAAAAGGTGCAACATTTAAATTCACATTGCCACTCACACACACGACTGTACATGTGATAAAAGCAATTTTCCGGCTAAAGCACTGAGCCCTCCTAGCCCCTGAGTCACCTTTGTTTACATTTCTCAATGATAGAGCATCCAGGCTGCAGAATTCCAAAAAACAAAAAAAAAATCCAATCACAGTCAATTAAATTCCTGTGTTGAGTTTTTTTTTGGTTCAAAATCGTTATCAGTGTTGAAGTGAAACTGCGACGTGACATAAAATCGAAGTGACTCCAAAGTCTGGCGATAATTTGAAGTGTCGCCAGCCGACTGTATCAATTTCGAATTTAAAACATAAAAACTTTGTTAGATCATCGAGTGAATTTCGTATAAGAAAAAAAGAAAATTACTGTAGACGGTGGTGATATTGAGAATTTTTAATTTTGTATCACACACTTTAACCCAGAAAAAATACTTTTGTATAAAAGGTTATAGTTTGGCCCATTTATTCTGCTGACCACCACTTTATACTAATGCGACACTTCGTAAAATATTCTTTTACAAACCAAGTGGAGATTTCCTGTGTAATTTTTTCAAATCTGTATGAATCGGAAAAAAATTTCGTAATGAATTTCCCACTAACGGCAATGAAATAATTCATGTTATGTAATATTTACATCCTTTATAAAATATTTCATGGCCTTTTACGAATTTTCTTTTCTTGTTTCTTTTTTGTTTAGATTGACATCACTGATTTTGTATGAAATATTTCATATCGGTTTTCAGTATGAAATTCATAGCATGTGACATAATTTTTTGACCAATTTCAGAACGAAATCCTTCTTATAGAACAGTAGTTTTTCTTCACGAATTTTCGCAGATGTGCTCAATTGGACAGTCTATTTGGTAAAACACCCACTAACCATGCGAAAAAAAACTATTGGCAAGTACATACTAGCAAGCAATATTTGTTAAAAACGCCGTGATTAAAAAATGAACTAAATCGTGTTACCGGGGCTAAAAAAGGGAACTAATCGCGAAAAGATCGATCTAGAATTTTGAGCCAAATTGAGCTTGCTTTTTTTGTAACGTGTTGTTACTTTAGTTTTTGAATTTCAAAAAAATACTTTGTTTTAAAATCGCAAAAATTAAGTTTGCCGTAAAAATGAAAAACCATTACTTTCGAAAGGATTGAGCGAGAGACTCAAAATTTTGTATCGTCACTTTTCTCGTAAGAGGCTTCCTTCCCCCCTCCCCCATACAAACGAAACAGTTTTTTGCAATTTTATCGGAAACTTTGAGTCATAATGAAGAATATATAGAGATAAAATATGTTTAAAATAAAATTATACATAACTCATCGGAACAATGCATGCTTCCACCACTCCCACACAAATGGTATGCCTTTTTCCTGTTTTTTTGTTTTTGGAAACTGTGCACCCTATCAAAAAATGTATAAAGATAAAATGTGTTTAGAATATAATTTTATATAACTTATCTATACATCAAACTCCAATCGGACCACTCCTTCTCCCCTCCCCCATACAAATCGTACTTTTTTACTGTTTTCTCGAAAACGGTGTCGTACTGAAAAGTTTATAAAGGTAAAATTTGTTAAGAATATGATTTTACATAACCGTTCCATACATCAAAATTTAATCAGATGACTCCTTTCCCCTCTCCTATACAAATGGATTTTCTGATAAGAATTCAGTATTTCAGGCAACAGCGAGCGAGGTATTTTCTGATGCCTGAGAGCTGCCTTACACGGTAAATATTTTTGCTTCAATATACTGAAAGTCCTTCAAAATTCTTAGATTCGGATCCATATATTTGCTTCAATATAGTCCTTAAACGATCAATATAAAAATGTTGTAGCAAAAATATTGATCGTGTAAAGCAGGTCTTTATTACAGGGAACAGGATCGGTAGATTCAGGCATAGTTTAAAGGACGACTTATTTAATTGTGAAAACTCGATCAAAATCCCTTCAGGAGTTCAGTAGATAACAATACATTATTATTGATTGTATAAGAAAATGAAACGAAATACCAAAAATGATAAAAAGACACTAACTAATAAATATTAATAATATTGTGGTAATTAATTTGAACAATTACAAAATTAAATAGTTCGCCGCCACCACCCCAATTTTTCCAGCTCTACTACGATTACTCAGTATTAATAACGAGTAGTAGTGCTTTTGGTATCGGCGCGAAAAGAATTATGTCAGCCGAAAGTGTCGTGCGGCGACTTATCGGATGAATTAATCTATGGCCAATCAACACGAATTCGTGAAACACATGCGACGCGTCCATGCCATTTCAATGTATTATAACGGATCATATATTAGTACTTGTATCGAAATTGACAGTTGACGAAAGCTATGTGCATGCTAATCATGCCTTATCAAAATCAAAATAATTTAATTAGACTTGGTGACATTTCAACCCATAAACAATTCCGGTTGTCACTTTCACACTCGCGATTTTCATGAGATTTTAAGATCGTCTTATTCAGTTTAGGATTTTTTTTTCACAGACCGCCATCTTGGATTGTGCTGAGGAGAGCGTTGCACTTGGGACACTCGTAAAATGCATTCAAAAACGGGTCATATTTTCAATAAATCACAATTTTATTATTTTTAATAATTTTTTATGTACATAATTTTATTACGTTACAGTAGCGGAAATCCAATTTGAGAGCAAATGTAATCAAAACAAATGTAAATAGGCGCCTGCAACATATAACTGCGAAGATTTTAATGTTTGTTACTTTTAAATCTGTCATTCTTAACAAATTGATAAAAAGTTTTGACAATTTTGATTGACAGCTTACAATAGTTTTGTGCAGTTAATTATAAACACTGACTGGAGCCGTATATAATATTGCAAAAATATTTAAATTTGATCTTGGCTTCATTTTATTTGTTTACATTCTATATTTACGTAGTGTAATTATTAACCTTAAACTTTGTATTAGTAACGGGTTTTACTGGTCACTCCAAAAACTCTTAAGGGACAAACAGATGACGGCAGCAACTGCGACTGCGACGTCTTTTTGGGCGTCGAAAAGTCGAGTGGAACACATGCATGAAACTCGACGTCGGGCAGCGTTCCAACAACAACAACTTTGACATTTCTGAATCGTGTTTGCAAGATATAAAAAATGGTTGTTCTGTACGATAATTTTCAAAATTGATGTTAATTGTGTGCGCGTTTTTGTATTATTATAATGTTATTATTAATTAATGTTATTATATTGCACAAAACACTTTTGACGTTCACTTATTATATATCGGTGTTGTCAGTCCTCATTTTCTCTAAAATTTTCGGTGGCACCCCCACGACGACGTCGTCGAATTTAGAGATTTTGCTAAATTTATTTTGAAGCCGAAGCCGCAGTCGCAGTTGCTGCCGTCATGTAGGCTGCCCCATATGAATTCATGGTTTCTAATTTTTTTGAAGTCGCAGTCGACGCCGCAGTCGCAGTTGCTGCCGTCATCTGTTTGTCCCTTTACACTTAGAGAGTAAATTTACTTCACTTTATTCGTAAAATTACTTCATTAAATGAAGTAGATTTACTTCTAGAGATGTTCAAAATTCAACTTTCGCGTAATATTCAAAACATTTTTGTTTACAATTAGCTAACACAGGGACTACATTGACTTTTATTTCTGGTATACCAGCTGGTAAGCCTTTTAGTCGCAATCTGTCAAATTTGTTTGGTGGTCAAATTCTGGTAAAACAGTTCAGTAGGCCAAATGTCAGTAAACCGGAAACAACAAATTATGGTGCCCAAAATATTGGCTTTAAAACGTCTGGAAAATAATTAATCTACCCTTTGCCCTCTCAAATCGACTCTCTTGTAATATCTGCATTCCATAAATTCATTTTCTCGTAAAATAATGATAAGCTCCCATATATCTTTTCTCGAAAATTTAGTTTCCGCCATTTTAATTTGCTCGCCTGTCAGAATCTGGTATACCAGCGCTGTCTACGAAAATGGTATACCAGCACTGTCTTACCAGAAAAACTGGTAAACCAGATTGGTCCACATTGGCTTTTTAGCAGACAGTTTTGCTGGTACACCAGAAATAAAAGTCAATATAGTCCCTGTGTAAGAATAGGGATACTTGATCCCATTTTTAAAAACTGCGAAGATACTGTAACAAAGGTATAGTTCAACGATTACGTTTCATGTAGCTTAATTTAAGTAGACCACGGATGAAAAGGAATCTGACAATTTGAAAGTTATGATGATAGTGGAGAGCTTTCTGGCAATTTTTTTTCGCACAGGCTGTCAGCCTGTGTATACGATTTCTCAAAAACTACTACAAAGTCATTAAAAATGTTACACGCATGTTTGGTTCTCGATTAGGATCACCCTACAAACTTCTGGCGAAAATCCGTTAACTTTGAAGTAACCAAAATTGCGGCTTTTAAAAATTGTAATGTTGGTTTTCTTTTTGCTATTTACTTCGAAACTACTCGTTTTTCAGTAGTCTTATGTATGACAAAAGTTGAAGACAGTAAAATTTCCTTCAACTCGATATCTCAAACTGATATCGAGATATACCGTTAATTAAAAAAATGGTGGTTTGGCTGGGTCAGCTTCAATTGGCTTGCCCTTGAAAACCACTCTTTTGACGAAAAACTAAAGCTGACCCTAAAGCGGAAAAGTTGTGAATTGATATAAAAACAAATTGTGGAAAGTTTCAGCTCGATCGGAGGTTATCTTCAGTTTCCGCTTTTCGTTTGAAAATTTGGCATAACAGTGTGTATGCGCTAAGTGAATTTCTATGTATTTTACAAATTTTCGCTAATCACTTTTGCTGTGTCGTCGCGTGGAGGCATTTGTAATTCCAAATCCTTTTTGGTTTTTTTGTTATTTGTTAACTAATTCAAGCTTTTTTGGAAATCCCCCTTGGTTTTAGTGAAAGTTGAAATTATTAGTTTAATGGCAGATTTTCAAAATTTCAAATGAAAAGCGGAAACTGAAAATGATTTCATTTTTACGTATATTCACATTTTTTCCATACCCCCCGCTGTTCACATTGCCACATTTATTTTTTTTGTTCGAGCCGCGATCCACCCTACTGTGGATGGGAGGCGTCATTTTTGTGAAACAGCGAACGCCAAGGAAAAACTGTCAATGCGTGGAAGAAAAATGACTTTTGTGGCTCCGTGTCAGCATTTTTAGAAATTGAAAATGAAAAATTCCAATGTTCTTTTTAAAAATTAAATTTAAAAAAATTGTCGGTAAAGTTGATCTGTAACAGACCCAAAGATAAAAAAAAATTTAAAAAATATTAAAAAAGCTTTTATTTAAAGGTCTTGAAATTTTTTTTAGAGATTTTAAATTTAATATAGTTGCATTTCTCGTAAATTTTAAGGCTAAGTTCATTGAACAGACAAAATCGAACTATTTTCTCCTCCCCCCTCACACCGACAAACGAAACAGTTTCTCACAATTTCCTCGATAATATTCACGTAGTATTGAAACATTTTTTAGAATATGATTTTACACAACCGTTCCCTTAATTAAATTCCAATCGAACCAATCATTCCGCTTTCTCCCATACAAATGGGTATTCTTCATCAAAATTTTAATCTGCCGTGACGATTGGCCCCTAGCAATTGCAGTTTTTCTTATTGTTAAATAAAAGCTTTTTTTTAAAAAAAAATATTTTTTTGTTTTTTTATTTTATCTTTTTTAATGATTAGTGTGACTGCGAAATGAAGTCACGCTTGTTTATACTTTTTAATCTTGGAATATATGTATATACTTGCTCTTGAGATATCCTTACAGATTTATTAACACCCGAATTGACTTCATAGTCACGTTATCTTCACAGAACCTTCCGTTATCCTTACACACTTCATAATGTCAGAATCGGGTTCAGCGACCCGGAGAAACTACAGATGAGATTTTTTTCAGGAGGATTTGAGGAACAGGATATTCACGTCATCCTTGCAGGATCATCTGTCATCCTTACAAGGACGAACTATTCTAAATATTGTATTGTTATTGTATTGTTAATATTGTATTGTTAGCAAAATTTCAAGTAAATCAGATGAGTATAAGTGGTTCAAAATTAGATTACAAGATTTGACCCTGACAAACAAATCAACACGGAAACCAGCTAAATAGAATTTTTTAAAGTAGGATATACATAAATACTTGGCACCAACAATCAGCTGCTAACATTTATCATATTCGCCGTCAATAACCAATTTTTTCAAACTTAACCCATTCAGTACGATTTTCGAAATAGCTATATAAAAAATCAATCTTGTTGTTTATTTTAATATTTATAGGACTAAAAAATATTTTCTGTAAAAAAATGGTCCTTGGGTTATTCAGGATATTTCTAGGATTTGTTGCCATATGGTAACACCTAATTTCCACTAATGTTTGTTATGACTTAATGGGGCTATTCACGAATGTAAATGTATCTGCAACTGTAACTTTACATGTTCCACATGATCCACACTAATTTTACATTAGATTCCAAATTGGTATTCACAAACTGTAACTGTAGTCTTGTTCCAATTTGATTTGTAATTCCTTCACATCGTTGGAAAATAAGAAACTTTTTGTTTAGTTTCATGAAACCTAAATCAACCGTATGATATCTACTCACGGTCTATTTACGGCAAGCGCGAATAAACGTAAAAAAATATTGCATTCATTCTCGTCATAGCTTTTATCATAATGTATCTTGTTACCAATCGATGTAATAACAAAAATTATCTCAACTTTGACAGACAACTTCATTATTATTCAGAAAATATGTAAATAAAGCGAAATAATAAAACACACTTGAGAAAGAATAACCGAAAAAATAAAATAGTTTAATTGAATTGCAATTAATGGGCCTATTCTTAAAATGTAAGATTGCTCTGTATCTGTAACTTTACATTTTCAGTCCACTTTGCTATTCACAAACTGTAACTTTGACATTCTGTATCTGTAACTAGCTGTCAAATCATCTGTAAGTTTATGCCGAGAGAAAACTTATCCATAAGGTTACATTTTTTAAGAAAAATGCAAAATTTTAAGAATAAAGGAAATATGTCGGACTTAATATTGTTGTATAATGGATGGGAAGAAGATTCTGAGTAAGTTAAATAAAAATACTTAGAAAGAAATGTTTATACGATTTGTTATACAGTTCAGAAGAAGCAACTGTCAGGAATCCCTATTATTCAGTTACAGTTTGTGAATACCAATTTGGAATCTAATGTAAAATTAGTATGAATCATGTGGAACATGTAAAGTTACAGTTGCAGATACATTTACATTCGTGAATAGCCCCATAAATCAGCTGCTTCACATTTTGTCGGCCCTATAACAAATTCGTTAAAAAAAATGTTTCTTACAACAAATGAGTCTTAAATGCTATATATTCCAAGGAAGGCCAAGGCAAAAGTCAATTCAAATGCCAACCGGACGCGAAAAAAATTCATTATGCTCTAGCATCTTTAAATACTAGATCGACTTTTGTTGTATTAAAATCATTAGGATTATTAACTTCACGTCGCCCTCGCAAACTCAGAATCTTCTTCCCATCCATTATACAACAATATTAAGTCCGACATATTTCCTTTATTCTTAAAATTTTGCATTTTTCTTAAAAAATGTAACCTTATGGATAAGTTTTCTCTCGGCATAAACTTACAGATGATTTGACAGCTAGTTACAGATACAGAATGTCAAAGTTACAGTTTGTGAATAGCAAAGTGGACTGAAAATGTAAAGTTACAGATACAGAGCAATCTTACATTTTAAGAATAGGCCCATAAATAAACAAATTCCACAAAATTTCTCATAATTCTTGAAATTAAAATCATTTTGTAGATATTAATTTGATACTTTGAGGTTTTTTAAGCTAATCTAGTAAATGTTACCGTATGGTGACAAAAAGATTGAAAGGGTGAATTCAGGGTCAAATTTGTTTAATTCAATTTAAAACATTTTTTGTGAAAAAAAACTTTAGGTTCTATGATAATTTTGTGAATTTAGCAATCCTTTATCTCTTTATATAAAAAAAAACTTTATTTTTCATTGATTAAAGATACAATCTTCACTGGCAAATGAAAGAAATTTTTATCATGTGTTCCTGTTCTCTAATCTCCTGTATTTCTATTAATTAAGCACTCTATATTTGTTGGTTTTTTTCCGCAGATGTTTTAATTATTTATCAATGGAGCGAGCCATCAAGTCAGTGGACAACCTTTGATCTTTTTGCATTGAATTAAAATATTTTTATAAACATTTTGTTATAAAATATTAAATAAATGCAGCTGCGTAGATCTTATTGAAATAGTGATAAGCATTTTATTTTAATTCATTCGATCCGGAGAAGTTGAGGGCATTTATAACAACTGTAAACCGGAAAATGTGCTACAGATAATACAAATAATAATATTTTAATAATTTTGAATAGAAATTAGTACACGCTGTTGGACATTAATTCATTTTAGTTGTGGAACTTAAACTGACGGTTTATTAAAAATCCTATCAAGAGTTTCAGTTCAGCACACTATTATTTCATGTGTATGCCACGTATCAGCCACTAGAAGTATATCTAATATAGTGACCGATATGTGACGTACAGGTAAGTAGGGTGAATTTCTTATTCTAAAGTTACAATAACAAAAAATTCCAATAACTGAAAGTATCTGAAATTATTAGTACAAAAAATAACCTTGAATATGAGATAAGATTGAAAACACCAAATAAAAACCTACCAAATTTTATTTATTAAACTTGCCTCATTTACACGAGCTACAAACTAGTAAATAAAAATCTGGTGAATTATCGTCCATTCAAATGTAATAAAAAAAATGTCACGACGCACTTAGAATCGTCGGATGTTGTGACTAAAGGCAAATATTAATCTGAATCCAAATTGATTTACGGTTTCAGTAGACATTCTTACCATCTGACTATAAAACTTTTTTGAAAAAAAATGTGAAAATTGATTATCATCCAAGAGTTTATTCACATTTTTTCCTGTTCATCGAAAAAAATGAAAACAAATCGTAAATAATACAATTTAGCGTTTAATACTTTCGATTTTTCGGGTTAAAGGTGACGGTCTGGGACAGAAAATTCAAAACAAAGTCAAATTTGAGATTGGAGTAGGAGATTCAAAGAACAAGATGCACGTAGACAAAAGGTGCGGTAAAAAAAATTTTCTTCACTTCGGTGAAGGAATAGTGAGCCGAAAGTGAATATTCATCAAAGGTGACCGAATAGGAAGTATATGAAGAACGACATGCAAATAATTGAAGCTAACAAAGCCAATTGTTTTGATTTGGCTGTACTCGTTTGACAATTAAGAACTAAATAAATAAAATGATCTTTTTACTTTTTCAGGTTTCGAGAAAACAAAAACATCAAGTATATTCACGTCAGATTCTCCCCAATGACTCGCTAGTGGCGGAAATCTAATGCCACAAAGATGTTCTTGAGAAAATATTGGTGAAATTACTTGAAAGTCATTTTTTATCCACCAAAGTGAAAAAAAAAAATCCACAATAGTCATTTTAAACATTCACTTCACCTTATCTTCACTTTTACATTCACTGGTGGAGAAAATATAACACCATTAGAGGTATCTCTAGTGAGTTGTAGATGAATTCACTAGAGATCATTTCGTTCAACCAAGTGAATATCAACGAATCACTAGTGAATCACTTGACATTTATTTGGCCTTGTGGGTAGGAACACAGAATCCATATTGTTGTATTAGTTGAATATATATTGTTGCGAAATTGAAAAGTTTTTGTAAATTTCCCCCCTAGAATTTCGATATGGTCAAACGGAATTTTTTCTCATGTTCGCTTGTCAAAAGTCCACTAGCAATTTCAGTGGGTGGGAAAGAGCAAAAGCATCATCGATAAACAATCACAATGTCTACAGTACGGATAATTAATAAATATTGGTTTCAAATTTAAATTTTGAAATGTCATTCAGTCCCGGTATTGCCACACTAGCAATAAATAAACAAATGTTTCTCATCAGAACTCACTAATGAGAATTCTCACCTTTTTTTTTACATAACCGCTATACTGTTATATACTAATAAAATAACAAAACGAATCCATATTAGCATGTTATTATTTTATGTAAAGAGTGTTGTCGTTTATCGCAAATATTTAAACACATTCTTCGGACCGAAGTCCATGATATGTCAAGATTTTCCCGGGTAAAACCGGTTTCAAATTCTAAAATTTAAATCTGAATTTTTTTATTGCAGACAAATATCACTCAAAAGGATTAAGTAATGTAAAATATTTATTCGGAACTTAAACCAATACCAGACAGTGTTTGATTTAATCCAGTGTCGTTGGACTTAAGTATATTTATATAAATAAGGATAATCCAAACAATTAGAATGTCAATTTCTAAATGAGTCAGACTACGACGACGCCAGGTATGAAATTTGTCGCCTTAACTGTCACTCTTAAGTACTTGGGAGCGAATGATTCAGATTTTAATCCCAGAGTTATAAATTTTCGGGTTTTATTGGCAAATAAAGATTTATGATTGGCAGCATTTCGGTATTGATCTAATAAATCTTTAATTGCTTTGTACATTGTGATTTTTTCCATTTTTTCTTAGCACTTTTGCCTAACGTTATTGAAATTATGAGTGCGTTCACAATGTTATGTCACGTGACGTAGCGTACCGTAAAATTTAATTAATTTTGAATTTTTAAAATTTAATTAATTAGAAAGCTGTACTACTTCTATAAAAAGGAACCGTTATACAATTAACGTTAAAATGGCGGAGTTTCGAAAGTTTGAAACTAACCCAGCTGAAAAGTTCAAAGTACTTTAAGCAAAAGCTTTTAAAACTATAATCGATCTCACAAGACCGTCCCAAAAGCACATTCCAAATTTATTTTTACTTTCCTTAGAGGGAAAGTATTGATTATGACGGAGATCGACTCGAGAACGGGAACAAATACAAACTTTCTGGTGCGTACGAAATACGTTTTAGGCAAAATTATGAGGATGTCTGTGCATCTGCCTGTCGGTCTGTCCATTTTATGTATCTTAATTACCTCGAGAACGCGTTAAGCTAGCGACTTGAAATTTTTTATGAATGAGTTTTACAAAAATCGTAGTTTTCTATCAATTTTTGCAACATCAACGTTAACTATAATGAGTACCTCCCATACAATTTTTTTTTAAATTCCTGTTTTCGAAATTTTTTTCTTGAAAGAAATAAAATTTTCTACATTTTTTGCTTCAACGGTTTTTTGTATATTTAATGATTCTAGAGACATTTGAAAAAATATTGTTTCTTACAGATTTTTTTCCGACATTAAATATTGCAGAGGAAAGTTTTGTGTTGATAACAACTGATATTCTTAAAGACTATTTTAAAAGTACTTCGAGCGACGTAGTTTCCATTAAAATTCTTTTCAAAACAGGGAGAGGGCGGGAGGATTAAAAATTAGAGTCACTTCTCTTATGGACCCTAAAAATCACCAATAAAAATTTAAATATGTATCTACCATTTAACAGTGGCATGAAAATGTGGTTAGCATTTATGACTTACTTTAGACCAAGTGTGCTTTCGATTTTCATTTAATTTTGTTGGCAGAATGTCTGGTAAACAAAGAATTTAGGGTTGCCGAATGACTAAATAAATTTACTTGACCAATAACAGAAAAACTAACCGCAGTTAATGATGTTCAAATATTACCGCCTTATACTGTCTTTGGTGATTACTCGGATTTAAGGGATTAATATTTTTGGGATATCAATCGTGATTTAGGTAAGTTTAGTACATATTTAAGGTGAATTTCGATTTGAATCATTTCTCCGATTCGACAAAGATGCAATCTAAAAAAAAATCATATTTTGTTATTTATGTTTGTCTTTTATCAAATTTGTTCAATAAAACCTATTTTTTTAAAAATTTACATTTTGGTGCAGGTGTGACCTTTATTATAAATTCAATAACTTTCGCTTTAAAAATGTTTTAAAATATGTTCAATTTATTCAAATACTGTTCAACATTTTGGCACTAAGCGAATTTATTGACTGCATTTTGAAACGCATCTTAATATATGTTGGGTGGTTTATTGTCGCATTGTTTTTTTTTCTCTTCAACAAACTTATAAATTGAATTGGATTTGAACTTTGGCCGCGAAACAGATTGGAAAATGGAAAACAAAAATTAATCGGATAATCTAGAACAGTCCGAATTTGCTTTTATTTACATGCAATGAGATTAAAACATGGCTTTAGCCTAGAGAGTAATTATTAAGTATTTCTCCTTTATTATATTTAGTTACTAAAATGAAAACGAAATCATTAGGTATAATTATATAATAGGGTGTCAATTGGACATTTTTTGATGAATTTTTAATCTCTTTTTTCCGAAGTTTTTTTACTAATGTCTCTAAAATGAAAACACAGATATAATATTGAACAATTTAATACAGAAAACGTTTGAAAGGATTAAAACTAAGGCTGCAACGAATATTCGTCGTTATTCGGCCTATTTGGTCCATTTTTACTATTCGGCCGAATACCGAATAATTTGAATTATATTATTCAATGATATTTTTTTTAAATAAACACATATTTAGTTTTAAAAATTAATTTTTATGAATGTAATTTAAGAGTGGCAAGTTGTGATACTGAAAAACTAATCAGGGATCTTCGTTTTTTTCCTTATAAACATTACCTGCTCCTGACAACTGTCTTTATAAATCACTTCTTCCACAAGCAGATTGGTAAATTGTACCTAACCAAGTTTGAATATTTATTCCGATTTTCTGCTCATTATAGGGTAAAGTATCCAGATCTGAGCCCCGGCACCAGTTCTGAGCACCCCTGTTAATTTTCCGGCTAAAACAAGAATTGTGCGCGATCGAGCCGATTAAACCACATTTCACAACGTGATGAAACCAATTATTCTTCGAATTCAATTCTTATTTCTATAAGTTACTAGGCGTACTTAATTTAATACGGGGGGCTCAGAACTGGATTTTGGGATAATTTACACATAATTCTTTTTTTTATCCAAATTGTTGAGGAATATGTATATGTTAATTTAATTTAAACATTCCATACTTTCGACCAGTAAGTATAAGTTTCTCAGAAAGTATACGGAAGACAAAGAAAATATGGTATGAAGTGAAAAAATGCTTACGGGGGCTCAGATCTGGGTATTTTACCCTATATCATGTAAAAGAGATTATATTTTATCAAAATACAGTAGAATCCCGATAATTCGTACCCCGATAATTCGTATATCCCGCTAATTCGTATGAATTTGCTGGTCCCTTGAAAAAAATCCCGATAATTCATATATCCCGCTAATTCGTATGAATTTGCTGGTCCCTTGAAATACGAATTATCGGGATTCTACTGTATTTAAAAAAAACATAACAAAAGCGATAATTGCCGGACGGACGGACATGCAAAATTCAATTTTTTTTTATCATTCTAAACACACTGGTGTAATTCATTTTTGTGTCTCGGCGTTACAAACGGTAACGCAAATTTAATATACCCTTTGGTTTTACCATACGGGTATAAAAATGTAAATACATAATGCAATTTGTTGCATATTGTAAGGCGTTTAACCACTTAAGGGCCGTTTGCGTGTACTATTCTTACACGCTATCCAGACCTGCCGGAAACATTGACAGAACTGTTAACAGAAATGTCAAATTTTGTTGTGACGTAAGTGGGCTGATTCTGGCATGACGTTTCAGTTTCAGAAATGCGTTGAGCAGTAAACAACTGAGAGTAGTAAATATGACGATCTCAGTGATTTCACTTTTTTCTTTAAAATTTCCGCACTAAAAT
This sequence comes from Chrysopilus asiliformis, assembly GCA_964034945.1. Taxonomy (NCBI): domain Eukaryota; kingdom Metazoa; phylum Arthropoda; class Insecta; order Diptera; family Rhagionidae; genus Chrysopilus; species Chrysopilus asiliformis. Next base: position 92,841,723 of record OZ035960.1, on the reverse strand, counting down.
GAAATTCGGCCTCCAGCTGCTCCCACGATGCCTTTTTCAAATAATTTCTTTGTAAAAATTACTTTTAAACAGCATTCGTTTATAGAACTGAGCGTCTCTGCACGTGAAAAATTACAATCCGTCATCTTAAATTCACGGATGTCAAATTTCCGTCACCATTTCTGTTAGCAAAGATATCAGCAAAAACCATAGATATACTAGATCGCTCGATTTGCTATCTCAAATAGTCCCATTTCATTACAGTTCAGTGTATCAAAACGAGTCAAGTAAGAGCAAGATAACCGTATGAAAATAAATATAGCCGTCTCGTTTTAACCGTGAGCTGTCAAAGGAAAATAGACTTTCGGAATGGCGTTGGCGCCTAAAGTTCGTTTTTGACGCCTAAAGTTCGTTTTTGACGCCTAAAGTTAGTCTCAAACTTGTGAAATTTGAATTTCGCGGCAAACGGAATTTGAATTTCGCGACCTTATACAGTTCAGTGAATGCGTTCAAGTACGATAAAGAGGGTAATACTTTTGGGACCATTTTTCAGCAGAGCTTTGTATGGTGACAGTTGTTCTATGTTATATAGTTCTGTGGCAAAAACTGTCTGACTTTTCTGTCGTAACAGCTAACATTTCAATCTTCACTAGACGTAACATCAGGAGTGGTATTCCGAAACTTGTTTCAAGCGTTTGTATCGAGTTAGAAGAAAAAGTAGTATTCGCTAGCTCTGTTTTGCCCTGTCATTTCTTTTGGTCGAAACAGAGACAGTGAATACTGCTTTTTCTTCTAACTCGAAACAAACGCTTGAAACAAGTTACGGAATACCACTCCAGATGTAACAGCGACAGTGACGGGATTCATAGCAGGTGTAGATTGCTAGTTACAAAATTAAGTTTCGGTTAACCTACTTAAACCGTAGAAATTCTGTGACTTAAATAATTTAACCCTCTAACCGGAATATTTCCGAAAAAAATTCACCAAAATATGACTTTCAACTTGCGACAGACCGTAACTAAGACAACGTACAGGGCTAACTTTTTTCCAGCATGTAAAGCGATAACTTACAAAAGTCAGTGTAACACGTTCCGGCGATTTCCGGCGATTAAAATTGTTACCCGTTATAAACAAGCGAATTCCCTGAAGCCCGCCTTTTGTCGGACATTCCGGCTAGAGGGTTAAATTGAACATAATTTGCTAAGTATGATTGGTGCAAACGCCTCTAAAACCCAATTCAGACTAACGATTGCAATTACGATTGAAGCTTCTCGATTAATGAGATCAAAGCTTTCAACGATAGGAAAATGCAAGCTTTGATCTCATTGGTCGAGGAGGCTGAATCGTAATCGCAATCGTGTCCGAATTTGGCTTAAAGCTCGATCCAGACTACACGATGTACGGGGTACGAGGTTGGCACGTACCCCGAACATCGAGTGTTTGGATGGGAAATTTGCACATGGTTTCACCTAGTGAGTAAAATCAGAAGCTGTTTGATTATCCTCGTACGTGGTAACCGCGTACACGAATGAGCAAAACCCTGTGCAGTGTGGATGCAGTTCCATGTACGAGGAAACCAAAAACCTCGTATCTCGTACCCCGTACATCGTGTAGTCTGGATCGACCTTAAGAGAGGCAAGAATTACAATTTTCTTTTGAAAACAATGAAATGAATTTGAGCCAATGGAAAACGCCTATTAGGCCATATTCAGATTGGTTGAAGTAGTCCGCCTAATTCTGACAGAAACTGGCAACATTAAGGCAAGGTGAGGAAGTGTGGCTCAGTCCCACTTTCTCATCTTGCCTAAATGCCTTGCCTAAATGTTGCAAGTTTCTGTCAGAATTATGCGGACTATTTTAACCAATGTTAACAGACTCTTAAGAGTGAAGGCAGAGCCGTGGCGAGTCCAAACTGAGCCCTGTGCGAAAAAGGAAAATGTTTTCACAAAATTAATTCTATAAATATTTCTAGATTACATTTCATAAACAGTAATAGATATTGTATTTATTATATAGGAAATAAATATTATTAAACGCCATTTTTTCAAAAATTACTGGAATATGTAAATTTTTTGCCCATCTTACTGTTGAACCATCCTGTTTTGCTAATTAGGTGCGAAATAAAATTGAAAATCATCCCCACTCAACCATTCGAAGTACAGTTTCTTATCAATTCAACTCAAGAGAGCAAATATCTGTATGTAATCTTCTTATATACTCGTATGTCCATCAGTAAATAGAATAATTGTCGGATTGAATGTAATTCCGTTTGATATTTTTTGGTAGGAATTTTCAATGAATATCAGTTGCTCGGACCAGATTATAGTCATTCGCCAGTTGATCGCTATACGAGTAAGGACGAGACGCGGTAACGTTAAATCTAGGAGATTTGATATTTTTTTGTTATTAAATAAAAACGGGTCAAGTTTCACCTCGTCATTAAAAAAAGTGTTTCAAGTGTCTGGAGAGTACAAAAACTAACACAGAAAAAAAAATATATTCCAATTCATAAAAGTGTTTTACATTTTTATCTCGATTATTTTTATTGTTTACAAATTTTCGTTAAAAGATTTAACGGATCAGAAATCTCAAAATGAATAACCGTAAATTCTTCTTCGAAAAGTATTTAATCTTCATTTATTTGTCGAATTTCTCCACCTAATTGTGATCGGAACTTTTGGACAAGAATTTTAAAATCTGTGTGAATTTTCTAAAGTTGTAAAAGTTGAGAAACAAACAAATTTTTAACGTAATCTTGACAGTAAACAATTGACATTGTTTGTACATCCAAAAATATTAAATTTTAATTAAGGAGCAATCCAGTAGCTGTGCTCAACTACTATCGGCTAGCCATTTCGATTGGGATTTTTTTTTGAAAAATAATTTTATTTTTATCAGTAACTGTAAATTTTCTACCATATTTCATCATACTTGTAAAATAGTGTAAAACCACCTATCGACATCGTCAGAAATTACGTTCTATTCTAATTTAATTCATTATAGAATAGATTTTTATTTATACTGTTTTTAATTATTTTGGAGAATTCCAATTATTCCAAGTGCTTTTAGTGTACAAATAGTAAAATAAAGATTTATAAAAATAAAAATGGCTGCATTCAACTTTACTAAACGGCAGTGGATGACATTATTGGTCATCGGATTAGCTGATTTTTGCAATGCAATTTGTGTTAGCTTACAGGCGCCATTCTTTCCGCACGAGGTGAGTTTTGAAAATATTTAGTGAAAAATTCAACAAGAATTTGTTGTTAAAACAAAAGCAAATTTATAAATAAATAGTAGTTTTAACTGAATATGTAATAAAAAAAACTTTTTGAAAAAAGCTTTTATTTTAAAAAATGTACTAAAAAAGGAAAAATATTTGTGCGCTGTGTATCAGAAATAAAAGTGAGATAAATATTTATTTTATTTTTTATGCTTTTATCCCGTTCTTATTTCGAAGTACAGTTTCTTATCAATTCAACTTAAAAGAGTAAATATCTTAACAGCGAAACACAGTGCCCAAAATTATATTTTTTTTCCTTTTTAGTACATTTTCTCTAACTAAAAGCTTTTTGCCATTTTTTTTTAATTTTTTTAAATTTTTTCCTTTTTAGTCAATTTGTATTTGATTAGTATGACTGAAAATCCGAAATAATGACTGTCTTTCACCACGCTTGTTTATACTTTTTAGTCTTCGAATATATGAGATATTCTTACGGACTTTTTGACTTCAGAATCGGATTCAGCGACCCCAAAAACTTCCAGATGAGATTTTTCCCGGAAAATTTTAGGAAAAGGAAAATCACGTTATCCTTACAGGATCGTTCCTTATCCTTACAGATTTCTTAATGCCAGAATCAGATTCACCGACCTCAAAAAACCACCAGAATAGATCTTTACCCGGAAAATTTGAGGAAAAGGATAATCACGTTATCCTCACAGGACCTTTTCTTATCCTTACAAGGCTGAAGTAGTGAAAATATTGTATTGTCATCGGAGTTACGTATGTGTGCAAAATTTCAAGTCAATCGGATGTGTGAAATAAGGTTAAAATTAGAGTGCAAATAAACAGACAAACAGAAAGATACGAAGGCAAGCTAAATAAAAGCTTTTCAATATCTGTTTGAATTTCAAAGTGAAATGTAACTCTATGTATTTTTTCTCAAGAGATATTCCTCACGTCCTGCAGGGACACTCAAAAAATAGATTTTGTGGTATCGGAATTCAACAGACTGGAGAATCTCTATTTTAAATTTCATGAAAATCGCTAGAGCCATTTTCGAGACAAAAATTTCTAATAATTGTTCCTAAGAGTCGTCACTATTCCCAGGCCCTACGCAGGCAATGATTTTTGGGACTCCACAGAGTAAAACTGTTTTATGAGTCACACGGAAAGCAATAATCATGACTTCTCCCCCTTAAAAAGTGACGTGTTTTATGGGCATGTCCTTAAAATGCACCGCAGATCAAACTTTCCATCAATCAAAAAAAATATAATTCGAAAGCTGCGAAAAATCACTACAGAGATTTTAAACTCTTCAAGAGGAGGATTTCAAATTTTAAATTCTCAAAAAATATCTACAAAATGCCGATGAAAATTTGCCCATCACACGGTATCCAGTTTTGCTACGCCACTGCCTGGGGACCTCCGATATAAAAGCCAATAAAAGTTTCAAACTTCGGGCATTCAAGCTATACACTGAAAATCGCTACTTTTTAGTAAAATGATCTGCAATTTTAATCGAACATTAATTTTATTACAGACGTCCTTCGTTCGTATAAATAAATGTTTGCAAAATAAAGTCGTTTTCGTACATTAATTTTTGTAGATAAAAAATTTTGATTTTATCGTAATAAAATATTTCAGCGATTTAATAATGATTGAAATGTTTTATTATTGACTTTTCATTTTTTATACAAACTTTTCCAAGTCGGATAATTTTTTTCATAACATTTGATCACATCTATCGGCGATGGATTTTGTAAAAATTGCAATATTAATATTATTGCTTTGTAACCAAATTCAGGTAAATTTATTTTTAAATAAATCTTACTTTGGCCTAATTTCGAATTTTCTTTCAAGGCGAAATGGTTCTTAGAGTTTTTTTATTCGAAAGTTTTCGACATGACTCCAACTGCAAAATGCATAATTCCTAAAACGCCCAAAGCCATTTTCGATTTAAATTGCACATCGAAAGTTGCATTTAATGATCCCGTAATTTCATTTAATTTGAGTATTAATTATCGTAAAAGGACATCGACATTTTTCGAAGTGGAACATAATTTATGTAGAGAATCCTACACAAATTCGTCGTCAATTACAAAACTTATGCTGAATTTTATTAATAAAACAACAAATATTTTTGGAAATTGTCCGCTAAAGGGAAATTATTATGTTAAAAAATTAAGCCTGGGAGAAGATGACTTTCCAATGATTTTCACGCGGTTAGTTACTGTCGATTACTTTTTAGTTATTGGGGATTTTTCAAATTGGATCAATGGAAGAAAAGTTAATATTCATAAATTTGTTGTCAAAACTAGAGCTGTTAAAAAAGCATAATATTTTTGTGATGGATTTTGTTGACTGTTTAATGGTGACTTTTGGCCCTATTCACAAAATGTAACTCACCACTATAGCTGAAATTAATGTGTTAGGATCCTGTTTGGTATTCACATACTCTAACTTTGACAGTCTGTAAGTTCAAATCATCTATAACTTTATGGACAAGTCAAAATGCTGCGTAAAGTTACATTTTCGGTGTTTTTATTTAAAATAAGCAAAATTATCTTTATTGGGGGGTTTATTTATGGTCAGGTATTGGTTGGGAAGCAATCTTGTGTAAATTTTTGTTAAATTAGTGGCAACATTGAAATGTCCATCTGGTGTCAAAATTTTTTTATTCAATAAATATACTCTGAAAGGATTTTTACTTCATAAAATTTTTTATTTCTTATTACCGCTTGGTTTATTTTGACGTTGTTTTCCTTTTTTTAACCATCTTCCAGATGGGAAAAGGTTCTCAATTTTTTTTATGTATGTTCATGCATGATTTTTTACTGGGTTAACCGATTTTGGTAAATTCGAAAGAAAAAGTAGAGAAATTTCCTGATTAGGTGCCGATGTAAGTTCTGACCAGTGTTGCCATTTTCAGCAACTTGTCTCATTTCTAGCGACTTTCATGCCTTAAAAAGCACGTGTTGAGATTTGAGAGTGGTCTTTTGGGGACTTTTCGAGATTTTCAGCGATTTTCAAGTTTCTTAAGAAAAAAAACTTTGTTGAAATTTTTGCTAATAAATATCATACTTTTCACAATTTTTTACATTTATCATTGGGTCAACAACCTACCAAATGTATATAAATAAGTACCACAGAATCCCCCTATAAGAAAATACATGAATCACTCAACTTAAGTAAACGTCAAATTTATTTTAAATTTTGTTTGCTTTGCTGAAGGTGCAGTGCAGTGTGTTTTTTAAGAAGACAAAGTTTTTATTTTTTATTATTATATTTTATTATATTAGCGATTTTTGTCTATAATTTCGGAGACTTTTGAGATTTTTTTTCCTCATTTCAGCGATTTTGGGCTTGAGGTCTCCGGCAACACTGGTTCTGACCCCGTAGCGATATCCTTTCACATCCCCTCCGCTTCGAGATTCTACCTTGTTTGAGATATTGAGTTGACATTTTTTGCGTTGTGTTCAGTCATTGCCTCCTATAAACACAAGGCCTCAAGATCTAAAACTGACGTCACATCAGTGGTAAAGCTCTTTTCGATGTTGCTATGCAATTCAAATGGAGACAAACGAAAATTCGACTTTATCGGCTTATATCTCGGAAACTATTAATGCGACAACAAATTGACTTACGCACTATTATACTCAATGTAATTATCTGTCGTTTGGTTCATGTCCCAATCATGTCGAATATATATCAATTAAATTATTTGCGAAAACCCAAATCGATATGATTTTAGATGGAGAGTAGGAGTGGAGAGCGACGTGAAGAGAAAACGAAAAATCACACTTTTGTTAAGATTTTGTTCGATAACTTTTTTTCTGTTCGCCTTTGGTAACTAAGGCATATGACTGAAAGCAAGAATATCGAATATTCTATAGGAAAGTGAAAACAGTTTTTCCGGCAAAGGAACAGTTTCCGAGATATAAGCCGATAAAGTCGAATTTTCGTTTGTCTCCATTTGAATTGCATAGCAACATCGAAAAGAGCTTTACCACTGATGTGACGTCATGATAAAGTTCTTTGAGATATTGAGGCCTTGTGTTTATAGGAGGCAATGGTTCAGTACAGCACCTCTCTTCCCCAATTCCCATCCACCACCCTCCGCTCCACTCCCACAACTATCCAAAGAAAAAAATGCTCGCGAACAACGCTCACTAAATGCTTCTCAATTCCGAAAAATGGCGATAGTTAATATCTCGAAACTGAAAAAAATAAGTTGTGCCCTGATTGCATTCAGTGAGCGACATGCATATTACACACGAGTTGGTCATAAGCAAAACAATTTACTCATCTCAAACTACTCATGAGCAATACAATTGCTCGTAGTCAAATCAAATCCTCATGCTCACGAGGTTTTGTAATTACTTATGAGCAGGGAGCCGTTTGAAAACTCAGGACACATATCCCAAGCAGCACATTAGGGCGAATCGTGGGCGCTTCGTCTGCAAATTCGTACCTATTGGGCGAAATGTTGGACGTGGCGCCCACCATTCGTCCACTTAAGTGGACGAATATTTCGACATTGGGGAACGATTTGAAGCCCAATAGGGCGACGCAAAAGCTTTATAGCTTTCTGCGACAGCCCGCTCTCAATATCTCGCTCTGGCACTGAAACAAACATCTCAGAACGATAAAGCAATCTGAAAGAATGAGAAGATGTATGCGTACGGCTGAAATGAATATGGAACGAATTTAATGGCTAAAATTATTTTAGAATTTTTGTAAATGGACATTTGTAATGGATTTTTCATCATGTTATATGCTGCCATTTTAGTTGCAACTAAATTTTTTTTGACAAAGTTCTATCTGAAACGCTTTAAATTGAAATAGGCCATCTAAATATTTTGTTTTCAACAAAAAATTTCTTTAATTTAATTTTTCGTCAAAATTTTTTTTCCACTAATTCAATAAAATTTTGATGCCAATAAAATTGTGCTGCTTCAAAATTGTCTCCCATCTATTTTTTATGCGATTTCCTCCAGTGATTAGCTTAAAATAAGAAGTTTAATTTTCGAAGGGAAATTATTTGAATCAACATCAATGTGGAATATGGCGGATGGAAACATGTGCGCCCTCAAAGACGCGTCAGCTCATTTTCGCACCCTATTAGACGTTAAGTTCTAATGGGAGGGCGTGAATACCTTCAAATACGCCTAAAAGGGCGTCTAGTGGAATTCAAGTCTGTTAGGGCGCCGAAATATTTTTTCAGAGATAATAAAAAATGTCACCTGTTTTATTGAGACAAAAGAACTTGAGACAAAGTGAGACAAAGCACAAAATTACTCTCTTAATAAGCCCCATATCCAGGCTTCCTCTCTAATCAGAGGACAAACTTCTCGCACTTGGTTTTCTGTCTTGCTCTAATACGCCCAATAGGGATATTTCGATGGAAATGTCGCCCTATAGGACATTATAGTTTTTTCGTGCTTTAGAAGTGGCGTCTTAATAGACCGAATAGGGTCAAAAAAAGACGTAAGGTCTATTAAAGCCAATATTGGTCATGGCAATAAAAACGAGATGTCCTCCTTAAGCCCTATTGGGCGATACTTCGACGAAGGCCTAAATTTAAGTCGTTCGGTCCTCCTCTCGCCCAGTGGAGTTTTTCAACAGGGCGATATTACCCTACGGTGCTACTTGGGATATGAGTACTCACGATTTCTGCTTGTTGAAACAATTGATTTGACGTGGTTAAACAATTAATTTACATATTTCTTTACCAGATACCTTTTTTCCACTAAAAAGAAAAAAACAATTTTTTTCAATAGAACCGACTTAAAAAAATATGAAAAATTAAGAAAAAAAATAAAGCGTTATATTTACAAATGTAAGAATACCCATTACGATCGATTTTAATAACAAATAAATTTTTTCTGCTACTCTTTTTGTCATTACTTCCTAAATTAGATATTTTAAAAATCATTTTTTACTTTTTAGCGCTTTTTTTCTTCATTTTTCAGATTTTTTTTCAAACAAAATCCATCCAAAATGTTTCAAACAAAATAAAAAAAATTTTGTTTACATTTTTATGTGCTTTCCGTTGGTGTAAGGCTCAGTGGTTTAGGTCGTGGCTAAAACTTTTTGGGATGAAATACAGTGAAGTCAAAAACAAGTTTGTGCTGGAACCTCGATAAGTCGAAGATTTGCAAGTTTCTGGACAATCTGTCGAACCTCAATAAGTCCTAGTTTTTCCCACAAACCGCAGTAACTCGAAGAAACTTCGATTAATAGAATATAAATGGTTTAAGCTTGACTAAATCAGCAATTTGGAAATGATGAAAGGTCCGATGAATTTAAAATCATACTAATATATAAACATAACAAAAGCTATAATTGCCAATCTGGCAATTATTGAAAACCCGTATGGTGATTTAAGTGAACAGCGAACAGTTGTATCAAAATTCCCCTTTGAAGTCAAACTTTCCAATAAGATTTTTTAAAATTTATTCCAATTGGATTTTGATGTATGGGAGTTTTATGTAGAATCATATCCTAAATAACTTTTGTTCTTGGACTTTTTTGATAAGATGTACCGTTTTTGAGATATTCGCAAAAAACGTTTTCGTTCGTATGGGGGGTACCCCCCCTAATGGTCCATTTTTGCCCACTAACGAACTTAGCCTCACATTTTACGAAAAACGAATCTGCGCAAAATTTCAAGTCTCTAGCTCAATCCGTGCGCCCGCAATCCGCGCCACAGACGGACAGACAGACAGACGGACAGACAGACAGACAGACGGACGGACGGACGGACATGCTAAATTCTACTTTTTTCATCATTCTAAACACACTGGTGTAATTCATTTTTGTGTGCGATGACGAGATCTTGGCGTTACAAACGGTAAGGCAAAGTTAATATACCCTTTGGTTTCACCATACGGGTATAAAAATGAGTTGGTGTCTGTCTGTCTGTCTGTTCCTCGTTCACGCAAAAACGGCTGAACCGATTGACTTGAAATTTGGCATGAGTATCTGTGGTAGTTCTGGTTCCAACATAGGCATACGAAAAAGTAGCGCGAGGGGTGGGGGAGAAAGGGGAGGGGGTAAATTGATTTCGAAACTTAGTTTTTGCGCTATGTTACTCTTTCGCGGGGAAACTACTGAACCGATTGGCCTGAAGTTTAGCTCCAACATAGACCATCAAAAAAAAAAAAATTTGAAAAAACTTAACCCGACAACGACGGGTATGCAAGCTAGTTAATAATAAATATGTTAAAATGATCGTGTAAACCCTTATCTTGCATAATGACTCGTCATCGATCCCGATAACTCGAAGTTTCATTAGTTGCGAAAAAGACTAGATATCCGGTCGCAATTTTTTATAAAATTAGGATAGTAACGGATTTCTTGAAGCAAGATCCGTAACTTTCAATGATTTTTTAACAAAATGTAAGCTAGATTTCACGTTGATCAAATTCATCGGCGGCGCATTTTTTTAAGAGTGCTACAATAACCTTAAAATCTTACAGCCATAGTTGGAGAAGAGGTCTCCGATCATTATTCAACAATTTCGAAAAAGTGTTCGTCTATTCGTCACATATTTAAATTTTATTTTCTGAAAACAAGCTTAACAACCGTGACAAAAGTATGCAAGTAGGTTTCCTTGCCATCAAAATCTCCCAAAAGAAATGAATAGCAGCGAAGATTATTGCCAATTCGCATACCAGAAATGTCAAATGGTAAATTAGCCGATGACATTTCCAAACTCCTGATATCGTAGTGTCCTGGTACCATTGGACAGGATTTCGGCACGTTGACTTTTTTCAAAACTTCATCCATAATCATTGAACTCATGATATTTTTACGCGCAAAGACATCGCACAAATTTTGCCTCAAGTCAATTACTTTCAGTTGCTTCCTATTGTCGACAATTATGCTGAGATTAAAGGATATGGTCGGATTATTAATTGTGGTCGTGTAGAAACAGTTCATATCTAATAATCTCTTCCTTTTAATGGTGAAATTGCATTTGGCATACGGCGTGTTGTCGTAGCTTTTCATCGAAACAAATTCCATGTTCCATTTTGCCTATCAAAATTTCATATTTTAGAATTTTGACGTTAAAAAAAAGTGTGAAAAGTATACTCACATAAATGCAGATAATGAAAAAAGAGTTGAGAAAAATATTTATTCCAAATAAATTCATTGTCAAATACTTGGAATATTTTGGGCAAGTAAAATCTGTAAAATGCTAAAATCGTTTGGTGTGTATCTGTGGATAATTATTTTGTTTGTCGAAGACGACAATCTGAATTATTAAAACTTCATTATTTTAATTTCACCTTTATCTTTATTTAAAAATGGAAATATCTTAGAATCTCTATTACAAAATTTTTAGGTCTATTTATTTTTATGAACATTTTTCCCCTACGGAGCTATCCATAAAAGAAATTTATGGGATAGGTGGGGATCTTTATTGCGGCAGTACTAAACTATAAAAAAATCCCGAAAAAATGTGATAAGAAGGGAAGAACAGGAAGGAGGGGGAAAACAAAACTCACATAAGCGGTTTAGGGTGGTTAAAAGAACAACATGTTCCTATCTGTTGTTAAAAGACGAATAAATTAGGGGATTTTTTCATGTTTTAAAACATTCTGAATTCATTGACTGTGTTTACATTAGGACTCATTTTGAGGCGGCACGTCATTCCTCATTTTTCTGTCGTGTGCACACGGTTCGCTTCATCTTCATTCGCTAAATCGGTTTCATCAACTAAACTAAACGAAACAGGTCTCAACAACCAGACTGAAACCGGTTTGCGACTGAAAATTTTAAGTGAATCTAAATTTCGTTCGCTCTTTTTGGTTTCCCTCCCCACTGCGTCCCTCACCATCACTTGGCCGGAACGAAAGACGTGCCGCATCAAAAAAAAAGTCCTACTGTAAACACAGTCATTAGCATCAAAATCCAAATTCTGGTTTGTTTGTTACAGCCAAACTTAAACACGACTAGAAACAATTGATTGAAATTTAGAACGGAAATTAGGGATAATGTGAATTTGAATATAGACTACAAGAAAATTCATTTCAGCCAACGTTCCCTTTCCTCTCGCTTTAGTTTTCTTCACTCCGACACAAGTGCAAAACGCAGCAAAAATTGAGTTAAAATTCTGTCAGTGCCATTGACATCATCGGTTAATGTTGTAAAAGTGATGAAATTTTTATTAAATACCGCACGGCTTATCATTTTTGGGAAATTTTCTGAAGAGAGTTGAAATTGTTTAACGAAATACCATCCTGGCTGTATTGGACATTTCCTGGGAAAATTCGTGTTTCGTAGAGCATGATCCAAAATAGCAGTTTTAAACCAGTTGCTATTATCAAAAATGTTACATATATGCTGGGTAAAATTAAGGAATAATAAAGTTTTCCTGGCATGTAAAATTACGCTCGTGTTAACATAGATTTTTGGATTTATCGTATACGACTCGAGATAACAGGCGACATCGAATATTTTTCGATTTTTCGTAATCGAAACGTTACATCTGTTATTGGTTTCTTGGAAGGATTTGATCTTCATGTACCATTTTGCCTGGTTCTTTTGAAAAGCAAAAAAAAATACGAAAATTAATGTTCATACATTATAAAGAGTTGTCCATAAAATATGTCACATATTTAGTGGGAGTCAACTGTAGTGTGACAGCTCTATCAATTCCCGTGCAAAATATAAGCACGCCCCCCTAAAAAGAAGGGATCCAAAAACACGAAAGCTAGTGCCATATTTTATGGACAGCCCACACCGAAATCACATCCTTTATACTTACTTCAATCGGCAATGAAATTAACAAAATAAAAATCGTGAACAATATTAAACGCATAACTTTTAGCAAAATAAAACAGTTGTGACACGTTCTTAATGTAGTTTTTAATGTAGTTACTTCTAGCAAAAAAAAACAGTTGCCACGTTTTAAATATAGTTTTTAAAGTAAATACATTTGCCAAATTGAACATTAAAATTACCAGTAATTACCATACTTATAAAACTGGTCTCCACGATAAACATTAATGAGCGATTTATGACATTATTTTTTTTAAATATTAAATATTCATATTTGATCTGACTTTTTGATTATTGAAGGTTAAATATGTGTATTATTGCAGTAATAAATCATTAGCTACGTTGCCGACACATGCAACTGAAACGCAAAATAATAAACAAAAGTAACCATTAATTCTAACCCTAAAACTCCGATTTCCACCTATTGGCAAACTTAGGAAGCGTAGCCATTTGGAGGATATTTTTCTCTAAATTGTTTACGAATTTTGTCTAAGAGGGCAGCTGACCATCACCCTGCAGTTCCCCGCGAAAAAAGAGCTTATGTCAATGAAACTAGAGCAAATTACTTTTCCAATCCAGGTACAACGAAAGTGAAACCACAACTGGGTCAAAAGTTATCCCGGGGGCATAAAAATCGTCGAATCCTGCATGGTTCTTTGCTCCAGAATGAAATTAGATTACATTTATTGTGCTGGAATATCAACTCGAACGAATAATGCACGCAGAGAAAAAAATTGTAAATGCAACTATTTTATAATGGGTAATCGGGCTATCACTAAATAACTAATTTCATTTAATTGCAATTACTCTAGTTTCTTGGACATAAGCTCTTTTTTGGCGGGGAACTGCAGGGGGATGGTCAGCTGCCATCTTAAGTAGGAAATAGACGCTCACTCTTGCCCTACAACATGCTGTCACTCCAAAAGTTGGTTTTGCTACACACGTATCGATCATGTTGTCAGTCTTCATTCGTTTCCAACTTTTCAAGGAGATAAGGTCTTAATAGAGAATTTTGAATTTGCAAAATGAGGATGAAGCATTTCGAAAAATTCTTCCCAAAATTTATTGTCTTTTACAGAAGCCATTATTATTATTTTATTGCCCTTCTAATTGTTTTTTTGAATTCACTTTTTGACTTCAACAGATGTTACTCGTTCAAAAATTTCACAAGAATGAACGAATGTCCTACAACACAGCAATACACCTGCGATCATGTTGGCCAACCTAAAGCCACGCCCACAAAATCAAAGATCGTTTGATATTTGGCGATCATTGGCGTGACAACATGAAATGTTGTAGGGCATGAGTGAGCGTCTATTGCCTACTTTAGGCGCAATGATTTTTTGATGGAAAAATCATTGCGCCTAAAGCAGGCAATAGACGCTCACGCATGCCCTACAACATTTCATGTTGTCACGCCAATTTGAGCGTGTGTAGTGCTGGCGGACAACAAAAACTCGTGTTGGCGATCATGATCGTCAAATATCAAACTATCTTTGATTTTTGTGGGCGTGGCTTAGGTTGGCCAACATGATCGCAGGTGTATTGCTGTGATGTAGGACATTCGTTCATTCTTGTGAAATTTTTGAACGAGTAACATCTGTTGAAGTGAAAAAGTGAATTCAAGAAAACAATTAGAAGGGCAATAAAATAATAACAATGGCTTCTTTGAAAGACAAAACATTTTGGGAAGCATTTTTCGAAATTACAGCTAATGTTTCATCACTAATTTTTCAAATTCCAAATTTTCTATCACGACCTTATCTCCTTGAAAAATTGGTAACGAATGAAGACGGACAACATGATCGATACGTGTGTAGCAAAACCAACTTTTGGAGTGACAGCATGTTGTAGGGCAAGAGTGAGCGTGTATTTCCTACTTAAAGCAGGCAATAGACGCTCACTCAGGCCCTACAACATGCTGTCACTCCAAAAGTTGGTTTTGCTACACACGTATCGATCATGTTGTCAGTCTTCATTCGTTACCAACTTTTCAAGGAGATAAGATCGTAATAGAGAATTTTGAATTTGCAAAATGAGGATGAAGCATTTCGAAAAATTCTTCCCAAAATGTTTTGTCTTTTACAGAAGCCATTATTATTATTTTATTGCCCTTCTAATTGTTTTTTTGAATTCACTTTTTGACTTCAACAGATGTTACTCGTTCAAAAATTTCACAAGAATGAACGAATGTCCTACATCACAGCAATACACCTGCGATCATGTTGGCCAACCTGAAGCCACGCCCAAAAAATCAAAGATAGTTTGATATTTGACGATCATGATCGCCAACACGAGTTTTTGTTGTCCGCCAGCACTACACACGCTCAAATTGGCGTGACAACATGAAATGTTGTAGGGCATGCGTGAGCGTCTATTGCCTGCTTAAGATGGCAGCTGACCATCCCCCTGCAGTTCCCCGCCAAAAAAGAGCTTATGTCCATAAAACTAGAGCAAAATACCTTTCCAATGGATGTACTACGAAAGTGAAACCCGAACTGGTTCAGAAGTTATCCCGGGGGCATAAAAATCGTCGAAAAATGCATGGTTCTTTGTGCACAAAAAACAGATGCATAATTGTGTCCCAAACGTGCTCATATCGTCTGAACTCCATAATTTTGTGCTCAAACGTAGCATGTCGTCTGCACATAACTAGCCTTAGGATAGTTCTACTCTGGGGTAGAGAGACTATAATCTAGAGAGCGGATTATCAGCGCTTAAAGGTAGAACCTGAATCGTACGTCGATGCGTCCGACATGCGTGCGTCCGTCTGACAGTTCGATGCGGTCAAAGTAAAATCAACGGGCTGCTATGAGTACTCCCCTAATGATACGTTTTCCGATACGGCAACCGCATAGAGTAGGTCGAATTTCTATTTTTACATGCGGCAACGCACGGAAATGTCATTTCGCAAAAAAGATTGTTTACGATTTAAGCAATTTAAGTATGGAACAAATTGAAAGTAATTGTTTCGACGATAAACTAATAGAAGAAGTGCAAAACAATGAATTAACTCCAGATTCGTTGCCGTACCCAACTGTCACCGCATCGAACTGTCAACCGGACGCACGCATGACGGACGCATCGACGTACGATTCAGGTTCTAGCTTAATGTGTTAGGATCCTGTTTGGTATTCACATACTCTAACTTTGACAGTCTGTAAGTTCAAATCATCTATAATAGGGATGGGAGAATTCGTTACTTTCATTACCCGGTATTAATTCGTTATTTCAACAAAAGTAACGAATACCTAATATTCGTTACTTTTACTCAAAAACCTTTGCTAAATGAGGGTAATGTCTGTACAACATGCATACATGCATGCAAAAACCTGCCATCCATAGAACATCCATATAGTTTGTACCAAAAGTTTTCCCTCAATCGAATATGAATGAATGAGAAACGATTACGATGCGAATTGAGACATATATTCAGTTTAGAAAAATTCGTTTCTTTGTATTCGGCTCGGAAAAGTAATCAAAACAAAATGCGTTCTTGAAACGAATACTTAATATAGTTGATTCGGTTCCGGGTAATATTCAATCGTATCTTTAAATTTGGAGATTCGGTTCCGGGTAATAGCCATTCGTATGTAGTCAATTTGGAGATTCGGTTCTATCAAGACCCTCTACATACAAAGCCATGCACAAAATCTTTCTATGTGTGCACTAGTAGGGTCAAGTGGCAACTCTACTGTCAAAATCAGATGGGAAACCGCGCGTAAACTTCGATTTGTTTTGTTATTAAGTTAATAATTTTATCAAATTTTCAGAGTTTAATCGGTAAAATATATAAGTTGAAGGTGTATATTACTAATAATCGTTTGTGTTTTGTTTGATAATTGTGAATCAGCAATAAAAACAACTCAACAAGTTAAAATTAAAAGTTGCTAAAAAGCAACTTGCTGGTAACTTTGAAATTTCGTGTTTATATTTAGTGTCATTATTGAATAGTTGTAAATAATTTGCTATTAGTTTTAGCGTTTTCTTTTTTGTGAAATTAATGCCGGCAGTTTAAAAAAATTGAAATCAGAACCGGATAAAAGTGATGAATGTGAAATAAGTGCCAGATAAAAGTGACGAAAGTGATGACGGCGTTTTCAATCCAAGAATTGTAAGAAAATTCATACGGAATAGACTTCGTTTAAAATCGTAATTAACTAAATATTATATGTTAGAGGCAACTTTTTCTTATTATTTATACATTTTCCAAGCAATTTAAATATGTTTTGCAAGAAAAAAAATTCTTACATACAAAAACATTAAAATGAATAAATTTTTCTTTCGAGTTTCATTTCCGGCGACTGAAAAGTGTTCGAGTAAAATTCCGAAAATGATCGAATTCGAGTTAGCTGATACCGCATCAAACATTTCCGTGCATTTCATTTTCGATTCGAATTCCCTAATAAGGCTCCTGCTTATTACTAACAGATTATAGATAAGTATAAATTTATTTTAAAAAACGCACGTATTTTGCGTTTAATTAAGGCTGATCGAAGAATCCATTACAAGAGGGGCTGTGACAGGGGAAGCAACATGGGCTAGGAGACTCCTGAGATTTATTTACTGCAGCTTTTCCGCAAGTGTATTTCGTTTTTTCTTAAATATTCAATTTAAACGTAATGCCTCGTAATTTCTGTGTGCCGTGCTGTAATTCGTATCACAAATCCACTTTGTCCGTTATTGTCATTATATACAATAAAAAAGTGTTTGTTTTAACAAAAATGGTTTTTGTTTTCATTCCCTCCAAAATTTAAATGATAATATAGGAACCTAATTGATATAGAACCGCAAAAAATCTCGGAAACTTCATGCCGGCGCCATGTTAGACAATTCATCAGCGACCCTACTTGGCCATGTACATGTGGTAGTAACTCTATTAGTGCATGGCTTTGTATGTAGAGGGTCTTGGTTCTATGTATTCGGTATTATTTCATGCATAAGCGAAATGAGAATTAAATACAAGAATTGATGATTGCGACTGGGTATCTGCAAACACATCTACCAAAAGCGGAGAGGGAAAAAACAAAACTATGAAACAAAACTATGAAGCGCGTCTGACAATAGGAAGCAGAAAGGGAAAGAAAAGTGCTCGACCGATCGTTCTTCTGGCACGCTTAATGCACACATGCTTATAGCATGGACTTCTGTAGTTTACCCACACACAGAGATGTTTTTATCTTCGATATAGAGCAACAACCCAGTAGGAAATGGAGCGCTTCAACAGCGCAAAAAGAGCGCTTCCACAGAAGCCAGAAGTGCTTCATTTTCCCATTCCTCTTCATTTACTTTTTTACATTGCATGTCCTACGCGGGGTAGCGCTCCAAACTAGCTGCAGTAAGAACGCTTCTGGAGCGCTTAAAAAGAATGTGCGGAGAAGCAGTTTCAGCGCTCTGTTAAAACTCTCTCCTGACGAATGGTGGTACAGTCTGTTCCAAAATAAATAATAAAATATAATTTTAGGTTTTCGCGGTTCGACATTATGTTGTAGGAAAGGTTTTTTCGGTTTAACCGCGTAAATATTGTTAAGGTAAATAAATATTTATCTAAACAATATTTACGCGGTTAAACCGAAAAAACATTTCCTACAACATAAATAATAAAAGGTTTATAGTTTTATTCTTAATTTTAATTTACAACATTAACATCTTAAAGAAGTAAAAAAACAGTATTTCGCGTTACAAAAATGAATTTATAAAAAAAAATTAATTCAAAAATTTGCTTTAATGAAGCGGCTTTGATTTAAAATTCAATTTATTGCCTCTATACTATAACTTTTCTCACTACACTTGAGTTTTTATTGTGAAATAGTTTTTCTGCACCGTTAAGGAGAATGACTCATCCAAAGAAAATCATTGTGCTCCCTTGTAGCTTCTTTTGGCAGTGAAGAAGAAGCGCGCGTATGTTGCTTCTTGAGGAAGCGCACCAAAAATTTTCTGCTGGGAAGTGAACGGAGATGGTGTATTTGCATTGAAGCGTGTATGAACACACTAATACCCATGATAGCGAAACAAAGAAAAAGAGAAAATCTTACTCATTTCGGCTATCCACACTCAGAAAAATGGAGGCTAACTCGACGACCTACATACGGCGTAATTGGCCTCGGGCAGGCGCGCGTACGCCTGCATGTGGGCAAGTAAAACTGAGTTGACCTGTGGTCGGAGAACTTCTGAAATTAAGCCACCAGCAGGTGAAGTAGGGCATTGGGAGCTGCACGAGTTGACCTTAGATAGGTTAACTCTGACCGCTAGCTGGCTTACATAAACCTCTGTAAGGTCAGAGTTAACCTGACAAAAAGTTGACCTGGACATTTTTCTGAGTGCATACAGTATTCAGTCAATACAATATGCGGACAGAGGAAAACTTTAATAGTTTGTGAGACAAAATATTTTAGCAAATTGCAACTGAGTATGTAACGAATACATTTCTTAAGACATATTCGGTACTCACTTTAATTTTAAGTAACGAATTTTAATAACCGAATACGCATTACCCGCCCGCCACTAATCTATAACTTTATGGACAAGTCAAAATGCTGCGTAAAGTTACATTTTCGGTGTTCTTTGTATTTAAAATAAGCAAAATTATCTTTATTGGGTCGTTTATTTATGGTCAGGTATTGGTTGGGAAGCAATTTTGTGTAAAATTTTGTTAAATTAGTGGCAACATTGAAATGTCCATCTGGTGTCAAAATTTTTTTATTCATTAAATATACTCTGAAAGAGTTTTAACTTCATATTTTTTATTTCTTATTACCGCTTGGTTTATTTGGACGTTGTTTTCCTTTTTTAACCATCGTCCAGAAAGGACAAGGTTCTCAATTCGATTGCTAAATTTTTTTTATGTATGTTCATGCATGATTTTTTACTGGGTTAACCGATTTTGGTCATTCAAAAGAAAAAGTAGAGAAATTTCCTGATTGGGTGCCGATGTAAGTTTTGACCCCGTAGCGATATCCCTTCACATCCCGTCCGCTTCGAGATTCTACCTCGTTTGAGATATCGAGTTGACACTTGTTGTGTTGTGATGTGT
Source organism: Chrysopilus asiliformis (assembly GCA_964034945.1). Classification (NCBI taxonomy): domain Eukaryota; kingdom Metazoa; phylum Arthropoda; class Insecta; order Diptera; family Rhagionidae; genus Chrysopilus; species Chrysopilus asiliformis. Next base: position 92,821,699 of record OZ035960.1, on the reverse strand, counting down.
TCAGTACAACACCTCTCTTCCCTAATTCCCATCCACCATCCTCCGCTCCAACAACGAACCAAAGAAAAAAATGCTCGCGAACATCGCTCACTAAATGCAATAATGGCACAAGTCAAAAAAAAATCTGTGAATGCCATTATGATTAAAATTCAACGCTCCACATTTCTATAATATCGTTACATCGATATCTCTTCTCAATTCCGAAAAATGGCGATAGTTAATATCTCGAAACTGAAAAAAATAAGTTGTGCCCTGATTGCATTCAGTGAGCGACATGCATATTACACACGAGTTGCTCATAAGCAAAACAATTTACTCATCTCAAACTACTCATGAGCAATTCAATTGCTCGTAGTCAAAAGAAATCTTCATGCTCACGAGTTTTTGTAATTATTTATGAGCAGGGAGCCGTTTGAAAACTGGTTTTCAAGGCAGACATGCCTGACCTTTTGTGGGGTAAATTGAATGTGAAAACATCCACAAAAATAATATAATATTTTTATATTATTTTTTGTTTTTGCAGACCTATAAGCCGAGAAATTCCAATAGGATTATTCATTGCTAGAAGGTCGATAAAATCATGAATCAGAAATGGTTCAATGGTTAAACACAATAAATGGTTTAAGTTTGAATAAATCAGCAATTCGGAAATAATGAAAGGTTCGGTGTATTTAAAATTAATAATAAATATGTTAAAATGATCGTGTAAACCAAGCCTGGGCACTCCTTGGCTCGTCTGGCTCCTCACAACGATAACATTTTTATTCCAATTTTACGAGAATACAATCAATGTATGAACATTTTTACTCGACTCTCCAACGCAATGATACCATAGATTAGAGAGTTACTCTAGATAAGAAACGAGGAAGAAATTTTTTCCTGAAGAAGAGTACTTTGCATCTGTTTCATTTGCTTCGTAAAGACATGAATTGCTTTTGTGTGAGAAATGGTGTAAAAAACTTTCTTTTGGGATTTTTTTTGCTGTCCGCCGAGCATTCCCTAACAATACATTGCACATAGTTTTTCGCGGACATTTTGCGTGCTATAAAAACATAAATAATGTGCGCCTACGAATGATTCCCATCGACGAATGTAAACAAAGCGCTGGCCCCGGATATGTTTGTGTTTGTGTCGTATGAGTCAATTGTGCATTCCAATTGAACGTGAAGGAGTGAAAAGGAATTCCGATGCCATCAGAAAATATTCCACTAGCGCAGCTATTTACTCTACGTAAGTATATGGGAAAATGCGTTTTCTTCTCATCTATAGTAACTCTCTAATCTATGATGATACGTGTTGGTAGACGACGGCCACTTCGGCAGCCGAAATCAAATGATTCACTAACAATCGATGGAGTGAGCTTACGACAGCCATTCAGTATAATTTCTGTTGTTGATGCGTGCGGATGTATATATTTGCTCCCCAAAACCCTAATTGCTTCCCAAAGTACACTGACGTACGAAATTTTTTCAGAAATTCGATTTTTTTAGTTTTCATTTTCCATTATGAAGCGCTCATATTCAAATTCAAATACTATGTCGTGTGATTGGGAAAACAAATATTTAATAACCACAAATAATGATAACCGTCAATGTCTAGTTTGCAGTTACATGTCGAATAAAAAATTCAATCTAGAACGCCATTACAACAGCTGTCCTATCAGGTAACTTAGAGCAATTTAGCGCATGTTTTAATACGTTCCATAAATTTTTTTTTTTGCACGGCGGAACTTATTATTTTTTTGTAATCGGATCATGATAAATTGTGTAGTCCACTGTTCCTAAACGTCTCCATCAAAAGCGAAAGAGCGTAAAAAATGAAAAAGATGCGTTTTCTCATTTCGTGTTATAGTAAGTATATGAAGAAATATAAAATTTCTTCGAGTAATAGTAAATCACTACATAATGGTGCCCAGGCCTGGTGTAAACCCTTATCTTGCATCATGACTCGTCATCGACCCCAAAAACTCGAAGTTTCGTTTGTTGCAAAAAAGACTAGATATCCTGTTGTATTTTTTTATAAAACTAGAATAGTAACGGATTTCTTGAAGCAAGACCCGTCACTCTCAATGATTTTTTAACAAAATGTAAGCTAGATTTCACCTTGATCAATAAAAATATTCGAAAATTCACCGGCGGCGCATTTTTTTAAGAGTGCTACAATAACCTTAAAATCTTACAGCCATAGTTGGAGAAGAGGCCTTCGACCATTATTCAACAATTTCGAAAAAGTGTTCGCCTATTCGTCACATATTTGAACTTTATTTTCTGAAAACAAGCTTAACAACCGTGACAAAAGTATGCAAGTAGGTTTCCTTGCCATCAAAATCTCCCAAAAGAAATGAATAGCAGGGAAGATTATTGCCAATTCGCATACCAGAAATGTCAAATGGTAAATTAGCCGATGACATTTCCAAACTCCTGATATCGTAGTGTCCTGGTACCATTGGACAGGATTTCGGCACGTTGACTTTTTTCAAAACTTCATCCATAATCAATGAACTCATGATATTTTTACGCGCAAACACATCGCATAAGTTTTGCCTCAAGTCAATTACTTTCAGTTGCTTCCTATTGTCGACAATTATGCTGAGATTAAAGGATATGGTCGGATTATTAATTGTGGTCGTGTAGAAACAGTCCATATCTACTAATCTCTTCCTTTTAATGGTGAAATTGCATTTGGCATACGGCGTGTTGTCGTAGCTTTTCATCGAAACAAATTCCATGTTCCATTTTGCCTATCAAAATTTCATGTTTTAGAATTTTGACGTTAAAAAAAATGTGAAAAGTATACTCACATAAATGCAGATAATGAAAAAAGAGTTGAGAAAAATATTTATTCCAAATTGGGCAAGTAAAATCTGTAAAATTCTAAAATCGTTTAGCGTGTATCTGTGGATAATTATTATGCTTATCGAAGATGACAATCTGAATTATTAAAACTTCATTATTTTAATTTCACCTTTATCTTTATTTAAAAATGGAAATATCTTAGAATCTCTATTACAAAATTTTTAGGTCTATTTATTTTTATGAACATTTTTTCCCCTACGGAGCTATCCATAAAAGAAATTTATGGGATAGGTGGGGATCTTTATTATGGCAGTACTAAACTATAAAAAAATCCCGAAAAAAATGTGTTAAGAAGGGAAGAACAGGGAGGGGGGGGGGGGGGAACTCACCTAAACTCACATAAACTCACATAACAAAACTCACATAAGCGGTTTAAGGTGGTTAAAAGAACAACATGTTCCTATCTGTTGTTAAAAGACGAATAAATTAGGGGATTTTTTCATGTTTTAAAACATTCTGAATTCATTGACTGTGTTTACATTAGGACTCATTTTGAGGCGGCACGTAATTCCTCATTTCTCTGTCGTGTGCACACGGTTCGCTTCATCTTCATTCGCTAAACCGGTTTCATCAACTAAACTAAACGAAACAGGTCTCAACAACCAGACTGAAACCGGTTTGCGACTGAAAATTTTAAGTGAATCTAAATTTCGTTCGCTCTTTTTGGTTTCCCTCCCCACTGCGTCCCTCACCATCACTTGGCCGGAACGAAAGACGTGCCGCATCAAAAAAAAAGTCCTACTGTAAACACAGTCATTAGCATCAAAATCCAAATTCTGGTTTGTTTGTTACAGCCAAACTTAAACACGACTAGAAACAATTGATTGAAATTTAGAACGGAAATTAGGGATAATGTGAATTTGAATATAGACTACAAGAAAATTCATTTCCCTTCCCCATCGCTTCAGTTTCCTTTACTCCGACACAAGTGCAAAACGCAGCAAAAGTTGATTTAAAATTCTGTCAGTGCCATTGACATCATCGGTTAATGTTGAAAAACTGATGAAATTTTTATTAAATGTCACACCGCTTATCATTTTTGGGAAATTTTCTGAAGAGAGTTGAAATTGTTTAATGAAATACCGTCCCGGCTGTATTGGACATGTCCTGGGAAAATTCGTGTTTCGTAGAGCATGATCCAAAATAGCAGTTTTAAACCAGTTGCTATTATCAAAAATTTTACATGCATGCTGGGTAAAATTAAGGAATAATAAAGTTTTCCTGGCATGTAAAATTACGCTCACATTAACATAGAGTTTTGGATTCATCATATACGACTCGAAATAACAGGCGACATCGAATATTTTTCGATTTTTCGCAATCGAAATGTTACATCTGTTATTGGTTTCTTGGAGGGATTTGATCTTCATGTACCATTTTGCCTGGTTCTTTTGAAAAGCAAAAAAATACCAAAATTAATGTTCATACATTATAAAGGGCTGTCCATAAAATATGTCACATATTTAGTGGGAGTCAACTGTAGTGTGACAGCTCTATCAATTCCCGTGCAAAATATAAGCACGCCCCCCCTAAAAAGAAGGGATCCAAAAACACGAAAGCTAGTGCCATATTTTATGGACAGCCCACACCGAAATCACATCCTTTATACTTACTTCAATCGGCAATGAAATTAACAAAATAAAAATCGTGAACAATATTAAACGCATAACTTTTAGCAAAATAAAACAGTCGTGACACGTTCTTAATGTAGTTTCTTTTAGCAAAAAAAAAATTGTGACACGTTTTAAATGTAGTTTTTAATGTAAATACATTTGCCAAATTTAACATTAAAATTACCAGTAATTACCATAATTATAAAACTGGTTTCCACGATAAACATTAATGATTACGTTGCCAACACATGCAAAAACGACTCTCAGGCACTCAAAACTTCTTGCAGCTGTATATCCTATCGTTTCCAAAAAAAAATCGTAAACAATTTTGAAAAAAAAATATCCTCCAAATGGCTACGCTTCCTAAGTTTGCCAATAGGTGGAAATCGGAGTTTTAAGGTTAGAATTAATGGTTACTTTTGTTTATTATTTTGCGTTAGAACACTTCAGCTACGAAAAACAAAGGTAAACCTTTGTTTTGAAGCATAAAGAACCATGCAAGAAATAGCGTTTTTCGTGCGCCTGGGTTAACTGTTGAGCCCGTGTAGTTTTCACTTTGATTGAGGACTTTTTGGAAAGGGCACAGTCTCTAGTTTCATCCATATATGGCGTCAAGAGCCACCGGATACCCAGAGATTTGTAAAAACATTTTTTGAAAAAATTTAGAGAAAACCAATTTTTTAAGAAAAACAAGGCATTTTCGTGCTTCAGATTTGTTGAATCCTTCGAGTACAGTCGAACTGGGATAAGTGGAATCTCATGGAACGTCCCACGGATCCCACTTATAGAGGTTTCCCCCTCACCCTAAGATCCCACTTCTGTTTAGAAGTTCTCGGACCAAATAATCCTCCCCAGTTATAGAGGTTTCCCACCTACCCAGGTTCCACTTATCTAGGTTCGACTGTATACCATATACTAAAAAATCTTATTTGTTTTTTTTTAAACTTCGTTATCAAATAGATGTAAATAATTGGAAAATTAGAACAATCTAATTTTTATGACATTGGCAAATGCCTTGACAGAAAGAAATTTCTTAACAGATAAAATTTTAAAAACCCTGATCTAAATTATTACATGTTTTTAGTAATTTATTCCTTTTTCTTCTTATTTTTACTATGCTTAAATTTTCTTGCATTTGATGATTTTGCTAAAATACTGGGTTTAAGTAAACTCTAGGCTAAAGTAAAAAAAAAATTGAGGCAGTTCACTGATTACCATTCACCGCAAACTGAAAACATTCTTATCTATGGATTGTGGCTCCCTTGTTGTGCATGAGACACGTTCAAAAAAATATAATTTACTGGAAAAACAAAAAAAATTAATTTTTTTCGCTTTTATTCTCGAACTTTAGATTGGTTTTTTTTACCAAAAAGAAATATTTGTGAATAAATTGTTGATTGATTTTCTTAATGCTGAAATCGAATTTGAATATTTCATCAGAATTTTTATGCATCTTTTAGTTACAATTTAATTAAATTAATTTTAATCTTAACATTACGTGCTAATATAATTGATATTTGTTTGGGAATCACATTATTTTTTATTTTTATTTCCAGGCAGAGAAAAAAGGCTGCACAGCAACTGAATATGGCTTAGTATTTGGTATTTTTGAATTAGTTGTATTTTTAATATCACCAGTTTATGGACAATATCTAAATCGACTGGGACCAAAAGTATTATTTAATGGCGGAATTTTAACGACAAGTACATCAGCGATACTTTTTGGACTATTAGATCGGGTGCCAGTGAGTTTTTTTTTTTAAATTTTTAACTGAAATTTTCTTAATTTTTTCAATTCTAATTTGTAAATTTGTAATTGTTTTAGGGCCATAAACTTTTCATTTCACTGGCATTCATTATTCGAATAATTGAAGCACTTGGAAATGCTGCGTTTTTAACAGCCTCATTCGCTATTATCGCCAAGGAATTCCCAAATAATGTTGGAACTACATTTGTAAGTAACATTTTCGAATTTAAAACTTAAAATTTTGTAACTCAATCGGTGGAGTGAACAAAAAGTAGTGTAAACGGTACTTTTTTTATGTTTGGTAAGTTTGATAGTGTGAACAGTATTGATTTTCTCAGTCAGCACTACCGAGCAAGCACTATTTATAGAAATTCAGTGGCATAACTAATAACTTTGCTACCCATCCCCGTTCCTTCCCCAAAACATTGCTATCTCCTAAAGCTTTTCATTCTCATAAAGCTTTAAATGTTATTTCCTAAAGCTTTAAAAATTATTTTTAAACTACTGATTTGAGAACCCAAAAAACTCCATACCTTTGGTGTTTTACATCCCTTAATTATGTACCTGTAGAAATTTTATTTTATTCGCCTTTAAAAAAAAACAATTTATAAAATGTAATTCTATGACGCATATTTCAAAATATAAGAAAAGCTACAATTGCCAGGGACCAATCGTCTAATACTCAATATGAATAAAATCCATCTGTGTGGTAGAGGAGGAAAGGAAGGGTCCTAGACAACACCGTATAACTGAGAGAAACAGACGAACTGAAAAGCCACCTGACGGGTACAGCCAGTGCAGTGGGGGACGTCGAATCCACCCGAAAAAAAAGTGGATGGATCAATCGGTACCGGATTACAGAATGTGCCGAACTGTAGCATGCCGGACTAAAGAGCTTCTACTAAAGAGCTTCCACTAAAGAGCTTCTACTAAAGAGCTTCTACTAAAGAGCTTCTACTAAAGAGCTTCTACTAAATGGTCTTTCAAACCGGATTACAGAATGTGCCGAACTGTAGCATGCCGGACTAAAGAGCTTCTACTAAAGAGCTTCCACTAAAGAGCTTCTACTAAAGAGCTTCTACTAAAGAGCTTCTACTAAAGAGCTTCTACTAAAGAGCTTCTACTAAATGGTCTTTCAAAAAGGACGCTCGAAGTTTCTTAGGTTACAGCGGCCATGTTGTTAAAGCAACATCTGTCAAATTTGTTGTGAATTGTTCAGCAGTGTATGGCAAATCACCATGGAAGATTATAGCGTTGAACAACGTGTGCAAATCACAAAATTTTATTTTCAAAATCAGTGCCCAGTTCGAGAAACGTTCCGCCAAAAAAATCATCTTTTGCGACGAAGCTCATTTTTGAATAAATGGATATCTGAAGAATCAAAGCAAAATTGTCGGATTTGGGGCGATACCAATCCACACGAGATACACCAGCATCAAATGCATTCTGAGAAAGTCACTTTTTGGTGCGGATTTTGGTCTGGCGGAATCATCGGTTCGTACTTCTTCCAAAACGAAACTGGCATTGCCATAACCGTCAACGGCGAGCACTACAGATCGATGATAAGTAACTTCTTGTGGCCTAAACTGGATGATATGGATACCGACAACATGTGATTCTAACAGGACGGTACTACATGCCACACAGCGCATGCCACGATGGACAGTCTGCACTAGCGATTTGAGGGCGTGGTCATCTCGAATGGCGGCGACGTGTACTGGTCACCGAAATCGTGCGATTTAACGCCTTTAGACTACTTCCTTTGGAGCTATCTTAAATCGCAGGTCTATGTGAATAAACCGCAAAAAATTGATGCCCTCAAAGCCAACATAACAAACGACATCCAGCAAATTCAGCCAGATTTATGCGAGAAAGTCATCGAAAATTGGACCTCCCGAATAAGTGCCACTAAGCAAAACCGCGGCGGACATTTGAACGACGTTATATTCCAGACTTAATGCTATAAAATATTCTTTAAAAAAAAATGGGTGGATTATCACACACAACTTGTTTTACATTTAAAAATCGAACGTCCTTTTTGCAAGACCCTTTACATTTTTACCTACACAATGTGTGGAGTCGCCGAGATTTTAAGTGACGGCGTTCGGGGGCCACCTCGCGGTGCTCTTGCTTAAATACATTTTGCAAACAGATAAGCGTTTCCCAATTTTTATACCCGTATGGTGAAACCAAAGGGTATATTAACTTTGCCTTACCGTTTGTAACGCCAAGATCCCGTTATCACACACAAAAATGAATTACACCGGTGTGTTTTGAATGATAAAAAAAATTGAATTTTCCATGTCCGTCCGTCCGTCCGTCTGTCCGTCCGTCTGTCCGTCCGTCTGTCTGTCCGTCTGTGGCGCGGATTGCGGGCGCACGGATTGAGCTAGAGACTTGAAATTTTGCGCAGATCCGTTTTTTGTAAAATGAAAGGCTAAGTTCGTTAATGGGCAAAAATGGACCACGTTACGAACGAAAACGTTTTTTGTGAATATCTCAAAAACGGTGCATCTTATCAAAAAAAGTGCAAGAACAAAAGTTATTTAGGATATGATTCTACATAAAACTTCCATACATCAAAATCCGATTGCAATAAATTTTAAAAAATCTTATTGAAAAGTTTGACTTCAAAGTGGAACACAAAGGTCCTTTTCAAATATTCTATCTAATTTTCAGACTTTCTTCATACGGAATATTTTTTTTAAAACGTTTTTTTTCAATACGCAGATTTTTTTTCAGCTTTTTATAAATTTTTTTTAAAGTTTTTTAAGGTTTTTTTAAAGATTTTTTTTACAAAATTGAAAAAAATCTTTTTCTAATACAGTAAAATTACACAGAAACTGACTCTCGATTTTTTAAACGTTTGCATTATAGAATTTTTCTCCAATATTTAAAAGCAATAGAATTTTTATAAATTTATCTTTTTCTTATTTTCAGGCGTCACTTGAGACATTCTTCGGGCTCGGATTAATTGTTGGTCCCGTGGTGGGTGGAGCTTTGTACGGTTTAGGAGGTTATTTCCTCCCATTCGTCGTTTTAGGCTCAGCCCTGTTTTTAACCGCTTTGGTTACTTTCTGTGTCCTGCCCCGGCATCCAGACGACATGGATAACAGAGAAAAAGGACGTATGTATTTTTTGTGCCGATTTTTATGACTTATTACGCTCGTGATTTTCTTTTATATATCAAAAGTTTCTTTTGTAACAAATTTTTTAAAATTACTCAAACTTGCTGATGAAACGTTAAACAGATTTAAAAACAGCAGACCCACGTTTATGTGAACTAATTAAAACACCTTAAATTCATATAAGTGGGGTTTTCATAAAAACGGCACTTCCAAAACTATCGAAAATATAATTATGTTTTTTATCATTTTAGAAAAAAATTGAGTGAAAAAATAATTTAATTTAATTGAGAAACACAAACAAATCAAAATTTTCTTAATTTTATTACAGCTTCAATGAAAAATGTTTTAAGTAGCCCCGGGGTTTTGGTGTGTTCACTTGGAATTTGTGCGACAAGTGCGTCTATTGGATTTTTAGGTGCAACTTTGGAGCCACATTTACGACAATTCAATCTGAGTCCAGTTTTATTGGGTGAGTTTTCTATGAAATGTTAATTTTTTCAAATATTAATTTTTTCAACATCACTTTGAACACAATTCAATGCAACGCATTCAATATTTGTCATTACCGCAACTTTTATTGCGTAGATTCACGGAAATTTAGTCTTTATTGCCCACACAAACGGATTGTATTGAATTCCTGATAATTTGTAACAGTTTTATTATTCTTCTTACAAAAGAGGAAACTGGTGATGGAAATTAATTTTTGTTCTGGATATTTTGAATGCGTCTGTTTGTGTAAAACTTCATTTTGTGGAGTCAATATAGCCTGAATTCTCTTGTAGTATGAATAGACCTCCTTTAACGTGATTTTTCTACAACGCAATCTTCAAAAACGTAGAATTTTCTAGTAGGTAATCCAACTATTGCGTTATAGGAGGTTAATCTGTACTAAGATTCTTTACTGATCAGGACGAATTTATTAAACTAATATTTCAGGAATGGTTTTCGTTATCAATGGCGGTGTTTATGCTTTGACTGCGCCCATTTGGGGATGGATGGTTGATAAATTTTTAAATCCAAAAATTTCATCATTCGCCGGTTGCGTATTAATTGCTTCAGGATTTTGCTTAATTGGACCAGCATCATTTCTTCCCTTGGAACCGTAAGTATTCATAGATCCTATTATAAAAACAGCCCTTTCTTACTGTTTTACTGTTTCAAAACAGTAGCTTCAAAAATTCATTTATTAAGCGGAAACAACATGGACCCTAGAATAGGTCCATTAAAATTCATTAATTAAGCGGAAGCAACATGGACGCCAGAATAGAACCTTGTGGAACTTCATTTTCTACGCTGTTTACGAATGTTTCAAGCATTTGATTGTCATTGATTTTTATTAATTTGTTTATAGTTTCGATTAATTGTTTTCATATTGTGAAAATAAACATATCCGGAGACATTTTGATAATCTCACAATTTCTGTTATCAATTAACGATGGTAAATACGAGCGTCATTGTCTTTTAAAATAAATTCTATGTACATAAAATCACTCAATGATAGTTCCATCAAAGCAAAGTTGTAAATCAAATCTTCCAGACATTTCCAGATATTCTTTCACACATGAAAACCACTGGAAGTTCCTAATCACAAGCGTAAAGTAATAATACGTGATGTAGTTCGATTTTAATTTATTTTGATAAGAAATTTCCCTTAAATCGCGTTTACTTATAATATTTAATCTTGACTCGTAATTTTGTTACTAAATCGGGAAATCGACCCAGACAATATTTTCTAGTAAACTGTCGTCGACGCCGGCATTCCGCAATTGTCCGGTTCGGTTCAGCATGGCGCTCATTGCATCTTATTTTCATATCAAGGGCAATAAACATAGACCAACTAATGACCTGCTTTCATCTCAGCGCTTATCAAAAAACTTCGCTACTACTCACTGATCAAGAATAAAATCTTTAATAATTTTATGCATCAATTATTATCGTAATGTTTAAAAATATGTACGATTAGTATTTATAAACTTATTAACAATAATGAATAAAGAATAATTGTTGGGATTTTTCTTTTGTAGGAAATTAAGCAATGTTATCCTTGGGCTGGTTCTGCATGGATTTGGAATCGCGGCGATTTTAGTCGCCAGTTTCACTGACGCTCTAAGGACATCCGTGTAAGTAGAATATTTTTAAATTAATTGCGGATTTTTCACATTTTCATAATGTTTCTTCTACAGAAAACGAGGACTACCCGACAACATTGAAACCTATGGCCTGATTTCGGGCTTATGGACGTCGACTTTCGCGCTAGGTGCCTTCATTGGACCATCAGCGAGTGGTGCTCTCTACGATTCGATTGGATTCCGTGGTGCCACGATTTTCATAATCGCACTTCATGTCTGCGTCGGACTAGTTTTAGCTCTGTTCATGTGCTGCGAACGAAACAGTCCACAACCGTACAAAGAATTAACAGCCGAAGAACCACTGCTTAAAAATAAATTCAACAACAATGGACTAGTTGGCGATTGCCCCAATAGGAAGTGAGTTTTTTCACAAGATTTTTTTTAGTTTCACTGGTTAGTTAGTTCGGTTCAAATTTTGTAACCTAATTTCGAGCCACATAAAAAAACAATATGTTTATACCAATACACATCGGGATCTTGAACAAAAGGGTTAGAAAAACAGTAATAAATTCGTATTTCAAACTTAGTGGGGGAGGGAGAGGGGGGGATGGGAAATAAACTGGAAGCAATGCTCTATTTTGATAAAATCTGACAAACAGAGCAATACAGTCCAACCGGAGGTCAGTTTTTGGCCGAAGTTGTGATTTTTTTTGATCGAAGGTGTCCAAAGCCGATTAATTGGTCAGACTCTACAAAAGCACCAGCCGTGGGAGGTCTCAAATAAAAGTGTTTAGAAAATTAATACAAAATGGCGGAAGCGAATCGGACAATAGAACGAAAACAAAATGATTAACAAAATACAAAAAATCTATCATACAGTACACGCTCGAGATAGTGAACTCAAAAAATCAAGACTTTTCACTATATCGAATTGTTCCCTATATTCCAGAATCATAGAAAGCTCTCGAGAGTTACTTGCAGGAGGTTGTCCATTTGAGAGTTAATTTCGGCGATTTTTCTCTTTTAAAGACCAATATCTTGATTTTTTTGACATCTTGCTTTGGCGAGTTCTCGAGAGCTACTAGCGAAATTCAAACGCTGTTCGTATCTGGCGAGCAACTCCCCGAGAGTTCAGTGGGTACGTGTAGACTAGAGAGTAGAATCACTTTTGACAGCTCGCAGAAACTAGCTCGCGAGTTATTGCGCGTTTCTGCGAGCGAGTCTCAGAGACGTGTCCATTTGTGAGTAGCTGCTATCGCGAGGTTCTCGCCGGCATTTACTCTCATGTGGAGCGGCACCTTTAAGTTCTGTTAAAAGTTGTTCCTTATTTGGACTCTATCACGTGGCATGCAATTATGCAAGGAGAAAATATCTCTTGTATAAAAAATATCAAGTAAAATCCAGATTCGGATTCGTAGTAAAAAACACCACAAAAAGTGAAACGACATTTTTTTCGCCTATGTCGAAGTCTCTCAAAAAATGGGAAATCTCTAGATATTGCATGAAAAACAATTCATTCATTGAATATTTTCCTACATGATTTCATACAGGAAAATATTCAATATAATCGGACATCTGCCCCCCCCCCCTCCCCTCCCCTTGGGTGCAACTGTCGAATGCACACTGTATATAAAAAGACTTGTCCTGATTAATTTATAAACTGACTCTCATCAACGCCCAGCCCAAACCCCTGGTGTTAGAAACATGAAATTTTTACACTATGTCTACTAAGGCGGGGTATTGCGATATTGAACCCTTAATCGGGTACACTATGGGATTGGTTCTAAAAAAAGATTTTAACACAAATCCTCGTTTGTCTAACACCAAGAAAATTCGAATCGAAAGGACCTGTAAGGATAACGTTAAGTTCCAAAAATCTAAATTATTCGTAGATTTTTGTAGTAGTTTTAAAACTTATGCAAAAACTTTTAGCCCAACAACGACGAGTATGCAAGTTAGCATTCTATCGAAGGGTTAGAAAGAAAATTAATAAAATAATTTGTTCTTAATCTTTTTTAGTGGTCACAAAAATGGTCAAATCGTCAATGGACATCCGGTCACGTGTGATCAGACACGGCCTTGTGGAATGCATAATTTAATCATGTGCAACAGCTACACAAATAAACACAGCCAATGGAGCAGGTGAGATTAACGAGAGATATTTTTTGTTAGCATTTATAAATATCTGACGTGAACAGCACATGACTTTCGTATCCAAAATCCACGTCCTTATAAAAATTAGTTTAGATTAAAGCACAATATAAAAATTAGTTTAGATAAAAACAAAAAATTTTTTACACAATGTAACATATCTCCATAACGGTAAAAGATATCGATTTACTTGCTTCAAGTATTTTGTTCTTTTTTTCAAAAAATCGTTAGTTTGCAAGCAATTTCGCCTGCGTTGAGCGGCGCCCAAACGCGCAGTTTTTTTTTGCAACGACTTAGTTTGCACAGTTATCCGTGTAAAAAAACTGTGCAAATTTTGCGTCCAGACGGTTCCGTCTTTTATATATTTTACACAGTTTTGTTTGAAATTTTTTAGCGTCAGCATATCGTCAATGAATATTGAATAGATTAAGCTAACAAGACGTATTATTTTTCAGCTTAGCTGTTTGTATGATTTGTAAAAAAAATGTCGACGAACTAAATGGTGCAAACAGTGGTTATTAAAAAAAAGCATTTATTCTCATGTGAACTTGCTTCAAGAACTGGTCCATGAAGAGAATGATTCTAAATATAACAACTTCTTAGTGAATTTATTTTCTTGACAACCGTTTCGCGATTAGAACTTTTATCAATTTCCTTGAGTTCACTATATTCCTTGCTTTTAACTTTCCACAAGCAAGGAAACTATATAAATTTATAAAGTCGTCTAAAAACTATTTTGAACAATGCCGCAAATCACTCATTTTCATGTAAAATGATTGACGATTGCAAAAAACTGTGTAAAAAGATTGAGTTTTCGTCAGCACGCTACGATTTGCCTGCGCGTGCCACAGTTATTTTCAGACACGACCTGAACTCGCACAGGCCGAACTTTTGATCCGTGCGAACTAACTGTGTATCGTCCAGACGCTACGACATGCCTGCGAAGACTCGGTTTGCGCGGGTAAAACGGAGCAAAAAACTGCACGTTTGGACGCCGCTTTACACATTTTCCTCCCCTTGCTCAATTTTGTCCCAGATTGACTCAAAAAAGAGCTATTTTGTTATCCTTAAAAGGTCCTTAGGGTCAGAATTTTGAAATTCCAACATCAGGGCACGAATCATAGTCACCGACGCGACGCGTCCGCATAAACGCGTCTTACAGCTCGAAAGTCCGTCCGTCCGTCTGTCTGTCCGTCTGTGGCGCGGATTGCGGGCGCACGGATTAAGCTACAGACTTGAAATTTTACGCAGATTCGTTTTTCGTAAAATGCAAGTCTAAGTTCGTTAATGGGCAAAAATTGACCATTAGGGGGGTACCCACCATACGAACGAAAACGTTTTTTGCGAATATCTCAAAAACGGTGCATCTTATCAAAAAAGTGCAAGAACAAAAGTTATACATAAAACTCCCATACATCAAAATCCGATTAGAATAAATTTTAAAAAATCTTACTGGAAAGTTTGACTTCAAAGTGGAATTTTGATACAACTGTTCGCTGTTCAATTAAATCACCATACGGGTCTTCAATAATCGCCAGATTGGCAATTGTAGCTTTTGTTGTTTTTTTCTCTAAGCTGCCCTCGAATTATTCTTAAACAGATACGCTAAATATAAAGAAAATTAAAAAAAAGCAATCAAAATTTCATCGCCTCGCATCGATGGCGCCCCTGGGCTGTAGCCCAATTAGCCCTATGGTTAATTGGGCCTTGAGTGTGCCACTGTGCGTTCTGCACTTCAGATTCTTCCAAGAAAATTAAATTCCAACCTTGAATTTCAAAAAGAAAAAAAATCTGTTATAAATTTATTTGGTAATCATGTACATTATTCCAATGGTCACTGTGCCTAAATAAAATCTAGCACATCCTTTTCCTGGGAATTTAGCAGGTTTTAGTACAAAACTTATATCCAATTTCGTACTAAAATATTCTAAATTGCTAGTAAAAGCATTTGCTTCATTTTATTTACTCGACCCATTGTGAAAAAAACAGCAATTCGAAAAGTTTTCAAAGTATTTAAAACAAAAATCTAATTCTAAGAAATTAAAAAAAAAATCAAACGATCCATAAATGCACTCCCTGAAATTCTCACCGCGCACTTCGATTCTCTTTTCTTGTAACACACGAGAATCCCTCCTCGAACTTCGTCTTAAACAAAACATTCGCATTGTTAAACATGCCATCCTTGAGTGACACGATAATAAACTGAGAATCTGTGAAATGTGCCTTCAACATCTGCCCGATGTTCTGCGTGTGCGACATATCCAAGGCAGCGTCGACCTCATCCAAAATATAAAGCGGTGCCGGGCAAAACTTCAACATAGCGAGGACCAACGACAAAGCAACCAAAGATCGCTGACCGCCACTTAATTCTCCCAAGGATTCCTTCCACATTCCATTGAACCCAACGCAAATTTGCAAACCACCCAAATTGGTCCCTTGTTGAACGGGTTTCAGGCGTGCATCCGCTCCTGGCAAAAGGCTGCTAAAAATACTACCAAAGTTTTTGTCGACAACCTGCCACGCTCTATCGACTTTTTCCCTTTTATTTATGTCCATTTTGTGAATCATCGACTTGATTTTCTCCTTGTCTTCCTCGACGATTTTCTTCCTTCGCATGGTCTCCTTGTATTTCTCCTCCTCACGATCCAAAAGCACCATCGCTTTTAGATTGATATTACGCTCCATTTTTTCCTTTTGCTCCTGCATTTTGTGCAACTTGCGACCGGCTTCTACCGGATCTTCCTTGGAATAATCGTAGCGTGTGTTCTTCGTACCGAAAAACTGTCGATCCTCCTTAATCCAACCGTACTTCCTTTCCATATTACTGATTATAGATATCGCATCGCGATTCTCGGTTTCAACTTTTGTTATTTCGTTCTCCTTCTTTTTGATATCCAATTGAATCTCGGCGGTTTTCTTATTCAGTTTATCTTTACGAGTCAAGAGGGCTTTGAGTTCACGATTTTGTGAATTTATCTTATCTTTCTGAAGTTTTATCTGAGATTTCAATTCAGCGACTTCCTCGGAAATTTTTTGCGCTTTTTCGTTGAGTTCGGCTAATTTTGTTTCTAAATTAGTTACGTTTTCTGTCAATTTCCCTGTTTGACTGTTAGACGTCGTGAGACCTTTTTTCAACTCCTCGATTTCCATTTGTAGAGTTTGGTACTCCTGTTCGCGTTTCTCCCACTGTTGGCGGCTGTTTTCGCTGTTCTTCTTAGCCGCCTTCATCGCTTCGGATGCTGCTTTTAATTCACGTTCTCGGAATCCTTTGGCGTCCGCTAGTTTCAGTTCGATATCTTTCACCTTCGATGAAGCGATTTTTTGAAGCTCCCGAGCAGATATTAAATCTTTTTCCAAGTTTTCTAAAAGAAAAAAAAAATATGAAAAAAATTCAATTTTAAAAAAAAATAAAAGTTTTTCAGAAAATTTCAAGAAATTTTGATTTTACCAATTTTTGCCTTCAAATCCTCGACTTCCTGCTGATTTTGCTGGAATGTGGTTTGAGCCAACCGCTGTTTGCAAGCCTGCAATTCATGTTGACGGACTTCCATTTTCCCCTTGACGGTGTTGTAGGTGTTGGCGACATTTTGAACCTTACTAAAAACAATACAAGTGTTAGAAATCGTGTCTTAAAATCACCTACAAAAATTCTTCCTTGTGCGTGGGTAGTTTTTAAAGACGTTTTTCAGTTTGCAACATTTTTTTCTATAAAATTGCAGCAAAATCTCTATTTTTTCAGTTAAAATCGCGTTGTTTGAAACCATGTATAAGGAGTCATAGAAATATGTTCAACAATCTGATATTTCCGTTCGAATTTGAGGGCTAAAAAATACCCTGCGAGTAAAATTGGTAGTTAAAGTTATACCAAATGCGTTGCGTTATCATATTGCGCGTTTTTTACAGACAGTCAAGCAAATTTAGACATTTTCCCTCCTACAAAAGGTTTATATTTGCATAATATTTATTTGATATTTTTTATTCGTTTGATATTTTTGACCGTGTTAAATAAATTCGCGTTAATGGAAGATAGTTACTGTACTTCACGGTTGACTTACGCTATTTCCTGATTAACCCTGTTCAGCTCAGTCTGTTTCTGCTTTAAGATTTCTTCCGTTTTACAAATGCTAGCCAATGTCTGCAAAATGTTGCTGCCTTTCGGTTTCGAACCACCAGAGAGTGTTCCCTGCGGATCAACAACGTCTCCGTCCAAAGTCACCGATCGGCACATAATATTTCGATGGAACGTCACCTACAAGAGGTTAAGTTGCCGAATGTGAGGAAATTAAAATGCTTGAAGGAGTCTAGCGATTTTACCTGTTTTGCGATGTTCATGTCTTTACAGATGAACGTACGCCCGAAAATGTACTGCATTATGGGTTCATATTTCGGATCGTAATTAATTAGTGATAAGGCACTTGCGACATTCTCTCTACCAACCTGGAAAAAATACATTTTTAGTGTTACGTAAAGTGTATACAGTGAGGGCTTCTATAAGTGAACACTGACGATACCAAGAATTTTGTCTGGTTAAGGAGAGGTGTTCGCTTAGCAGAGAGGGGAGAAAGATAATTTTATTTTTAAGGCATTGATTTACAATTTAGGATTTTAGAGTATAAATATATCTAAATCAGTAACACAAGTTTTTTGAGTCTGCATTAAGACTGCTATTTTTTATTTCTCCATGCCAAAGACACTAAAAATGTGGTATCCTTAATAAATTTCATTTTTGTAGCAGTTACATTCATTACTGTATTGGAAAAACCAGTGATTTTTTTTCATGAACCGATATTTACAATTATTAATATGTTTACTACCACCATGGAAGCGGAAAACTCGGGTCCTAGAGGCCAGTCGATTTTTTTTTTGAATATATGTATATGTATATAGACTTTGAAAGCGAAATAGTGAGTTTTGGAATAAAAAAAAGTGACTTATGTACACAAAAAATATATTAATAAAAAAAATAGTGAAAACTGACATATCGTGTATCACTGTTAAAAGAAAGAATAAGAAAGAACTGGTTGTCACTTTTAAAGTGACGTCTGGTCACCCTTAATTCGATCCAGAATTGTTCCAAAGGTTTAGATTTAAGGGTAGAATTTAGTGGGCGAAAACCTTTCTTAGGGATAATTTACCCATTGGCACAAACCGCACCAAAATTTCTCCAAACGTTTAGGAGATAGCAGGCGAGGGGTAAAAAGTGGGGGAACATTAAGTTGACGTATGGCCTCATTACTAAGGCTCCGTTTACATCTGACACTTTATTCCGCGAATATTATTTGAAGGTACTAAATTCAAGTTGTACAACCGTCTACACTACGACAAAAAATTCAGAAATGCATTTCTGAAACACGCCCGAACTCAAATTTTGCCATTAAAGACTGTCCGAATAAATTCATATTTTGACAAGTGATTTAATTCTGCGATAGATGAATAAAATTCGTGGAATAAATTTTGAATAAAATTTGCGGAGATATTCAAGAAAAAATCGCAAGCCTAAAAATATATATTCGGAAACCGTTTGCCACTGCGGCTCATAGTCTGTCTGTAATGTTATTTATTAAAACATAAAAAAATCTACAATTGCCAGGGGCCAATCGTCAAATGAGGGCAGACAAAATGTTTATTTTAAAAAATCCATTTGTAAAGGAGAGGGGAAGGAATAGTCCGATTAGATGTCGATGTATGGAACACTTATGTAAAATCATATTCTAAACATCATTCATCTTTATAAATTTTTCAATATGACTTACTGTTTTCGAGAAAATTGCAAAAAACTGTTTCGTTTGTATGAGAGAGGAAGGAATGGTCCGATTTTGCCCGTTCAAGAACTTAGCCTAGCCATTCACGAGAAACGTAACTAAACAAAATTTCAAGTCTCTAGCTCAATCCTTTCGAAAGTTATGGAGTTCACAAACGCAATGGACATACAGATGGGCAGACAGACAGATAGACAAACAGACGGATGGACAGACAGACGGATGGACATGGAGAAATCAAAATCTTTTGTCATGCCTAACACCCTGGTGTAGTTCATTGTTGTGTCCGATGATTGATTCGATGCGCTACAAACCGTATACTAAATCTATACTTTTACACGATATATCATATAGAGTATAAAAATCGATATGCGGAGAAGCTGTCTAACATTTTTAGTAATTTTGTCATGTAGGGTATACATGATAATCTTTTCAAAATATATTTAAGCGTCTCCGGTGTTTTGATCATTATTTTCTACAATTTATTACCGAAACCCTAAACAGGAAGCAAGGATTTTAGTAAGAAAGAACTTTGCGTTATTCCATGGTTTAAAACCATCTTTTTCATGCCGAAGGTTACCCAGAAGCTTCATTCAAGTCACTTCGAGTAATGGGCGAACAGATACAAATCTATTATTATAATAGAGCAAATTTTCTTGACATTACTTACCAAACTCTGTGCAGTTTGAACGACTTTCTGGTTAACACTCGAATAAGAGATTTTATTAAGCGGCATAATTGTGACACGTCGTGGCAATCTTCCATTTTGCAGAATCTTCTTGCTCGTAACATCATCGTCGGTGACATAACTGTATAACTGTACAACAAAAAAAAATAGCAAATTAAGAAAAATACATTCAAGGGAAAAGAAGTTTGCAAAAAAATCTCCACTTACATTCCCACCAGCACAAATCGTCAACGCGAGACAATTTTTATCATCCTTGACTTGAAAGAGTTTTCCAACCATTCCCCGAACTTTGCTACGATCGAAATTTGGTTCCGGGTCCTGATATTGCAGGTCATAATTGTACGCATTTGAGCTATTTAGCTGGGACTTGAGATTCCTGATTTCCTGCGTCAGCTGAATTCGCTGATTCTCCAATTCCTCCAAGTAACCGTCCTGATAATTCAGTTTGGACATTTCATTCTACAAGAGATGTCAGTTGTAAGCATTTTTGTGTTAAACCTGGTTTCCACAGAAGAAAACTTGCAGAGGTTTTGCTCTCAACGAGTCATTTCGGAAGCAAAAATATCTAAAATTTATTTTTTGGAATTCGCAAAATTTATATGTTTTAAATTATAAAACTTATATTATAAAGCGAGGCCAATTTTGTCTGTTTTTACTTACAAAATCACTTGTCGAGAGCAAAACTTTTGCAAGTTTTTGTGTGGGAAAAATGCATGAGGGGCTGTCCATTAAAAATACGTCACACTTTGGGAGAGGGGGAGGGGAGCTATCTGCGATAGTGTAATATCGATAACTCCCAACAAACATCACGAAAAAGTTTAACGAGAAGAAAGGGAAGTGCTCAAAAAGCTTTAAACTAGCGTGAGGTATTTTTTGGACAGCCCTTTAGTAAAGTTTCAATATGTTAGGCCCCGTTTACATCTGACACTTTATTCCGCGAATTTTATTCTGCGACACTAAATTCACGTTTCACAAACGTTTACATTACGATACGAAATCCCAAACTTTATTCCTGAAAGACGCCTGAAGCCGATTTTTTTTAGGCAAGAGTTCAGTTTAGCGACAATGACGCTAGAGATTTTTCGTGTATAGGGAGGGATAGAGGGAAGCATCCCCTATCCAAAATGGGTATTTTTAGTCCTTGCCCCCTCCAGGGGTTCTCAAACTTTGTATGAAACTTTTTTTCTGGGGGGTGGTACGGGGGGTGTGTTATACCTCAAATGAAAGGTAATGAAGAGTACATTCCAAAATTATATAGCATGATAATATCCCCCCCTCACCCTTCGAATTATACCTCACGGAAAAAAGTGGAATTCGTGAAACGAGGGGAAAGACGAATTTTTTTTTACCAAAATGCTTAATACTCCAAATATAAATGTAAAGAAACAGAGAAATATCTCAACCCGTTTTCAAACTACACCACAAAGTGTGAGGCGAGTTTTCGCTGAAAAAATCAACAAAAACGAGGCGCGGCGGTGGGAAAAAGTGGGGTGTGGCTGAAAAGTTTGTCCGCTCTGGGGTAATAAATACAAATTTTGACAACTTTTTCTAAGTGAATTTATCCTAGGGTCATGAAGAAATTTCGCGGAATTTGGAGTAAAATTTGCGTAGTTTTGAATAAAATTCGCGGAAGTTTGAGTAGTTCCCGGAATTTTGAATAAAATTCGCGGAATTTAGAATAATATTCGCGGAGAAATTCAAGGAAAAATCGCAAGTGTAAACGAGGCCTAAGCAAACAGCGGAGAGCCTACTAACATTCAACCGATCGATTTCTTTTGCGATATTATCGTGGAGTTTCTTGTCTTTCTCATAGGTGACGTCATTCGTTTGACTGTCATTCATTTTCTGTCTGAGAGTGTTGTTACTGTGTTTTAATTCCATTTCCGATTTCTTGATTGTCGTTTGAGCTTCGATTATTTGACCCTTTGCAGCTGTGAATGGGAAAAAAAATTAATTAATTGATAGGAAGTTAAATTTTGTTCGGATTGCACATAAATTTCGTACATCTTCATGTCATAACATATAAAAACACTGTTTTCATGTGAAAACTACTTATAAGTACTCTCAATTAACAAAATGTCTTCTTAGAAGTACCTGGGAGTACTTATAAGTACTAAAGGTTGAAATACAGTTTTATTTTTGGCGTGAAAACAGCATTTTTCGAATCATTTCTGATGTCTTGAACGAAAAGACATGAAAATGACCAAAATTTATGTGTAATCAACACCTAAAGTTAGTAATTTTATTTACTCATGAGTTGATCCTGTAGAGAAGACGCCTGTCCATCCTCATTGGTCGATAGACCTTGGGTTACAGCTTCGAACTTTTTTTGAGCTTCTGTGTACGCTTTTTCGTCATCTTCGCAGGCTTTTTTTAAGGCTTCGAATTGTCCGCCGACCTAGAAAGTTATAAAATCAATGGTGAAATCAAATCTCTGGTATCAAAAACTACAAAAAAGTACGTGGCTAATAGAAAAATAAAAAAAAAGAGAAAAACCCCTTAAAAACAAATTACTAAATCGAGTTTTCTTGCAAAACCCCAAAAAATTTTGGTTAAATTTCGCTTCTCTTATATTCAATTTTCACCTTCTCCATGTTGCTCTCCTTCTGCTGCAAAACCTTCTCATCATCCTTGGTGCCTTTGTTCAGAGCCTTCAATTTCCTATTCTCCTGATCAATATCTGACTTTAAACCTTTAACCTTCCCCACAAGCTGCGCTTCCTCGGTACTCTTTGCGTGCTGTACCTTCTCCAGCTCCGCCAACTCTCCTCCACTTTCATTGTCAATTTTCGACTGAATTTCTTCCGCATCAGCGTCGCATTTGACAACTTCCTCCTCATTGGCCACAATCGTCTGTTTGTAGTTTTCAATGCAAGTTTCCAGCGCCTTTAGATTCTTCTCGGCTGACTCGAATGACTCTTTCTGCTTCAAGTACTTGAAAGAAATGTGAATTCGCGTCAAATACTCGATATCTCTGCAGATCTTCTGAAATTCCAGATACGCGGATCGCTCATCGCGCAATTTATGCAATCTGGGTTCGATTATTTCCTTCAGAACGGACTCAGTTTCCCTTAGTTTTGCGTCCTTCTTCTCCATGAGTTTTGTGGTAGCTTCTCTTTTCGTTTCATACATACTGGTGCCCGCTGCCTCTTCGATCATCGAAAGTATCTGAAAATTGTGACAAAAATTTCATTATTTCGACCGCCAATGGCATCTTCCAATTGAAAAGTCACCTCCTGAGGCTTCATGTTCAAAACTTTAGTAATCCGGCCTTGCATGATCAAAAAATTTGGATTGTTTACGTTCAGCTGAATCGAACAGAAGAAGTCCACGACTTTTTTATTCTGCACGATCTTCCCATTGATCAAATATTTGTTTTTTCCACCCACGACAATCTGCCGGGTCACGGAAATGTCACGGCATTTCTCATAGCCGAACGGAGACTGCTGGGCATTGGAATTATCAAAAACCAGAGTCACCGTCGCTTTCGTTACACCCGCCTGACCACTTTTGTAAACCAAATCCTGCAGCGAAGCCGCTCGCACCTGTGGAATTTCATCTTTCGCATTAAAAATATGCCCTGATTTGTCTCCTAAATTCAAATGTTACCTGCGTCAAATTACTTATCCCCAAAACAAAGCAAATCGAGTCCAAAATGTTGGATTTTCCAGTCCCATTGAGTCCTGTTATTGCGGTAAATTGAGGATCGAAATCATTTATCTCCGTCCGCCGGCCATACGACTTGAAGCCGTCGATTATCACCGACTTTATATACATTCCAAGACTCTCCTTCAACTAAATTTCAAACATATTCGTTCGCAACTCACGGAATTCACAAACTTTTCGCTAAAAATGCGTCCGCTTCACACAAAACCGTCGTCTGTTTTAAAAATGAGCGTCCATCGAAGTGACAGCAGAGTTGTTGTTGTTGTACGATGGTTACGTCAAATCCTAAAACCATTCTTCTAACCACCGCACAAGAGATATTTTTGCTAAGTCCACTTTGTCTATACCAGCAGCATTGCCAAGTACACAATTCAATGTTTATTTGACTTTTCAACTTCACCACGAGTTCTTTAAGCGAAAATGATTCGTTCGTGTAATGCGCAACATGAATTTTTGCTTCGCAGCCGTACAAGTACAAACTGGTGACTACGGTGAAATTAAAATTTGAAAATTTTATCTTCCAACTAAATTGCGACCACAATGAACGGAAACTAAACAAAATCAAATTATTCCGAGCATTTATATTTTATTAATTACAGCGTTTATGAAAAATATTCCTTATCAGTCTTTGCTACAATATCAGAAGCCATAAAGAGGTTTAAATGAACAATTTTTGTACAAGCGACGAAACAAAAGTCGAAAAAATATCTTCTAACTGATAAGCACAAAACAGAATAAAGAACTTTTTTAATAGCATAATCTTTTAAAAAACACACAAGTTTAAATGTATTCATTGCAAAAACAATAAAAAGATTTCCGCTATAAAGTTCAATTTTTCTGTTATCATGAAAAGACGATTTCCCAAAGTTTTTTCGATTAAAATTGCCGATGTTTTTCATCTAAAGTGTAATAACAATATGAACAATCAAATATGTATTTAATCTACAAAACCTAATGGAATTTTTCTCAATCAATGACGCATACCTGTTGTTTTTTTGGGAAAACTCTTCTGGAAAACTCGCAGGAACAAATATTTTTTGGCATACTAAAAACTAAAACCCTTAAATTTTCTTTCGACGAACGAAAATTTCAAAACTTTTTAGAAGACCTTTGTTAGTGGAGCGGTCATTAGAGGCTTCTATAAACTCGTTATCACTCCCATTTTTTACCGTCGAATTATTTTATTAATTTTTTATTAATATTTTTATTTTATTTTTTGCAGTAGTGGATCTCCGCTTCCAATTGGTGTTAGAGAGTACTATGGCAGTGTAGATACGATAAGAAACGTTTCAATGCTCCAGGAATCAGTCGCTTGACCATCAACATCAATGCCGTCGTCGTCGCCGTTCTCGTCCTTGTCTTCGTTCTCGTTCACGTCCACCTCACTCACCCACATTAGTAGAGTCTAAATTTAGATTTTAAGCATAATGTTAGGAAATAAATTATAAATTCTGTAAGACTTATAAGATAATTTTTTTTAGAAAAAAAATCACCCTCTATAAGAAACACAAACAAATGACTTTCCTCTTTTTTCTTAAGCGTAACTTCACTTCCTTAAAGTTCAAATCAATTTACATATCTTCCATAACTTAAGTGCATCTCCTTTAATTTTCAAAAAATTACTAAAAAAGTTCAAACTTCACTACGACCTACAGCCAGTTTTTAAAAAAAAATATTCGAATATAAAGATTGAAACGAAATTTGTTAATATTTTGTACCATAAAATCTAGCTGAGATTTTTTTTCTTCGTTTGAAATAAAATGCAATTTTGTGTGTTTGATTTTAAGAATTTTATGAATGGTAAATATTTTTCTCTCTGCATATTTTCATACGAGTTGCTACAAATTTATGTGATAAGTTAATTTCTTTTTTTTTATTGACCGTAATTTTTTATAATAAGATATTAATAGAAAATGTACATTTTACAATTAAATGAAGCGTTTTTTATATTTTCTGTGTTTTATTAGAAATAAAACTTTTAGAATTAAAAGTTTTAGAAACAAAACTTTTAGAAATAAAACCTCCCGCAATTGAAAATCGCTTTACAAAATGCGCCGCAGTCGATTTTTTTTAAACAAAAATACCATAAAGGCAGTAAATCCTTAGAAAACTGCGCCGCAGGCAAACATTTTTGGATTTCAAGTCAAATTTTTTAGGGATTAACAAATTACAGCACTAGATTGCATAATTCCGGGCAAAAGTTTATTTCCCTGGTCAAAGTGACCGCATGTTAAAATCTGGGACTGTCCCGACCACTCCGGGACGTATGGTCACCATACTCGTGATTAATAGGCCCTAAATTTCAATAATATTAAATCCAGTTTTCAAACATACTTAATTATTTTGTTTTTACTTTCTTCTACGGCGTATAATAAAGTATTGTATTCATGAAAAATTTCGACCTCTTAATTTTGCCTAAAAAACATTTCCCGATCACTCCTGAGTCGATTGGAGTCATATTTAAAAAATGTCTTTCTGTCTGTCAGTCTGTCTGTCAGTCTGTCAGTCTGTCAGTCTGTGTACAAGATTTCTCAAAAACTAATAGAGCTAGCGCCTGAAATGGGACGATCCTATCAACTTTTGATGGAAATCCGTTAATCGGAAGTATCCAAAATGGCGGTTTTTCAAAAATCGCAATTTCGTTTTTCCCGATTTTCTCCCAAACTACGCGTTTTTTAGTGGCCTTAAGTATGACAAAACTTGGAGAAAATAAAATTTCCCACACTTTTGTCTTTAGCTATAACTCGATATCTCAACCTGTTATCGAGATAAACCGTTATTTCCAATAAAACAGTTTTTTGCGATTATCTCGAAAACTAATGGGTTTTTGCTGACTGAATGTATGAAGTGAATTAATGAGAATGGCATTCTGCACAATTTTGTTTCTTACCGTTATCCGTTATCTTTTACCGTTATTGAGATATTTTCATTAATATGTAAAAAATCATATTTTTGCGAATAATTTGCAAACTAACGGTTTTTCGACAAATCAGTTAAAAGAATAATTAAAGATGTTAACATTTTCTACATTTTTGCCATTTACCGTAAATTGATATCTTTTACCGTTCTCAAGTTATCTCAAATTTTGTACGTTTTTGATATTTTTGAATAAACCAAGAATTTATTGGGAGGTCGTCTTAGGTTGACAACGCGACAGGGCTCTAGCGTAAATTGCGCAGGGTCGTAGATTTTGTAGAAGAAAGTTTTGTGTTGACCACAACTGATATTTTTATTTATATTTCTGCACTGTCCATATTGGCCTAGCGAAAGGGAGGGGGTTCAGGGTCTCTGTGATTAAAGTAGTGGTATTTTTAAGTATATTATTATTATTTGAACCCTTTTGGCTACACCACTGATTGTCCATAAAATACGTCACGCAAGTTTTCGAATTTTTTGTGCAAAAAAATCTGAAAAAACTCAGGATTTTCTTGTAAAGGCCATGAAAATCTACGTGTTTGCTTTGCACCGTAAGTAGTACTCTGTACCAGTGGCGGCTTTATAGGGGAGGCAACGGAGGCATTGCCTCCTCATAACATTTTATAAAAATGTTTTTCTAACGTATGCCTTTAATTTTTTATACCATAATGGACTGTATAAAAAACTGTATGTTCAGAAAATAATAATTTAAAAGAAAATCCTATTCTCTAATGTCGAATTCTCGTTGCCTCCTCATTTCAAATATACACGAGCCGCCACTGCTCTGTACTGCATTGAAATATTCTTTTTTTTTGTATATTTTTTGAAGTGTAGAGACAGTTGATAATTACTGGGAGTTCTGGAGACCAAGCTGTTTGATTTTCGAGTGTTTCAGTAAAAAAAAATGAAAAAACAAATTTTAAAAAAAGTTTTTGTTTTTAACACGTTCGTGACATTTGCTTTTTCAACTTTTTTTACATTTGGACATCGTGTACCACGGGTGGTAAACTAGCGATTTGTTTTCTGGCGGCTGTACGCCATCGGTGGTACACGATGCGTGTTTTTATATTACTTCATAAAATACTGACAATTTATGTTGAAACTATGTTTTTATACTTACGACTGTCAGGAATATTCAAAAATCGATTGCACTATGCATGTACCACTGGTGGTACACGATGTCACGAACGTGTTAAAAAATGCACTAAAAAGAAAAAAAAATGTTTAGCACTGTGTAGCAAAAATAAAAGTGAGATAAATATTTATTTTATTTTTTATGCTTCTACCTCGCTTTTATTTCTGATACAGAGAACCAAAATTTTTTTCCCCTTTTTAGTGCATTTAAAAAAAAATATTTCATTTTGTATTTGATTAGTATGACTAAAAATCCAAAATTACGTCTGTTTTTCGCCACGCTTGCATATACTTTATAGTCTTCGAATATACAGCTTTGTTTTTGAGTTAATCTTACAGACCTTTAGACTCATGAGATTTTTCCCTGGAAAACTTAAGGAAAAGGATAATCACGTTGTCCTATCAGGACCTTCCGTTATACTTATAGACTTGTTAACGTCAAATTCAGACTCAGCGACCCTAAAAACCCACAAATGAGTATTTTCTCAGAAAATTTGAGGTAAAGTATAATCACCTTATCTTTACAGGACCTTCCATTATCCTTACAGACTTTTTCATATCATAATCGGATTCAGCGACCCCAAAAACCCCCAGATGAGATTTTTTTTCATAAAAATTTGAGAAAAAGAATAATTACGTCATCCTTGCAGGACGTTCCGTTATCCTTACAGACTTTTTAATGCCAAAATCGAATTCAGCGACCCCAAAAACTCCTAGAATCGATTTTTTCCCCAGAAAATTGAGCAGATGGATAATCACGTTATCCTTACAGGACCTCGCATTATCTTTAAAAGGACGAAGTAGTGAAAATATTGGATTGTCATCGGACTTACGTATGTCTGCAAAATTTCAAGTCAATCGCATGAGTGAAAGTGGGTTAAAATTGGATTGTAAGATTTGAATCTGACAGACAAACAGACAAATAGACAAATAGACAAATAGACAAATAGACAAATAGACAAATAGACAAATAGACAAACAGACAAACAAAAAAAATTGGATTGTAAGATTTGAATCTGACAGACAAACAGACAATCAGACAATCAGATAAACAAACAAACAGACAAACAGACAAACAGACAAACAGACAAACAGACAAACAGGGAAACAGGCAAACAGACAAACAGACAAACAGACAAACAGACAAATAGATGAACAGACAAACAGACAAACAGACTAACAGACTAACAGACTAACAGACTAAGAGACTAACAGACAAACAGACAAACAGATAAACAGACTAACAGACTAACGTACTAACAGATTAACAGACTAACAGACTAACAGACTAACAGACTAACAGACTAACAGACTAACAGACTAACAGACTAACAGACTAACAGACTAACAGACTAACAGACTAACAGACTAACAGACTAACAGACTAACAGACTAACAGACTAACAGACTAACAGACTAACAGACTAACAGACTAACAGACTAACAGACTAAAAGACTAACAGACTAAGAGACTAACAGACTGACAGACAAACAGGCAAACAGATACAAAGGCAAGCTAAATAAAAGCTTATAAAAAACAGTTGTTCACATAAGATATTTATTTCTTCAGTCAAACAGCGAAACTTTTACTGCCACTGTACAGAGGTCTTAAGAAACACTTACAATATTTGAATATCTCTCAAATATTTTTATACCACTTGAATAAACAAAACAAAAACAAACTTCTGCTTAACCTTCAAGTGATAATTTCTCTAAATTACAGACATAATTCTCAAAAGAATTAAATCACGGCTTTTTATGACTAATCTCACAAATGCTGCTCTGTACTGCATTGACTTTTTAATGCCAAAATCGAATTCAGCGACCCCAAAAACTCCTAGAATCGATTTTTTCCCCAGAAAATTGAGCAGATGGATAATCACGTTATCCTTACAGGACCTCGCATTATCTTTAAAAGGACGAAGTAGTGAAAATATTGGATTGTCATCGGACTTACGTATGTCTGCAAAATTTCAAGTCAATCGCATGAGTGAAAGTGGGTTAAAATTGGATTGTAAGATTTGAATCTGACAGACAAACAGACAAATAGACAAATAGACAAATAGACAAATAGACAAATAGACAAATAGACAAATAGACAAACAGACAAACAAAAAAAATTGGATTGTAAGATTTGAATCTGACAGACAAACAGACAATCAGACAATCAGATAAACAAACAAACAGACAAACAGACAAACAGACAAACAGACAAACAGACAAACAGGGAAACAGGCAAACAGACAAACAGACAAACAGACAAACAGACAAATAGATGAACAGACAAACAGACAAACAGACTAACAGACTAACAGACTAACAGACTAAGAGACTAACAGACAAACAGACAAACAGATAAACAGACTAACAGACTAACGTACTAACAGATTAACAGACTAACAGACTAACAGACTAACAGACTAACAGACTAACAGACTAACAGACTAACAGACTAACAGACTAACAGACTAACAGACTAACAGACTAACAGACTAACAGACTAACAGACTAACAGACTAACAGACTAACAGACTAACAGACTAACAGACTAACAGACTAACAGACTAAAAGACTAACAGACTAAGAGACTAACAGACTGACAGACAAACAGGCAAACAGATACAAAGGCAAGCTAAATAAAAGCTTATAAAAAACAGTTGTTCACATAAGATATTTATTTCTTCAGTCAAACAGCGAAACTTTTACTGCCACTGTACAGAGGTCTTAAGAAACACTTACAATATTTGAATATCTCTCAAATATTTTTATACCACTTGAATAAACAAAACAAAAACAAACTTCTGCTTAACCTTCAAGTGATAATTTCTCTAAATTACAGACATAATTCTCAAAAGAATTAAATCACGGCTTTTTATGACTAATCTCACAAATTTAAAAAAAAATACTTTTCCCTATTTTATTTTATTAATACTTACCGCCAGTTAACACAAATCTAACTTCCTTCCATTCATGGTTCCGCGAGCACAGAAACACCCCAAACACCACAAATACCCAAAACTTCCTCAAGACAATCCAAAGAATAGAAGAAGGAAAAAACTGCAATTAAAAAAAACACCCAGGAAACGATCCGAGACGGAATCCTTATAGAATGCGTCTTCTTCAATTTTTACGATTAAACGGACGGTGGTCACAAATTGAATGTTAGAACAAGTGCTTTGCATTTTATCTCTAAAAGATATGCAAGAACTTATAGTACAACAGATAGGTAAGCAGGTAGACAAATACCTATTGACCACAGTTACGCTCTGATGGATAGACATCGCATCGTAGGGTCACCTTCTTCTACACGAACCAACGCAAAGGAAGTTTCCCGCTTCAGTCTTTCGTATTTTGAGGATCCCGATGTGCTTCTTCCGCGGAATCTTCATCTCATGGCAGCACCGCCACGATCTCCACCTTCTCCAATTTTGTGAAGATTTGTGGATCGTCTTTGCGAAATACCTGCCGGTAAAACGTGTGCTGATAATATGGAGCTGGATCGCTTTTCATCGGTAGTTCTTCACGTATTCTTCTTCATTTTGCTGGACTCCCACCTTTCCCCGAGGTTCCCATTTCCATACTTTCCGTCGCGTCTGTCCACCTGAGCCCCGACTGCTGCTAATCCACATCTCAGCCGGTCGATCGTTGGCGACGTTGGAAGGTGGACTGGATCCGAAGGTGAACGTGTGGATGGTAGGAGCTGGGAGAGCTTTGCGTTTGCCAACCTGCGTCAGTTGAGTGAAAGACTTTGAGCCGCGTCGACTGCGAATAACGTTTTGGGCGCGCGAAAATCAAATTTTTGAAATTGTTGCGTTCCATTTTTTTCAATTTATTTTTTCTCTTCTTCATCTGCAGTGGGTTGAGGAATTTTCTCTCAGGAAAATTCATTTCACATTTTTGAGAAACAGTTTTTCAAACAAGGATAAGACTTAAAAAGGATTTTACAGAAACTTTCCTAAGAATATCATCTTCAAAAAAAGGATTCATCATCAATTTTGTGGTTAGTGTTTGAATTTTTTTTACACCTCCGTCCGATAGAAAGTCAAATTGCTTAAATTTGAAAATTTTCCATTCGTTACACGATCGAATTCATTTTTTTTTGTGGTGTTAAGTGATTTGGCAAACGAAAGAATTCCATCGGATTTGATTTTTGGTCCGAATTGGTGTCTTGTCGTGTGGTGTTTTTCGAGTGTTGAAGTCTTTTGTGCTTCTGGTGCTGATTCTTGTGAAATTCTCTGGCTAAGAAGTGAAAGGACTGTGCAGAAAACTAGTTTCGAGCAACAAATTTGCCAAGACTTTTTATTTTGGATTAAAACCTGGATTGGATTCTTCTCTATTCAACCAAAAGTGGAATACGAAATCGTTTTTCTAGTCTTTTATGGATTATTGATGTTCTGATGGAATTTTAAACATTTTTTGAAGTTTTTTTTTAAACTCTTTTAGGTTTCCAATCTATTGTTGAGAATATCATGTGACACTAATATTTACCAATTTTTTTGTTTTTCTGTTTTTTTTAAATTAATTAATTTCCAATCGATCAACAAACGCAGAGACAATATTTTTTTAATAATTTTTTTTGTTGTTCACCTTCACCTCTGATATTCTGTAGTTTGTTTTTTATATTTTCTTCTCGTAGTTTTTTTTTTTTTGATATTTTGTGGTAGATTGTCGCATATCATTATGGCAACCTAAATTAGTAAGAACGGGATTGGAAATTATGAAAAATCCTTGAATAATAAAAATATCTCTCTTTAAACTAGTTTCACAACTTTGTCTCTTAACTGTTATCGGTTTGTTGTTGAGATTTTTTGATTTAAATGAAATTAATTTTCGGCAAAATCTTGTTTGCAAAGACGAATTAAAATTAGGGTGCAATATTTTCGGAAAACAAATTTCTATGAATATTTATAGCTCATGTGATGGCACATGATCTATAGAGTATATTAGACAACACTGTTTGTAAACAATTTTCAAATAAATAATTGAAAAATATCAGATGTGATCAACACAAAACTTCCCTCTGCAATATTTAGTTTCGGAAAAATTATATAAAAAATATTATTTTTTCAAATACCTTGAGAACCGTTAAAGATACATAAAAACCTTTAAACGGAAAAACACAGGAAATTTTATTTCCTTTAAATTTGGTTATATGCATTTCTTCACAATAGCGCATAGTTTCCGAGAGATTTTCAAAAAACTCATTTTTATCAAATATCTTAAGAACCGTTAGAGATACAAAAAAAAACCGTTAAAGCAAGAAATGTAGAAAATTTTACATTGTTTAAATTTTGTTATATTCAATTTTTCCTAAATATGCACAATTTTCGAAAAAATTTAAAAAAACGGAATTTAAAAAAAAAGTTTGGCAGCTATAACTAACGTTACTTTTCCAAAAAATTATAGGAAACTACGATGTTTATAAAACTTATTCACAAAAAATTTCAAGTCACTAGGTCAACGCGTTCTCGAGTTATTTAAGATACTTACAAGGGACAGACAGACCGACAGACCGAGAGACCGACAGACCGACAGACCGACAGACCGACAGACCGACAGACCGACAGACCGACAGACCGACAGACCGACAGACAGACCGACAAACCGACAGACCGACAGACCGACAGACAGGCCGACAGACAGACAGACCGACAGACCGACAGACCGACAGACCGACAGACCGACAGACCGACAGACCGACAGACCAACAGACCGACAGACAGACCGACAGACAGACCGACAGACAGACCGACAGACAGACCGACAGACAGACCGACAGACAGACCGACAGACAGACCGACAGACAGACCGACAGACAGACCGACAGACAGACCGACAGACAGACCGACAGACAGACCGACAGACAGACCGACAGACAGACCGACAGACAGACCGAGAGACAGACCGACAGACAGACCGACAGCACAATCGCATATTTTTCCCCGAAAACTACAAGTAACGAAGTTTCATCCAAATCTATAGAGCCGTTTTCGATAAAAAAAAACATTTATATACAAGCATAGAATTATTGCTCTTAATTAATATAGGATAGAGTAAAATGTGACTTTCGTTTGTATGGGGAAGGGGGAAGGATTGGTATGATTTTGCCCGTTTAAGAACTTAGCTTTGCCATTTACGAGAAACGCAACTATACAAAATTTCAAGTCTCTAGCTCAATCCTGTCGAAAGTTATGATGTTCACGGACAGACAGACGGACTTACAGATGAACAGACAGACGGACTTATAGATGAACAGACAGACGGACTTACAGATGAACAGGCAGACGGATGGACAGACAGACGGATGGACAGACAGACTATTGAATTAAAATTTCAAAATATTGAATCGTTCGCCAGCAGAAATCCGGTGCAAATGAATAGAAAATTCGTTTCAAGAGAAGCAAATATTATTCAAAAATATTGACCAATAAACCTTAACTTTCAAGATATTCAAATATCAAAGTGGTCACACCAATTATAAAGACAGACGGACATACAGACAGACAGCCAGACGGACGGACAGACAGACAGACGGACGGACAGACATGCGAAAATAAAAATCTTTTTTTTTTCATTTTTGTGTCCGACAATCGGGTTGATGCGTTACAACCGGTATACTAAATCTAATTAACTTCTATATGATTCTCACATAGAGTATTAAAAAACAATTTTTACTATTCTGTCAGACGGTAATTAATATTACATCTTGGTAACGATATTTTATCTAATTTTAAGATCACTGAGAGATGGTGATCTCAACATTAAGGTGCCGCTCCACATGAGAGTAAATGCCGGTGAGAACCTCTCGATAGCAGCTACTCGCAAATGGACACGTCTCTGAGAGTCGCTCGCAGAGACTCGCAAAAACTCGCGAGCTAGCTTCTGCGAGCTGTCAAAAGTGATTCTACTCTCTAGTCGACACGCACCCACTGAACTCTTGGAGAGTAGCTCGCCAGATACGAACGGCGTTTGAACCAAAGCAAGATGTCAAAAAAATCAAGATATTGGTCTTGAAAAGAGAAAAATCGCCGAAAATAACTCTCAAATGGACAATCCCCTGCGAGTAACTCTCGAGAGTTTTTGAGAGTTACTCACGTATTTACTCTCATGTGGACCGCCATCTTCAGACAGAGTCGATGAATTTGACAAAAATCCATATATCATAACTAGAGTCTTATAAATACATTTAATTTAAACAATTCGCACAAATTACCCTCAAAGACACTCAAAAAGCAATCTTCAAGAAAGAAAAAAAAAAACCTTAGAAATCAAAAGTTTTTACAAAACTACGAATATTACTTTCTTGTTTTCCTTGTAAGAAAGTAAAAATTGCATTCCAATTCGTATCTATCGCTTCATTTCGATCTGATTGCAGTATTCAAAAGTATAAATTGATCTTTTCAAAAATTTCAAATTGATCAATTAAAGCAATTTGTGGTGGTTTGTTTTTTCCTCGAATTCATCCATTCACATTGGTGATCGTTTGGTCAATTGACGAACAATTCAAATGAAAGCACATTTTTCTCTGCAGCAAATGTTTAATTTTTCCTTTCGAAACAGCAAACGTCAACGTTTGACTTTCGAGTGAAAACCATCAAAATTTCCGTCATTCGCCGAAAAAAAACATGTTTCGCTCTTACAAAACCCCTCGGAACAAAAAAAAACTTCACCCAAAACGCAAAGACAGTTTAATAAAACGTTTTCGTTTTTCGGAAAGAAAAATTTATTTCTGTTGCCATGTATTTACTGGTGACTTCTTCTTCATTTCATCCGCGAATGGTAATTTTTTGTCTTCTAATTTTTCGGCGCCTTGCTGAAATCGAAATTCGGAAATTCTATTGTTATCCAAACACAAACACGTCATCCAAAGATGTTACGAGTTGTTCGACTAAAAATTCGGTTCCCATAATCTCGGAGTGATCGTGTAAGGTTTTTTTTTGTTTATGATGCAAATATCCTTAATGGTAGTACCACGATGTCGATTTGTTTTACTTAGAAAAGATTCCACTCCGACCATATCATCATTCCGGGGCAGGTTAAGGCGATCTCAAGACGCCTACAATTAGTCAGCTTCAGCTTCCCGATCCGATACTATCCATATTTCAACCTGATCTGATCCTCATCTCCCGAAACTTCACATTCAATTCCATTAATTTTCGTGAGGTGCTTCACTTGGCCAGCACAAATGGAGGAAGAAGAAGAAGAAGATCTTAGCAATTGCGAATCCACAACAAGCGACGTGCGAGACGACAGGTGGGTGTACGAAAGTCGCCGGAAGACACAGGCGGCGGGCGACACGGAAGGCGGTGGTGTACGCGATACACCGGCAGACATTCCCATTTTGATGAATAACTCAAAAACGGGTAATGAAACCGGTTATCGATCTTCCATGGAGGAATCTTGTTGTCTTCTTATTCTCTTCCTTACGTTCAAGTGCCTACTTTATGTCCGAAACCCAAACGATCTTCTATGCCGACCACTTTTTCTTGCGTGCTTTTTTGCGATTGAGAAACTCGCCATACCACAAGCCAAATAATGACCTCTTTGGGACCTCAAACATTACTCATCCAGCAAGCGGTTGGTTGCGTGTTGCGATCCTGAAGAACAAATACTACTTCGTTCGATTGTTGGTTTTCGGAAATCCTTGAAGGTGTCTTGGAAAGTGCAGTGTGTGGTTTTTTTTTGCAGAGTGTTGAACGGCTGGTTTTGGAAAACGGTGCATGTGTAGGACACATAAAAAATAGTAGAGAAAATTAGATCTGTTATTAAAAATATTTGATATGAACAGCACATGACTTTCTTATACAAAATCTACGTTCCTGTGCAATTTAAACTATAATCCGACGAATAAAATATTAGTTTATATAAAAACACAATTTTTTTTCTACAAAATCGATAATATTTCGATAACGGTAAAAGATATCGATTTACATTCAAATTTTAATTCGGGCTATTATTTTGCCCATGTCAATAAATCTAACATTTCTTTTCGACATGTCGTCCGTTTTCACTGAACGTGTTCAGGATCTATTAATAAAAATATGTACACTTTTTTCCCATTGTTATGCTAAAAGACAAAAATGTCGTGAATTGTAATACCGTTACTGCAATTGTTAATAGTTGATAAAATTGTTTCAAGAAATTTTCTACATGCTTTTGAGCACTCACTGCACGATAAATCGCATATTTTTAGATTTTCGTTTTCTTATATGAGGTCAAATAAAGTTATGTATTCATGAAAAGTTTCAACCTCTTAATTTTGCCTAAAAAACATTTCCCGAGCACTCCCGAGTCGACTGGAATCATTTTACAAAAATGTCAGTCTGTCTGTCTGTAACACAGGGACTACATTGACTTTTATTTCTGGCATACCAGCTGGTAAGTCTTTTAGTCGCAATCTGTCAAATTTGTTTGGTGGGCAAATTCTGGTAAAACAGTTCGGTAGGCGAAATTTCAATTGACTTTAAAATGTCTGGAAAATAACTAATCTACCCTTTGCCCTCTCAATTCGACTCTCTTGTAATATCTAGAACAGTGGTTCTTAACCAGTGCTCCGCGAAATTATGAAACCCGAAATTTAATGTTGGCTCATCTACTGCATGTGATTTGAGTTGCACTAAGAAACGCGCAAGACTTACTAATTTAGACGCAGAATTGAGAGTTGCTATATCAAATATTAGACCTAATATCGCTGAAATCTGCAAAAATCGACAAGCTCAGGTATCACATTAAATGATTTTCGCCTCAAATAAATTTCATTCGAATATATAATATTTTTTTATTTATTTTTTTAATTGATGTTATTTTTAACTGTTATGTAATAATCAGTTTAATTTTTAATAAAAGTTATGTCCGTTGGTTTTTTGCCTCTTTGATTTTTGTGCTCCGCGAATTTTTCTTCTGATCAAAAGTGCTCCCGGACTTTAAAAAGGTTAAGAATCACTGATCTAGAATGTGCATTACATTCAAAATTCCTTTTCTCGTAAAATAATGATAAGCTTCCATATATCTTTTCTCGAAAATTTAGTTTCCGCCATGGAAAATGACTGCCTGTCAAAATCTGGTATACCAGCGCTGTCTTACCAGAAAAACTGGTAAACCAGATTCGTCCACATTGGCTTTATAGCAAACAGTTTTGCTGGTACACCAAAAATAAAAGTCAATGTAGTCCCTGTGTCAGTCTATCTTTCTGTCTATGTACAAGATTTCTAAAAAACTAATAGAGCTAAAGCCATAAAATTGTACAGGCAAGTTTGGTCCTGGAATGGGAAGGAAATCCGTTAACCCGAAGTAGCCAAAATGGAGGCTTTTTAAAAATCGAAAGTTTCGGCGCTATATATCGGGTCTTTCAATAAGGACATAACAATTTTGTATTTAAATAAACCCAGAATAATTGAGATATTGGGCTGAAATTTATTCCAGGTGTAGTGGACATGTTACATTTAAGTATGAAACTCGATGTCGTTCATATGGCCACCGCGAGCACGTTTGCATATTGATTCTTTGGAGCCATTTTTCCACCACTCTTCCACACATATCGGCCGGAACGTTGGCAATTTCGCGTTCGATATTGTTCCTGAGCTCCTCTAACGTTGTTGGCTTGTTGGCATAAACCAACGACGATGGGGTATTAACCCCATAAAAAGAAATCCAACGGCGTTAAATCGCATGAGCGAGGTGGCCATTCGACCGGACCATTTCTCTAGATTACACGATTGCGACTACCGACTCAGAATTTCGGTAGTAAGTTTTAATAATTTCCAAACGTTGCTCGTTCGTGAACTTCACCATGATAAAAAATGTAAACCTTGACTGACGTTTTAGCATTGCCAGATCATAAAAAAAGTTTTAGGGTGCGTTTTCATTAAAATATAAAATTGTTATGTCCTTATTGAAAAACCCTACACATAGGTTAAGGAGGTAGGGCCGCCAGGCTATTTTACATGTTGTCTTATGGGGGACAAATGACCCGTTATTCAGAAACCAATTATCGTAGCTAAATCAAATTTTGCACACCTTTTGTTTATGCCAAATTACATATTTTTAAGTGTTTGTTTTTTATTCTGATGAAAACTGTTATCTACAACCCATGGGAACCCTTTTTGTTATTTTGTGTGATAATTCCTGACGGTCTACATTCCATATTTCCAAAACTGGGTCTACATTCCATATTGGTTATTTTGTGTGATAATTCCTGACGGTCTACATTCCATATTTCAAAAACTGGCGAGGTTTTGACATTTCCACAGCTGTTTTATTAGCCAGTGTTGCCATCTTCAAGTAACAAAAATTGTGACAATATGTTTTGTACTTTTGGAATAAATGCGTCTTTTGTGAAAAAAAGGTAACTTTTCAGGAGACGCAAAAAACAAAACAGATATTTTTCAAAAGGTTTTCTTCACAGTAGTTTTATCTATAATAAAATTTAAGTGTTATAAATTGGAAAGTAATGTGTGGTGATTGGGAGATGAGAACGGAATCGGGCGAGAGGACGGGTAACTGCTGCAGGTGGATCTGGTAACCGAGCGGCCAGTCTGTAACACCAGACCTTGTCCACTTTGAACGAATATTAAAAGCACATCTAGTTGTCATACAGGTCTGCGGTTTGTGGTGTTCTGTGAGGAAATTAGTGTATAATAAGAAAAGAGAATAAAAAAATGCATTATTTTTATTTTTTTAGGAGACGTAAAAAACAAAAAAGTTAAAATCATTTTTTTTTTGGGTAAGGTGGGCATTAAAAAGCACACAATTTTTTTATCACATGTAGAGAAAATTTTGATTGAAAATTTCCAATGAGAGAGAATTCAAAAACGCTCCGACACAATGACATTCGAGCGCTTCAGACGCGCTTCAAAGGCCGTTTCAGGGAAGTCCTTACCTGCAATACATGAATAGGGTATGGAAAAAGAGGCACTTCGAGCTTCTGAAAAGCGCCGAATAAGGGCTTCTGAAGCGCTTCTTTTCCTACTGGGATGACTTTGTACGAAATCTTATTACCACTTTAGAAATTATATAATTTTGTGGGTTTTTTTTTATTGCAGGATCAACTGATTTTTGACTTATTTGGTAGGCACTAAAACATAAGAAACGACATCGCCCTACCCCATAAGCCCGCGGGGATTTAGTATATGAATAATTCTCTAATCCAGATTTTTACAACATACGATAATATCTGCCTACGAATTGTTGTGTGGATTTTATATCTTTTCTAATAAATTAATCAAGAACTTGTTTAAAACTCTAAGCTCCAACTTCGCCTCGAGCACTTTTAGCCGGCAATCGAATAAGAATTTCGAACTGAAAGCGAAGATCAATGTATCTTCATGTCATCGAATGTTTCTAGTTCTTGGTGGCCATTCGGCGTAACCACCGCAGAACATTACCCTAAGTAACTACTTTTCACTTCAGGCACCATATTTTAGGTTGATGTTTGAAAGACGCCAAACAAGTGGCAGAACAAGTCAACGCATTACAATCATTAATGGACACCGCGAACTCCTCAGGTCACTTTTCTAAGCCATTGAGCTGATTTCGCGTATTTCGGTGCCATCGACACCTTTTCAAGTCGTTTGGTTTGTGGCAACCGGATCGGCTTCAGCCTTAAGCAGGGTGATCATATTGTTTGTGTGAATCTGGGACAAATTACCAATGACGAGGGGAGGAGAGGGGTAGAGGCAAAGTGTGAAGACATTTTTGAGGCTTCGAAAATAATCGTCTAAATTTTTTCGGGCTACAGAAACAGTGTTTTTCAGATCTTGTTTTTTTGTTTTTGTTTTAAAACAGCAATAAAAATTACGCCGCAGGCAAAACTTTTAGAAATAAACACCCCACTATTTAAAACTATTTAAAGATTCGCGCCACACGTAAATTTTTTAAAAGCAAAATGCACTAGAGGCAGTAATTTGCAGGGAAACTAGAATATTTTTGGGTTTCGAGGTCAATTTTTTAATGATTAAGAAATTCCAACACTGGATTGTATAATTCTGGGACAAGAGTTTAGTTTCCTGGACAACATGCCTAAATCCGGGACTATCCTGGCCATTCCAAGACGTATGGTCACCCTAGCCTTAAGCCACACTATACGAATTTCTTAGATACTCTAAGGGTTGCCATGGGCCAAGCGTTACGGTCCAATGATTTTTACCTCTTATTTCTTATGCTGTTGCGAAGGCAACTGACAATAATTTACAAGTACTGTAAACAAGTAAAAGGTAAAACGAAAAAAAAGATATGGGGTTATTTTACTTCAGTAACTGAAGAAAAAAATAAAAACAAAAAAATCCTTTCGATTGTTTTGTTTTGAATAAATCTATCCGAAGCTAGGCCACCCTGCTTCAGTTTAGGCCGGATTTTTTTTTGTGGTATTAAGAAATCGTTTCGTGAATAACTTAATTATCAATAAATCTTCAAGGTTTTCTGAACGCTGAGTGTTAAAATAAACGTGAGGCAATGTGTGTTTTGGGCGCGAGCGATTGACCAGCAAAAAGTGGTGTGAGGGGTATTACTAAATTGTGGTTATGTCCAGGTAAATCTGTAGTTTTATTGCATTGTGACTAAGAAGCTGACTTTAGAAATATAAGTCGAAAAACTCTTGGCTAATTTCGTGGTCATTGTCTAATCCCGATGGGTGTGTTGGAAGTTATTTCTAAGTTATCGACTACAAAACTTAATTGAATTTCAGTTATCTAACTGAGGGTTTTGTTTAATTATTTTTGACATTGATCGGCAATTTACAGTGTTTTATTCAATATTCCATAATAATATTCTTACCCCCTAGATTATGGTTTTTAAAAAAAACGTTTAATTTATTTTCAAGTCACAATACTTCACATTTTTCCACATTTATTAATTTTTACAGTAAATTTAGAGAAAATATTTTCAGTTAACATGAATTTTTTGTTATTTTGACATGAAATCCTGTACAAATTTGACATCAAAAACGTTAATAAGTAGGGTGACCATATTTTTTAATCTGGGACAAGATGATCATGGGGTAAGGAGGGGGCGGGGGAACGGAGGCTGACTAAAAGGGAACACCAACAAAACAGGAAAATTGTATAGAACATAAACCTTTATTTGGACGAAAACCAAGGAAAATATCAGTTGTGGTCAACACAAAACTTTCTTCTACAAAATCTACGACCCTGCGCAATTTACGCTAGAACCCTGTCGCGTTGTCAACCTAAGACGACCTCCCAATAAATTCTTGGTTTATTCAAAAATATCAAAAACGTACAAAATTTGAGATAACTTGAGAACGGTAAAAGATATCAATTTACGGTAAATGGCAAAAATGTAGAAAATGTTAACATCTTTAATTATTCTTTTAACTGATTTGTCGAAAAACCGTTAGTTTGCAAATTATTCGCAAAAGTATGATTTTTTACATATTAATGAAAATATCTCAATAACGGTAAAAGATAACGGATAACGGTAAGAAACAAAATTGTGCAGAATGCCATTCTCATTAATTCACTTCATACATTCAGTCAGCAAAAACCCGTTAGTTTTCGAGATAATGGCAAAAAACTATTTTTTTGGAAATAACGGTTTATCTCGATAACAGGTGGAGATATCGAGTTATAGCTAAAGACAAAAGTGTAGGAAATTTTATTTTCTCCAAGTTTTGTCATACTTAGGGCCACTAAAAAGCGCGTAGTTTGGGAGTAAATCGAGAAAAACGAAATTGCGATTTTTGAAAAACCGCCATTTTGGATACTTCCGGTTAACGGATTTCCACCGAAAGTTGATAGGATCGTCCCATTTCAGGACCCAACATGCCTATAAAATTTCATGGCGCTAGCTCTATTAGTTTTTGAGAAATCTTGTACACAGACTGACTGACAGACAGACTGACAGACTGACAGACTGACAGACTGACAGACTGACAGACTGACAGACTGACAGACTGACAGACTGACAGACTGACAGACTGACAGACTGACAGACTGACAGACTGACAGACTGACAGACTGACAGACTGACAGACTGACAGACTGACAGACTGACAGACTGACAGACTGACAGACTGACAGACTGACAGACTGACAGACTGACAGACTGACAGACTGACAGACTGACAGACTGACAGACTGACAGACTGACAGACTGACAGACTGACAGACTGACAGACTGACAGACTGACAGACTGACAGACTGACAGACTGACAGACTGACAGACTGACAGACTGACAGACTGACAGACTGACAGACTGACAGACTGACAGACTGACAGACTGACAGACTGACAGACTGACAGACTGACAGACTGACAGACTGACAGACTGACAGACTGACAGACTGACAGACTGACAGACTGACAGACTGACAGACTGACAGACTGACAGACTGACAGACTGACAGACTGACAGACTGACAGACTGACAGACTGACAGACTGACAGACTGACAGACTGACAGACTGACAGACTGACAGACTGACAGACTGACAGACTGACAGACTGACAGACTGACAGACTGACAGACTGACAGACTGACAGACTGACAGACTGACAGACTGACAGACTGACAGACTGACAGACTGACAGACTGACAGACTGACAGACTGACAGACTGACAGACTGACAGACTGACAGACTGACAGACTGACAGACTGACAGACTGACAGACTGACAGACTGACAGACTGACAGACTGACAGACTGACAGACTGACAGACTGACAGACTGACAGACTGACAGACTGACAGACTGACAGACTGACAGACTGACAGACTGACAGACTGACAGACTGACAGACTGACAGACTGACAGACTGACAGACTGACAGACTGACAGACTGACAGACTGACAGACTGACAGACTGACAGACTGACAGACTGACAGACTGACAGACTGACAGACTGACAGACTGACAGACTGACAGACTGACAGACTGACAGACTGACAGACTGACAGACTGACAGACTGACAGACTGACAGACTGACAGACTGACAGACTGACAGACTGACAGACTGACAGACTGACAGACTGACAGACTGACAGACTGACAGACTGACAGACTGACAGACTGACAGACTGACAGACTGACAGACTGACAGACTGACAGACTGACAGACTGACAGACTGACAGACTGACAGACTGACAGACTGACAGACTGACAGACTGACAGACTGACAGACTGACAGACTGACAGACTGACAGACTGACAGACTGACAGACTGACAGACTGACAGACTGACAGACTGACAGACTGACAGACTGACAGACTGACAGACTGACAGACTGACAGACTGAC
Organism: Chrysopilus asiliformis; assembly: GCA_964034945.1. NCBI lineage: Eukaryota > Metazoa > Arthropoda > Insecta > Diptera > Rhagionidae > Chrysopilus > Chrysopilus asiliformis. Next base: position 92,777,717 of record OZ035960.1, on the reverse strand, counting down.
AGACTGACAGACTGACAGACTGACAGACTGACAGACTGACAGACTGACAGACTGACAGACTGACAGACTGACAGACTGACAGACTGACAGACTGACAGACTGACAGACTGACAGACTGACAGACTGACAGACTGACAGACTGACAGACTGACAGACTGACAGACTGACAGACTGACAGACTGACAGACTGACAGACTGACAGACTGACAGACTGACAGACTGACAGACTGACAGACTGACAGACTGACAGACTGACAGACTGACAGACTGACAGACTGACAGACTGACAGACTGACAGACTGACAGACTGACAGACTGACAGACTGACAGACTGACAGACTGACAGACTGACAGACTGACAGACTGACAGACTGACAGACTGACAGACTGACAGACTGACAGACTGACAGACTGACAGACTGACAGACTGACAGACTGACAGACTGACAGACTGACAGACTGACAGACTGACAGACTGACAGACTGACAGACTGACAGACTGACAGACTGACAGACTGACAGACTGACAGACTGACAGACTGACAGACTGACAGACTGACAGACTGACAGACTGACAGACTGACAGACTGACAGACTGACAGACTGACAGACTGACAGACTGACAGACTGACAGACTGACAGACTGACAGACTGACAGACTGACAGACTGACAGACTGACAGACTGACAGACTGACAGACTGACAGACTGACAGACTGACAGACTGACAGACTGACAGACTGACAGACTGACAGACTGACAGACTGACAGACTGACAGACTGACAGACTGACAGACTGACAGACTGACAGACTGACAGACTGACAGACTGACAGACTGACAGACTGACAGACTGACAGACTGACAGACTGACAGACTGACAGACTGACAGACTGACAGACTGACAGACTGACAGACTGACAGACTGACAGACTGACAGACTGACAGACTGACAGACTGACAGACTGACAGACTGACAGACTGACAGACTGACAGACTGACAGACTGACAGACTGACAGACTGACAGACTGACAGACTGACAGACTGACAGACTGACAGACTGACAGACTGACAGACTGACAGACTGACAGACTGACAGACTGACAGACTGACAGACTGACAGACTGACAGACTGACAGACTGACAGACTGACAGACTGACAGACTGACAGACTGACAGACTGACAGACTGACAGACTGACAGACTGACAGACTGACAGACTGACAGACTGACAGACTGACAGACTGACAGACTGACAGACTGACAGACTGACAGACTGACAGACTGACAGACTGACAGACTGACAGACTGACAGACTGACAGACTGACAGACTGACAGACTGACAGACTGACAGACTGACAGACTGACAGACTGACAGACTGACAGACTGACAGACTGACAGACTGACAGACTGACAGACTGACAGACTGACAGACTGACAGACTGACAGACTGACAGACTGACAGACTGACAGACTGACAGACTGACAGACTGACAGACTGACAGACTGACAGACTGACAGACTGACAGACTGACAGACTGACAGACTGACAGACTGACAGACTGACAGACTGACAGACTGACAGACTGACAGACTGACAGACTGACAGACTGACAGACTGACAGACTGACAGACTGACAGACTGACAGACTGACAGACTGACAGACTGACAGACTGACAGACTGACAGACTGACAGACTGACAGACTGACAGACTGACAGACTGACAGACTGACAGACTGACAGACTGACAGACTGACAGACTGACAGACTGACAGACTGACAGACTGACAGACTGACAGACTGACAGACTGACAGACTGACAGACTGACAGACTGACAGACTGACAGACTGACAGACTGACAGACTGACAGACTGACAGACTGACAGACTGACAGACTGACAGACTGACAGACTGACAGACTGACAGACTGACAGACTGACAGACTGACAGACTGACAGACTGACAGACTGACAGACTGACAGACTGACAGACTGACAGACTGACAGACTGACAGACTGACAGACTGACAGACTGACAGACTGACAGACTGACAGACTGACAGACTGACAGACTGACAGACTGACAGACTGACAGACTGACAGACTGACAGACTGACAGACTGACAGACTGACAGACTGACAGACTGACAGACTGACAGACTGACAGACTGACAGACTGACAGACTGACAGACTGACAGACTGACAGACTGACAGACTGACAGACTGACAGACTGACAGACTGACAGACTGACAGACTGACAGACTGACAGACTGACAGACTGACAGACTGACAGACTGACAGACTGACAGACTGACAGACTGACAGACTGACAGACTGACAGACTGACAGACTGACAGACTGACAGACTGACAGACTGACAGACTGACAGACTGACAGACTGACAGACTGACAGACTGACAGACTGACAGACTGACAGACTGACAGACTGACAGACTGACAGACTGACAGACTGACAGACTGACAGACTGACAGACTGACAGACTGACAGACTGACAGACTGACAGACTGACAGACTGACAGACTGACAGACTGACAGACTGACAGACTGACAGACTGACAGACTGACAGACTGACAGACTGACAGACTGACAGACTGACAGACTGACAGACTGACAGACTGACAGACTGACAGACTGACAGACTGACAGACTGACAGACTGACAGACTGACAGACTGACAGACTGACAGACTGACAGACTGACAGACTGACAGACTGACAGACTGACAGACTGACAGACTGACAGACTGACAGACTGACAGACTGACAGACTGACAGACTGACAGACTGACAGACTGACAGACTGACAGACTGACAGACTGACAGACTGACAGACTGACAGACTGACAGACTGACAGACTGACAGACTGACAGACTGACAGACTGACAGACTGACAGACTGACAGACTGACAGACTGACAGACTGACAGACTGACAGACTGACAGACTGACAGACTGACAGACTGACAGACTGACAGACTGACAGACTGACAGACTGACAGACTGACAGACTGACAGACTGACAGACTGACAGACTGACAGACTGACAGACTGACAGACTGACAGACTGACAGACTGACAGACTGACAGACTGACAGACTGACAGACTGACAGACTGACAGACTGACAGACTGACAGACTGACAGACTGACAGACTGACAGACTGACAGACTGACAGACTGACAGACTGACAGACTGACAGACTGACAGACTGACAGACTGACAGACTGACAGACTGACAGACTGACAGACTGACAGACTGACAGACTGACAGACTGACAGACTGACAGACTGACAGACTGACAGACTGACAGACTGACAGACTGACAGACTGACAGACTGACAGACTGACAGACTGACAGACTGACAGACTGACAGACTGACAGACTGACAGACTGACAGACTGACAGACTGACAGACTGACAGACTGACAGACTGACAGACTGACAGACTGACAGACTGACAGACTGACAGACTGACAGACTGACAGACTGACAGACTGACAGACTGACAGACTGACAGACTGACAGACTGACAGACTGACAGACTGACAGACTGACAGACTGACAGACTGACAGACTGACAGACTGACAGACTGACAGACTGACAGACTGACAGACTGACAGACTGACAGACTGACAGACTGACAGACTGACAGACTGACAGACTGACAGACTGACAGACTGACAGACTGACAGACTGACAGACTGACAGACTGACAGACTGACAGACTGACAGACTGACAGACTGACAGACTGACAGACTGACAGACTGACAGACTGACAGACTGACAGACTGACAGACTGACAGACTGACAGACTGACAGACTGACAGACTGACAGACTGACAGACTGACAGACTGACAGACTGACAGACTGACAGACTGACAGACTGACAGACTGACAGACTGACAGACTGACAGACTGACAGACTGACAGACTGACAGACTGACAGACTGACAGACTGACAGACTGACAGACTGACAGACTGACAGACTGACAGACTGACAGACTGACAGACTGACAGACTGACAGACTGACAGACTGACAGACTGACAGACTGACAGACTGACAGACTGACAGACTGACAGACTGACAGACTGACAGACTGACAGACTGACAGACTGACAGACTGACAGACTGACAGACTGACAGACTGACAGACTGACAGACTGACAGACTGACAGACTGACAGACTGACAGACTGACAGACTGACAGACTGACAGACTGACAGACTGACAGACTGACAGACTGACAGACTGACAGACTGACAGACTGACAGACTGACAGACTGACAGACTGACAGACTGACAGACTGACAGACTGACAGACTGACAGACTGACAGACTGACAGACTGACAGACTGACAGACTGACAGACTGACAGACTGACAGACTGACAGACTGACAGACTGACAGACTGACAGACTGACAGACTGACAGACTGACAGACTGACAGACTGACAGACTGACAGACTGACAGACTGACAGACTGACAGACTGACAGACTGACAGACTGACAGACTGACAGACTGACAGACTGACAGACTGACAGACTGACAGACTGACAGACTGACAGACTGACAGACTGACAGACTGACAGACTGACAGACTGACAGACTGACAGACTGACAGACTGACAGACTGACAGACTGACAGACTGACAGACTGACAGACTGACAGACTGACAGACTGACAGACTGACAGACTGACAGACTGACAGACTGACAGACTGACAGACTGACAGACTGACAGACTGACAGACTGACAGACTGACAGACTGACAGACTGACAGACTGACAGACTGACAGACAGAAAGACATTTTTTTAATATGACTCCAATCGACTCAGGAGTGATCGGGAAATGTTTTTTAGGCAAAATTATGAGGTCGAAATTTTTCATGAATACAATACTTTATTATACTCCGTAGAAGAAAGTAATAAAGGGAAAAGCAATACATGCGAAATATTTTTTAAAAAATGTGCCATTTGTGGAAAATTGTAAAAAAAATTAGCCGCAGGCGAAAAAACAAAATGAAATTAAAAAACACCCCCAGGAAGTTTATCGCCCATTTTTTTTCGCCTGCAGCTAATTTTTTTTAACGATTCTCCACAAATGTACGTTTGCATATTAAAGTACGTTTTGCATATCACATCCACCGTCAACGACGCGGTCGACATAAATGCTACTTGGGAAGTCAAAACATCTTCAGAGTCTTAGGAAAATACAAAAAAAGGCGGGATAGATTTCAATGGGCGATGAACTTCCTTGAGGGCTGGCCACGGGCGTCAGAAGAGGATTCCCCCCCCCCCCCTCAGAAAAACCAACGGCATGCACCAACACTTGAAATTTTTCGACGTCGGCTAAAGCTCCAATTTTTTTAGAGCTGCCATTTCTTGGTATTCTTTGACAAAAAAACAAAAACTTTTTTCAGCGAAAGGACGAGAGGCAAATCAATCGATATGAAGCTTTTTACTAAAAGGTATATAAATATAGTACAGATCATGCCCCCTCCCTCCCTTCCTCTGGAAAACAATACCACCAACACCCATGGGCATCTCTAATGGTGAAACCCGGATCTAAATCTCTTCGGAGGTTCAAGAGTTATAAGAAAAGGGAGTAAGAAGGCACGGGTATATTGAAAACCACTTTAGCTTATATCACTGCTCATGATACAGTAAAGGTACTTGGTCCTGCAGTTCTTTTTCACTCAATCCACAGTTTTCCCACTACTACTGTGGTGACTGACGGGGCAGACGAACACCCACAGATTAAAAGGATTTCTTTGCTAAAAGGGTTTCACATACCTCGTAGTACAGAGTCCCAAAAATTCTTTATTTTCGAGTACCTACCGGGGGATCCCTAGACAATTCTATAAATGGATTCCTGGAAAAAATCGCGTTGTGGCAAATCACGTTGTCGAAAATCTACCTGTGGTTTATGGTAAAAATATTACCAATTTTGAATCACAAAAAAAAAATCCGCCAATAAATTTCCACAAATATTTCCCGAACTTTGAACTATGTGAATTTAATTGCTCTGCACCATCGCTAACAGCTTTAAAAAAAATTATGGCTAATTATATTCGTTTACATCAAGGTTACGTTGTAAATAAGCACACCACATTCAATTACTTAAGTTTTATGTCTGCTAATTTCACTAATAGCAAATTACACGCAGTTATTATCGCATCAAGAAATCTGAAAATTTGAAGTGGAAGGCAATGGAAGAAGGAAACGCAAGAAATTCTTGATTTGGACGCGGTGCCATTTAGAGATTTTACTGGGAACCAAAAGTTTTCAAGCGTAGATCGGCGGAGATGATTTCTAGCGATCGGGCAATTGATGGACACCATTTACGGATTAAAGTCAGAATATCCGGAAATTAAATTGTCGGAACCATTCGAAAAAAGTGAAATCGACCGATTTGTATCGCTAACCCAAATCAAAATTCCTGACGTTGAATTGCGCGCACGGTAATAATCAGGTGTCCGCGTTGTTTTAGTGGCACCGGATGAGAACTGATCTTTTGTGTCAGATCAGTCGAAATGATCTCAGCCGCAAATCTTTCGAGAATTTAAAGTCACTTAAATTACTGGCATTAATCCGAAAAGTGCCTCGTTGGGTGTTAAAGAGGTGACCTCTTATAAATTTAAAAAAAATTGTTTTTAAGATCATTTAGAACCCGGCGGCGACTGATCGCGAAAAATTGCTGTGTCCGAGTTGCACAACATTTATTGCTGCAATTATGCTATTATTGCGCTACATTTCATTTCATAGCCGTCTTTTAAACTTGCGAAGGGATAAGGGGGAGGTTTTAAACTTGCGACGGGATAAGGGGGGAAATACGCCCGCTATTTTGTGGTTTTCTGGACCCCCTTTCCTCTCGCATAACTGCGCAACTGATTACGATGATTTTGCAGTCAGATTGGCAATATTTAACAAAAGTTGTGCAGCATCAAATACTGCAGTCATGAAATCTTAGAGAAGTCGGCTGTAACACTACAATATTATCGCGTAATTTCGCATTCTTCTAGTCTGAGCTTACAATAAACAGTATTCTGGCAACAAATCGAAATACCAAAACCGTGTTGCTGGAAATCACATATTGATAATCGCAGTTCTTGTTTACGCCACAAAGTTCTTGTTTACGCCACAAAGGGAAGAGAAATGAATCGAAAAGTACGAAATATATCCAAGCGGAAAAAACTATCTTACGCCCCAACTCTTTTCTAAGGAAGCGATTTTTTTTGTGACTTTTGCGGCATTTGTTTCTTAAGAATACAGCATAAAGTGCGCCCGCGCTACCGCAAGCATGATTTTTTCGGAAAAAGATATGGTATAATCCAGAATTTTATTGGAAAACGCGCCGCAAGCGCATGCGATTTTTTTAAAATAAGAACACCATGGAGGCAGAAACTTTCCACGCTACCATTTTCAACTCTTACAATGTGACCCTGGTCGCCATTTATACGACGGTTACTTTGTGACCGGTTACAAAAAACCACTTCAAATTGGTTACTTTGTGACCGGTCATAACGAAACTGGTTGCCAATCGGTAACTTTGTAACAGATCACAATGAAACTGGTTGCAAATCAGTTGCTTTGTGACCGGTAACAATGAAGCCGTTCCTTATCGGTAATTTTGTGACCAATCAAAAAGCTGTTGTTGTTTTTCGTTGTTTTTATCGTGCTCATACCACAAACAGTGGTATGGAAGGATAAGTAGTAAGCTTTGGACCAACGAAATCATAATTACAGCGTTTTCTGATATACACTTCGAATACAAGTTTACATTACCTTTTCCCTTGATCTTCCAGTCCCCTTCCCCATTGTCAAACTTCGTCACAAAATGGTTTCGCAGAAACGGTTGTAATTATAGTCACAAAGACCTTGGGTAAAAACGGTTACTTAATCGTTGCAGAAACCTTGCTGTAATATAAATATTTTGCAACCCAGGTTGTGTGACCGTCGTGCGACCGGTATGTGAGCATTTTAGGTCACTTGAGTTGTAAAAAAACTGTGCCGTAGACGAAAGTTTTCATTTAGGAACTAAATCAAAATAAATTGTATAATAGCAACTTTGACTTCTATGTGCTGACAATAATAGTCAAAGTTCCTCAAAGTAGTGGTTGGTAAACCAACTACTTAGGCCAAAATGGGTTAAAGCTAGTACGCAGGTAACATCATGTTCGGTTTAGAATCGGAATTCATTTTGCGACTTGGGAGATTCATATTTTCGAATTAGTGGCGGTTATTATTTTGTTGTTTTCCCATAATTCAATTAATGACCTGTGGTGGGTTGTGTGTGTGTGTGTAGTTCAACTTACCTGGATCTCATAGTGCTTTGACGATTCAGGTGGTTCAACAGAGGAACTTCTAATGTGGCTCATAATTAAGCTTAATTGTCGCCGGTTCGCTAGAAATATTCTTAATAGATTTAAAACTGGTTTCACATCGCGGGCGCACATCCACTATTATTAATAACGCGATAACTTCCTTTTTTAGCTCATCTGAAGATGAGTAAAAAAAACGTGCGACTCCATAAGCCTTCGGTTATGAGATGAGATTGGATGCCGCGTTGATCTTATATAAGCCTTTCTTAAAGATTTTTATTCAATTCAAATTAAATCATCGTTTCAATCGTTTCATGTCTATTTTTGTCAATACTTTTCGATGTATGCGGTCTAAACATGAGGGAAAAGTGGAGATAAAACGATGGAAATCTAAATTAAAATCTCAAAGTAAATTAATGTGCGATGATTTGAAATTTTGTTTGCAAATCAACACAAATGGATGACTCGAGTTAAGTCAACAACTCAGCTTAACTTGTTTCATTTTTCAAACTGTCATTTACTTACGATTACGAATTACGAATTATGGAAACTTTTGTTTTAATTTTAAACGATGAATAATTGTTGACAATAAAACTGACAACATGACGGTATTTAAAGTTTAAACATACGCCAATACCAGGTGGTTTGAAATTGAAAAGTAAAGTAAACCGAGAAACATTGCCCGTTTTTTATGATTATGAAAAATTAAGAAAATATTTTTCCAAAATAAAAACTTGCAATTGAAAAAACAATATCTCTGACATTAAAAACGACTAAAAAACTTAAAAAATCACTTAAAAAATCACGTAAAAAATCACTTAAAAAATCAGAAGAAAAAGATGTCTTGGCTATACGTTCCGGAATGGTCGGGAAAGTCCCGAAATTTGGCACCCGGGATCCCGGAAACTGAACTTTTGTCCCGGAATTATGCAATCTAGTGCCGTTTGAACCAATGAAACTTAGCAACTTATGTGCCACTTAAATTATTTAAGTCCCAGAATTTCTATGATTTAAGTTAGCCTAAGTTAGCCTACAAATTAATTTTTTAAGAATAGTACGCGCAAACGAACTATAGTGTTATATTTAATTCCTTAATCACTAAAAAAATAACCTCGAAACCAGAAAAAAATTCGAGTTCAACAGAAATTACTGACTTTTTCTTTAAAAAATCGTCTGCGGCGCTTTTTTTAAAATAAGTGGAATGTTTGATTCTAAAAGTATTGTTTCCAGCGCAATTTTTGTTGTATTTTGTACCGCCTACCCCTAATGGTCCATTTCTGTCCATTAACGAACTTAGCCTTGCATTTTAAGAAAAACGAATCTGCGTGAAATTTCAAGTCTCTAGCTCAATTCGTGCGCCCGCAATCCGCGGACGGACAGACGGACGGACAGACGGGCGGACAGACGGGCGGACAGACGGACGGACAGACAGACGGACAGACGGACAGACGGACAGACGGACAGACGGACAGACGGACAGACGGACAGACAGACAGACGGACGGACGGGCATGCAAAATTCATTTTTTTTATCATTCTAAACACACTGGTGTGTTTCATTTTTCATTTTTGTGTGGGATGACGGGATCTTGGCGTTAGAAACGGTAAGACAAATGTAATATACCCTTTGGTTTCACCATACGGGTATAAAAACATCTGACATGTCTTTAATAATCAGAAAAAATTGTGTGGTGTAAAAAAAAGAAAAAAAAATGAAAATATGAAAATGTCTTTAAAAACAGTTAAATTCTGCCACGCGAAACCGTCTTTAAAAATTTAGAAGTAAAATGTTGTGAAAAACACCTTTAAGCAATGGTCATTTAAAAAATCGGTGGTTTGAAGCACTTTTTTGAAAACTCACACAAAAAAACTTTTCAAAGATTAAAGTCTTACACCAAATATTTAAAAACATTTTTTTAAATTTCCGCTGTATGAAAACGTTAGTGCAGGCGCGCACTACGACAATAAGCATGTGGAATGATCCTATTTTGAAACACATAAAAAGCAGTATGGAAGCGCGTATCGAAGTCTACTTATTTCTACTAAGATCAGGTGCGAAACGGTCTAATTGCACGCTAATTCCAGTACGTTTCCATTCATTTGTCACAGCGAATTCGAAACTTTCCAATTAGAACTGAAATTAGAACGATCTCTAGAAGCCCTTATGCCCAATTCATACTAACGATTCCGATTAAGATTGAAGCTTCTCGACCAATGAAATCAAAGATTTCAACGATAGGGACATGAAAGCTTTGATCTCATTGGTCGAGGAAGCTCAATCGTAATCGCAATTGTAATCGTTAGTCTGAATTGGGCTCTAAGCGAAACAGCCGCGCGCGAAATGGTCTAATTGCATGCAAATTCCCATTCTTATTCCAGTTTTTATTGGGAAGTTTCCAGTTCGCAATGCGATCTAGTATAAAAACGTGCTAGAATTCGTATGCAATAAGACCCTTTCGCATTCGGTCGAAGTCTGCTTCACTGGGCGCTTCGATATAGCGATTTTCATACGTTCCAAATATTCTAATTGCTAATTTGCCACAATTCTACATGTTTATCATCACAGAGCGCCCCTATTACGTAGAAAAAAACATTAAAAAAAATCCTATACTTAATAAACAGCGTAATTAAAATATTGAAAGTTCAATAGAAAACACGCGTTTTGGTTAAAAAATTTGTGATATTAAAGTTATCTTTTAAAATTTAAAAGAAAATACCCCGTTGAAAAATATCTGAAGAAAAAATTTGAAAAAAAAAATTGTTCAATATGGCCACTTAACGCCTATTGAATTAAAGTATCGCCTTAATTAAGATGGTGCGGTCATGGCCGTGAACCCGCCGCATTGAACCTAACCTAACCAATTGTATACCGCCTTAACCTCAACTTTAATCGGTTTCAATCAACTTTTATCAATTTCAAAGAGACCAACCGCACCAAACAAAAAAAAATCCACAAAAGCCGAAAAACTTTTAAGTAAATAAAAATTGAAATAAACCGAAAAACCACATTACTAGAAATCAACTAACATCGAATTTCTAATAAGGTGCGCCCGCTTGAATTTTGGCAAGATTCAAACATTTAGAGATTCACTTCGAATTGACGACTGATCGACGATTTGCGGAAAGAGAAATTTATGAAAATTTATTGAAACACGGGAAAAAATTAATTACCGACATTTTTGCTGTTATAAATTTACAAAACGAATTAATTGATTACATTTGTCAGGTTTTTTTGTCTTCGATTTAGCGTTCGGATCTCCTTTCACATGTTGGGAATTTGAAGTTTGGTTTTTTTTGGTGGAGCATCAAAATGGAAATGACTTGCGGGCATAATCTTTGACAGGAGAAGCCAACGCACTTCCTGGGGTCGTTTCACCTCTGATTAGCTTGAATAATTTTCTTTGTAAATAATCTTTTGACTTTGGAATTTTAAAGTTTGATTACCTCATTACAATATCTTAGAGCTTGAGAGCTTATGGTTGTGTTTTTTTTTTGTTTCATTGTTTGAATAGTTAATCATAACCTTTTTGTGGTTTATTTAAGGTTTATATCAGGTTAACATAACTTTTTTTGCTAGGTGCTAATATTGATGATAGTCAAATATTTTTCTAAATTGAAATATAAATTTCATATAACTCCTCATATTGTTTTCTCGCCAGATAATGAAATTTCTGCAATGTGCGGTTTGTATTAAAAAATGCGGTTAATACGAGTAATAAAAATTGAAATTTAATGTATGAATAAGCAACGTACCAAGATGACATATATTAAAAATTGCCACTCTCAAAGATTTTTCCCTCAATGCCGCAGGTGAAAAAAAGTACTTTTGAGCAACCTCCAGTCGAAATAGAGTACGTTTGGTATATTTAGTGATCGCTTTTTCTAATATTTGAAAAATTATGCTAATTCGAGAAATCCGCAACAAAAGTTTAGTTCCCGGCACAACATGAACCGGCTATTTCGAGACGTATGATCACCCTATTTATGGGAAAAGCTATCAATCAATTGGCTGTTTTTATTTAAATGCTTTTAACCCTTTCACTCGGCATTTATTTCTAATAGCAAAAAAAATGTGTTGTTGCTTTTTTCAATAATAATATATAAAAATATATATTATTATTGAAAAAAAAACAACATTTTTTTTTTTGCTTTTTTCAATAATAATATGTACCAACACAATATATTTCAAAATTTTAAAAATTTAAATATCTTTTTAGAAGTCTCTTTTAGATAATGTACTCATTTGTATACATAACATGTCAATCATTGTCCCTCTCCCTTCTAATTCTCTTAGAAATGCGAGTTAAATATGATGTACACAATTGTGTACGCGCCGAGTGAAAGGGTTAAAGTAATTTAAGCATCTTTATTTTTAAAAAAATTATTCAATTTAAAACAAAAAACATTAATAGGTAAGAAAAATTGACTTTGCTTCGAAAAAAATTCAAATTTTCGCGCGAAAAGCCCAATTCAGACCAACGATTGCGATTACGATTGATGCTTCTAAACCAATGAGATCAAAGCTTTCAACGATAGGGACATGATAGGGACATGAAAGCTTTGATCTCATTGGTCGAGGAACTTCAATCGTAATCGCAATCGTAATCGTAGTCCTTAGTCTGAATTGGGTTTAAAGAATCACTGAAACACAGCGGACACATCTAAAGGCCAATTCAGACTAAGAATTGCGATTAAGATTGCAATTACGATTGAACTTCCTCGACCAATAATATCAAAGCTTTCATTTTCCTATTTGTTAAAAGCTTTGATCTCATTGGTCGAGAAACTTGAATTGTAATCGCAATCGTAATCGCAATCGTAATCGCAATCGTAATCGCAATCGTAATCTCAATCGTAATCGTAATCGCAATCGCAATCGCAATCGTAATCGCAACAATTAGTCTGAATTGGCTTAAAAGTGGAAATTTGATCTAGTTTTGATTTGCGTCGCTTAAGCGTGCGCTGATTAACGCAGGGCCAACTAACCAAATCATCTGTTGATGTTTGAGGTTATGTTGAATGGTTCCTGAAATACTCCGCATTCGAAATGCCAAATATAGCGTACAAAACAAACGTTTCTATATCCGTCAGTGGTTTCAGGTAAAATTATGCCCGTGCATCTGTCTGTCGGTTTGTCGGCCCCCCTTTTACGTATCTTAAATAACTCGAGAGCGAGTTAAGCTAGCGACTTGAAATTGTTTGTGAATGAGTTTTACAAAAATCGTAGTTTTTTATCAACTTTTGGAAATTTTACGTTAATTATGACGGGTACCACCTACACATTTTTCTTCAAATCAGTTTTTTGAAAATATCTCGAAACCTATGCAATGTTGGTAAAAATTGAATATAACAAAATATAAAGGATATAAAATTTTCTACATATGTTTTTCTTTAATGGTTTTTACGTATCTCTAAGAGTTCTCAAAATATTTGAAAAAAATTAAGTTTTTTGAAAATTTCTTGGAGACTATTTCTTATATGAATATTTTGTTCAAATATAAAAAAAAATAAATAATTTAAAAGTGAAAACTCCTTAAACACATGTTCGCGAAATTTCAGTTTTTAAATTTATTTTAGTTAAACAATCTTTAATATTTGTGTAAATGTTTCAATTTCAAATCGAACGGCAAATCCGCTTAAAATAAAACTAAACTTCATTGCGTTTAAAAATCGTATTAAAAAATGTTACATTTCGATAATTAAAAATAATTACAAGTCGTTATTTAAATCACAAACAATTAATTGACGATGCACAAATTTAATTAAAATTTTTAAAACAAATCGATGTAATAAATTAAAGTTAACTAAAATGTCGTAAAGTACCCACCTATGGTAATAAATAAACCCAGTAAGAAAAATGTGAATTTGAATTCAAGCACAGAAGACCTCAAAACTAGCCAAAGTCCAGAAATCAACCACCACTTGCGCAAATTCGTATTAAAACTGCCAATTAAATCGGAAAATTAATCGATTTATCTTATAGTATATTTGATTTTATAGATTTTTCTCTTATTTATTTTCAGAATCATTGGACGCCCATTACAAAAAAGCACCAGAAGGGGTAGTTTTGGACTGTTAACAAGAAGTGGATATCTGTGTGTGTGACATCTAAAAAATATGTTAAAGTGTATTTAAAAAACGATTTAATTAATGTTTAAAACCTAAAAATTTATTGCAAATTAATAATTAATCGAACTCGTGAGTTTTTATTGATATAAAAAGTATCTGTGGAATTTCTGACCCGAGTGAGGGTAATTTATTTCGAGTGACCAAGATTTCGGTTAATTTTGTAGGTAATTCTGTACAAAAGACCCCGTTCGAGGTCCATTGCGATTTTCGTTTCACTGTGTTAGTGTAATTCGGTTTCGAACGGTTAAAGTTTCGTGTGGAATTCCGTTGGTGGCGTGCCGAGGTGACTTTTACCACGCCGCGTGTGCCCGGGTGATCTACGGAGCGGCCAATTTGGAATGGGATTTGAAAGGAGACAAGTCGAATATTTTTATTACCGCTATTGACTGTTGGTCCATGCTATTGGCGACGTTCGCTTTGTCCAGCATCAGTTCGTCGTTCGTCGCTGCACCGCGTCCATCTGACCCGTTCGTCGTTAGCTCGCTTGAATTTCAACTCAAGGTAACAAAACTTTTGATTTCACTTTCTCAATAGACTAACACTATATAAGCGGCCAATCGAATCATATCCATAACCGTATGAGATACTAATAAGATAAGTAGTTGTCGTATAAATACTCGGATCTAATAAAACTCACCTAAATGTAGTCGCTGCCCGAGGAGGTGGTAATCTGGGGTACGTTAGGGGCGGGGAAGCAGATTATGGTCTTTGCTACTATGGCAGATATTAGTTACAAGTCACCCGCTGAGTTTGTTGCCTTACAATTTTAGGTACTTGCTAGATTTGCAAGAAAGGCTAAATATTTGCATTCTTCTAAATCTGTTGTCGTTATGAAGACTTAATATATTAATTTTATCGAGTAGCTTATTGTTAGTCACAATCAATTCAAAATTAAAAGTTTTTTTTTACTTTTTAGTGAGTGGCCAGCCCCTTAACCTCAAAATATACAAGATCGTTATTTGAATAAAGGTTTTCCTTACATTTTCTTACACATAGTCATTAGATTTGTATTTACATTTACAAATACTCAAGGTTTTGTGTGAAAAAACCCTTTTGGGCATATATAAATTTCAATTGTTTTTCCCGCCTAAAATATCTGACATAAGTTGTTCTAGATTCCTGTTTATTGATTAGTCGGTAAACAATAGCTGCATACTGGATCAAGAAAGTTTCTTACATTGAACAGAAATGTTATATTTCGAATATAACAAGGATAAAGGAATCTGTTTTCTTGAAAATGCAAATATCCGCCGCTTGAGTTCGCTAGTCAAAGAAATTTCTTCAGTTTTAATATGGCAACACTAAAAGGAAATTTTAAAGGCGCGCGAATTTTATAAAAGCATTTTTCTGTTTGTCCGTCCGCCAGGCCCGTAGCCAGGGGGGGGGCTTGGGGGCTAAAGTGTTGGTCCTTCACACAAAAAAAGAGTCATAATTTACAAATTCAATCTTTTGATATGTAAAAATTTTCGCCTGCGGCGCAGGGTTTAGATGTCTCTTGCCTATAGTATTTATATTTTTAAAAAAATCTCGAAAAATTGTGAACTATTCAACTCAAAAATTTTTACAAATTAAGAAAATTAGAATTTAACTTCAATTTGTGTAAGTTTTTTTGTGCAAAGTTAGCCATTAGATTGGAACTAGGAGTAAGTTTTTCTATGATCTCTAAAAAAAAGTCTCTTTTAGAGAAGTTTGAAACTGAAAACTTGCACAGGACCTAGAAAATGGTCGCTCTGTGTCGGTATAATATTGAAAGTCGGTAAGAAAAGTGTCTGCCGGTTGCTACACGGCGCTGTAGTTATGCAACATTTCTGTATAACCCACCGTGTTTTAAAACAAAAACGACTAAAATTCAAATCGAATTTTTATTTTACTTCCTCGTAAATCCATCAATTATTGGATGAAAATCAAAACGCAAACAAATCAAGAAAAATACTTGTGAAATATGTGGCAATAAAATTTTTATAGCAAGTGTAGGAGTTTTTTATATCATGAACCATAATATAATCCTTTAGGGCTCAAAAAATATCGATATTTTTTTTCGATATCTCTAATTTCTTCCCCGAAAAATGTCGAAATTAAATGAGCTGCGTTAAAATAGTCTATTTGTTGTTATGACACAATGCTGATCAAATTTGATTCTGAGAGTTCTAGAAGTAAATCGCTCTAAAAATTTCGTCAAACCGTCCAATAAGAATCTAAAAGTACATTTCTAGGCTCATTTCTAAAAAGCTCTGCCTAATGCAGTAAATCCCAAAATAAAAAAACTCTTTAATAAAAATCACTGCAGGCGAATTTAAAAAAATGTAATCTTTGAGGAAACCGTCTCTAGTAAACTTCGAAGAAATTGCGCCGCAGGCGAAAATTTTTGAGTTTCGAGGTCAATTTTTTTACAGATTAAGAAAATACAACACTACATTGCATAATTCTGGAAGAAAAAATTAGTATTCGGGACACCGGGAAAACACGCCTAAATTCGGAACTATCGGACCATTCCGCGACGTATGGTCACCTTACTTGTAAGCAACTGTGGGGAGGGTTAAAATATACTGATTCAAAACTGATTCAACAATCTCTTAAACCTACATTTAAACATAACAAAAGCTATAATTGCCAATCTGGCAAATATTGAAAACCCGTATGGTGATATGGCATTGTTCGAAGTTTAATTGAACAGCGAACAGTTGTATCAAAATTCCACTAATAAATTTTTTTTAATACACTTTTTTGATAAGATGCACCGTTTTTGAGATATTCGCAAAACACATTTTCGTTCGTGGTCCCCCCCCCCCCCCCCTCCTAATGGTCCATTTTTGCCCTAATGGTCAATTTTTGCCCATTATTTGGCATCACCATACGGGTATAAAAAAATTTTGTGAGAAAAATTAAAAATAAAACTAAATTTTAAATGTTAATCGTGTTAGACTAATTATATCTGTCGACAGCTCACTTTAAAACCTGCCATATTTTATCAGCTTTTATTACTTACTGTTAGTAATTAACATTTTGTCAACATGAAACCATATGAGCTGCAAATGGATTCGAAAGCGACATTTAATTCAGCCACGACAGCCAGATATCTAATAATTGTGGGTGCACAGACGATAAAAATAATATTTTTTTGTTGTTGCTTATTTCTAATTAAGCAATAATCGTCAGCCCACCATAGTTTATGAGATAATTTGACCTTTTGAAAGTGGAAATGTTGGAAAAATGATTTTGATTTCTTTTTTTTTCATTTTTCAATTCCCAGATAGAGATCTCTCTTTTGATTTTAACAAATTAATGGCTGCATCTCACGTGGATTGAAGGCGCCCATCACGTATCTATCGGCTGTTTCGAATGCAATCTACCAGATACAAAGTTAACGATACTTTGATGAAGATGATAATGAGATTCCATAGTTATTTAATGGCTTTAATTTCAAATGGAAAAGTGCTCAGCACATTGAATGAATTTAAAAAGAAAAACGCATTCAACGATTCTACAGATTCTTCAGTTGAGATGAAAAGTATTCAAATCGAGTAAAATTGCCTGAGAAAAAAATTCATTGGAATTGTATTTGGTTTTGTTTTGTCTTATTGCTGTTGGCATTTGCAATAGAAAATAATTCTTCTCATTGAAATCCGCTAAATAGAAGTTTATGAGCGAACCAAGTAAGAATGAAGCATTGCCCAAGTTACGAGTACGGTTTAAGTATTCGGAATATAGTTATTTATATTTTCTTAACGCTTCCATGGCGTGCATCCGACATTTCTGATTAGCAACGAATGCCTAAATCTTGAATAGAACTTCATTCAGTTGCGTAAGATTTTCCCATCCTTTACGCTTCTATGAGTGTTTTTTTTAAAATTTCGCATTGCATTGTAAAAATTCCAGAACAGCATTTTAACACGTTGACTGCCAAACCAATTTTGCAAATGTTTAAAAAACTGCCACTACATTTTCTTTGTGATTATATTTAGTTATATTTTATTACAAGCCATGGTCCCCAGAAAAACATCACTGGCTATCAAAAATGATGGCCATGGAAGTTAATGTGTTAAACATGACTTTTGTCAGAATAAGAAAATGTAACTCGTAACATACATACGTGTCTTTTAGGATATTCAAATTATTTAAGCGAAGCGTCAAATTTAGTTTTACATGAATTGAAACTAATTATTTTCACTTTCTTATACGTAGTATAAATAAGTTATAAAATGGAATCGGAAGGTGGAGCTCCTAGTGTAAATGATTAACGTCCAATGGACAATTTCTCCAGATTAATTGTATTATGAAATTAACCCGTGCAAGTGCTTCAAAATCAACATGACATAATCGACCTACTATTAAAACTTCGGACCTTTAATAAACCCATCGATTGACAGACAACACGATCGGCTCATAATTGATGGATATTAAAAGCCGCCAACACTGCAAAATTGAGGAAAAAAAAATTAAAACCAATTTTTAATCACGCATGAAATTTCACTCGTTCAACTAAAGTCATTTACACCTGTGTCCAGTTTTGTCCCATATCACATATCGTATTAATCGATGGTCATACTCAGGTGTATAATCGATGGATATACAAACGAATTTTAATCAGGTTCGACTGCGATCCGATTTAATTGAGATTTTTAAATGCCACTCAAAAATTTAAAAGCAGGCAAAAACATAAAACGGCAATAAAACCAGTTAAAATACAAAAACAGAAATAGCCGAAAAAAAAATACTCGAAGCGGAAAAGTTATTCAAGTTATTCTCCTGTGTATGAAACACTCACGATGGATATTTTGCCAAAATGTCGTTTCGATAGTTTTATCATAAAATAAAAGGAACAAAAACAAAAATAAATAAAATTCACTGAAAGCAAGAAACGAGTTTTATCAGCTCGAAGAGAAATTTTTACTTGAATAACCAGCAATCGAAAACAAGGGGAAAAAATATTGGAGTTTTTTTTTCTGTACGATGGGGTTTACGCAATGGAACTCGTTTAAAAGCATTATCGGCGCACAGGTCGATCATACAAGTCGCATATGTCACCTAATCCACATCAGTCACGATGTTTTTGTTATTGAAAATTGAAAATAACTTTTGTTTAGTCATAGCGTTATGTGGATTCCCAAGTAACCTTATAGGTCGTAAAGTGGACACTTCGTCTTCAAAGGCGTCCCTATTGGTCGTAAGGCCCACGACTTTGTCGACTCTAGGTCGAACTATCGTCGACCTATCGTCGACAGTGGGGAAGGTCCGCCGGACCACGAAGTACCCTATTTCACGCCCTATAAGGCTTCACGACTTTGAAGGCCAAAATAGGGCCTTGTTTTACCATGACGAAATATTTTTTTGACATTTCATCTGGCGACATTATTTGTCTTTCTCTATTCTATAGGCCGCATGAGGAGAGAAAGATAAGACAAGAATCATAAAGTTTAATGGATATATTTTGTGGAAAAAAACGTTCAAAATAATTTCATACGGTGATGTTAAGGTTTTATGTGGATTTTATTGTCACAATTCACATGCGATTTAAAGTTTACGTAGAAAGTGGTTTTGCCAGGAGCTCTATTTACGTGGGCCGTAGCAATTCTCGATTTTAGTGATATAATTTGAAAATTATTTATTCAAAGAATTTTCTTTTTTATTCGATTTCAATAAAATTCTTGTAAAAATAAAGTTATGCTGTGTACCCAAACACCTAAAATTACTTTTTATTCGATGTTTTTCCATATTGTGCTTTAAAAACAGATTTTAAATTTTCAGTAGGAATGTTTTTTTTCATTTCAATGAACGTCATGGCGGCTCACGCCGTGAATGCTAGAAGCATATTCGAAGTATGCTAGAAACAAGCTCGAAGCAGATATTCATCTGCGCATGCTCGAAGCATTCTCAAATAGGGCATTGGAGTGTTCTCAAACGCATTATGCCCTATAAGGCATTTCGTGGACGAAAGGTGGAAGGTTGGTCTTATAAGGCGACTATGAAGGCGTCTGGAGGACACTACGACCATGAAAGTCAAAACAAGGCATTCGAACATTAAGACTATCAGGGCATATATTTAGGTCACTCGCACCGCTTGACGACCACTGCAAAAGCCTTGAAAGGCATCACGCCTTATAAGGCGGATTCGCTGGTCTTGGTGTGGTCGTAACGACCAATTTTAAGACACCACGCCCTAACCCAAGTCATTATGCCTTATCTTGTTGCTTGGGTTAGGTATGAGCGGAGAAGATGTCTCAGCAAGCATAATTTGTGGAACTAGGGGCTGCGCCCAGAACCCCTCCTCCCACTGGTTGGCCTTCGGGTGTCTTGCAGAATAACAGATTTGTGGGGTCAAAATGTCCCTTTTCGAAAATACAAAAGACTTCAACGCTTTTATCGATTTAAGCAAGAAACTTCAAGTGGATATAATAATTTATTTTGATGTTTCAATGTTGGGCATCGAAATAAATGAGAAGCTGAGAAGCGTTGCAGTGCCTAGGCTTTCTGGGACACTGGAAAAAAATTTTTGCACCAATCGACGTGCTCTGCATCTACACTCTAATTCTTTTTTTGCTGGGAACCCAGTAAAAACTCAGTCACTGGGAACCCAGTAAAATTTCCCAGTAAATTGAATTTACTATTTGCTCCCAGTAAAAGTGACGTTTTTATCCTCGAACAAATTCCAATCTGGAAAGATGGAAAATACTCGGAATCACAGTAAAGTTTACTGGGGTGGCAGTAAATTTCGAGGTTATTTTTACTCGGACCCCAGTAAATTTTATTGGGAGGTCCGAGTAAACTTTACTGGGCCGACAGTAAATTTCGAGGTTATTTTTACTCGGACCCCAGTAAATTTTATTGGGAGGTCCGAGTTAACTTTACTGGGCCGACAGTAAATCTCGAGATTTGTTTTACTAGGACCCCAGTAAATTTTATTGGGAGGTCCGAGTAAACTTTACTGGGCCGACAGTAAATTTCGAGGTTATTTTTACTCGGACCCCAGTAAATTTTATTGGGATGTCCGAGTAAATTTTACTGGGTTGAGAGTAAATCGTGAGGTTTGTTTACTTGGACCCCAGTAAATTTTATTGGGATGTCCAACCGAAAAGCCTGCAAAAAAAAACATTATACTAATAAAATAATTAAAAAAACCATCATTACACATCAACTCAAATTAATGATTTATTGCTGACCCGATTTTTTTTTAACAATATTTAACTGGTTACAGAATTTTGAGACTTTTGGCGCTACAATGGGCCTTTTCAAAAGAAAAAAGTAATTTTCTAAAAAATTGAAAAATTTGTTGTTTGTTGGCTCGTACTCTAACCCAAACACGTAGTGGCTTTGCAACATTATGCTTACGGCATGAAGAAGGCAATTTTCTCCTAGGAAAACTCGAATATTTTCAATGATAATATAAAAAGTTCCGCCCAACTGTGGAGTTCCCTGAAGAATGAGGTACGGCTGCGGATTATCCTGGTGTGACACGATATTTGGAATGTCTTCGTCTTTCTGAAAAAGAATTAAGTAAAAACAAATTTTGAATTGAACCATAAATGTAGCTTCTTTAATACCTTAAAAAATTAGTATCGCTAACAGTGAACTTCATAAAAAAGAAATTTAAGGAATTACTTACCGGAAAATTTCTGGATGAATTCTTCTTGCACTCCTTCGGTTCTCAAAAATCTGGCCAATTCCGCAACTTCACTTATAGAGCACATTATATAGAATGAGTCACTTGACTGGTCTCACCGACTTTCACTGAAATACTGATGCTGAATCTTGCACTTGCCGGTTTAACTAAAACTCCCAATAAAATTTCATGGGATGACAGTAAAATTTACTGGGATGACAGTAAAATTTACTGGGATGACAGTAAAATTTACTGGGATCCCATAAAAATTTACTGGGGCTCCCAGTAATATTTAATATTTAAACGAACTTTTTTTAGGGTGGCCAGTGGTACTTATTTTTGAAAAATTTAAACTTTTATTTTTAAATTTTTTTCAGTTAAAATCGATTATTTTCCGAAAAATATGAAATTACCATATTCGTGACATTATAAAGTTAGTATGTACTTAGGGGCCAATTTGAAGCTTTAAAGGTCCCAAATAACCAAAAATGTAACAAAACCTTGAGATTTGAAAGTTTTTTTTTACAAATATTTCGAAACAGCCATCTTTAAGCAACATTTATCATTTTATACAAATTTTATTGTTTATATATTGTTGGTATCCCAGAAAGGTCTGAAATCAATAATTAATTTGTTCATCCATTTAGAAGTTGGCAGCCCTAACTTGAGTGCAATGTATCAATCAATTTCATGGGACTTTACTCGGAACCCCAGTAATTTCAAAAAAATGTGGGAAAATTAGTGGAAATACTGGAATCTGAGAAAATTACTGGGTGCTTCCCAGTAAAATTTACTGGAAACCTAGTAAATTTTACTGGGACCCCAATAAAATTTACTGGGCGAGACAGTAAAGTTCAATTTACTCTAAAATCCCAGCAATTTTTTGCCGATTCCCAGCGAAATTTTTACTGGGAAAAGAGCCTCAGGAATTAGAGTGTACAAGACCTGCATTCGACCGAGACTTGAGTATAATTCGCACATTTCGGCTGGAGCACCAAAATGGCCCTGCAACTGCTGGATCGAATTCAAAGACTGTGTTTACATTGGGACTCATTTTGAGGCGGCACGTCTTTCCTCATTTCTCTGTCGTGTGCACACGGTTCGCTTCATCTTCATTCGCTAAACCGATTTCATCAACTAAACTAAACGAAACAGGTCTCAACAACCAGACTCAAACCGGTTTGCGACTGAAAATTTTAAGTGAATCTAAACTTCGTTCGCTCTTTTTGGTTTCCCTCCCCACTGCGTCCCTCACCACCACTTGGCTGGAGCGAAAGACGTGCCGCCTCAAAATGAGTCCTAATGTAAACACAGTCCATAACGTGCGATCCGACTGGTTGGAGACAAGTCTTTGACAGATTAATTACCGTCTCTCGAGCATCGTCGCTCTGTTGGGGTACTCAGCATATTCTATAGATATTTCCATGGGAAATGTTCCACTGAAATTTCCCAACTTATTCCTCCACGGTATGTTTTCCCTAGACCCTCTCGTGCAGCTGCACGCGTGCACGACTTCTTCCTTGAGCCTCCCCGTTTTCGTACAGTAAAGTTTAGGAGTTCCTTCATTCCGCGAACAACAAAACTTTGGAACGACTTACCATACAATGTGTTCCCCTAGGACTATAACCCGCAGAAGTTCAAGGAGAACATAATGCTGCGTTTACACGAATGACAAATTTGTCATTTTTTTGTTATAAATTGTCATTATCGTGTAAATAGTATCATTTTTGTCATTATTTCTGTCAGAAAAATGACAATCTCTCATAAAAGAATGAACTTGTCCATTCTTTTATGACAGATTGTCACTACAGATTGTCACTATCTGTCATTCGTGTAAACCCAGCATAAACCAACATCTCCTTTTGTCCTTTTGACCATCCTTAGCTGTGCTTCGGCATTAAATGGTCTTCCCCTAAGCTCTGGCTGGAACTATAAAAAAAATTGCTATTAGCTTTACAGCAATATTAATCTGGGAAAGTTCGTGGTCCAATTAGTTAAATTGGCGCTATTATTATTTTTTAAACGAATAACTTTTTTTTACTGGTTCATCATTCCAAAAAGAGTTTTATGCTTCATTCGCAATGTCATATTATTGGTGACTGAGAACCGTTCATAAACTGAGGCATTCATAAACTGAGGTTCCACTGTTTAAGATTTTTACCTCTTTTTTGAAAATTTATTTTTTTATTCCAATTACGCTGTTTTTTTTTTTGAAAAAGAAAATCTTGCATTATGTGGATTTAAGTCTTAAAACGCAATTTTAAATGAAAAAAAAGTGAAGAACAAAAAATTCTCATCTTCAAAGATGCTCCAACGTTCTGAAACCGGCATCAGTAAAAAATTATTGAAAATATATAAAGTAAAAAAAAAAAGTTGTTTGCTTAGGCCCCATCTCCTCACTGGTCACTGCCATGGAGCCTACTTTACGATTACCTGAAAAGCCTATTTGAGCTAAAAACTCGTTGCCCGAGGCAACCGATGGCACAGATAATCGCTCTGACCACAAAATTGGGTCTTTTGTTATTATCGGGCTGCGGAAGATGCACACAATCACCTCACTATCATCATCAATTACTCACCGATGACAGAGGCGAAATTCTTTAACACGAAAAAACACCGTGTAATAAACTCTCGTGTGTTTGTGGATATGAAGAAACACAGTTAAATGTCTTAAATGACCGTGAATTGGGAATTCTTCGAAAAGAAACCCGAATCTCACTGCATGCATGTGAATAAATGAGATGAACTGTCAGATTGACAGTTAAGGTAAAAATACCTTTAAATAAAAATCTTATTTGATTCAAAAATATCATAATTAATGATACCTATTGGAAAAATTTATCTAAAAATATTTTCAAATTGCAAACTTTAAGCTCCGATTCTACGGAAATTTCGGGACCTCCGCAGGTGAATATTTTCGCATGATGATCTCAGCTAAAGTGACATTAGTCACCACAGCGAGCGTATCGAATATTTGTGATATTTTTAAAATTGCATCATAATATCAACATTGGTTGACATTTCGCTAGAATCGTTGATCATTTTTAATTAAGAGACGAATAGTTTTTTCAGCACTTAAAATATAAAATGCCAGGTAGTGCCATCAACCAACTGTCAACAATATTTATGAGACAAGGTCAAGTCGATCGATGGTGACGTTTGTGGAAGGAAACTAATTTGTTGACTTAGCATATGAAATTCATGGCAGCGAGATGTTTAATGGTTTATTGACAATAAAAATTTGAAATATTTGAAGTTAGAATTTAATTTTATGTAAATCTTTTTTTAAGTGTGAAAAATAACTTAAAAAATTTCTTGAATGCTGTTTGTACCGTAAAATATTGAAATAATTAGAGGACTTGGTTTTTATTTAAAATACACTTTATAGCATATAATAAAAAAATTGAAAAAAATGTCCTGCCCAAGCGAATCGAACCCGAGATCCGACCACCTACCAATCGAACCAATGTATTCGTGCGCTGCTAAATTCCGCATTAGTACTGGAGGTTTCCTAAATGTTTTTGAGTAACGAAAATATAGTATAGATATGTAGTATCGAGAACATTTTGAGCAGGTTTATATATTTTAAAAAGACATAAGAAAAGCTCAATTGCCAGGGGGACAATCATCAAATATTCTACACTAGGGGCTGCGCCCAGAACCGCTTTGCGGTTCATCCCCCCTCAAAAGATATTAAAGCAGAGGCATCGAAAGAGAGGGCGAAGTCAATAAAAAAGCATCCTATCCTTTATTCTGCAAGTAACTCTACCTGTGTGCAAAATTTCATCGAATTCGGTTGGGCCGTTTTCACGTGATACCGGAACAAACATTCAGAAAGACAAACAACATTTGTAAAACTGTTATTTTTGGTATCAGTACGATAAAATAAGTCGATGTATATTAAAATTTCTAAGAAAATCCAAAATAAAAAAATTCCCATATTACAGTTTTATTTTACAGTTTTATTTTACAGTATATTTTACAGACTATAAGGTCCAAAATAATTTTTATGAAAAGAATCCATTTGTATGGGAAAGGGGGGAAGGATTGGTCCGATTTTGCCCATTCAAGAACTTAGCCTTGATATTTACGAGAAACGTAACTATTTTAGGTCTCTAGCTCAATCATTTTGAAAGTTATGGTGTTTATGGACAGACAGACGGACAGACAGACGGACAGACAGACGGACGGACAGACGGACAGACAGACGAACACACAAGCGGTTATATTTTTTTTTCTCAAAAGCGCATAGTTTCAGAGAAATTTTCAATAAGCTATGTTTATTTTCAAATGGTTTGAGAACTGTTAGAGATAAGGATGATCACGTTATCCTTACAGGACCTTCCGTTATCCTTACAATATATGTGAGATTTACGCATGAATGCAAAATTTTAAGTCAATCGTATAAGTCGAAGTGGGCAAAATTAGATGGCAAGATTTGACCCTGATAGATAGACAGATAAACAAACAGACAGCTTCGTGCCTAATAAATAAAGATAAATAAATAAAAGCTTTAAAAAATGTGGACAATTTTATATGCTTTAAATTTTATCATATGCATTTTTCCCAAGAGCGCAATGTTTTCGATAAATTTTCAAAAACCGTGTTTTTTCAAAAAAAAAAAAAAAAAAAAATAATAATGTGTGGAAGGTATCCGTTATAGCTAACGTAAATTTTTAAAAAGTTCATAAAAAATTACAATTTTCATAAAACTCATTTCCAAAAAAAAATTCGAGTCACTAGCTCAACGCGTTCTTAAGTTATTTAAGATACGTAAAACGGACAGACCGACATTTTTTCTTTTAACGGTTTCCGAGATATTTGAAAAAATATCATTTTTTAGATATATTAAACCCGGTTTTGATCAGAGAAATTCGAATGGACAAAAAAACATAACAAAAGCTATAATTGCCAATCTGGCAATTATTGAAAACCCGTATGGTGATTTAAGTGAATGGCGAACAGTTGTTGTATCAAAATTCCACTTTGAAGTCAAACTTTCCAATAAGATTTTTTAAAATCTATTCCAATCGGATTTTGATGTATGAGAGTTTTATGTAGAAGCATGTCCTAAATAACTTTTATTCTTGCACTTTTTTGATAAGATGCACCGTTTTTGAGATATTCGCAAAAATCATGTTCGGTCGTATGGGGGTACCCCCTTAATGGTCCATTTTTGCCCATTAACGAACTTAGCCTTGCATTTTACAAAAAACGGATCTGTGCAAAATTTCAAGTCTCTAGCTCAATCCGTGCGCCCGAAATCCGCGCCACAGACGGACAGACAGACGGACAGACAGACAGACAGACAGACGGACAGACAGACGGACAGACGGACGGACATGCAAAATTCAATTTTTTTTATAATTCTAAACACACTGGTGTAATTCATTTTTGTGTGTGATGACGGGATCTTGGCGTTACAAACGGTAACGGTTTCACCATAGGGGTATAAATATGTTTACTTTTTATTGGTCTTTAGAATTTACCCACAATCGTTTAGGTTTAGTTACAAATACTATATAATTATATCATTAGCATGAAAAACATTTCTTTCAATTTATTTTTATTCTCTAGAAATTAACCTCAAAAAAGCTCCCATCCTAACGAGGTGAAAAGTGAGAATAATCAGTTATTTAAATTTCCCAGCCAAAAAACCAGCCTAAAAAATTCATCAAAGTTTTCCTTGTGATGCTTTTCCGACAAATTTATTACCAAATTTATTGACCATTCTTTATCGTCCAAGGCATTGCTCTCATTTGATCCAACTTTAAAATACGCCAAAGAATAGCAAAATTAAATAATTCTACTGGAAAATGTTTACTTTAACAAAATTTTTTAACAAAGAAAAAACACTCCGGGAATATTCTCATCATCTCATCACCCATCTCGGCACCAATCGAATCCGTTAAACGTGTTTTTCGCGTGACCTGTGTTCCAGTACGGATTTGCAACGAAGACACTTCCTTCTTGTAGATTCCCATAGTTGGATCCGTTACTCTCATTGAGGAAAACATGAAGACGCGCAGTGGTTTTTCTGAACTTCGTTACATATGTGCCCAAGTTGTTGTCTAGCGGACAAGGAAAACCTGCACGAAGCTGATCTTCACATCTTCTTAACTCATATGCAAAAATTTTAGCCTCAAGTGAAGATCATCCAAGATCACTGAGGATCACTTTGTAAAAATCGTTCATTTCTTTCAGACGACAGCGGAATCACTTATAATCACCTCAAATTCCTATCCCGCTTCTTGTTGACGGAAAACTTCAGGCATTCTAAATTAGCTTCTTCAGATCTTATTCTCAGCACATTCATCAAAAAATTTTCCCTTCGGTGGGACTCAACCGCATCAAGACGGAACAATAGGCAATCCCATCTTAAGAATCATACCTAGATCTCTGTCTGTCTGTGGGCATCGTCGTTGTAAGTAATTAAGTAGATGTTCATGCAGAGATGAATAATTCCACATAACTCAGTGATTATTGTGCTACCTTAGGCCCAGGTGCTTGCGTCGGATCGCGGTTTGGCGATCAGGAGATTGGGGCGGTCAGCATTTTCCTTGAACGGAGTCTTAACAAACTTTTCTTGTCAAGTGGGAGAATTAATTACCCAATTCTGTAAGATGCAGACCATCTTAAGCGATACTCAGACAAGTATTAAAATATAATTCTGAGGCAACAGCTCCGATGTCGAATCCGTTTTTCCATCAACATCTCCCAAGTAGATCTCAAGTTTCTTGCTGGCATCCGGCGTTGAATTTATCAGTTTCACTTGGATTCAAGTATCATAAACTGTGCATGGTTTATTCATTCCATATTCAAAGCGGGGTGGAAACAGCTCACAATCTTAAGATTAGATACTCAGGTGACATAAGACGGTGTGATGTGAATGCTGCATCATAAGATCCCCAACAAGAACTTCATTGCCTTTTGCTTTCATTTCGTTTCAATTGCACATAAAAGTGTTGCACTCGTAAAAATACGGATTGAAAGAAGATCAGAGTTGATTTTATCTTTGCGGTGAGTTAGGGAAACATGAATTTTAGGCGTTGGGAGGTATGTAAAAAACGGGAATTTTCTATAGATTGTCGAAAGAAGTTCATCAACCAGTTGATCACTACCTTCGATTCGTTTTCATTTCGTGAGTAGGTATGTATTGTAGAGTCTTGTAGCTAAATAATATTTGACGAAGAATACTTTAACGCTTTTCATGCTACTCTGGAATTTTTGAGTTTTTCTTTCATCAAAGAATCCTATTTGGACATCCGAATTCCACGTTCCCAATTGGACATTTCCTATGAAATTTTTTCGGGGATCTATGAGTAGGAAAAAATTTCGTGATGAATACTCTACGGGTTGTAGTAAAATAATTTATGTTATACAATATTTACCACTTCTATGAAATAATTCATTGCAAATTTCATACCCATTATGAAGTGACGTCATAATATTTAAAGCAAAAGTTATTGACCATTCTTTATCGTCTAGTTTATGAAAAATTTTCACAAAATTTCATCCGGAAATTTCTACAGTTTTTTTTATAGCAAAAACTAAAAGTTTGATACAGCAATTACTGGCGAATTTCATACAGAAATTCCTAGAGAATTTCATACAAAAATTCCATACAGCAAAGAATTACTGGCAAAAGGTATGTTCCGAAGCGTGTTCATGTTTTGAACTTGATTTTTCTAGCATTATAATTCGCACAACCGATAATTTCTGCTAGTTAAATGTAAAAATAACGTTTCCCATCCCTGCTTAAATCAGTCGTGTGATAAAGTAGAGATGCAAAATACAATTTGTTTGGAGTACAATAGATTGCTCTATTTGAAATACGAGAGCACTATATTCCTTTTCAAGCCGAAAACTTTCCTACCTCCCTACGCACTGTATATTATCGATCTCCTGGCGGTTTATAACTCACCTAGTCAGCAACTTTTTCTAACCAGTTATTCAGTCTGGACCAATCTTCTGCTTAATCTTCCGCTCTGTTCGATATTACATTCTCAGATGCCTCAGATCTAAATTCCTTCATTGTTAGCATCGCTTCCTTATGATCATAGCATCAATAGTAAAGCATAGAAAATTGATTACTGACTGATCGTAATTTTTGGTTTGCTCATAGTTCGTTATTCGATCGCCATAAGCGTGATTCTCGTCAAGCGCATGGTGTTTAATATGAAATTGCAACATGCAAAGGCCTCATCCCGGATTTTCTTTCCCCTTTAATGCAGGAAAATAATGCTGATGTGGTCAGACAGATATTTGAAGATACCACACAACCGTCAATTAAATAAATTATTGAATTAATCCCCGGTTACGATGGTCACGGGTACGAAAAAAAGTGTCGATGGTCCTCAGTTGAATTATAGTCGGTTGTAAAGTGCAATTACTCGTCGATCATGTCATGACTTCAATCTCAATCTGGATGCTATGCTGGAAAACGTGTAAAAGTTATTGTTTTTCTTTATTGTTCTCTGAAAGTTGTTATTTAATAAATTTTTGAGTGGATTTACACGAGAAACTGTTATATGCTCACTGGCAAGTGTTATGCAGGTAATTTTTTAATTAGCGGAATGAATATATGTGGTAACAAAACAATTTTTTTTTAAATAGATGTGAAAATTTAGTGGTAGAAATATTCAACTGTTTTTGGATGATAGTAATTTTAAGAGACAGATTTCCAATTATGTAAACGAAGCCGCACGT
The DNA here is from genome assembly GCA_964034945.1 of Chrysopilus asiliformis. Classification (NCBI taxonomy): domain Eukaryota; kingdom Metazoa; phylum Arthropoda; class Insecta; order Diptera; family Rhagionidae; genus Chrysopilus; species Chrysopilus asiliformis. Next base: position 92,746,924 of record OZ035960.1, on the reverse strand, counting down.
ATTTTTTAACAGTCATAAAGATGAACAAAGTTAAAGTGGCCATACGTCCTAAATCAGGCACGTGCAGTTTTATTTTTTAGTTTTCAGTTTCAATACAATATGTAACGATATCGTTATAACGTAACGAAATGAATTTTTTCATCGTTGCAAAACGAAATAACGTAACGAAATAAAATTTGAATTTCGTTACATAACGAAATGTACAACATCACAATTTTTATTCGTTTGCCATCCCTGCTCTTTTTAAAGATAACAGTGAAAAAAACTCTTAATATCTGTTTGCAATTTAAGTTTTCTCCCCTCTCCCATCTCCCCTCTCCCCTCTCCCCTCTCCCCTCTCCCCTCTCCCCTCTCCCCACTCCCCACTCCCCTATCCCCTCTTCCTGTAAATTTTATTGTTCTGTCCCTGTATGTAAATAAAATTTACTGTTCCTTCTAAGTAAATATTGGATTGTATTCCCAGTAAAATTCTCATTCTGGCAAACTGGAAATATCTTGAATAACAGTAATTTTTACTGGGAATCTTAGTAAAACTTACTGGGGTTACAGTAAAATCTCAAAAACTTCTCAGATGCTTTTTGAAAATTTTGAAGCATTTGGATGGTTTTGGCAAATTTTTTTTTTGTCAAATGTTTTTTTTTTGTTATCAATATTTTATTTTACATGAGAATGTTGTGTTGAAAAATCTCTTACCACCTCTGCGTTTGTAGGCCACCTCACTTACCGCTAGCCCATGGAAGCCAATTGAGAAATGGATTCTAACAGTGAGTGACTTTTCACTCTCTCTCGGCGCTACAACCGCTTTCCTGTCTTGTCCTGCCGCAAAGTCTCTCGCTAGAGGTCCCGGTCGCGCGCCGATGTCCTCCAGTTTTGCATCCCAATTCTCTTCGCGTCCTGGTCAACGCCGTCTTGCCATCTGAGGTTTGGTCTTCCTCGTCGCGTGACCTTTACTGGGGTGAAACGATGACAAATTTACTAGGATGAAACAGTAAAGTGTAATTTTTTTTGGAAAACGGGAAAAATATAAAATTCTGGGACGAAATCAGTGATTCCCCAGTAAAAATGTACTGTATTATCAGTAAAATTTACTGTGTTTCAGTAAATTTCACTAAAAACAGTAATAGTATATTACGCAACAAGGGGCGAAAGTCAACGATTTCAAGAGTGTGAAGTTAGATGCACGAGCGAAGCGAGGGCAGATATCACACGAGTGAAATCGGTGACTCCGCTCCGAGTTGCGTATACAATTTTTCATAACAAAATCATTGAAAATATGCCTTGAGATGCCATTTAAGCGCGATTTTGGTATTGGAGAGTAATGCAAGTAAAGTTTTAAAAGAAACAAAACAACTTTATTCTATAAATTCGTTTTATTACTAAGAAATGTTGGTCAAAACAGATTTTAATTTTTAAATTTCTTTCCTTTGAAATAAAAAATCAACATAACAAAAAATGGAAATCGGTAATGCGCAACTATTGTAAATCACAGTGCGCTCGTATAGCTAACTTCACTCGTTCAGTTTCATTCATAAACGTCGCGAAAACACAGTTTCGGCCTGCTAATCGCACTTTCGTCCCTAGGGCCGAAAACGCAACTTTCGACCCGCTACGGAGGCATCGAAAGGCATATTTTCGATGCATGTGTTATGAAATAGTATATTACGCAACTCGGAGCGAGTCAACGATTTCACTCGTGTGATATCTGCCCTCGCTCGCCCCTAGGGCCGAAAACGCAACTTTCGGCCCGCTACGGAGGCATCGAAAGTTGCGTTTTCGGCCCTAGGGGCGAAAGTAGCGTTTTCGCCCCTAGGGGCGAAAACTCAACTTTCGGCCCGCTACGGAGGCATCGAAAGTCATATTTTCGATGCATGTGTGATGAAAAAAAATTTACTGTTTTCCCCAGTAAAATTTCGCTGGGAAATTTATTGGGAAAAGAGCGTCTGGTTCAGAGTGTACCAAAAATCAGATAAATTTGTGACATATTTTTTGGATAGCCCTGAAGTTTAACACTGGACCAATTACCAAGGATAATTTTTAGATCGTTTGACCTAAAAGAGCCAGATGTAATAACTGCATTAATTAATTTAAAATTTTGTGACAATTGGTCACGAGTTATTAATTCCAAGTTCCGATCGAAAAACCCAAAAACCCGATTGGCCATTTGTCCAGCGAAATAATTTGTTTGAATTTTATTTTCCAACCGTCGCCATTGCCTCATAGTGCACGTTCCGATCATAACAAAGAAATAAAAAGTGTTTACCATTCGGAATGTTTTTCTCTGCAGCTCAAGTCGTTGGTTTTGTGTTTTATGAAGCGGCAAAGAACTCGATTTTTTGTTGTTTTTTTGTTCCTTGAATGCCACTTGTTAATATGCAAAGAGTACTTCGTTTTTAAGAACAAAGAGAAGAGGCAGAGGGGAGCAACCATTTTCAATGCAGGCAAACATCCAGAATTCATAAAAAAAGTAAGAGTAATGCAAAAAACCATTTAACGAACTGAGCTTCCATGTTGTAAATGAAAAAAAATAAATAAATATGAAAGACTTGAGAAGGAATGAAATGCAAAAATTCAAAAATGAAGCCACAAGCCAAGCGCGCAGTCTGCATTTTAAATAAAAATAATAATAAAATCGTTGGACCTTAGTTGATCGTTGGTCGGTCGCTGCGTTCAGGATGAATTGTGAGTTATGCTTGTGAGTTATTCCAGGTTGACCATCGTACCAGCCATCACGTCATCGGATTTTGCTTCAGTCTGGAGTGCTAAAGCTTGTGGAGGGTTCCATGATCATTTTAATCTTTACTAGACGAGGGATCTTTTGCTTTTGGTCATTGACATATCTTAGGGATTGCTACACAGGAGGTATTTTAGAGTGCTACCAATGCATAATAAAAGCGTCTCCTAAAGTGTTTTTTTTTTCTCTCGCGCGACCCTTTTTTAAGTTATAATTACTGTGAAACCAACACTCAAAAAAATAATAACAAAAACCTCATTTCTATTAACAAAATTAGTTAAATACCTCATTCCTATTAACATTTTTTTTTGTTAAATCGATAAAAGAATTGTTTGAAAAACAAAAATTTTGTGAATATAATAATTTTTTGTCATTTCGACAAATTAGGTATTATTAATTTCACAATTGTTTTATTAATTTAACAAAACATCATTTGTAAGTTTATTTTTATTAAAATAACAATGTTTTTCTGTTGAACAGAGACTTCCCTCCAAAAATATTTGTTCAAATTGACATTTTTTGCGATTTTAACATAAATTTTGTTATTTTAACACGTTCGTGACATTTGCTTTTTCAACTTTTTTTTACATTTGGACATCGTGTACCACGGGTGGTACACTAGCGATTTGTTTTCTGGCGGTTGTGCGCCATCGGTGGTACACGGTGCGTGTTTATACCCGTATGGTGAAACCAAAGGGTATATTAACTTTGCCTTACCGTTTGTAACGCTAAGATCCCGTCATCGCACAAAAAAATGAATTACACCAGTGTGTTTAGAATGATGAAAAAAGTTGAATTTTCCATGTCCGTCCGTCCGTCTGTCCGTCCGTCCGTCTGTCTGTGGCGCGGATTGCGGGCGCACGGATTGAGCTAGAGACTTGAAATTTTGCACAGATCCGTTTTTCGTAAAATGTGAGGCTAAGTTCGTTAATGGGAAAAAATGGACTATTAGGGGGGGTACCCCCCATACGAACGAAATCGTTTTTTGTGAATATCTCAAAAACGGTGCATCTTATCAAAAAAGTCCAAGAACAAAAGTTATTTAGGATATGATTCTACATAAAACTCCCATACATCAAAATCCGATTGGAATAAATTTTAAAAAATCTTATTGGAAAGTTTGACTTCAAAGTGGAATTTTGGTATAACTGTTCGAATTTTGATACGAATATCACCATACGGGTCTCCAATGATTGCCAGATTGGCAATTATAGCTTTTGTTATGTTTTTATATTACTTCCACAAAAAAACTACCGCACTATTTACTCGCGCGGTTTTAAAAAACTGTACATGTACCACCAGTGGTATACGATGTCATGAACGTGTTAACAATGATTTTTTCTATATGACCAATTTTTTCTCTGAGTGTGTATGAGCCGGACTAGCACGGCACCTGGCAATTTTTCCTGTTCAGATAGTTTTCCGTCTTACACAGATTCATTTACTATGACAAAAAGATCCACGGAACTTTGAAGGTGTGCGGCTTATCAAGAAATACGAGCGGCCATATAAGACAGAACGAAACATATACCATGGCCGGCCGGGTCTTCTGGAAATCCTTGTTAAGCAAGCCCAAAGCGGACCTCCAGTTGTTGCACCGTTGATGATGATAGAAAAAACTGTGAGGAAAAGTACACAGCCCCCCTCGCTACCCCCCTCATCACCCCCCTCGCCACCCCCCTCACCACCACCCTCCCTCCTGCACGCAGAGAAAGAAATAGTAAATCTAAACTAATGGGGAATCAGAGATACAACTAAAATAGTTAATTTAAATTACAAAAACTGTCAATTTAACCACGAAATAGTAAATTTTACTACTAAGTAGTTAAATAAATTATAAAAATAGTTGATTTTGACTATTTTTGTCATTTAAATTAACTATGTTAGTTGTATTCCCGATTCCTTATTATAAGATGGTAAAATTTACTATTTTTTCTCTATTATAAACCACCACATCATAGCGGCAAAATTATCCTAACGTATTTTATGGAAAATCCATAAATTACTTCCTAAGTTATTTAAAAAAAATTAATATAATTTTTTGTTGATTATAAGGAACAAAAGCGTAAGTAAGAATAATCAGCATTTTTTCACCTATAGGGCTTTTCATAATAGTTGTGCCACTAATCTGCTATGTGTAAAAACGCTCTAACGTGTCGCTATTTTCCTTCAAGGGAAGTTGGCGAGATTACGATCTTTGACCACATAAGGAGTCGCAAATTGTGCATATCGCAGAAGCCACTCGCCGTGGTTAAATAAGAAAAAATAAATAGATTGACTGTGAATAGGGAAATTGAGGGAAATCTGCAAGAAAACTCTTAACTAGAATAGGAAAAAGAAAAAAAAGGAAAGGCCAAAGGGCTGTTGTGTGATGGTTACGTGCTGAAAGTCTGCACTATCCAGGGAAAAAAATTAAACGAGGTAAAATTTTATGCCGGTGCGCTATGCTAAGAAAACAGATGACTCACGACGGCATTTCTGCTACACTTTAGCCAAGCAGAAACGTTTAATAGTAAATACGGCAGTCGTGCCATGGAAATTGTAGCTAAAAAATTGCTTTTTGTGCTTTTTTACAAAGTCTCAAAGAACCAGGAAAATTGTCTTTTTATACGCTTCGGTACAATCGAATGTCCAAATTTAATTTCAATGGCCGAAAGTTGTTGAAGTTACTTGAAAATACAAAGCAATTCCTTGGTAAAAAAAAAATAAGAAAATCCAGGAAGGGTTCAAAAGTAGCCAAACATATTTAAAGACTGAAGAAAATAGAAGAATTGGTAAAACAACATACAAGAAAAAAACAAAACTTTTAGCGGCCAAATTTGAAATACCCACAATGATGTGTTTAGAACAGTTTGCATATTTTAAAACGTATGGAACGTAATTTTGACGCTGCAGTTTCACAAAAAAAGACTCCCCGATAAACATAAGAAAAGCTACAATCGCCAGTGACTAATCCAGTGACTATATAAGGATAGACAACGGAGAGGGAGGAAGGAGTAGACTTATTGAATTTTGATATATGTAAAATTATGTTGTAAACATATTTCGTCTCCATAAATTTTTCGATACGATACACCGTTTCCGAGAAAATGACAAAAAACGATCTCGATTGTAGGGGGGAGGGGGAAGGAATGGTCAGAATTTTCCAGTTCAAGAATTTAGCCTTCCCATTTATGCCAAACGCAACTATACAAAATTTCGGTTCTCTAGCTCAATGCTTTCGAAAGTTAAGGTGTTCACGAATGGACAGACTGATAGACGGATATACGAACAGACAGACAAACGAACGGACGGACAGACAGACAGTCAGATAAATAGTCAGACAGATATATAGATAGATAGACAGACAGACAGACAGACAGACAGACAGACAGACATGGGAAGTCAAAATCTGTGGATCCAGCAGGATGGCGCGACGGTCCATACATCGCACGAAGCCGTCGATTTGTTGAAAACACAATTTGGAAACAACGTTATTTCGCATGATGGACCTATCAGTTGGCCTCCAAGATCGTGCGATCTGATTCCCCTTGATTCTTTCTTGTGTGCTGAGAAACCAGAAACAAATAACCAGAAACAAATAACAAATAACATACTGAGCAAGTTTTGGCAGAAATAGAGCCACATAGGCTCGAAAAACTTCTGCTAAACTGACGTTAAATCAATTTCTAGCTTCCAGCTCAATTCTTTTGGCAGATATATCTTTATATTTAGCACCAACTCAATTAATGTGGGACTAAGTTCCGATATTTTTAAATAGATCTCATCACATCGGGTACTAAAATACTTCAGAATGCTTAAAAAGTAAACATTAAAAGCCCCTTAGAATAGAAACACACTCAGAAAGCGTTCTAAGCCCAGTCATAATTGGTCGCACTTTTTAAAATCGTGGTCAATTTCAGGTAAATTGATTGACTTCCTGTTTTTTGTACACCTGAAACATTTTAATTTTTTTTTGTTTTTTGCCTATCAAGTCAGTTCCTTCTCATGTAAACCGTCATAAGTAAAAAAAATCCAATGGACTCCAAAGTAAATTTTCTTGATCTGATGAAAAACAGCCCGCAGAAATTCTCGTGACGAATTGGTAACGATTTGAAGGCATCGCGTCGGTTGATGGCCGTCAAGGTCGAAGGCCGAGCCAAGCGATCAATGGCCACCTCACTTCATTTCGAGTATTTTTGTGAATAATTTTTTGGAAACGGTGGTCGTGGCACGGTTGGAAACCTAAAGACACAACATAACGGGAAGTGAATAATTGAAATTGAAGTCTTAATAGATAAAGTGACAAGCGACCATGTACTCAATTATTACACGCGGTTTTGCACGATTATCGCATCCAATTTTCCCGTCACTCGCGCAGAAAAGGAAATCCAGCAATTTTTTGGATTTTTCTATCAATTTAAAAACAATTGATATTTTACGCAATTGGAAAATAATTTTTTTAGCAAAAAACAAAATCGGAAGTAACGATTTTTTTCCCAATGTGTTTTTTTTAAGTTTGTTTGAAAAAATCTTTAGACAAATATTTTTTTCGACTACGTACACTTTTCCATTAATTTTGTGCTATGAATGGGATTAAGACAGTTGTACGATGTTGCAGTCCAAGGCGTAGATCGCATGAGTTCTGAAGACATCACAATGGGGCTGCACGGAGAGAAAAATCGATGGTTGATTCAACTACGCCTCGTGATTAACCAACAATCCAATGTACGTGGTGATATTAACTACGAACGTAATTATATCATCTATGCAGCATGATTAAATCAACTAACGAATCAATGCTGACTAAAAAAAATTTAGAGATCACGAAAATTGTTAATTTTAACATATAAACATAGTTGATTGAAATACGGATTCGTGATACTTTAATCACGACAATTTTGGAGCAACAATGAACGTGATTAATAGAATAATAAACTTGATTAAATCAAAAATGTTCACAACTATTGTTCCGATCTACTGTGATTCTTGTATTTTGAACATGAAAACTCGCGGTTGATTCTTGATACCGAATAACCGGGCCGGAAAACACGACTCAAGGCATGTCTACAATTACCGAATCCGGTAATTCCTTTTTACATGAACCAAATTACCGTCTCGGTAAAAATCTGTTAAATTTGACTAAAAATTACTCGCAATTTAAAAGAGGACTGTGAATACCCTGATTATATTTATTTAATTGTTCATTTTTTCCCGCAAGTATACTAGCTTTTGAAAATTTAATTAAGAAAATCATACTAATATATAAAAATGAGTTGGTGTCTGTCTGTCTGTCTGTTCCTCTTTCACGCAAAAACGGCTGAACCGATTGACTTGAAATTTGGCATGAGTGTCTGTGGTAGTTCTGGTTCCAACATAGGCATACGGAAAAGTAGCGCGAGGGGTGGGGGGAGAAAGGGGAGGGGGTAAAGTCACCTCGAAACTTAGTTTTCCCTCTATGTTACATTTTCGCGGGGAAACTACTAAACCGATTGGCCTGAAATTTGGCATAGATGTTCGTCGGGGGTCCCAACAATGGCCCCAATACAGATCCATTAAAAAGTAGCCCGAGAGGTGGGGGGAGTAAGGGGAAGGGGTAAAGTGATTTCGAAACTTAGTTTTCCCTCTATGTTACTCTTTCGCGGGAAAACTACCGAGCCGATTGGCCTGAAGTTTAGCTCCAACATAGACCATCAAAAAAAAAAAAAAAAAATTGAAAAAATCTAACCCGGCAACGACGGGTATGCAAGCTAGTTGGTCATAAAGAACAAACACTACTAGTCTGGCTGGTGTCAAATATGGGGGTCTGTACTAGATCTCATAAAGAAAATCGCGAAATGTGACGAACAGTAGAAGAGAGCGTCCGAAAAGCCTAAAAGAAAAATTAGCGTGTCGTATTTTGTGGACCGCCTGTAATGCAATTTATTAGCTTTTATTATGCTGTTTTTGTTAAATTGTAATATCATGTATGGAAACGTTAATGTAAATCGTAATATTGTTAATGACATTTCTCAGCTATTAAAGCTTCTCTTTTATGCTAAATACGGGTATTTTATTCTTTGTTGTCTCTTAAAATTCTACTGCATTGTTAGAAAAATTCTTTAAAATTGTTGCGCTCATTCTGCTAACAAAAATTCCATTACTGGATGTATTTGTCATTGTATGACCTGCCCTGCAACACATAAATCATGTTCTATGCTGAATACTGGTGTAAAAAAAAGTGGGTGCAACTTGTTTAACATTTCAGTTTTTCACCACACCCTCCTCAACAGGCCAGCCATTATACTCGAGCTTACTTGGGTGAATGCAACGCAAGGTATTTGGTACAGGCACACAACAAAATGTGGTGGCAGAGGCAGGGGCAGACGTAGAGAAGGTACCACAAACAGACCCCGATTCCAAATGACGTTGAATTGGCAAAAAAAAAAATAAGTAAAAACTTACCAGAAAACGTCGAACAAAACAGAAAAGTGCATAGTCTAACGATCATAAGCGAGGAGAACTTGCGAAATTACAACAAAAACAGACCGGTTTTGGGGCTAAGGTTGCTCCATGAGTACCAAAGTCTAATGCTGCGCTTTGAAAAGGTACAAAAAATACAAAAATACTTGGCAAAACTTACCTCGATGGGTAGCAGATACGAATATAAGAAGTCTGCTGTATCAATTGGTCGACGTCGCGGCGTTATAACTTCTATTGGATACAACAGCCCAAATGAATACCATGAATAATGATCGTGAAAAACTGGCAGCCAACAGCACAGACTGCTGTTCCAAAGACTTTGCATTAAAATCATTCAACAATCCATACATCTTCAAGATGCAGTTTCTCTTAGACTATACCAGGGTAACGATTTTTTACAAGGCATTGCCCTCTAGCAGCGATTCTGTTGTAATATTGCCAGGCGTTTGTAACGCCGAACAGCACTGTCCCCGCAGCACGGGTCCTACTCGGTCTGTCAAATTCATGCTTAGCGTTTTTCATGGTGCCTTTTATAGCAATTTTCCCCAATTTTCAATTATCTTTGGATGTTCAACCGTAATGACAAAATCTTCATGTGTTCTGAAGTGGCCTTAAGCCAATAAAGCCGCGGCGGTGTGGATATTTCATAAGAAATTTAAGAAAACAGAATTCCAAATCGATGACGATGGACGCGGTTTTATGTTTGTCCAAATCTAAATCAAATGTGGACCCACCTCGCCTTTAAATCACTTCACACGGAGATTGAGTTAATCGCGGAGCTACACATTCGATGGTCAGTCAGATTTACACATTTTTCATATGAAAATCACAAGCTGTGCAAAATATCAACAGAATTAGCATAAGATTCAAATGTTGAATCATAAAAAACAACTGAAACTAAAGAAGTTTTTAAAACGCGAAGGCTTCGAGATGTGATAAAAACAACTTCACCTGATGGTTTTATAATAATCGCTTTCAAGGGGAGTGAAATTTTTTCATAAACTTTCGGCTGTCCACTCGAACTACATTGGAGGTAAAGATGGATATTTTAAAGCTTAAACAATGCTGTCAAAAGAAACACATCTCGAAGACGATAATTTCGACAGATCTTCAATTTTATTTTTATTTTAATTTTTTTTTTTCGAACTTTTGAAATCAGATCTCGAGTATATTTACACAAAGTCTTGTTCGCATGATGTTTTCAATTAGAAGATCGATGACCGGTTTGACTCTAGAATTGTCTGGTCTGGTCTGAATTAACAGCGCTATTTGTTTACCACCGGATGGTCACGATTTCTTTGCTTACTTTAATCATGTTAATTTGTTTGCATCTTTAAAAGGTGGTTTAAGTTCCGTCAAAGCAGTTAAGATAATTTAAATTGCCGTAAACGAGATATAAAAGCAAAATGTCATGCCTGCGCTACACTCTCACCGAATGTAGGCGAATCAGAGTGAGAGTTACTATTGCCAGGTTTGGCGCCAGAATTTTAAGTCGGACAAGTGAAAAAGCGTACAGGTATGCCTCGAGTTACGCGGTTAATTGGTTCCACGTAAGTCGAAACCGCGTAAGTCGAAACCGCGTAAGTGGAGACTCAGGATTAGTGCAAAACAATACATACCTATTATCTTTTTTATATAAAAACATTCATCTATAATTACAATATTTTCTTTTTGAATGAAAATTGCTCCAAAAACCGTACCGCGTAACTCGAGCACTGCCGCAATTTTTTTCCGCGTAACCCGAAGTTTGCGTAATTCAAGTACCGCGTAACTCGAGGGATACCTGTACTTCAATTTACTAGAAAGCACCCAACTTGACACCCGAATCTGTGATTCGGCCACATTCGGAGAGAGTAAAGAGTACTAAAGCAGACATTACATTTTTGTTGATTTTTCTTTATAAACACTAGATAGCCAATAGTTTTCCGTAGTGCAGCCTATCTACCAATAAAAATGTTATCAAAATAAAAATATCTTTAGCCGCCCCGTAGATAGCAGGGGAGGGGGATTAGGAGGGAGATGATTTTAATAACAGATGCTTCGACGAAAGATTATTTATCCAACTTAGAAAAGCGTATTCCAATTGGTTGGACCTATCAAAAGTTAGCGGGCGAGGGGTTTCGAAGGAGGGGAGATGGGCAATATAATGTTTCCTATCCTTAATTTGGAAAGTCACCTCTATCTGAGCCCTTGCTGTAATGTGTTTAACGGGCCACCCTCTTTTTTCTGACCTGCAGCCTTCCTATAAAAAAGTAAGAGATAATTTTACCTTTGGTGATGTCGTAGTACGCAGGAAAACTTCCTGGAGATCTAGAATTTCAGCAGTGTGGTAAAAACCGACATTGCTTGGAGGTTGCAAAGAAACATTTTCGTGGTTTTAATGACTAAAAACTTGATCAAATTTGCTACAAAGATTGAAAAAAAAATAAAGTGAGGAGCCAGAACCATACCCAGCCAAAAAATATACCTTTAAAAAAATCCCAACGAATTTGCCCAAAATACTTTTTTATGAAATAGAACTTCTCAGAAATATCAATAAGGAAAAGGAGAAAAATTCTATTCCCCACTTCGTACAAAATCTCAATTAAAAGTCAGCGCCATCGCACATCACCCACTAAATTTAAATTAGTCACGATTAGACAAATTGTCTTTGGACGTGACCTTTAAGTCTAAAAATCAAAAATTCATTCAACGCTTAAACAAAACAAAATCCCAAAAATATTTTCGTTGACCATTTTATTATTATTATGAACGTAAAACGAAACCAAGATTTGGGGTCACGATTGTATTTTTTTTTATTTCATTTTTTTTATCAATAATAATCAAACTATGATCGCCACTAAATCTAGTCTGGTATTAATAATGAAAAAATATTTTGTGCTGAAATCCTTCACTTTGGACAAAGATATTAAATCTGAGAGAAATGTCAATCGAGTTTTTGTAGCTCATAAATTCGTGATATGGTTGTAAAAAATCTATTTTATTGGTTTTTGTCAATGTCTCCATAGCAAATGACTGTGAAATATTTTAATTTCTTTTAACAACGCGGAAATATTGCATGTCAAAGAATTCATATTACACCTGACCAGAATTTTTTCAAACGTAAATTAGTCTAGAAAAATTATTTTAGACCTCATATTGCTTACGAAAGAATGTTAAGTATTTTTTTGTGATCGATTGTTGTTATTTCCGAGTATAAACACCAGTAAAAAAAATGTTGTTGTAGTCATGCAAATAATGTTACAGTTTTAATTACACTTTGTTGTAATGGACAAAATGGCTTAAAAAAATTTCAAGGTCTCACTTGTTTTAGGTTTCGATTAGACATAAATTGCGATTTTTTCCATAGCCCAACATTGAAATTTTCTGCGGAGACAGCATTTGTAAGAATTTTCTCATATCTTGGACAAAATTTCTCGGAAAAACTTTATTTTGATGGCAGGCCATTAATAAAATCATAATTTATATCTAATCGAGACCTAAAGATTTTTTTCAATCTTGTCTGAACCCTATTAGCATGTTTCGAGTATGGAACATATTTTTCACTATAGTATTGTAAATTTTAGTGGCAGTACACCAAAATGCTAGTAGGGATATTTTAATGTCTTTAAAGCCCAATTCAGACTACCGATTCCAATTACGATTGAACTTCCTCGACAAATGAGATCAAAGCTTTCATTTCCATATCGTTGAAAGCTTTGATCTGATTGGTTGACAAGCTTAAATTGTCATCGCAATTGTTAAGCAGCCCCTACACTTTCAATCTTGCAGTCAATCATGCTGTCACAGCAAAAAGCTTATTTGCACTAGACGCTCAATCATGCACTCAAGCATAATTTTATTCGAAACAGCCAAACCGACAGCACAAGTATTAATTTAAACAATTTTTGTCCTTATATTTTTCGCTTTTCGTCATCCACAACTCACTTCTTTGTCTATATAACTCGAAAAAGGATTCCCAAAAAACTCTGTCTATTATATGTGACATCTTTTCACTACTAAAAATTCCCCTGAAATGACGAAATGATTGACAACATTGCCATACACGTTCAAGCATGCTGTCATTCACAAAGCTCCCTTGAAAAATATCATTTTGATATTGGCCAGCATGCTGTCAATCATGGAATTTGCATGACGGCATCACCATAGACGTTCAAAATGCTATCACAGCATGCGATGATTGACTGCAAGATTGAATGTGTAGGGGCCGCTTTAGTCTCAATAGGGCTTAACGCTTTACTGCATGAATTGTTATCTTTGAATAAAAATTAGTTTTCTGAAGTCCAATCGCTGAATTCGGAAAATGTATTTGAAAAAAATCTCTAAAATATAGAAGATATGAAACCATTCTGAAATTTATCAGCTAAACTATAATAAAGGGTGTTTCTTTTAGACGTGTGGTTTTCAAGAAGAAATAAAAGGCATATAATTTAATGTTATGGCCAAGAGTTTAGCTTTATCATAAAGATAAGGGTTTGCCATTATGTTTTAAAAATGATTTCGGGCAAGTGGCCGCCGCGGCTGGCTCGAATAAATTCCAGCCGAGATGCCCAATTTTCGACCACTTTTTGCAGCAATTGGGGCCGTATGTCAGCAATAACGCGCCGAATAATCTCTTCCAAGGCGTCAATCGTCTCGAGCTTATCTGCGTAGACAAGCGACTTCACATAACCCCACAAAAAATAGTCCAGCGGTGTTAAATCGCACGATCTTGGAGGCGACGCCACAGGCCCACGACGCGAGATAATGCGCTCACCAAAAGTTTCCTTCAATAAATTGATTGTTTCGTTGGCTGTATGGCATGTAGCGCCGTCTTGTTGGAACCAAAGGTCGTCCACGTCAACATCCTCCAATTCAGGCACGAAAAAGTCATTAATCATGGCTCTATAGCGTTCCCCATTGACTGTAACATTATGGCCGGCTTCATTTTTGAAGAAATATGGACCAATGATTCCCTCTGCCCATAGAGCACACCAAACAGTGACTTTTTGAGGATGTAACGGCGTCTGAAGAATGGCTTGTGGATTACCATCCCTCCAAATGCCAAAATTTTGCTTATTGACGTACCCATTCAACCAAAAGTGAGGTTCATCGCTGAACAAAAATTTCTTGTGAAAATCGGGATCGGTGGTCATCTCGTTTTGGGCCCATTCACCGAACGTGCGACGGGCTTGATGGTCGTTTGACGAAATGGCAAACCAAACTGAGCATAAATCAAGTGACAACTGTCAAAAAGACCAACTCCAAAAAAAGTAGTGCCAGATTGAAAACCACACGTCTAAAAAAAACACTCTTTACATGAAAAATTGTTCAATAAAGGTGCTTTTAACAAAAATCCTCTCCACACGAAATTTCTGTTATAGATCACATTTGGCTTAGGATTTAAAAATCCAAAGTGTCCATAAAAATTGGAGTGGCGGAAAGTGGTTTTTTTGGTGGGGATGGGAGGTGGATCTTCAAGAAATTGTTTTTTTTTCCAAATGTATTAAGTGGGGTGTCATTTGTCACGTTTTTTGGAATGCTGAATCGATTCAAACAAATAGCAGGTCCCTAGCACAAACAGTTTTTAATAGAAATATGTTTTTATGTTGAAAAACATGTAAACAGAGAAGTGAAGTGTAGGTAAAAAGTTAGGAAAGATGTTACCTAAGCGGAACCCGAATTTAGATTTCAAGTAAATATTTTTGAGTGCCCTGCGATGAGCCGTTCCGGTAGGTAATGTACCGTTACAATATGGCAGACACTCAAAGTTGAAAAAATCACACTTTTTAAATCGTTGTATTTTACAAACGAATCATCCGATTGCAACAAAATTTTGTGTGGATGATTTTTTTTAGTAGCAGAATACATGACTATCAATTTCCTAGAGTTAAAAAACGAAGGGTTGTCGTTTTCCCCGTTATTTATTTTTCTGTCTATCTGTTTGCCTGTCTGTCCGTTCGTGAACACCATAAACTTCGAAAGGATTGAGCTAGAGACTTGAAATTTTGTACGCTTGCGGTTTTAGTAAATATCAAGGCTAAGTTTTTGAACGCGCAAAATCGGACCATTCCTCCCCCCCAGAGGAAACAGTTTTTGAATTTTTCTCGATAACTGGTATTAAAAAAATTATTTATGCAAAATGTATTTAGAATAGTATAACTGTTCCATACATTAATCCAATAAAAATCCAATTGAAAATCGATTTTTTTTTCTTAAAAACTTTTATATACTCATATAGAGTATTTGACGTTTGACGTCTGGTAATTGTAGCTTTTCGTATGTTTTATTGTGTTGATAGTCTCCGACAGTATTTTATTGGAAATTTAGCAAAAACTTGAATGTTTTCATTATCACCAGTTATATATACTATGCAGTGTAGAGTTCAAATCTAGACTGAAAAAACTAAAATACGTCTTTTACCCTACCTCCAAACACTGGGGGAACATTGTCATTAGATTCAACGAAAAAGCAGTTGAATTTGCGCCAGCGACTTTTGAATTTGATTTAAATGAAAAGTCTTTAAACCAAATGATTATTTTTTTGCCAGAGAAAATACCCACGCTACACAAAGTAACACCTCTTCTTGTTTATTATCTCTCTTCGTAATTATAGGTCTGTTCGATATAAGTCCTGGACTTACTCCGAGTATTTTCACTTTACTCCACAAAATGGCGGATTTTCTTACTCTGAATTTGTTTTTATCGAACAACTTGGAGTAAGTTCAGAGTAAGTCACATTTGAACTGTCCTTTAATATATTAAATGTATTTCATGAAACCTGTTTTGTAAACTTATGCTCAACTTGGTATACTCGAAATTCTCCGTCATGATTTTCAACATATAAATTTTCATAATTACACATTTTATAAATTTTTCTTAACTTCCAAACACTGTAAAAGAGAGGTTATGTCTGACAAATATCAGCTATCAAAAGTTTACTCCAGCTAAAAGTAAGAGTAAGTTCGGAGTAAGTTCGGAGTAAGTCCAGGACTCATATCGAACAGAAAAGAGTAAAAAATTTTACTCCGAGTAAGTCCAGGACTCATATCGAATAGAAAAGAGTAAAAAATTTTACTCCGAGTAAGTCCAGGACTCATATCGAACAGACCTTATTAGTGTATATTGATGGGTTGTGTTTCTTTGTTTACACTTCTAACCGGAGATTAGATAAATACATTTTTGACCCGTAAATAATTGCGTATTAAATCAACGTAAATTACGCTACCAACACTGTTCAAGAGCATAACAGGTCTAAATTTCGTTCAAAATACCGTTATGCTTGGGTTAATATATTTAGTATGTCACATATTTTACAATCAAACTCCAAAAAGCAATTTTCCATCAAAAATCTCCCATTAAAATTAGTACAACTTTTTTTAAATAAATTTTAAACAATCGTAAATAAATTGAAAATCGACCGAAAATCAAAAATTTACTACTGTACTTGCCCTTGCTTTGTACGAAATGAGATTATTACCAATTTCAATGAAATTGAGCTTCATTGAAGACGATTTTATTAAAATTTATTGCAGTAAATGGCCAAAAATTTGCCTTGATCCATTTCAAAATTAACAACAATTCAATGAGTGATTAATTTTATGCATAACTCATTAAGAAATCCGAACAAGTGAAATGATCTCATTGCCAAAAACTGAAAAAGAAAACAAAATTGGTAAATTACGTAACCGTTGCAAGTATTGCAATTTACTTAAAATTACTTCGAGTATTTTGTTCTGTTTTTGTTTGATTTTTGACCACTTTCACTCATAACAAAATTCGTTAAAAAAATCAACGCAAAACGAGTTAAGAATATGAAATTTGCTTTTCCTGTGCGGTACACGAAAAAAAACACCTCAAAACCTCATTGACGCTTTGGAGAAATAAATCGCATAAGAGTTGCATATTTTGAGGAATTTAAACTCAAGAGAAGTCGTAAAATCATTTCGTCTACACGTCGACATTTTAGTCAATTTTATTTAGCGAAAAACCGGGCGATTACCTGCGGTATTATGGCATGTTGCAAATTATTCACGGGTCTACGCGACTATCGGCGCCCAAACATGATTTGTAATGTCACTTGTCACGTAAGTTACCCACCCATCATCAATGAAAAATATGTAAAAATCCAAAAGTCCAGTAAAATCATCGAAAAACCGACGAAATTCAATTTAAATGTGTGGTCACTCAGAATAAAATTACCCCATTGGCATAGCCACCGGGCATTACGTGACTTGTTGCTTATGACGTTCATGTGCTAAAAGTTTATTTTGACAAGTCGTATTATGAACACCAATTTTCTCTTCGAATGACTATTTACCACGATTTAATTTAATTTGATAGCTAACGGTTGTCGCAATTCTCAACAAGAAAACTGGATTCTGTAAATAGTGTTAGGGGTGGGTAATTTTTGACACTTGTTATGGTCAAGTGACATGACTCACCAATTTCGGACTTTTCACATTATTTTTAAATGATCTCGTCTTCGAATTTAGAGTTACTTTAAAAAGAAAGCAGATTTTAGAATTTTAGGCTTTTCAGAACCCCCTCACCGTTCTTCCCCAGTTGTCGCATTATTTCACGATTCTTTGTATAGACTTTAGTACCGCCTTGAAACTACCACAGACCCCATCCCCTTGAAAAGTGTTTTATGGACAATAGAACCCCCTTTTTTTTTTTTAATTTATTTTTTTTTTTTTTTTTGCAAAACAGCTCTAAGGCTGGTATGAGCAATTTTCTCATTACAATTATTATTTGCTACAATTATTACAATTTTTTTTTTTTATTTCAAGCGTACTTCATAAATAATATTATATTCTAACTTATATTATTAAAAATATTTACTAGTTTTTTTTTTTATTTTTTTTTTTTTTTTTTTTTTTTTTGAGACATTTAATAAAATTTTAGATCAATCAGCTATTTTTTTAGTTTTTTTTTAAGTTCTCTTGTAAATTGTTCTATAGATTTCGATGTTTTAATTTGGTCTGGTAGATTGTTGTAAACCCGTAACGATTCTTGAAAAACACTTTTATGCTTTCTGTTCGTCCTTGCTGATGGTATTCGTAATTTTAAACATCCTCTTGTCGTGTGGTTATGTATCATCTGTGTTGTTATTATGTTGAAATTGTATTTATGCGTGTTGTGTAAGATGTGATAAATAAATTTGGCTTGCTAATTTGGTTTTTTTAACCTGGAACTGTGCCTGAAGATGGTTTATAAACCGAAACATAGTACTTTTGGGCTTCATCCATCCTAGGTACTTACAATTTCATAATCACTACTAAATATTACTGCTTTTTGGTTTTTTTTCTGATGAAACCTGAAAAAATATTGAGTGGAGCCCCTGTCCATTTCACCAACTTACAAATTTGTATTTACAAGTGTTTTTCAAATGATTTTTAACAAAACTTGTAAATTGTTGGCTTATTTT
The DNA here is from genome assembly GCA_964034945.1 of Chrysopilus asiliformis. NCBI lineage: Eukaryota > Metazoa > Arthropoda > Insecta > Diptera > Rhagionidae > Chrysopilus > Chrysopilus asiliformis. The sequence goes on along the minus strand of OZ035960.1, from coordinate 92,728,344 downwards.
GCTTTAGTACAAATTTGTAATTGGAATTTGTAGTTTGGTAAAATAGAAATCACAATGGGCCTGTAGGCCTCCGAGTGTAGCGCTGTGCTCACGCCTGGGCGCGCGCGGTCTTCTCAACCTAACCTAACCTAACCTTGGTAAAATAGGCTACAGTCCACCCTACGAATATGTAAAGTCGGAAACTCTAGCTAGTTATTCCATCAATCAGGTACTCTAATTCCTATGATGGATTCAAAAACGTGAGTCACATGATAAGAATTTTGCACTACCTAAGTTTCATAACTTTTTCCGCCTATAACGGATCAATTGTAAATAAGAGGTCAGTATAAAAGCTACCTAATATTTATTGCCGCACTAAATCATAAAACTGTTTTTTTAATTAATCTACAGTAAATCACTACAAACAGTGACTACAAACATTTTGTTGACGTGACAGCAAATTAATGTCAATTCCCATTAATTAAGATCGAAACCCCCTTCAGCAACTCCAGCTATTTCCATATTTATGAAAAATTCCTTTCGTATAAATTTTACTCTGCATCAACTGATGCCTATTTGAATTTATCATTTTATCCAGTGCCTGCTGACGTTAGGCAAGGTCTTTTGGAAAATGGCAAAACCCCATTTATGGACCTCCAAACTTCACGGAAAACGGAGTTAACCCACGATACTTATGGAGTGACAATCGTGTTTGTATTGCACTCCAGGTAAAAAACATGGTAAACAAATTTACGTAACTCAAATGCCTCAAATAGTGCTGCAAGCAACTCGCAAAGAATTTCAATAATGTGGGCGAAAGTAAATGTTCAAATGCTATAAAGCCTGCAAACTGTCATGACAAACTTATGGTGGACCAGTAAAGTGGGGGTAATTTGCTTACATTAAACAAGTCTTGCTCTTAGATAGGGTAGAAGGGGTCTGGCCACGTTGTATAAGGACAAATCATAAGATTCTGCAGTTTTACCTGCATTTCTTTCAACAGCAGCTGTGAATTATATTTAAATAGTTTTCTAATCTGACTCTTGTTTTGAGCAACTTTTCTTGCAATTTACCGTATTATGAAGACAAAAACATCCGAATGCACTGAGTTGGTGGTAATTGATCTCTCCCGGTGATAAGTTTCATTATTTTCAGAATAATACAGTCAAAAGTAAAATGTTAGGTTAGGAAATCCACTAGAGTGCATAAAATAAACAACGACCTAGAAAGGAGACACAATTCTGGCTATTGGTATGAGTATTTGTGTGTGGCGACCAGTTTTTTGTGTAATTTCCATCTGGTTTTTATGATGGTAGCAAAAACTTGTGGGATTTCCTGCATTACTAATGAATTCCAATAATATGTAATTTACATCAATTCATGTGACAATTTGAAAGTAAAATCAAATCGATTACTATTGTGCGTGTTGATTGTCTATTCACTAATCGAACGACTTTATGAGTTGTGGAGAATTTATGACTACTAATTTTAAATGGTCGAACTACTTTCAAACGTGTTTTTTTTTTGCACGAAATAATTGTTTTATATAAATAAATGGTCAATTGACATAAGAAATGTTAAAATATACAATACAAAAATGTGCAATTAGAGTTCAGATTTTTTTTAATAAGTGGGGGGTATTTTGTCTAAAATAACCCAAAAAAATGGTTTTCTGAAGAAATCGGCGCACATATCTTGTTAATATTAAAATGGGAATTTTTTTTTAAAAAAATCTAAAAAAAATCGAGTGCTTTTTACGAGATCACGCGGAATTTTTTAATTGAGACAGATACCCTATCAAAAATTACCCTTAAAAGGAAAAGGTTCGCAAAGAAAAAGGTTTTTTTTTTAAAAACTAGATTTTTTTTATTAACCTTTAATTGATGAGGTGGGTCCAGTGGACCCACATTGACTTTTCTCTCGTTGCTATCTCTCATGTTTTCAGCACAGTGACTCTGAAAACTACAGTACCTTCATACAGTAGGGTGTTGCATGCCGAGTTATAGCGAAAACACAATGGCGTGTCAACGCGTTCGTAAGCTTTGACATTTCAGAGCACCAAGCACGCTTTGACAATTGAACGCTTTGAAGCGTCTGTGCTAAAACCTAATAACGCTTCGTAAGAACTACACGCTTCAGTATTTTTATTTCAAATAAAATGGAAATAAAGAGTTTATGGGAATTAAAAAGCATTTGGAAGACATAGAATTTGTTGCAGGAGTAGCACACAAATCACATGAATTAAAAACATCAATTGATGATGGTGAATTCAAGAAATAAATATTGAAAGAGATGTGGCCGATTTCTTTATAAAATAAGTTATTTAAATAAAACCCACAATGATCCTTAGCATCTTTCAGTCACTAGAATAATTGGCGAATATATTTGAATTAATTGAACTTTATTTTTTGTCTTGTTATTCCGCATTTTCACACAATTTCGATTTTAGATTGCATAAATATTAATTATTTTTCTCTTTTTTAAGTAATCGTTCCATAAATGCATCATTTGCCCACCATTTTCCAAAAATACGCAATTTTCATACAAATTTCAAAGTGCCAACGCGTCTGAAAGTAGAAAGTAGGTCTACTCCAAGCGTCAGGGCGCTTCGAAGCTTCAAGGCGCTTCGAAGCTTCAAGGCGAAGCGCCATTATAAATCGTTCCATAGTAAAGCAGGGTTTATACACAGCGAGTAACTCGCTGCGAGTAAAGAGAGGCAAGTAGTTTGCTTCGTTTACACGATGCGAGTAAATCGTTGCAAGTAGAATGACAGCCGAAGGAAAACATAACCTAAAATTTTCTGAGAAAAAATATCACGACTCTTTTTTGTGGAAAAATTTGCGAATTTCGACCTGAAACTGTTTGTTGCCGACGAGTTTTTTATGCCCGTGTCGTTTTTTCCTTAAAATGTTACGACGTTTTCTGGCAAAGCAGCAAATATAAAATGAACCGAAACACACACACATAAAATCACCTCATTTGTACGCGGTTCCATGTTCTTGTATTGGTTTTACTCGCTTCAAAAATATAATGGCTTTCTATTATTTTCGAGAGAGCAGCAATTATTCTCACACATATGCGAGCGTCGCACACTAGCTCAAATCGCGTGTATTTACGTCTACTTGCAGCGAGTTACTCGCTTCGTCTAAACCCTGCTTAAGCCACGGATTTTACTTTTGAAGCGTCGAAATGTCAAAACTTACGCACGCCTTGACGCGTCATTGTGTTTTCGCTATTAAAAGCACGGATTTGGTATGTGATTATGCGGCAGTCACACGACGCCGTTTTGCCAGCGCTGCTAGCTGTTTGGCTGTTAGCAGCCGTTTCAGCAGCACCGTGTGAACCCTAGTAGGCTGCTACTAACAGCAGCAGCGCGATGATTTTAGCAGCGCTATTGAAGTAGAGACCGTTCTACTTTGCCAGCGCTACTAGGGATCACGTGACCCTGTTGCATGGTTACTGAGCTGTCAAAAGTCTGATAAGTGGAAAAGTTTGTTTATTTTAAGTTGTTATTTTACGTTTATTCATTTAAATTTGTGTGTTACGTTTATTATTTAAAAAATCGCCCAAATTCAAATGTCAAACGACGGTTTTGCTGTTTGCCAGCGCCACTAAGTTATAAATCGTGTGAACCCTCTCAGTACGCTGCCTGCTGTTGCTATTTGCCAGCGCTACTAACCCAATATCTAGCAACGCTGGCAAAACAGCGTCGTGTGACTGCCACATTAGAACGTAGTGAACGTGGACCCCACCTCATCATTTACGCATATTTTCACCTCATAAATTAAGGGTTAAAAATATATTTCTTTTCGAACAAACATCTTAAAAAGTAAAGTGAGTTGTTTAGGCAGAAGTCGGTGATGTAACTGTAAATTTGAACTACTTTCAGTACCTTGAACGTTGTTTTTTTGAAAATTCACAAAAATAAAAACGTTTGCTATATTTTCGTTCGGGGAGCCAAAGATTAAAGAGCCGTTTTTTGGATACCGTAGTCTTAAACCCATTTTAAATGGGATCTTAACCCCAAAATGTTGAAACCCGAAATTGTGATTTTTTTTTTGATTTCATTGGTAATTAATATTCATTTTTTAATTTGTCCAGCAAAATTTAAAATTATTTAGGATGCTGGGCATCACTATTAGTATGTAAATATCGCTTAATGTAAGCCCAATTTTTGAGGAACCTATTATTTACTTTAATTTATTTCTTACATAGTTATATAAAAATTATATTAAAGTTTCTACACAAAAAAACCTTTTATTTTTTCCTTTTACTAAAATTACACAGAAGACAAAAAAAATAATCGAAGTGTACTTAATATTAGAGCGATTTAAACTTCAGAAAACTTCATAAAAACCATTAGGTACTCTACTAATTACAATTCGACTAATGACTAACGATGATCTAATGGTTGATGGTTTAAGTTTTGTATTTAATTCATGTATCGCGTTATATTTAATCACTCGGTCTGCCAATCAAAGACTTTCTCTGTTACTTTCTTTGAAACTTCCTACTAGAAAAAATCAAATATTAGCAATAGTCGATTTTTCCACAAAAAAATACATTCTGACATTCCAAAAAAATAACAAGTATGAAAGAAATACTTCAACTATAATTAAACAAAATTACCCAAAAAGTTTAAACTAATGCTACATTTACACGAATGACAAATTTGTCATTTTTTTCTTGTCATTATGTTAATTCCCGTGTAAATGGCATAATTTTTGTAATTTTTTCTGTCAGAAAATGTCAATCTCTCATAAAAGAATGAACTTGTCCATTCTTTTATGCCAGATTGTCATTCGTACAAACGCAATATTAGTTATGACAAAAGTTGAATACTAAAGTTGTCATAACTAATATTGCGTTTGTACGAATGACAATCTGGCATAAAAGAATGGACAAGTTCATTCTTTTATGAGAGATTGACATTTTCTGACAGAAAAAATTACAAAAATTATGCCATGTACACGGGAATTAACATAATGACAAGAAAAAAATGACAAATTTGTCATTCGTGTAAATGTAGCATAATAGTAAATTAGTGAATTTGTCGCTTGTGCAAATTCAAAGACTTTCAATTTCTCAAGTTTTTCGCGATTGGTAACCAAAAAAGACAGAATCGCAATAAATGAACACGTCCACCTTGTTGGCACCTATTTTGTGCGTGAATTTACATTGCAACGAAGAAAATGTAAATACTTTGACACCTGCAGGTGTAGACATCGAACTAGTTTTTCTGTTTTTTTTTCTCTCCGCACTTTTCCACTTTTCCACTTGGCCCTCGATTTAAAATCGGTTGAAATTTACTAAAGTTGATTTAATCTAAAGTTGAAATTTATTTAGTTTAGTTTTTCCAATCATTTCTCAAGCAATTGATCTTGTTTTACTGAATTGCCAATGGAACTTGTATTTGAAGTAAATTCAATAAGAAATTAGAGAATTAGAACGAATATAGCCTATTTTTGTATTTCAAACTACAAATTTTTTAAACTACTCATCTACCAACTACTTATTAGTACTCCTGAATAGTTTTTTGTTTACTTAAAAGTACTCTGCAGTACTTAAAAGTAATTGTTTTTCCCAATATGAATCCGAGTATGAGCGCTTTATTATGCTTTGTAATTCTATTCCAGTGCTCTGACAGGGTGGACTTGACAGGGTGGACTCTTTTCTCTCGATATTTGTGATAACAAAATAAGACAAAATAATGAAATAAGACGAAAAACTAAAAAATAAAAATGTCGAAAGTTTATTTGAAAGCAAAATTTTGTGGTCCACTGTGTTCATATGACATGAGCTTGCGACTGAGAACGTGAGTGCGCCACTCTCTCAATTTTGTTTTTGTGTGCAATAAGAAACCACAAATTGCGAGTAATGGTAATTCAACACATCTAAATTGGACATCTCTGATCTAGAGAGTGGACAATGGCCAGCAAACTAAAAAATGAGCGCGAAAAACTTTGAAAATTTAATTGTTATAAATAATTGCAGAAATAACTGAAATCGGTAAATATAAATAAAAAAAATTACCTTGTAAAAAACAATTGAAAAATTCCTTGATGAAGAATTTATCAAAAACTGACAAAGAAAAATGGTTCAAATCCAAATTTAAACCAGAATAAATAAATTCAAACTCACAGTTATTGCACTTTAAATTAAAGGTCAATTTCCATTAAGCAGGGTTTATACACAGCAAGTAACTTGCGGCAAGTAAAGAGAGGCAAGTAGTTTGCTTAGTTTACACGTTTCAAGTAAATCATTTCAAGTAGAATGACAGCCGAAGGAAAACATAACCTAAAATTTTCTGAAAAAAAAATATCACGACTCTTTTTTGTGGAAAAATTTGCGAATTTCGACCTGAAACTGTTTGTTGCCGACGAGTTTTTTATATCCGTGTCGTTTTTTCCTTAAAATGTTACGACGTTTTCTGGCAAAGCAGCAAATATAAAATGAACCGAAACACACACACATAAAACCACCTCTTGTGTACACGGTTCCATGTTCTTGTATTGGTTTTTACTTGCCACAAAAATAGAATGGCTTTCTATTATTTTCGAGAGAGCGGCAAGTATTCTCACACATATGCGAGCGTCGCACACTAGGTCAAATCGCGTGTATTTACGTCTACTTGCCGCAAGTTACTTGTCTCGTCTAAACCGAGCTTTACGCACTCGACATATGCAAAAGAGGGAACAATTTATGCAAAAAAATGCATGTGTACTCTATAAAACTTGCTATAAAAATATCAGATTCGTATTTATAATCTTTTTTTTTGCATATTAACCTTAAAGAGTTACATCATGTAAACAAAGTCAGTGATCCCAGATTGATAGATTGCATGACACTAAAATAACCAAAACGTCAAAAGCATACGCTCGGAATCTTTAACTTGCCGTTAATTCAAATAAAATCTGACGTTCGATATGGAGGTCATTTACACCTGAGTGATTAAAGCAGGCAGCAATAAATGAGTACACACAATTTTTAACACTCATGGCGACTCTAACTTTTCAGATATTTTCATTAAGAAAACCTTTTAAATCTCTTACTTGACCACTTGATGCATTTCTTGCTGATTAATTGCGATCGATAAAATTCTTCATTTTAACGATGACCATTTTGAATGGACCAATGAACTTTCTATGAAGATTACCGCGATAATGGACTGGTAATGGTGTTGAAAATTACCGGACTTTTATTTTAAATTACTTCTTAAGCCTAATGGCGATCATTGAGTAGATGAAAAAGATTTTACATCTTCCCGTAGGAAGTGCGTGAAAAATGAATTACTCATAGAATTAATTCCATCCGACACAATTAAGTTTCTCAATGTTCCTTCATCAAATCTGGGAGAAGTAATTGCATCAGAGTAACTTAGAGTCTGACGGCGGATCTTACACCATAATCTCTAATCGACCGTTAAAATAGTTAAATCTATCGATAGTGCCGCAAGTGATTTTGATCCGTCACGTTTGCGTTGGTTTTATTGCTCAAGAAATGAGTGAAGGAATATTCAATACTTGACATTTCCCTTTTGTTTAGATATTTTAGAGAAAAGTGAGATTTTTTTACCGCAAATTCTAGATTAGCAATGTTTAAAAAGTATGTCGTTTGAATTCTTCTAGTGTGTCAGGCGGTAATTACCTCAAATCTGAAAATTACCCTAAACATAATTTCATAACATGCAATTTTGAGCGAATTCTTTTTTCTGCTACCATTTATCCCCACAAACAACCTCTTCAACTCTTTTTCGATATTTTTATGCATCATTGAACATTTTTGTTGTGTTCTATTACTAAACAGATGTAAATGTTTCGCTTAAATGATATCTGAATGATTAATTTATGTGTTTACCCTTGGATAAACTCTTTGTTAACCAGATATCGAGATCAATCTAAGTCATTGTATTCTTATTAAGTTGCAACAACATCAATACATACAACTATAATTGAATTCTTTTATACCTAATATGAATTTGTGCGTAAATTAAAAAGTGTTTTTTCGCAATGTACGTTTTTTTATGTCAATCAAGATTGTTGACTTATTTGCTAGAAAGAATGATTTTTGTTCTTTACAATTCATACATTTTATCCTTGGCTTGATTTTTCTGCACAAAATCTTTTTTTTTTTATTTATGAACCGAAAAATTTATCATTATCGAACTTAACATAAAAGAATTTATATTTATTACGATTTTTGAAAAATAAAATTGTTTAAAAAATTAAATGGTTTTAGCATTTACAAAAAACGTTAGTGTGAATAAAAAACAACATTTACCAGATTCCAATTGACTTACCAGGTGTATCGGTAAGTCTTTTCCGGTTTTTTCGCTAAAGAAACATGTTATTTACAATGGATAGTTAAAATTTATCTATTCAAAGTATTGTCCATTTGATTCTACACGTTTTGCCCATCTCCCAGGCAATTTATGTACACTGTAGAAAATCGACGTCAAAATACTACACTTAGTGTAGTGATATTTTACATTAATATTGCGTAAAAATACAATGAGTGTGTAAAATCACAGCTCTCAAAGTGGTAATCGCAAAAATGATGAAAATTTTACACATTTTTTATGTAATTTATCGCGTTTACGTTAAAAGAATGTAAAATTAAATTCAATATGTAAAATCCCACAAGTTCCATGCGATATTCCATTCGTCGCTGTAATTTCACCTCTGTGGCAACACGATTATAAAGCAATAACTGTACTAGACTAGAGAGGCGAGTCATTTTGTTGGCGGCGTGCGTCGAAAAGACAGGTTAAGTTAAAAGTGAGTCAAAAAAAAATATAAAATTCCCAATGTTTATATGTTTAATGTGCAAAAAGTCGTGTTTAAATACCGAAGAGCATAATCGGCATCAATTTAGTCAACTTTATCAAATATACAGCCTCCGGGACCCTTTCCATGGCTTGCAGAAGTTTGTGAGTTTGGATATCCAAATACTTGAAACATTATATGTTACAAAAATTATTTATTCCACAGAAACTGAACATGGACCAGTGTATTACGTGATGGCTGATAAATATATAGTCAATTCAGAGTCATCCGATTTTAAGGAGACATTGACCTAAACCTTCATTGTATACTATGTTTTAAACATCGAATATCCCAAAGAGGTGTCGCAGTCATTTGAATTTTTCCAAAGATACATGTTTGAAATGTACAATGACAATTGCAGGGGTAAAAAAAGGGACTGACATCCATGGCCAAGGTCATAAGACTTATTGACCATTTAAATCAAAAAAAAATATCTAAAAAAGTCATACACGAAAAATGTGTAACCCTAAAAATAAAAGTGTGTCGATATTATGTTTATTATAGAAGCTAATTTGTAACGTGATTTGATATTATTATAAACCGAATATGTTGTTTCGTTTTATATCCATAAACTAATTAGCAATTAGATAAAATCAATATATGAAACTTTGATACAATTGTACCTGGAATATAAAAATATTTTTGTTTATTTTTTACTGAAATTTTGTCTTTTTATTCTTATATTTAAGCATGTTTTCAGGCAATAAAATCCGGCACTGAAAAATGAATAAACGACAACACTACAATAGCGCGATAAAAAATTACATAAAAGTAGTGGTAAATTTCACACTATGACAATTGTAATTTTCCTACTAGCAATGTGGTAATTTTACACATTTATTGTGTAATTTGTATTGATTTTTATATTCAATTTGTGTGAAATTACATATGTTAGAGCTGTAAAGTCTTTTACATCAAAAGATGGAATTTTACAACCAATATGTAAAATCACAACAGTTGTGTAATTTTACAACACTTAGTGTTGGCAAAAGTTTTGCCAATGGTTACTGTTGTAAATTTTTATTACTGTGTATGCCATCCCAAAAGAACTGTTTCTCCTTCGAGCTAAACCACTCATCGAGCCATTTTTTCACTTCTTCGAAATCGGCGAAGTGCTGCTCTGCAAGCGCGTGCCCCATCAATGCAAAAAGATAGTAGTCAGATGGAGCCAGGTCTGGAGAGTACGGCGGGTGCGGTAATACTTCCCTTCCAAGTGATTTGAAGGCACAAAACTTGACATTTTCAAACAGCTTTAACACTATGACGTTGTTATTTTGACGTAACGTAACTTGTGTAGTTTTGAAGATTAATGTCAATAGAATAAAATGACATATGTCACAAATCATAACACTGCATACTTATGGCTAGCGACATCTGTTAGAAAAACCGGAAAAGACTTACCGATACACCTGGTATATGTTATCTAACAGACATGGATTTAATTTTTTAAGTTTTACATTCACATGAAAAAGATATTTTTATTTAAAGCCTCATTTACACTTCTGCAGGTAAGTAGATTGTCGGTATTTGATTTGAACTAATGTATTAGCCGTTTGGATATGTCACCGTTTACTTATTATTAGTCGTTAGGTGCTTAGCCAATGACAACGAATACATTAATGTCAACATTTAGCTGGACGACTGTGAGTTTGGCAGGAAGAATTTTTCGAGATTATGGTTTTGTACCAAAAATAATATCTCTTTCTGGCAATTGTTGGACAAAATCACGGAAATTTTTATTTATCATCATATAGAGTATTTCACGATTGCGACTTGGCAATTTTAGCTTTTCTTATGTTTACTTTTTAAAGGCTAAATACAATTTTGTTTGGAGAGGGGCGTCCAATTAATATCTCGCATACACAAAGAAAGTAGCTAGAATCGAGCCTTATTCTAGTAAAACTTTTACAAAACATTGAAATCTTGATCTAGGATTTTTACAATCAGAAAAAGTGTCCACATTCAAGACAAATTAAAATACCTGAACTTTAGAACCGAATTTCCGAATATCATCATAACCTTTAACTATATAACCTAAAAAAAACTTCAAAATCATTGAAAAATGTCCAAAATATTGAGGGTAATTTGACTAATAGCGTTTCGGTGGTTACATACCAACAATTAAATGATCGGAAAAATAAATTTAACTTATTAAAAATGCATTTATTAGTAGCTCAAAACAATTACTTAACAATCACGTTTTCGACTTTATACAAACCTCAATAAACTACGACTTGTTTTAATTAAAAACCAAGAAATTTCTGCCACCAAAAACCACAAAACGCGTATTCTCCTCTGATTAACATGCAATATTTGAATCAACTGAAAATTTTTGCATCGCAATGGTCTTAACTAATCGGATAATAAACTTAACTATCCATCTGCCGCATTAGTTTCAAGTCAATTTTATGGTACAGACCATTAACCCCGGTATGGCGGTAATTGTAGCGAATTAATGTCCATCACAATTCAAAAGACTCACACAAAAATATACACGGCATGGTCGTTCAATGGTCTCTTCTCGTCGGATTCAGTCAACACAGCTGCAATCTGAAGGTCATAGAACGGAATACTTTTACTTTTCCACGATGAAAATCAGTTTGCGACAGGTATACAAAATGAATTTAATCATCAAAGTGATTTTGGTTACACCTTCAAAAGTACTGCTATTGGAGGAATTTTACAATATTAGGCTGTTGATGAATTTTCACATGCATTCACTGCGACTCTAATTTGATTTTAATCTCGAATGGGTGATCCATCAGTCTGAAATTGAGAAATGTCCCAGAACCCACCCTCAAACTAAACCTAAATTACCAGACCCGCAGTCTGTAAAAATCGCGCACACCTTACCGGCTACGACCCATGCAAATCGCGTGCATAAAATTACCCTACGGCATTCCTAACATTCTTCTAATAATTCACAAAAGGTATGCAAAATCACCGTTAATTAATCAAAGCCATATACAAATAGTGCATCACGATTAGATTCAGTGATGCTTAACTGACTGTTTGAGATTTTCTTTGATTTTCGGTCAATATTTCCACAATTACCCTATCGAATTACCCCATTGAACAGGAAACAGTAGAAAACGATTATTAACTACCTCGTGAACATAATAATAACTTCAATATTTGTACATTTGTTTTTGTGATATTTTTTTAGCGCGCTCTGGCGAAAATACCAAGCAAAAAATGTGTTGAATAAATTTATTTGAACTTTATTAACGAGAAAATAATGATAGAAAATGTTTACAAAACTAGGAAGTTTTTTTTTTTTGCTTTTCTTTCCGTAGAGCAGTTGTAAACATTTTATTTCAATTTTTTCATGACTAATTCAATTTACAAACAGTAACAATTACGTCAAAAAAAATTATTTAGGTATATTTAGGCATGCATGAAAAATTGTCGTTTGTATAGAGTTCTGGAATTTCTTTTTATTGTATTCTATATTTGTACGTTAGAAAAATATAATTATCTTGCTGTCAAACAAATTCTTTTACCTTTAAAAAAAATATTTGTTTTGACTTTCACCTTTTTCTCGATTTCCTTGATGTCACACAATTTTATATACGTATTTTTCAATACCAATATTTAATAATGTGGCGAAAAACATGTGAATTGGTTTTAGATGCCATTTTTCCATGGGACAAGTTGCCTTATGTTGAGTCCACACTCTTGACGAATGTACGCGAATCTCGTCGAACATGGGGATGTGGCGCATTTACTTTGATTGGTTGTGATTCACTTAAAGTAGGCCTACGGTTGGATTGAGGCGAAACTTTAGCAAATCAAGTCAGACAAAGACTGTGTTTACATTAGGACTCATTTTGAGGCGGGACGTCTTTCGCTCCAACCAAGTGATGGTGAGGGACGCAGTGGGGAGGGAAACCAAAAAGAGCGTACGAAGTTTAGATTCACTTAAAATTTTCAGTCGCAAACCGGTTTAAGTCTGGTTGTTGAGACCTGTTTCGTTTAGTTTTGTTGATGAAACCGGTTTAGCGAATGAATATGAAGCGAACCGTGTGCACAAAATGAGTCCCAATGTAAACACAGTCAAAGATCCCAACCTCGTTCGCCCTAGCGCCATGGCCGTCGGCAGGAATTTTTCCAGGGGGGAAAAATTCCTGCTGACAATATACGTTTTAGTAAAAAGCTTCCTCTCAATTGTCGCTTTGCTGATAAAACTTTTAGTTACTTTATCAAAGAATACCAAGAAATGGCAGCTCTAAAAAAAATTGGAGCTTTATCCGACGACGTCGAAAATTGGTTTTCTGATGGTATTTTAAACATAGGACCAGAGCGCCCCTCCCCTTAAAGCAATTGATGAAAACGCTTTTTTATGTATGCTTGAAAATTATGAAAGACCGACTAGAGGACGAGGTTTGTCTCAATTTTTGTTTTTGTTGTATACCGAAGAACGAAACATCTAAATAAAAAGGATATCTTCGTTCTTCGGTGTGCAACAAAAATTGCGCCACAGGCGAAAATTTTTAAATGAAAAACATTCGATGAATGTTGGAAAGAATGAGAATGGAAGACTAACGTTGGTCAAATCGAATAATTTAATTTAATAATTTGCCGAATCGCTAACCATGATTCCAGTACATTCACCAAAAGCGTGGACCTAACGTAATATTGAAATTTCAGACAAACTTACTTTAAAAATCAAGTAAATGGCAGGAGAGGGGTATGAGGCAAGGAGAACGTTGTGTTAGCGAATACCTCAAGTTTTTTTTTTTTATTAGGAAGCTCCATCTAAAGTTTGGCCACTAAGAAGCTACAAAGGTGCAACAAATTTGGTTCAATCGGTTCAATGGTTCTAGAGTTGAAAGAGGTGGCTTAACAACAAATTCTTGGAACCTCACAAAAAAATTGCGAGCGCCCCAAAATTTTAAAACTGCCCTTCGGAACCCCTTAAGGACACCAACACTTCAAACCACCCCCTCCTCCCCACCGTGTCCATCCGACATTGCGGAGTCTTCCATACTTTAGTTGCGCATCAGCTGGTTTTGAAGGACAGACAGACGGACAAATAGACGGACAGACAGACGAACAGAACAGACAAATAGACGGACAGACGGATAGACAGACGGACAGACAGACGGACAAATAAATGGACAGACAGACGGACAAATAAATGGACAGACAGACCAACAGGCAAACGGACAGATAGACGGACAAACAGACGAACGGATAGACGGATAAACAGATAAACGGACAGACAGATAGACAGATAGACAGACGGACAGACGGACAGACGGACAGACGGACAGACGGACAGACGGACGGACAAACGGACAGACGGACAGACGGACAGACGGACGGACAGACGAACAGACAGACGGACATACGAACACACAGACGGACAAATAGACGGACAGACAGACAGACGGACAGACTGACAGACGAACAGACAGACAGACAGACAGACGGACAGACAGATAGGAAGACAGGAAGACATACGGACAGACAGATAGACAGACAAACAGACAGACGGACAGACAGGCCCGGGTTTTCACAATTTCAGGTTCGTATTATTTCTATGTCTGCTATGGCACTTACACTTTTACCTGAATGCATTTGAATTTTCGTACCGATTATAGCAATTGTAAGGTTTTTAATACCATCAGAGCAAACACAACACGAATAAAACTTTCGAAACCCTCATACATTCGAAATGTGAATTGACCGTTTCTTTTATTTAGGTCTATTAAGAAAATGTATCTCAAAATTAAGATGAAATGTTCAAATTAAGAAAATGTTCTACACGCAATTACTGTAAAAAAATCAAACTCTAATTTGAATTTTTGAGATCTTTGAACACATTTTAATAATTAATTTCCTTTTTTTAATTTCAGGAGTGGCCAAATTAATGTACCAAATCAGAAATCGTAAGTAAAATTTTTATCTTTTCGGAATATTTTAACAAAATAAATTCTTAGTCTCAATTCGAAAGAATCAAAAATTGTCACCGCTAAGAAATAGTTTATTTTTTTTTCTCTTTGAATACCGGCAATAGCGGCTTATCGCTAACCGGATCTGTGAATTAACCATCTGAATGGAAAAAATCGCCGAAGGCATGAAAAAATTGGGCAAATCGCAAAAGTAACACAAGATGAAGCCAATTATACGCATCTAATTGACGAAATCGGGTATGCCCGATAGCAGAATTTCGTCAGGTTTGATTTTTCTACAATTCGATTTGTCAATTTTCACTGCCTCAAGATTCTGTCAATTGTCCAGTGATAATCTCGCTTCCGTGAATTTAAAAAAGTCACACCTGTGTGGACCAAATATGTGACTAAGAAAATTCAAACCGTCGCAAAGAAGGTGATTTTGACCAACGGCAAAATGACCCCCACGCATAGAAATACCCCCGCCGAGATGAGAGAGATCCATCGTTCATGCGACGCAATTGACCCAAATTTAATCTTTTTATCGACTAAAAATTAGCCAAAATAAAATGATACAGAATCCGAAATCTCACAAACGGTTCTGCTCCAAACGCTTCAGCGGCGTTCAGTCGGACCGCCCGGTTTTAACGGACTCGGCCCTAATGGTGACGGTGATGGCATTTGATTTGTTGACATTATGCGTATGTGAAACGTACGAAATCAAGCACGCGTGTCTAACAACATACGTGACTCTCTCACTAATGCCGGTCACGGCCGACCGATGCCACTCTAAGTAACGTCGAAACATTCAATTCAACTGTCTAATTAAATAATTCGCGATGTGATACCATAAAACAGTTCATAATAAACAAAAATTAAGTTATTGGAGCCTACAACCTATCCGTATGGATGGATGCCAATTTAAAATAATAAATGCGAATTTCGTACGGAACAACTTCACGCCCTCAAGTATAAATGACCAAAAAAAAAAACAATAAAAAAAAGTTTTTGGGAAAAGCGGGTTAGTCTCGAAAAAAAATGTCAATAGAAATTTTTTATTTGATATGAAAGGCAATTAATTATTGCCACCGTTGACAATGTTTTGCAACACTTGTTATTGGGAAGTAATTTACAGTAATTTTTCGTGGTAATATTATGGGTATTCATGAAACGAGATAATATTACCGACTGCGTATTTGCGTATTTTTACGCGGAGTGTTCCATGAGCGCACTCTTAAAATATTTTGTGTAAATCGATAGCTGTTCTTAAATTTTCTCTCAGCAGCCACAAAATTAGAATTTAAAAATGTCAAGAATCCCGGAAAAAATTGAAATTATTTAAAATATGGAAACAAATAGCACGAAAGAAATTCTTATTGTTGCAAGAGCTGGGCAAAATACTCAATACTGAAGTATCAGTACCAGTATATGGTAATGATACTTTTAACCGCATTTCAGTATCAGTACAAAGAGTACTGGTACTGAGATTTCAGTACCAGTAAATTTTGTACTGGTATTGCTCTGACTGAGCAGTACAAAAATACCAACATCGGTACTGGTACTGAAACTCCAGTACCAGTGCTATGTACTTGAAAAATATCAGTACTTTCGCGAAAAATACTTGAAAAAATTCCAGTACTTTTGCAAAAGTACTTGAAAAAATTCCAGTACTTTTGCAAAAGTACTTGAAAAAATTCCAGTACTTTTGCAAAAGTACTTGAAAAAGTATAAAAAGTACTGGTACTGCAAAACTCAAAACCAGTACAAAAAGTACTGGTACTGCAAAAACCAATACCAGTACAAAAAGTACTGGTATTGCAAAAAACCAGTACAAAAATACAAATATTGTAAAAAACCAGTACCAGTACTTTTTGTACTGGGACTGGATCCGTGCATCGATTACAAGTACTTCAAGTACTGGTACTGATCGTGCTTAAGGTATTGATACTGGTGGCAAGCCCAGTACAAGTATCTATGTACTGGTACTGCTCGTGTACTGCAGTATCAAATGTACTGAAGTATGCTCAGCTCTGATTGTTGCAGCTGACTTTCACAATTTCTCGAAATCTCCGTAGTTGTCATTTGTGTCATTTTAGAAGGTTGTTTGCACACCAAAATAGTCCCATGCACTTACGAGGGTCGATTAAAAAAATTTCCATACAAATTTTGACAGTTCATTTACGAGGCGGTAAACTTACGCGGTTTACGAGGCCTTTCCGAGATTTCATGAATACCCTTATTAAGTTTTATGAGGGAGAATTTGAGAAGCTATAAAAATTTCTAGTGTTAATTTTCTGTGTGTTAATTAATTTCAATCTAATTTTTTTACAGTTACTCTTTAGCAAGTAATTTACAATATGCCATCAGTAGAAATCTTGATATGCAATACATATTTCAAAAACAGCGTTTCAGATTTGCTAGTTGGTCTCTTAAACCAGGGCACCAATCATGTATCTCGACGCGTCTCTGTCTTTCGACTTCGACGCAGCTTTTGACTCTTGACTTCGCCATATCAGCAGCTTCAAAAATCCTGGAGTGACAGCCAGAATCACGTTCCGATTCATAGTGACGATTCCGCGAAATTTCAAGCTGCAGATATGGCGAAGTCAAAAGTTAAAAGCTGCGTCGAAGTCGAAAGACAGAGACGCGTCGGAATACATGATTGGTGACCAGACGACACACTGGGATCAGTTACTAATCACAATCTGATTTTGATATTGCTATTGGGCATTTCCACACACAGTTGTAACGACAACACATAACGACAACCAGTTCGAGTCCACACGCTGTTGTTACCAGTTGTGTCAGTTTTATATGTGTGAGTGCGAATATTGGCATTGCGGTTTAAACGTGAGTAAAGAAGCATCGTAGTGTGAGAAATCATAATTTCACCCATGGAAAAATTTTATTGCTGTTTACTTGTGTTAGTGCATGCACAACTTTTGGTCACTCTTGAACTTCGCCCAAACGTTCATCACTTGCAGAACCCCCTCCACTAGTCACTGACCAATCAGAACCCAATCCGCAGATGCAAGAATACACGTGTGGAAAGGCCCATTGCCTACTGAAAACAGGGTTGGGAAAAATTCGATCTGATTAATGATTGGAAACTAATGAGTAAAAATATAATCAAAATTATTTTTATATGTGATTGAATTCCTCGGACATTAGTAAAACGTTACTATGTTTGAGAATGATTAATTTTAATCATAATCATGATTTTAAAATTAATTTTTATAGCATATTTTTGTAATAAATCTTATAATGAAATAATGAGTCGATAAAGATTTATGATAAAAAGCAATTTTAATAAGGGTATTCACAGTCCTCTTTTAATTTTGGGTATTCGGTGTTTTCGGTAATATTAAAAGACTGAAAATATTCTGCTGTGAACATCCCACAGCACAGATTTGAGAACAGCGCTTTTATTGGATACGTGACCAAATCATGAACTGCGAATTTAATTGTAAAATATGCCACATACCTTTAAATCCTGGTTTGATGTATTCTTTTGAATTTCTATTGTGGCAACGGCTATCAAAATTGAAAAAATTTGCATCAGTCCGATGAGATTAACAAAAAACCAGCGAGGAAATTTGACAACTAAAAACATTACTAGCGCCACCCGCGGTTGATTCTTGATACCGAATAACCGGGCCGGAAAACACGACTCAAGGCATGTCTACAATTACCGAATCCAGTAATTCATTTTTACATGAACCAAATTACCGTTTCGGTAAAAATCTGTTAAATTTGACTGAATTACCGAGCGGTAAAATTACTCGCAATTTAAAAGAGGACTGTAAATACCCTGAATGTCAAAAATTTCAAAAAAACATGGTTTTTTAAAATTTTCGTAAATGCAAATGTAAATGCAAATCCAAAAAAAATATTTAATATTGAAAAGTGATTATAAACATTAGGATTCAAGAAATATTCTTTAAAAAATAAATGTCTTCCGTTTTAAATAAACTATTCGTGGAAATAATTACAACTAATGATTTAATGACTAATGATTGAAAAACTAGTGCTTAATATTAGCTGCGTTCCCGATCCTACTGCGCAGTACTGGACAGTACTGGGCAGTAATTTTCATTTGGAACACACTTATTAATTAGTACTGCGCAGTACTCCACAGTACTGTCCAGTATTGCGCAGTAGGATCGGGAATGCAGCTATTTTTAATCATTACTGTGATTAATCATGATTGAATCAATCATATTCTAAAAAAGTCATTTAGGATTGGTTCCAAAATATCTTTTGGAATTTACATTATTTACAGCTCTAAATGCAACATCACTTACGACCCACCCTATATATTTATTCCCATATGGGTATAATTAAATTAGCCTTACCGTTTGTAACGCCAATATCCCGTCATCAGTCACAGAAATGAATTACACCAGTGTGTTTAGAATGATAAAAAAATTGAATTTTGCATGTCCGTCCGTCCGTCTGTGGCGCGGATTGCGGGCGCACGGATTGAGCTAGAGACTTGAAATTTCACGCAGATTCGTTTTTCGTAAAATTCGTTAATGGGCAAAAATGGACCATTAAGGGGGGGGGGGGGGGGGTGTATCCCCCATACGAACGAAAACGTTTTATGCGAACATCTCAAAAACGGTGCAAAAAATCGTATTGAAAAGTTTGACTTCAAAGTGGAATTTTGATACAACTGTTCGCTGTTCACTTAAATCACCATAGGGGTTTTCAATAATTGCCAGATTTGCAATTATAGCTTTTGTTATGTTTTTAAATACTAATGAAAGAACTGAGAATCATTGACACTAATAGATATAACTAATTTCTATAATTTTGGGGCCCGAAAAAATTTTTTGGTCCGGAAATGATTAACAGAATCGGTCTTAAAATTCTAGTTTTATTTTAAACTAAACTTTGAAGTCGATCGTCATTACACTTCGAAACCTCCTTCAAAAAAATATGATAATAATGTCTATATTTGGATTTGTATCTGACAAAAAGTATAATTTCACATTTCCGTTCTTTATTCATAAAAGCCTTCACCGGATCTTCATAACAAAAAATCTTAATTCCACTTGCTGCAAAAATTCCATATCAAAATGATGAAAATCTACTAAACGATTAATGAAAGTAACTCGACCAGTACGCGTAAATGGGATTAACACCGGTTTCACACAGCGGATGAATTTCTTATTTCCTTAATGCAAACGTAGTACAATCTGTACAAAAAAACTGACATAGTTTTCCTTGGGAAGCATATCGGAAGTGAAAAAATCGGTCATTTTGTAAAAATCACCAGAATGGCAAGAAAAATGTAACATTTCTCTAAAATATAACACAAGAATTTTACCTTACTTACAATTTGAGGTTTGCTGTTAAAATGCAAGGTCGCCAACTTGTCAATGGCGTTTGCAATTAGCTTTCCAAAAAATTACCCTAGAATTATGTACGCTAGAAAAAAAATATGAATCATGGAATTCCTCATGATATCGCCATAATTTTCTATGAGTTTTTGTGGGAATTTAATGGTTTAAACTCATATAAAAAATTGGAGCACGATTTCTGAGAATTTCTTTCCTCCAAAGTAAAAGTTATTTACGACTTCACTTATCAGGTATGAGTCCAACTTGACGAGATCGCCATTTATCATCGTTATCGTGATCGTAGTTGTCGATCCATCAATCCGAAACTAAAATAAACAGAACTAGAAATAAATACGAAAAAGAAACCCCCGGTATAAGTTTCTATTTGCTAAGTTGCCACACAATCACAAATCTCGTAATTTTCTGACAAAATTATGGCAAGTGCTGCATTTGGAGATCGTTGAAATGGACAAGGAAAAGTCATATTCGATTTTCACAAATGGCTCGTCCATGGCTCGATCTCTGCGACTCGACCACTTTGGAACCGGTCCAATTTGGTCGGGAATGCGCACATGCGCTGGTAATTGAATTGAAGAACTGCATTCCGATGTGTTGCCACCTTAGCCGGACCACACCAGATCTCGCCGCGCCGCGACGTCGAGCCGTTAGACTGTAAGGTGATCAGTAAGTGATCAATGATCAAAGGTTTTTATACTTTCAACATATGCCGGTATATCAGGTACAAAATTGTAGCACCGGTCAATGCAGTTAAAAGAGAAAGGTGGTCTCAAATTTCCTTATCCAGATCAGACCTGCATTCACTCCATGAAGTTTTTCTGATGCCGGTATCTTCGGCGTATTCCGCATCTCGAACGGTGATTTGCTTAACGTGTACTCGTATATGATGGATGTTTTACGTCTGATGAACATATGTAACTAGGTAACAGTGATATTTACCACCGTATCAATCTTTTGTAATACAACGCGACGCGACGAGCAAAAAAGGTCATAAGAAGTCACTTGCCGACAGTAAATATCGAATACTACCTCCGCGGGAGGATCATCATCACAATTAGCCTACAACCGCATCAATATCTTGTCGCCAACATAAGAGTATATCAACCTGGGAACGTCATATGAGCAATTTTTCACACCGGCATGCAAATTCAATCTTGCATCCAGCGAAATGGGTGTTGACTAATTATTGATTTTCTTTCTGTCGTAAGTTATCGCAGCTTTACGATGTAGTCACACAAAATGTTTCTTTTCCATTGCATAGGTTAACCCGCAAGGTACGCGAGTACCTTGAAGGTGTGGATCCAGCCTTAAAATCAATATTTGTCTAGCCTGACGCAGATCTCTGTCAGATTCGCACTTTTCGTTATGTTAATAGAATCCACATCTGCTGGGTGAAATTTGCCAGTCCTAAAAGATCTTTGAATATTTAGACTGTTGCATCCGCAGGTGCAGTGTCCAAATGCACGAAATGGATCTCATCAGAACTCCAACTTCGCAAATCAGAGCTCCAACTTCGCAATTCACCATTCAGTACCAGTTGATTTTCGCATGTGTGAAACTTTGCTAACCGTCTTCGGTAGTTTGCACTTTTGCTGTCTATTTCTTAATATATGAAGTCAAACACTATTTAGGCATCAAACACTGAATAAATACAATTTATGGATTGACCAAATGCAGTTATGTAGTCATTTGATTAAATCGACTTCATAAACCTGATTTAAAACCGGCTTCCATATTTAGTGTGGAGCACGCGCTAGAAAAGTCAATTGAAATAAATATTCAATTTTAATTTTTATAGAAAATCTCAAATTTATTTTTTGTTAGGAATAAAAATCTGTTTTTAAATGGAAATGAGGTTACCTCAAAGTCGTTCTCCAACATTCTCGCGTTAAAAAAAATACAAATACCTGGTTTGTATAGATTTCAATCGTTTCAATCGATTCAGTGTGTCTTTGCATGCTTGGACAAGCGCTGACATGTTTATCTCTATTGTGACCCCATACTTTTAAAAATAAGCCAACATTTATTCACGCTTGTTGACAAATTGCAAGCGCTGACGCGCAAGCGATGGCAACAAGCGTTCTTTAGTTTCCTTATCCAAACCGTGACTAATCTTGGTGATTTCCTCAGTTTTTAGTACTTCAATGAAAAATGTATTTGTGTTAATTTTTTAAAACCAATCAATGCATTTTCTAGTTGTGGTTAAGAAACATCTTTAACCCTTTGTGGACCAGGAAGTAAACAACAATAAATCAATAACAAAGACTTTTTTTCGTTGAAAATGGTTCCAGAAAATATTTAAAAAAATACATGAACTAATTTTAAAGGGTTGGAGGGGGGGGGGGGGGGGGGGAGGTGGTATTTACGCCTGGGGTATATAGAATTATATAGAAGTATATAGAATGTTGATACTATTGGATAAGCAAAAAATATAAGGATTTAAAATTGGTGGTACTTAAAAGTACCGACTGTCAACAAAGGGTTAAAGCTAGACACTAACTTCTTGGACTAGATAAAGAATTAATCACCCTGGTTCTGACTTACAATCCACAATCCAATTCCACCGCAACCCTGCAATCGCCTTCATAACTCTCAATCCAATTGCAATTTTGACATTTATTTCTCCACCAGAAATTTGTAGTGGAATCTGGTGAATTGTGTGAAGTTTTTTTGAACAGTGCGAATAATGGCGTCCAAAACAACAAATCCTCGGCAATATGCTAAATTAGTTAGTTTGTTAGCCAAAAGAGAGGATATCGCCAAAGGCTTTACAAAAGGCAGCAAAATGGACGCAGAAGCATTTTGGCAAAATTGCGCTGTCGAGTTGAACGCGGTGGGGCCTCCAGTGAAAGAAAAAACTTTCGCATTGTCATGGAGCTCTAATGGCTCACGAATTCGCAGTGCTTTCCTTTCTCGCCTTAAATGTCTTTTTTGATTTTGCAATTCTTGCAAAGCGATTATCGCGGCAGCACAGCTATCCATTTTAAAACTATCTGAGATTTAAAATTTGAAACAAGATTTCAATGTCAATATGTCAAATCAGCTAAAACAAGGCTTATATCAATCTCAAAAGATTTATTTTCCCATCAACTTAATTTATGAACTAGATTTTTTAGTACGTATTTAATATGAAAC
Organism: Chrysopilus asiliformis; assembly: GCA_964034945.1. Taxonomy (NCBI): domain Eukaryota; kingdom Metazoa; phylum Arthropoda; class Insecta; order Diptera; family Rhagionidae; genus Chrysopilus; species Chrysopilus asiliformis. The sequence continues at coordinate 92,705,145 of OZ035960.1, read as the reverse complement.
TGCTACTTCTCACTTTGAGTACTAGTTTCAAATTCAATTGAAAGCTAGAACACGAAAAAATCATTCAGTGGAATTGAGATGTGGAGTGGAGTGGAATTTTCGTTGGAAGTCAGAACACAGGTGAATATCATAATTTGTCATAAAACTATAAAATAACCACCTGTGTTCTGACTTGCAACAAAACTTCCTCTCCACTCCACATCTCAATTCCACTGAATGATTTTTTCGTGTGATTTTTTCGAATGATTTTCTCAATTCCACTGAATGAGCTTTCAATTGAATTTGAAACTAGTACTCAAAGTGAGAAGTAGCAGTTTCATATTAAATACGTACTAAAAAATCTAGTTCATAAATTAAGTTTATGGGAAAATAAATCTTTTGAGATTGATATAAGCCTTGTTTTAGCTGATTTGACATATTGACATTGAAATCTTGTTTCAAATTTTAAATCTCAGATAGTTTTAAAATGGATAGCTGTGCTGCCGCGATAATCGCTTTGCAAGAATTGCAAAATCAAAAAAGACATTTAAGGCGAGAAAGGAAGGCACTGCGAATTCGTGAGCAATGCGTAAATTTTTTCTTTCACTGGAGGCCCCACCGCGTTCAACTCGACAGCGCAATTTTGCCAAAATGCTTCTGCGTCCATTTTGCTGCCTTTTGTAAAGCTTTTGGCGATATCCTCTCTTTTGGCTAACAAACTAACTAATTTAACATATTGCCGAGGATTTGTTGTTTTGGACGCCATTATTCGTAGTGTTCAAAAAAAAACTTCACACAATTCAACAGATTCCACTACAAATTTCTGGTGGAGAAATAAATGTAAAAATTGCAATTGGATTGAGAGTTATGAAGCCGATTGCAGGGTTGCGGTGGAATTGGATTGTGGATTGTAAGTCAGAACCAGGGAGAACATTTAGAGGAAATTTTTCTGGGTTATTTATTAAAAAACTAATTTTAAATCACGTAATTTAAATAAAGTTCTCAATTAGAAATAAACAAAACATTTATTATGCTTACAAATCATAAAAATTACGCAATTCTCCAAAAAGAACGAAAAGAATTTCCGTCTCTAGAGTTCGCTAGGTCACAACCCACGCTAAAGTCAAGGAGACAAGTTGCTAAACACTTAACTTACAGAAATATCCAAATCGGCCTATAAAACACAAATGGACGTCATATTGAACAGGTTCTCAACGTATCTGATTGTGAAGCGACAAGATCTGAATAAAAATTTCAATTTAAGTCGAATAATTAATAAAACCCTGAATTTATTTCTACTTGATACATTCCAACGATGTCAGAACGCTTTGCAGTTTCAGTCGCTGCAATGAGTAACACGCATTCGACAATGGTGGACAAAATTAAAGACATATTTTTTCTTAGAATTTTCTACGCATTCCACAAAAAGTCACTTGCGACATTAAAAAATCCCTAAAGTACGCGTAGGTACCGACTTAAGTGAACCATCGATAATTATGTTGAAATCGGTAGGTAGACCTCACCTGTAATTTATCTCCTTTTGAATTCCATTCAAAGCAATATACGCCATTAGTCATCCGCTTCAAAAGACGTCATAACTCCAATTGGAATAAAACCTGTTCGGCACACAGAATTTCATTTTATTCTTTTTGAATTTTCTTACTTATTTCTTAACGAATTCAACAAAGAATTCCTCCACCATGTCTTCTTCGTAACCTTTGGAATTATCTCCACTTGAAGCTCATGACTTGTGTGCCACATGACAGTTTGCTGCAATCACCGCACGGCCAAGTCAAGAAGGTGAGAAAATATTCATTCCTCATTCTGAAGCCATGTTTAAGTCGAAACTCCTGTACCGATTTAGTGTGGATTATGCAAAAGCTGCTGATTCTCAAAACCTGATGCGAAAATTCTGGGGATTGTCAGTGAGTCGACGCGATAATAAATTGAATGGCGATAACCCGAATAGTTATGACGGCAGTGTCAATTTCTAAATTTAGCTGTGGGTCATTTGGCCAGAATGACCCCCTCATTTGCACCTAAATATGCATAGAAGAAAAGATTTTGAATTTGGAGAAATTTTCTTATTCTTCTATGAATTAACATACATTCGCTTTATTTAAAATTTGAATATGGTTCCAAATTGTTAATTGTTAGAATCTGTTGCAATTTCCGGTCTTTATTTCATTAAATGAATCAAGTTTTAGTTTCACAAATTGGAAGCTGAATTAATAGATTTTTCATTGAAGCAGCACCATTCTGATTAAAATATTTCCATTCAAAAATGAAACAAAATATATGTCGTTGAAGATTTTTTGACAAAAGTAGTAGGATACTAAATGGTAGAAAAAGCTAGTAGATCTACTACATATGTAATAAAGTGCCAATCCTGGACACAAGTTAGTAAATCTACTACATATGTAATAAAGTGCCAATCGATGTCATAACACTTACATCTTTGTTTGAAAACACGTTCGTTTAGTAGATTTAAAAAAAATTAAAAACTTTTGTTTAAAAAAAATGCTGTAAAAAGGCAAAAAATAATTTTTTGGGGCTGTGTATCAGAAATAGAAGCGAGATAAATGCATGAAAAATAAATATTTATCTTGCTTTTTTTCTGATACAGAGTACCAAAAAATTATTTTTCCCTTTTTAGTGCATTTTAAATAAAACCTTTTTACAAAAAAAAATTTTTTTTGTCTTTTTTTTAATTTCATCATTTTTAGTCATTTTGTATTTGATTAGTATGACTAAAAATCCAAAACGACGTCTGACTTTCGCTACGCTCGTTTTTACTTTTTTTTTCTTCGATTAGATAACATTGCTTTTGAGTTATTCTTACGGACCTTTTCACCCGGAAAACCCGGAGCTTTACGGACCTTTTCACCCGGATTTTTTCCCGGAAATTTTGAGGAAAAGGATAATCACGTCATCCTAAGAGAACCTTCCGTTGTCTTTACAGACTTCCTAACATCAAAATTAGATTCAGCGACCCCAAAAACCCCAAGAAAAGATAATGTGAGGAAAAGAAAGACGACATTTGCCTTACAGGACCTTCCGTTATCCTTAGAGACTTCTTTCAGAAAATGTGAGGAACAGAAAAACGACATTTGCCTTACAGGACCCTCCGTTATCCTCACAGACTTCTCAATACCAGAATCGGATTCAGCGACTCCAAAAACCCGAAAATGAGATTTTTTCCCGGAAAATTTAAGGTAAAGGATAATGACGTTGTCCTTACAGGACCTTCCGTTATCCTTACAGACTTTCTGACTCCAGAATTAGACTCAGCGACCCCAAAAACCCCCATAATAGATATTTTCCCGAAAAATTTGAGAGAAAGGATAACCACGTTGTTCTTAGAGGACCTTTCCTTTTCCTTACAAGGACGAAGTAGTGAAAATATTGTATTGTCATCAGACTTACGTATGTGTGCAAAATTTCAAGTCAATCGGGTGAGTGGAAGTGGGTTAAAATTGGATTGCAAGATTTGACCCTGACAGACAGACAAACAGACAGATACGAAGGCAAAATAAATAAAAGCTTATAAAAATCAAATTAAATGAAATTACGGTCACACAATTATAACCCCATTGGATTAAATCAATTAATTCATTATATGTACTTAAATTACATTAATTTACAAATTCTAAAACCACCGTTTTAAGCGAAAACTTCAATTTTTGTGTAAATAATTTGTATCATCGAAAAAATACAAAAAAATTACGGTTAATTAAGTTTTCAATTGACATTTTAAGAAGTTTTTATTTTCGCTTGGATTGATCTTCATTTCACAAAATGGACTTCTTTCAAATTCAAATGATCAAATATTTTTTCGGTACGTTTTATTTTGCCTTACAAGATCTTATTAAGTTTTTTATACCATTTTTTTATACCCGTATGGTGAAACCAAAGGGTATATTAACTTTGCCTTACCGTTTGTAACGCCAAGATCCCGTCATCGCACAAAAAAATGAATTACACCAGTGTGTTTAGAATGATGAAAAAAGTTGAATTTAGCATGTCCGTCCGTCTGTCTGTCCGTCCGTCTGTCCGTCTGTCTGTCCGTCCGTCTGTCTGTGGCGCGGATTGCGGGCGCACGGATTCAGCAAGAGACTTGAAACTTTGCGCAAATCCGTTTTTCGTAAAATGTGAGGCTAAGTTCGTTAATGGGCAAAAATGGACCATTAGGGGGGGTACCCCCCATACGAACGAAAACGGTTTTTGTGAATATCTCAAAAACGGTGCATCTTATCAAAAAAGTCCAAGAACAAAAGTTATTTAGGATATGATTCTACATAAAACTCCCATACATAAAAATCCGATTGGAATGAATTTTAAAAAATCTTATTGCAAAGTTTGACTTCAAAGTGGAATTTTGGTACAACTGTTCGAATTTTGATACGAATATCACCATACGGGTCTCCAATGATTGCCAGATTGGCAATTATAGCTTTTGTTATGTTTATACTTGAATTTTATACCATAAGTTTTTCAACTTAATTTCTGAGATGCAGTCTCCGTGAAAAGTTTATTAAATGCTGGTTTAGATAGTTGAAAATGTTGTTCCATCAATTGAGCTGTTAATCGCCCGCTTCAAAATAACCTCAAAATGGACAACGATTTGACGTTTTGGCGTTTAACAGGTGAATAAAGCTGGTATGTGACCCGACAAACCGTAAACGATAATTGACTTAAATTTTCAGTTTTCTCTCGATATCGAAAGAAATATTCACGCATATAAGAAGGAGTCAAATCATCTTTTGGATGACGACGATTATGACTTTTTAGACCATGTAGAAATGCAGTGGATACAATAAATTACCCCAAAAAGTGTTACAACGTTTGACGTTTTAAATTGAACGAAATATCGAATTTGTTTGAGAGTGGATGCTTGCGAATGTGTTTTTACTTGCGGTAATTTTATGGTTGTCATATTTACAATTATTTATTGATATCGATTTTTAACACGATTTGCAAATAAAACCATAAAACGGTTTTTTATTGTTATTTACAAATGCGTATCATTTAATGGCAAAGAGAAATTTTCTTTGAGATCAATATTAGTTTTATCCATAGTGTTTTTTTTTTTTTTTGGTAATTTTTTATAGGCATATTTTAGACGTAAAATAAATAATTAGATTTTTTAGAGATAGAAAATTATGGTGAAAAAAATTAACTTTCCGCTTAGTCCAATTAAAATTTTGTGTTTTATATATGGCAAAAAAATTCCGCGATAAAAATTTTAATATTTGTTATTCTGGAACAACCCGCGTTTTAAACTGATTTTCAATTAAAAAGTTTATTCGATTTAACAGTAAATATGTAGCATTTTAATGTAGTGGTGCTTCAATATATTTAACACTAGAACGACGGAAGCGGTCATTTTGACCGCAAAGGGATTTTGAGTTCTGGTTCCACACAAATGGGTAACCTAACCTCAGCACTTTGAATTTTTTTGACTTTTCTCATCCTATTAATGTCGTCAAATTTAAATAGATAAATATTCTGAGATATTTAACAAAAGCGAAAAAATCAACGTTCTACCTAGAACGACAGTAGCGGTCAAATTGACCGCCTATAGATTTATATTGATTCATCTCATAGTCAGTTATTATTTCTCGGCGGTGCTATATTCTGAACCTTGTAAATGAACTACGAACTTCGTATTGTGCCACCAAAAAGATTCCAGCCTTGTGCAACTGTAGTAAAGAGTTCAAAACGTCCTCAGTGTTCATTCTGCCGTAATAAAACGCAAGATTTTTGTGCGTTATGCGGAAAACCTACTTGTGGAAAGTGTCAAGGACGATGTATCAAAAATGTTTATTGTGAAAACTGTATCGAATAATAAACGATGCATAATATAGCAAAACTATAAAGATAATTTTTGTTTTCATATGTCGTTTCTTATGGCGGTCAAAATGACCGCTCTCGTCGTTCTAGGTAGTTCCAAATTCCCGTCGTTCTATGGATTCTTTTAAGACTCAACCTATCTCAGTGACGTCTAGAAGATGACAGGGAAGAAAATGACGGGCAATTTCTAATGCCAAAGTCTTTTTTTTTTAGATCCAGTATTCATCACAGAAAACTGTATCTCAATCGGTTGAACGGTACAAAAGTTATCAGGAGAGGCGTATTAAATGAGCGAGGGGACATCAACACAAAGTATCTTATTTTTACTCTACAAGTAACTCTAGATGTGTACAAAACTTCCTTGAAATCGGTTGATGTCAAAACAAACTTTGAGATAGACAAATCTCGGCAAATATTTAAAACCATTGGTGTCACTAAAAGAGTTAGTAGTCGAAGAGTTCAGTTTTTTGTGGTACTAAGCGAGTTCTGTTTAACAGATTCTAAGCTTTAAAAGAATTAAATATTTAGTGAACTTACAATTTTATTCTAAACCCTTTTTGAAACGGTTTAAAAAACTTGAAAAAAAAACGAAAGACTTGAGCCAGGAACCTGAAAATACAAAATGTTTTAAACAACCTCTTGTAATTCTCAATTTTGGGCCTAGTTTATAATCAAAAGTTATTTCAATTAATGCTTGCAATACATGGGCGTCCGCAAGAATTTTTTTCTTTATTTTATTCTTTGCAGTCTCATATGTCAGAGTCGCCAATCCGAAGATATTGGTCCACAAAGTTAATTTTTTCTTTTCGTTTTTTTTTTCGAAAACTTCTCATATTTTTTGTCATTTTTTTGTATTTTTTTAATTCATTATATTCTTCCTATATTCTTACCTACAAATAAAATACTCTGTGTCATTAAAGGTTTTCTAGTTAAACTACATTTACAATGCTTAAATATTACTCAATTTGGTCAGTTTTAATGAAATTTTTTTCTATTCACATTATTTTTTCAGTTTAAATTATGGGAGTACATTAAAACAACATTAGATTTTCGAATTTCTCTCCCTCTGCCTAAATACAAGCTCGTGCCCACTTTTGAATAGCTGTATTTACGTTAATATTTTTGGTAATGCTGCCCTTATTTTTTCAGCTGCTTCTTCTATGCGTTCCTTTAAGGGGGAAGGCCAAAAGGCTATTTTATATACAAATGACCCGTTCTCTCAAAAACCACTTATCGTAGCTTAATCAAATTTTGCACACCTTTTATTTATGCCAAATTACATATTTTTAGTTGCTTGTTTTTTATTCTGATAAAAACTGTTATCTATAGCCCATGTAGATCATTTTTGTTATTTTGTGCGATAACTCTTGACGGTCTACATTCCATATTTCAAAAACTGGTGGAGTGTTGACATTTCCACAGCTGTTTTGTTAGTCAGTGTTGCCATCTTCAAATAACAAAAGTTGTGACAATATGCCTTGTGTTTTTGGAATAAATGGATCTTTTGTGAAAAAATGTTACTTTTCAGAAGATCCAAAAAACAAAAAAGTTATTTTTCAAAAGGTTTTCTCACAGTAGTTTTATAAATAGTTTTATAATAAAATTAAAGTTTTATAAATTGGAAAATAATGTGTGGCGATTGGGAGATGAGAACAGAATCGGGCGAGGGGACGGGTAACTGCTGCAGGTGGGTCTGGTCACCGAGCGGCCAGTCTGTAACACCAGACCTTGTCCACTTTGAACGAATATTAGAAGCACTTCTAGTTGTCATGCAGATCTGCGGTTTGTGGCGTTCTGTGGGGAAATTAGTGTATAATAAGAAAAGATAATAAAAAGAATCCATTTTTTTAACCTTTTTTTCACAGGATGCAAAAAACAAAACAGTTCAAATCCATTTTTTTCTTATTTTTTCGAGCCTCACCCCCTTAATTGATCCATATTAGAGATTTCCGTTGAATACACCAGTTCCTTCATCGTTCCCCATATTATTTCTTCCGAAACTAAATATTGCAAAGGAAAGTTTTGTGCTGATCACAATTTTGTTAATTCTTGTCGATGCAACCCAGATATTCATAAGTCACAATGAATAATTCATCACATCTCAATTGAGTTACAATAATTTTGTTTACATAAACAGCAACAAACTAATTAAAACCGAAACCAATTGTAAAAGTTTTTTTTTTCTCACTTCCTTTTACCAAAAGCTTCATTGCATCATGCAGAGCATTAAAAATGAATTTCCATTCAGTGGAGATTGAATATTTTTCCCAAACGACTATTTACTACGCACAAGCAAAATATTTTGTTCAATTTTGGCTCTGGTTCCCATTAAAATATTAAATGCGCTTCAAAAAAAAATCCAAAGATTTATTGAGCAGAAATTATGACTACATCAACGCAATTGACGAATAGCGTCCTTGAGCTCCACCGCACCGACCGACCGTCGTCAGTCAATCTATCCATTTTTCATATTTTTACCTATCATAAATTAATCAAAATTATTTTTTCAATACAAATTTCTCAGTGTGCAACAAAATGACGTATTTTTCTGTGTGAAACTATGATTACATGAGCATTGAATTCAAATCTCAACGAAACACTCTCACTTTCGACATCGCCAGCGCCATCTTCGTCAACCGCCATTTGTACCGTCATCATCGACATGTCGATTCGAGTTTGAAATTATTCGGAAAATGCCATCGTCGAGGTGTGTACTTTGAATTAATCGAAAAGTTCGCATCTAATGTCTGGAATGGAATGGAATGGAATGTGGGTAGATTTGGATTCATAACTTCCAAATGAGAATCTTAACAGCGGCCTACAAAAACAAAAAAAAACAAGTAAAACACTTTGATTACATCTTATGGCGTTTGAATTACTGAACGGCACGCAATGCGATGGAGTCTGCAATTTCCGGCATTGTTCCACGGCAGACAGACTTCTCTGAATCTTCACATAATGTCAAATTAACGCTTTTCGCGTCCATGACGCAGCGTCATTTCGTTTTTAACCTTTTCGCCTGAGTAGTGATGCGAAGAATTGTCGATGAAATTAATTCCATTCAAGTATCTGAAATTAAATCCAAGTGATTTAAAGATGAGTTCTTGGGAAAGATTCTTCTTATCTCTGTGCGGATTCATGCAAATTCCCTGGATTTTATGTTACGCACACCAATTGATTTTAACGCGCTTGCGTCATTTGTAAATCATTCCGCAATGCCTATCCGACATGCGCCGAACGATTGATGAGTGGGCTTGTGTGATAGGAATTTCTAAGTTATCACCGAAACAAAAGACGAGGGAATTTTTGATTTTATTAGTTTTGTTTGTGAATTTTTCTGCTTTATTAAGTAAAGTCATCTCAACTATTTGCCCACCTGAGGTCATTTGAAATTTTAGGAATTTTGAAAACATTAGGTTGGTATTTTTTTTTGCATATCAATCAATCAAAGACAGTTCTTTCTCTGGCTCAAAATTTTGACCTAAAATCTCGATAAAATAATTGAACATTTAAGGGGAACTTTTCAAAATCACTTAAAATGGCGGCGCTGCTAGAAAAACATTAATGAACATCCTGAGCTGTGCTTCGGCATTAAAGGGTCTTCCCCTAAGCTCTGGCTGGAACTATAAAAAAAAATATACACAGGAAAATATTGAAAAAAGGTATTCACATTATCCTTGCAGTACCTTAACGAATTTTTCCGAAGATGGAACCTTTTCATACCTTTGATAACTTAAACAGTCGAACCTGGATAAATCAGATATGGGTAAGTGATAAACCTCCATAACTGGGATGGATCGTTCGGTCCGATGGTTGTTCTGCAGAATAAGTGGAATCTATGGGACGGTTCTGAAAAATCTTCCTTATCCAGGTTGGACTTTATTACTATAACGGACATTGCTTCACTTTTCCATACATTCACTGCGTTCCAACATCTCTTCGTTAAAAAGACATTTTTACAATCTCTGTAGGTGTCGCTTCGATCGCTTAACGAAGAATGAACGAAACATGAAAGCCACACTGAACTATGCCATGCCAATAGAGTTTAAAGGTGCCGCTCCACATGAGAGTAAATACGCGAGTAACTCTCAAAAACTCTCGAGAGTTACTCGCAGGAGGTTGTCCTTTTGAGAGTTAATTTCGGCGATTTTTCTCTTTTCAAGACCAATATCTTGATTTTTTTGACATCCTGCTTTGGCGAGTTCTTGAGAGCTACTAGCGAAATTCAAACGCCGTTCGTATCTGGCGAGCAACTCCCCGAGAGTTCAGTGGGTGCGTGTAGACTAAAGAGTAGAATCACTTTTGACAGCTCGCAGAAATTAGCTCGCGAGTTTTTGCGAGTTTCTGCGAGCGACTCTCAGAGACGTGTCCATTTGGGAGTAGCTGCTATCGACAGGTTCTCGCCGGCATTTACTCTCATGTGGAGCGGCATCTTAAGCCATGAAATTCTAATAGAGTTCAAGCCACTGTCAAATCATTACTGCTTTGATTTTTATGCAATTTCCCAAAAAGAAGTGTTTTTGCGTTCGATTGTTGCTATCCAAGAAGGATGTTCCACCGTAACTTGTGAACCACTCAACGGAGAACATTTAACCACATTATTTTGGATTGCTTGCGATGGCGCGGATGTTTTTAGCCATGTCTGCGGTAAAAGTTCTGGAAATATGTTGACAGAACTGGGAAGATGTTGACTGGCCACAGGATTTTGACTCTATGTCGTTTAAGTAGTATCGGGTCTTTCAACAAGGACATAACAATTTTGTATTTAATTAAAACACAGAATAATTGAGATATCGGGGTGAAATTTATTCCAGGTGTAGTGGACATGTTACATTTAAGTATGAAATTCGATGTCGTTCATATGGCCACCGCGAGCACGTTTCCTGATTGATTCTTTGGAGCCAATTCTCCACCACTCTTCCACACATATCGGCCGGAACGTTGGCAATTTCGCGTTCGATATTGTTCCTGAGCTCCTCTAACGTTGTTGGCTTGTTGGGATAAACCAACGACTTAACATAACCCCATAGAAAGAAATCCAACGGCGTTAAATCACATGAGCGAGGTGGACATTCGACCGGACCATTTCTCGAGATTACACGATTACCGAACTTCTTCTTCAATAGATCAATTGTTTGACCAACTGTGTGGCATGTGGCACCATCTTGTTGGAACCACATATCACTGATGTCAAGTCCATCCAATTCTGGCCAAAAATAATCTTCCAACATGGCACGATAGCGAACTCCATAGACCGTAACATGGCGATCATTTTCATCGACGAAAAAATAAGGTCCAAACACACCTCCGGCATGAAATCCACACCACACTGCCCTTTTTGTGGATGCAATGGAGTTTTTTGAAGAACATGTGGGTTTGTTGCTGTCCAATAACGCATATTTTGCTTATTGACAAAGCCATTAAGCCAAAAATGAGCTTCATCGCTGAAGATGATTTTTCGATGAAATTCAGGATTTTCTTCAAAGTTTTGTAGAGCCCAATCGGATAAGTTTCGGCGCTTCAAATGATCAAGAGGCTTCAATTCTTGAGTTAATTTGATCTTGTAAGCGTGTAGACCAAGATCTTTACACAAACTTCGCCACAATGTGGACTGAGAGATTCCTAATTCCTGTGAACGGCGTGAAGTCGACTCATTTGGCTCATTTTGAACTAAAGCACTTACGGCTGCGATATTTTCGGTACTTCGTGCGTTGTCTCACTGGCACAAGAACATTCAATAGTGAATATGTTGACTCGAATTTATCCACTATAGCATGCACAGCCTGTCTGGACCATTACGACCGAAAATTGGAGTAAGCGCTCTTAAACTTACGACCACCGACTCAGAATTTCGGTAGTAAGTTTTAATAATTTCCAAACGTTGCTCGTTCGTGAACTTCACCATGATAAAAATGTGAATCTTGACTGACGTTTTAGCATTGCCAGATCATAAAAAAAGTTTTAGGGTGCGTTTTTATTAAAATACAAAATTGTTATGACCTTGTCATATAAAGACCCTTTATAAGTTACTTAAATTTTAGTCCGGCTTCGCCAGTCGAAAAACGTGAGTGGAACAAAACCTAGGATAACAAAATTCAGTTGGTTATAAATTAGACAGCCTCGAGTAGGACAGTACATGCGTTTCCTTAAAGTTTTCGGAAAATTGTTTTCAAAAATTAACAAAAAGACAATAAATTCCAGCTTTCGAATTCGGAGTCACTTTACACCCTCCCTCCACTCTCCCCGCCTTCCGGGCTACTTTTTTGTGTATCTGTTAAAGCTGAACCCCCGATAATTATCCCTGCTGGTCAATCGGCTTGGTAGTTTTTCCGCGAAAGAGTGACACAGGGGGAAAAGTTTCGGACTCACTTTCTCCTCCCCTTACTCCCCCCACTTCTCTGGCAACTTTCCAATAGGCCTATGTTGAAACCAGGCCTATGTTCGAACCAGGCCTATGTTCGAACCAGGCCTACAGCGAACATTTTTGTCAAATTTTACGTCTATCGGTCTATCTAAGGAAAAATTACACTTATTAGATTTTTGTGCAAAGCTACATAATGCTTGGTTTCGATTAAAAATAGAATCATTTAAATTGGTCTGGCAGAATTGCATAACTAAGGATGTATAAAAATCCTTTTTTTTTAAATATATAGAATTTACGATTTGAAACTGAAAAATTTCCCGCTAAAAAGCTGTGACTAACTTTTCAATTTTTCTTTTTAAAAACCAATCTCAATTTTACAGCTAAAAAATTTCAATTTCTTACCTATAGCTACAATATTTCAACACGTAAACGCATAATTTTCTTCGCATTTCAAATAAGTTTTAATCAACTGTTAACTAATTTATACGAATCTTAATAACGTTAATGATATCGAATAGGAAATAAGCGTGACAAACATGAAAATTTATTGAAAATTCAAACAAAAAAGAAAATGATTCGCCAAGATATATAAATTGGATATACCTACATTTAATTAACACTTTTACCGATTTTCCCTTTTACCAAACGCTACTCAATTTAATTAAAAGTGAATTACGAATTGAATCCAAATCTATCAAAAGATCAGCTCGGCTATTGACTCTTGATGAAGAAAACCACATTTCAACAAATCGAACCGTCGTCGTCGTCGTCATGGTTGGGAAATTTTTAGCAATCACTCATCATAGGAGCAGTTCATCTTTTCTACAGACAGACTTTTGGTTTTGGGTTTACAAAGGAAAAATCGTCTTCAATTTTCTGTTGAAAATGCAACTGAATAACAGACGAATACCACAAAAGAGATGTCAGACATGTTGCTAAAAGTACAAAAGGGATGTCCAAATTAATTGGTGAACGTCTCAGGTGTAGATATTGAGAAGTTACAAGCGTAGTCGGGTGGATATCGCAGACTGTTGGCGTGGGGGTTGTGGAAATTTGCAGATCAGATTTAAATATTGATCCAACACGATCATACAAAGGAAAATTAACATATCGTCGAGATTCATGTCTAGATGATGTGATATCCATCTTACATAGCCGAAAAGTGATCGCAATGGACGTCTTCTAGTGTGGCGTCTTCAAAGATACTTTAATGGAGAATTTCATTTTTATCCACATTGGTAAGACAATCGATAGAGTTCTATATTATATGCTTGACTCGTATCTATTTATCTGTCTTTATGTGTACGTATTTATTTTTCACCTGCAGTCAGTTTCGTAGTATCTCTGGCCTTACCTGTCCATCTGTTCTAGTGCTCATCCATCCAATTCAGTGGTTTGCGTCGAATGATCGACGTATTGTCTGGATTGGTGGTGATAAACGGATGAAGACGATCTTCCAGACGAATGTCGTCATTTTAAAGATATTCATGGGTTACGTCAGGGCATGGCTAGTATGCGAAATGTCTTTTATTATTCGCTAGCGTCTTATCGTATAGCATTGTTTTGTTTGTGTCTTCTTTATTATAAATTACCTTTTTAAAAGGAGTTCCCAAACTCTTTAATTGCAAAACCTATTTTGATATCGAGTGTGTATGATTAATAATACGAAATCTTCAGTTCAAACCATTTAGGAAGAATCTAATGGTCATGTCCTAAGTTATTCCGTATATTTTCCAAATATTATTGGAAGTACAAATGCAATACCGCCGTTTTTTTCAAAATTTGAGGCTTTTTTGTGGAAAAATGCTTACATATTTATTCTTCAAAATATTGTCCATCACTTTTTCCCATCTTCCTGGCAGCATACGGTCGAAATAACTCCTCGTCCCTTGAGGCGATCCACAAATCTGCCCAATTTTCGATCTCTCCGTAAGAACGGAAGTGCTGCTCAGCCAGGCCATGCATCAACGATCCGAACAGGTAATAGTCGGAAAGGGCGATGTCTGGAGAATACGGCGGTTGCGACGGTTGGGTTAGCACGTCCAAATTCAGTGTTTCCAGGTAGGTTTTAACGACATTAGCAACATGTGACCGAGCGTTGTCGTGCTGCAAAATCACTTTGTCATGTCTTTGCTCGAATTGTGACTGTTTTTCCTTCAATTCTCGGCTCAAACATATTAATCTGCAAGTTTTTGTTGCATTTGACATGTATCTTTATCCAGTAATGCCTCGGATTCTGCGTCTTCAAACTTTTTCACCGGTCCGGGACGCTCCTTATCTTCCACATCAATATTACCACTTTTATAGCGTTGAAACTATACGCGACACGTTCTTTCACTAAGGCACTTGGCACACCGAATGCGAATTCGCACCGCATTGCGAAAAAGTTCAAGTTTACCACGCGATCTTATATCATATGTCATCTACATGAGCTCTTATTTTGTATTACGTAACAATGCGGTTTCCGCAAAATTGCGACCTCTGCAAAATTAGAACTCATGTAGATTACATACGATATAAGATCGCTTGGTAAGTTTGAACTTTTTCGCAATGCGGTGCGAAATCGCATTCGGTGTGCCAAGTGCCTAATAGAAGCCTCACCATAAGTGTGCTCGCGTAATTAAAAAAATAGTTCCATGGCGCCTCAGCCGCAGATTTTTTCGAATTGAAGGCAAAACGTGAAACTTCCCGCAAATGACTTTTATTTGGCTTAAATTTCGAAATTTTCACGCACAAAAAAATATGTAACGCCGATAAAAATTCACAAATTGAAAGATATGGAGTTATTGCCAGATGCCTAGCTTATCATTTGACGTTTCTGATCTCACATTTGTGACAAGCATTTTACTGCTAACGCCATCTATTGGAAAACAGCGGTTTTCCATTTGTAGGTACTCTTAAAGTTCACCCTGAATTAAAACTCTTTCTTTCTCTTTCCTTTTTTATTTTTTGATTTATCTCCTTTCTTCTTTCATCTGTTTTATGATTGACAGGTGGTAAAAGACATTGATCGTGCGCAAGGGCGTAGCTATAAATTTATCATGCGTCTCGACACAAAATGTCAAAAAAATCGGACCCACTATTTGAGGGCTACAGAGTGAAATAGCCTTTGTAGACATGAAAAATTTAAATTTAATCTTGGTCAGATCTGAATTTTTTCCTTAATTTACTGTTTTTTGCTAAAAATCCAAAAGTAGGATGATTTCCAAGGTCCAAATTACCCTCTAAGTATGGAAATTAGCCGCTATAGAAGGCTTGTCTGAATTATATACGCCTCTGACCATGCATCTTGTGCCAAATTTTTGAAATTTCTACCCGAAAGTCCTACAAGAAGGATAATACTAATTTTTCAAAAGTAAATTCTTTAATTGTAAAACCTGTTTTGATATCGAGTACGGGGAAATAAATAACTTAGCAGCCACACTCAAAAAATAAGGACAGAAACCTCGTTCCATTTGACAACATTTGTTTTGTTGAATCTTAACAATTTTTTTTTTATTAAATTTATAAAAGAATTGTAAAGGAAAAATTTGCAAATAACAACAATTTTTTATTATTTCGACAAACTAGGCATTGTTAATTTCACAATTGTTTTATTGATTTAACAAAACATCATTTGTAAGTTTATTTTTGTTGAAATAACAATTTTTTTTGTTAAACAAATATTTCTCTCCAATAATATTTGTTCCAATTGACAATTTTTTTGTGATTTTAACAAAAATTTGGTTAATTTAACAATGATTTTATCCATATGACCATTTGTTTCTCTGAGTGCATCTTAAGACTAGGTGATTAAATTAAGCATATTAAAATAGAATACGCTTAAAAGCACGACGATTTTTCTCGCATTTTACTTGCATTTATCCGTGCTGTGTATGTAAGCGAATGCATTTATCCGTGTTGTGTACACTCAGAAAAATGGAGGCTAACTCGACCACCTACATACGGCGTAATTGGCCTCGGGCAGGCGCGCGTTCGCCTGCATGTGGGCAAGTAAAACTGAGTTGACCTGTGGTCGGAGAAATTCTGAAATTAAGCCACCAGCAGGTGAAGTAGGGCATTGGGAGCTGCACGAGTTGACCTTAGATAGGTTAACTCTGACCACTAGCTGGCTTACAGACACCTCTGTAAGGTCAGAGTTAACCTGACAAAAAGTTGACCTGGACATTTTTCTGAGTGTATGTAAGCGAGTTTTGGAATTTATGGACTTAACAATGGATGCTAATTTAATACAATTATCCATGTTGCAGTTAAGCGTACTCTGCTGTACTCTAATGTTGGAGCTATTTTTCCTATTTTACACCAACACAGTTTTCGCGTAAAACCGTAACAGTCAAACAAGAATTCACTCTTTTTTACACGCAAAGGATTGCATTACGATTTAATCTAATATTTTATTTCTAAATTCAGTTTCTAATTGAAATAAACTTCTATTAACCACCAATAAAATGAAATAAAACCTTAAAATTACTTTAACCTCAATTTTAAAATCGCTTATTTTGCAATAAAACCTATTTGGATCACAAATTTTAAGTACCGATCGTGCCAACTATCGAATTTTCATTAAATTTATAAAATTTCGCAACAATAAAAATTAAATATAACCCAAATGAATTCAAAACAGCAGGCGCAAGTGTGTGGTATGCAAATAGCAACGATAAATTACAGAAAAAAAACAGATCTTAAAATCAGATTACTTGATCATAGATCGTGTCAAATTCTTAAATTACATGTACGCGACCGCAAAATGGACCAAATTGTGGGCTTCAGTTTGATCTCTGGCTATAGTGCCAGTTACATGAGTTTAAAATGTGAATGAAAAGCATAAAAAAGTGATATTTATCACCACCCACGATCACTGACCTTTTACCGATCTTACCGCGATTCTTAAGTTAAATGATCGCCACGTAGTTGAAAATACCACGACAGTAAAACGCGTCACCTGACAATTGAGTAGTCGACAAAAGCCGTCGAACGAATGAAAAAATCGAATTAAATAAAACTAAAAAAAAACGATCAATTGAATAATTAATTATAATTCAGGTGAAGCAGAGTCTTACTGAGGTGATTGCCACTTTAAGACACTGTCAACGTAATTAATCAAAGGAGTTATTGATCTTACCCGCGGATCGCTTAAATCGTTTGTCAACTGGGCGCGTTGGAACAATAGAAAATTTAAAAAAAAAATGGGCGGTGATGGTAGCACTGGTGATGATCGATTTCGATTAAATTCACTTTTGGTATCGCAAGATCGAATTCTGGTGACTGGCACTGCATTCAAATTCGCTATTACCCTTTAAAGAAATTCGCAATTAATTTTAGCAAGAAGGAAGTGGCTTCAAGTAAGTGCGGTACCAAATTTGCTATAAAAAACTGACTTCAGGTAGTCAGAAGTCAATTACTTTTGACCTTGGCCAGGTGTAGGCGGATGACTTCCAGCTGAAAGCGAATTTTTACTCTTTTTTTTTTGTTTAATAAAAAAATCCATAAAATTCTCAACTCAAACTAACGATTCGAAAGTGTTTACGAACGTCACGAAGAGATTTTTTACAATCGAATGTTTTTTTTTGCCAATCAGTGGAACAGAATTTTTCGACTAAAAACGAAAACCCGTCAGATCCATTTCTCCTTTTTTGCGATGAAGATCTCCCGATCGAGTGTGTGAAACGCAATTTCGCCAAAGATGGCCGGGGTCCAGTCCTTGAAAACCGAGTTCGGGGTAGTGGGACGTGATAATATTGATCACGATCAGTGATCGAATCTTAAGTCGAAGCGAAGACAAAAGATGGTCTTAAAACCTTGCCCGTGGAACTGGTTTTGAGAAATAATATTCGCAGAAAAAAACTAAAGAATTTCGTCTTTGTCGGTCATGGATGGTGGTCATTTTTGATTTTTTGAAAGTAGTTAAAGGTGGTGTTACATTATGTTGACATCACGTGGAATAGATGTTTTGTAATGAGATGTGCCTTAAAGGTAAAGAAAATAATCAAAATATGGATCCTAAAACGTTTTTGCTCTAAATTAGGTTGTTTCGACATTCGAAAATCTAATATGGTCAGAAATGTTTTCCTTATTTATGTTAATATTTTCATTTCATGTTATTAAATTATGTAAATGTAACAATTTTTGCAATAACCTCGACACCCGAACTCTGTATTGGTGAAAACCAAATCAAATTATCTTCAGTGGTCCGAGAAATAGCCGGAGAGGGGCATATAGACAAGGATTACGGATTCTTTAAGTCAGTAAAAAACTTCCTTTTAAGACATCCTTTTTATGCTTGAAAATCTGATCAAAATCCATTCACCAGTCAGGAAGATATCTGATAAGGGGGATACGGGCAACGGGTTCAGTAAATTTGAGTGGTAAAAATAAGAAAATCTACAATTGCCAATGGTCAAGTGTCAAATACTCTTTATAATGACAGGAAAAATGTTTATTTAAAAAAAAATTCTTTCCGTTAGGAGAGGGAGAAAGGAGTGGTCCGATTGGGTTTTGATGTATGGACGTGTTATTTAAAAGCCTTTTTTAAACACAATTTACCTTAAAAATTTTTTTAATGTGACTCACCGTTTTCGAGAAAATTACAAAAAAATGTTTCATTTGTATTGTGAAGGAGTGAGGGAGTGGTCCAATTTTGCCGGTTCAAGAACTTAGCGAGAAACGTTACAGAAACGTAACAGTCTCAGTTCAATACTTTCGAGAGTTATGGTGTTCACGGACGGACAGACGAACAGGCAGACGGACGGGCGGACATCAAAATATTTTTTCATCCCTAACACCGTGGTGAAATTCTTTTTTGTGTCCGACAATTGGTTCGATGTGTTGTTACAAACGCTATAGTAAATGTAATATACTCCTATATGATATATCATATAGAGTATAAAAATTAAAAAGAAATCGAAATTCCTTCATAAAAATACCAGGAGAGGGGTTTTAGATAAGAGCGGAAATATACTTAAGGAAATTAGGACGTAAAGAGCTGCACTGGTTGACCTAAGTTAAGGCCCAACCGAAGTCCTTCCGATCCGTTCCGTTTCAGTAAGCTGTCAAAGTTGAACATACGATCAACAACGTTGCTACCCATAGTCTGCGAAAAGGAGCGGAACGTAACGGAATAGTTCGCAAAAATCCATCTCAAACGGATTGTATAACCTCAAACCCTAAATTTGACACGCGCACATAACCTAATATATTCATATATTTGAATTATTATATTTTAAATTACAAAATAAACCAGGGCACCAATCATGTATTTCGACGCATCTCTGTCTTTCGACTTCGACGCAGCTTTTAACTCTTGACTTCGCCATATCTGCAGCTTGAACTTTCGCGGAATCGGCACTATGAATCGAAACGATGATATGGCGAAGTCAAGAGTTAAAAGCTGCGTCGAAGTCGAAAGACAGAGACGCGTCGGAATACATGATTTGTGCCCAGAACTGACTTTTTACTTCAATATTGCTTATTTAACAATTTTCAACCTCGATCAAAAGACACAATGGCCTATGTTACACACGGCAACTTTAAGCGGCGACTTTTCTTAAGTATAGGCGAGAGAAGTGAGGGGCCACCGCTTCCCTCACTTCTCTCGCCTATACTTAAGAAAAGTCGCCGCTTAAAGTTGCCGTGTGTAACATAGGCCAATCAAAACAGTGGTTGAAATGTCAGATTCCGAAACGGAGCGGTCGTACTATAGGCAGGTCTCCGTTCAATACGTTTTTACGGAAACGAAACGGAACGGATCGGAAGGAATTTGGTTGGGCCTTTACGTAGTTCGAGAATGTAATGTCATGTAATGGATGCCTGCTACAGGCCAAAATGGACTTATCAAAAAGTTGGCTTGGATCAGCTTTATTATTTTTCTGGGTGTAGTTTTTAGTTATTTCCGGACCGTTTAATTGCCAAAACCCACTTTATTCCATTGAAATAGCTTTAACCCGCTTAAGAACAACACCTGTTTATTCTAGCGGTTTTTCGTAGCAACTTGAAAGACTACTAAATTTTTACAACATGTAACATCAGCTTAAGTGCTTCATTTTGAAGATTTTTATCGAAGGAAAACGAAAAAAAAATACCTTCAGAGAATATTTCTCCTTCACTCTACAAAAAAAAACTAAACTTTCTGTCCGCCCCCTGAAATTTTTCCCTGTAGGGCATAATTTTGTGTGGTCGAACTTCAATGCATTTTCCTTCACATAGCCAAAAGTTTTTCTGCACTTGTCCGTTTAAACACAAAATAATTGCTAAATGTCCAACATATCAAATATTTTACTTCAATTTCCTAAAAGATCTTTCGCTTATTTTGCCCGAAGTGGAAAGAAAGTTGAAGGGCCTACAAGTCGTACTGTGTCGATCATGGCGTGGTATCTGCTGTTGCACCACAAGATTATTGATTGTGAAAGTTTTATTAACCTGATCACATCTTATTTAAATAAGCAAATGCACTTTTTTCGTTGTTAACGCATTTCTCCCGTGTGTGTTTTTGTCCATTCGTTTTCGAAATCATTTAGGCGGCTATCATATAAACATTGTTTTGGTTTTTAAATTTCTCAAACGATAATCCGTGAAGCGGGTCCGAGATTTGTTAATAAAAGCATAATATTATGTAAGGTTTTTGTTGGACTATTATATAGTATACTAAATTTATTTAAGATATACTAATTAGTACTTATTAATTAATACTTTTTATTTAGTAGGTATACTTTTCTCTTGTTTGATCGTGGCAGCTTTTTAGAATAAAACTAGGGGCTTCTCCTAGGGAATGCCAGTAAGCTCCGCTGATAGTTTCATCCTAATCGGTTCAGTGGTTCTTCTAGTTATAGGCGAACAGACAGAAAAAAAGACTGAAATATATACAAATCGAGTAAACTTATAAGAAATAAGGGGAGTCTTGTGTTAATCTATGGTCTAAAACCCACCCATTGATGCCAGTAAGCACTCCTGAAAGTTTCATCCAAATGGGTACAGTGGTTCTCGATTTTTATGCGAACAGACAAACATGCAGACACACAAGCCTATTATGTAATAGATTCGCAATTTTTTTTTATATAATCTAGTACAGTGTTTCCCAAGTTTTTTCGGTCGCGTATCCCTTAGCTCTATTATAGGTTAAATGCGGAGATACAAATCGGTTTTTTGAACCGAACAGAAAACCACTAAACTAAAATTTGCGTGAACCAAAACTAAAAAACAGTTTAATCCACCTACTGGTAAGACGTTACCTGTCTTACATAATCCAACATCATATGATGAAAATAACAATTTATATACAAAAACATTTGAAATCTGGAGATCTGATTAAAGTAGAAAGTTTAAATTTGGCATAGAACAGGCTTTTATCTAAAGATAAACTTCTTCCGAAAATGGGAAAAATTGAATCACCTCCTCCCCTCTCTCCCATACAAATATAAACGATTTCTGCGATTTTCTCGAAAACGGTGCATCGTGTCTGAAAATTTAAAAAGACAAAAAGTGTTTAGAATATGATTCTACATAACTCTGCCATGGACCACTCCTTACCCCCTCACCCATACAAATAGAAAATATTTTTGCGATTATCTCTAAAACGGTTCACGTTTTCCAAAATCACATACCATAGGGTTCTATGGGACAATAAAAGTTAACGATAATAGCGTCAGATTTACTAGTAAAAATCGATCTTACAAATTTTCGATTCTAAAAACAAACGTACATACGGACGAACTAACGCATACACATACAGACATACAGACATGTTGCGAACTCATCGACAATTCCTCGTCCTCAAACTTTTTCGGAGCTCCATCGCATTCTTTGTCTCTGACATCGAAATCAGCACTTTTAAAGCGATGCATCCAAAATCTGCATGGGGATTCTGGTAGAGCATGATTGCCATAGGCCCCTGTTACACGGGGCAACTTTAAGCGGCGACTTTTCTTAAGTATAGGCGCGAGAAGTGAGGGAAGTGGTGGCTAATGTCGCCAGTTCCGAAAGTAGAAACAAGGCGACAAAATACGCACACAAGAACGAAATCACAAAGAACGGGTTCGTGAAAGTTTTTTGCGATTTGACAGTTCGTCCAACTTCACACACACATTAAACACTCACTGTGTAATATACAGAAGTTTCCGGCAACTTGTCTCCGCGTGTAGCACAAACGAGCAACTTTTTGTATCGTGTATCGGCAATGATTACCTAATATAGATAAGAAAGTTCTCCTAAAATATTTGGTTTGAGAGAAGGACAACTAGCGACATGCCGGCGGTTTCAATTTCTGTGTGAATACTGAGTTATATTTATGTGTGCGACCTCATCTCAGATGTTGCCACATCTCAGTTGCAATGCGTAATTAGTTGTAATGCGCCTCGAAAAAACCATAAAAAAATCGCACAATGGCAATATACAATTTTGAATCTCAGCAGTCAGTTAGTTAAAAATCAAAACAAACCACCAATTCCGGTGGAAAATTTAGTTTTCGTGTTAATTTCGTTGACTTTTAGTGTATTTCGCGATTTAAATAATAAAAAAGTGTTATAATTTGCTTGAAAATTTTCGCGAACTGTCAGGCCACTGTCGGAAGCATGATGGTGTTGGTGCAAGGGTTGTGTAAATAGAATACAAATTTTTGACCGCTATAAGGATATGAAAATCTCGTTTGGTTTAGCCCTGACTAAACGACAAGTTTCTTGTTTTTTCTTCAATTCCATATGACATGAAGGTGTAAAAGGGAAAGATGGTGTTGCTTGGTGACTTTTTTTTATCGCGCATCTCTTTTCTCTGCCGTAGTTAAACGGAAACTTCCGTTTACTTCCCATCTATATTCGGTAATCATTGGTATCGGTTTAAAGTTGCCGTGTGTAACATAGGCCATGGGCTTCCACAAGCAAACGGTACGATTCCGCGGCACTTTTCCTCAAAAAATGGTCACATACTATGTTTGACAGTTCACATATACATCTTCCAACTCCATTTAATGGCGGATGGGGACGCGTGCATGTTAAGCGGCTAGCGACATCTATTCACAATCGCTAAGACTGTGTTTAGAAGTTCGGCTTCTGATTGGCTAATACAATTCTCATTTGATTGTATTGTTTTCATGCATTCCGTTTCAACTACTGACATTTTGGTTAACCCATTCGGTATTTTGATGCCATATGGCAACGCAGTTAAAAATTTGAATTGACTTATTATTTATTTATTTTCAACACTCTATTCTCATTCAGTGCACCTTTAAGTGCATTTGTGACCCAATTTTGATTTTTTGAGTAAAAAGCTGGACTATCGTGGACGTATTTGTAAAAAATTTTGATTTTTTTTTTGTTTTAAATGAATACTAATAGCTTAAACATCATTAATGTATATAGAGAGAATGTGTAACCCCCATAGAAAAAAACATGTACCGAACGGGTTAAAAAGAAAGGTTATTTTGAAATATTTTTTACAATATAAAGGGACAAGTGAGATGTATTCGATGTATTCTATAGTAACTGCTACGGCAACGGTAATTTTCTCGACTTCCATGTTGAAAACTTAAATTAAAAATCAAACCTCAAATTAAAACTGGCGATTTCGATTCAATGGTTTCATTAATTTGAAACATTCTTGTAACGTCCCAGTCTAAACACTCAGGTCTTAATCTAATCACAGTCTAAGAACTTATTCTCATAGCAATACAATACTGTTTTAATTTATTTTAGTTTGAATATTACACATATTTCTAGTTAGAATTCTCAAAACTAAAGTGACATTTCATTAATCACTACACAACTCTATTCTATGCGGTATTGCTTCATCATAACGAATTATTTCCTTCAATTTGCTTGTAAAAACTTTTCCATCACAACTACTCTTTAGAATTAGGTGAATTTAAATATGTCAGAAATGTTGCCAACTTTTTTTGAGAATAAAGCCCATATCAGAATGCAGCAGCGTTTTCGGGGCAGCGGGCAGCAAAAGTTTCCCGTAGGCTAAGAGCAATATTATGACGTACTAAAAGCAGAAAAAATTCTCGCTGCTTTTTTAGCGCTATTTCTATTTTTACTGACGCCGCCCGAGTAGTAAATTTTCCATATACTTCGAATATACGCATTACGCCGTCAGAACGCTAATGCCTTCATTAATTTTATTTAAATCATCAATTACTGTAGACATTTTATGAACGAATAGATAAATTAACAAAATTACACGAGAAAATCAAACAAATGAGAACTGTCAAACTGATTTTACTCCGGATTCGTGCTGCTCCATTCCGTGATGGAAGTCAGCAAAACCAATTTTACTGCCAAGACAGTTTTGCTGCCGCAGCGAATGCTGCTTCATTCTGATATGCGCTTAAGGTTTTTAACATGTTACGGGAATTTGTTTTGGAAAAAGTATTACGGAAATTTCCGAGCTCGGAAATTTCCCAAACTTTCTGAGAACAGGTGGCCTGGTATCTACATGACTGCAACTATAATGCCTATAAAATTCCAACGCCTTGAGGTGTTATCGCTTATATCACATATGACTTACGAACTGTCGTTTTTAACTTTTTGGCTGTTTACAGAATCCAAAGATATTTCTTCAACCTAAAAACAAATTCTTCCAAAATTATGCAAACAATCCACAGAAACAGAACTCATACCTTTAAAACTAGATATCAATTGCACATTAATCTGACTAATTACCAAACAAAACAACCGAAAATCCACAGAAATAAAAATTTTACAATCAGCAACAAAGAATTTCGACAAAAATTCACGCCGCGACTCAATTTCAGTTGTGTACTCATGAAACACAAACTGGTAAATCAACACAATATTCCACTTATCTGACTAATTAAAACATTTAAGCATAATTGCGGCACGAGCCCTCAAGCAGAACTACTAACATAACTTGTCGACTACCTAAACGATGACGTGCTGCGTTGCACCGTACACTGCGTTAAGTGAGTGTGAAACTGGTGTAATTTCTTCACACTTTTTGGCCCGTTATTACCAAACAAAATCACCAATTCCGCAAATCTAACGCGCATGCTTTCTGGCGTAAAAATTTTTTCGTACAGATTGTGAATGATTTCATCGTAAATAGCGAAGTGTTGAGACGGCCTCGACAAGGTCGACCTCATGCTTGACAGCTCACCGTTGCCACCGCCGCCGCCACCGCATTCGCAAACGGAGCTCAATTGAACTTAGAAAGGCCTAAAAACGCATCGTTACCACCCGAGACCTACTGTGTTCTTGTAACTGACAAATCGCTGTCGACAGTGACGTAACTTGACGAGTTCGAAAAACGAGGCCTAACCTTGCACCGTTCAAAATCTAGAAATCAGTTAACCGCGAGCGGCCATAACCGACAAAACGCTGAGATTATGTCAAGCCGAAATCAGTTGAAAGCTTAAAACGGTGATCAGAAAAAAAATAATAACGAATAAAAGGTGATTTTATCTTGATTGGGTTTTTTTCGCTGCGAAAGTTTAGTCACCATTAGTTGGATGTTAGTTGTTCAGTTAAATATTTCTCGGCGTCGCCTTTCAGGATTTTTCCCAATTCGAATGGCATTTAGTTTATGATTTAAGGTTGGTTTAATAATAGTGCATTCTATCGCTTTAGTTATTGTGCGTCGTACTGTGAAAATTTTTAAATAGTAAATGGCCAATAGTTTGAATCTGCCTCAGACTGTCAATTTCAATCGGTTGAGTAACTGAAATCTGTGACGTTTGACAGTTGAATTTAGGGCCATCTGACCTCACTGTGTAACTGTCAAATAGTTTAAATTCGTGTTATTTTTGTATATAATTAAGCCCCGTTTACAGTTGCATTTTTTCTGGAATTTTTCGGCGAATTTTATTCAGAATTTATTCCTCGAATTTTTTTCATCGTTCACAGAATAAATTCACTTAGCAAAAGTTGTTGAAATTTAAATTTCTTCTTAGTTTCATTTTTTAAAAATAAGAAAAGCTACAATTGGCAAGAGCCAATCGTCAAATACTCTACATGATGACAGACAAAATGTTTATTTAAAAAAATCCATTTGTATAGGAGAGGGGAAAAGGAGTGGTCCGATTCGATTTTGATGTATAGAACACTTATTATATTCTAAATCGATTTTACCTTAAAAAATTTTTGAATACGACTCACCGTTTTCGAGAAAATCGTAAAAACTGTTCCGTTTAGATTTCCGAGAAACGTAACTGTAACAAATTTCAAATCTCTAGCTCAATCCTTTCGAAATTTATGGTGTTCACGGACGGACGAACAGATAGACGGACGGACATGCGGAAATCAAAATCTTGTGTCATCACAATACTCTGGTGTAGTTCATTTTTGTGTCCGATAATTGGTTCGATGCATTCCAATGGTAAGCTTGCATACCCGTCGTTGCCGGGTCAAGTTTTTTCAAATTTTTATTTTTTTTTATGGTCTATGTTGGAGCTAAACTTCAGGCCAATCGGCTCGGTAGTTTCCCCGCGAAAGGCTAAGTTTCGAGATCACTTTACCCCCTCCCCTTACTCCCCCACCTCTCGGGCTACTTTTTAATGGGTCTATGTTGGGGCGGGACCCCCGACGAACATCTATGCCAAATTTCAGGCCAATCGGTTCAGCAGTTTCCCCGCGAAAGAGTAACATAGCGCAAAAACCAAGTTTCAAATTCACTTTACCCCCTCCCCCCACCCCTCGCGCTACTCTTCCGTATGCGTATGTTGGAACCAGAACTACCACAGATACTCATGCCAAATTTCAAGTCAATCGGTTCAGCCGTTTTTGCGTGAAAGAGGAACAGACAGACAGACAGACAGACAGACAGACACCAACTCATTTTTATATATTAGTATGATGACTATGATCATATCATACAGCGTATAGAAACTCGAGTTCCGGCGTCTTTCAAGAATAAATTACTGAATTTTGTGTCGCAGTGTAAACGATTGTGCAACATGATTTTAATGTTGAAGAATAAAATTTACGGAATAAAGTGTCAGGTGTAAACGATCCCTAAGATTTTCATTGTTTTCAAAACTAGTTCACACTTAAAATTCAATTCTTTTTATTTTAATTTTTTAAAAACTGCGTACTTTGTCTGTCGTCCATATTGAAATTTAAAACCGCCATCGAGTCATTGATCTTGTCCAATTCAATAACCCGGTTTTTAAGAAAATGCATTTTTTTAATTTCCATTATTTTATTGTTCTTCCAGATTGACTTAATAAATTCACAGACAGCAAGATGTCAACTTCAACAACTCATATAGACAATAGCAGCTCCGATCCGTTGGACCACACCTACCCCTACAAAAATGAAGTCTCCCTGTCTATCGGTGAGATAACTCCACCAACAATTACACCCACACCATCGCCGAGGGGCGGACAGTCACAGGTGCCCGTACAGACAGAGGTTCCAGTCACACCAGCTGAATTGGAGAACGTTCCACTACGTAAAACACCGGCGAAATCTTCATCATCATCACATGATGGTGGACATAAAATGGGCTTGGATAATCCTAGCTTCGAACCGGAACCTACAAAATCAAGGCCACTCAGCTCATTCGGACAAAATGGTTTGAATGATTCAGCGAAGGCTACAAATGGGAAAAGTCAACATGACGGCAGCACCAGTAAACCACCGGTTGCAGGTAAAAATAATATAATTTGTTGTTTTAAGTGTTAAACCTTTGAGTGGTGTCTTTTTCTTTGTAATTTTTGTTTTGTTAGCGCTGTAGAATTTTCGGTTGAAATTTTAATTTTAATCCGCCCATTTGATTAAATTTACATAAGTTGAAGCACTTGGGTAAAAACGTTGAGCGAAAAATTATCGTTTGGGAAAACACGTTCGATAATTTTAATGTTTCAATTAAAATCTTTACAAGCGTTTGAAAATAATTGACTTGTAGTCATCCTAGTCCAGTGGTTCTTAACCTTTTTGTAGGTACCGAACCCCACCAGTTTCATATGGGCGTTCACCGAACCCTTCTTAATTGGAAAAATAATATATGATTTTTTCAAATTCAAAACATAGGTATATATTTATACACGGGTGTACAAAATGAACAGAACCATTCGGAACAAGAAACAAAACCATTATAACATGATTTTCACATAAAATCAAAAACATAATAATGAATATTTACTGCAAATCAGTGTGTCGTCTGCTGTTGCCTTTCAGAGACCAGTTCAGAAATGCGCGGCTTTACCTTGGCAAGTGCCACTCTCATGTCATTTTCGCAACAAAGTCTGTTCCTTTTCTTCGTTTTCATGTCCAGCATCCTCGAAAAGGATTGCTCGCAAAGATATGTTGTAACAAACGGTATGAACATCTCCAGAGCTTTCTTAGCAATAACAGGGTACGTTACCATTTGTTGACACCAAAACGTTGAGAGCGTTGTTGTTCTGAAGAGTTGCTGTTGAATCTGGCTCTGCTGAATTTCAATGATTTCATCGAGGATTTCATTATTGACATCTGTTGTCTTAACACTAAACGTATTTGTACGAATCGGAGGCTAGCCTCTATGAAGAGAATTTGTCCCTCACCATCACTTGGCCGGAGCGAAAGACGTGCAGCCTCAAAATGAGTCCTAATAAACACACTCTTTGAATGCGAAAATAGTAGTAGATTTACTACAATCGCTGGTGAGAGTCGGGTGTGTGTTTTGACCTCCGCCGAACCCTGGAGACTGACTCACCGAACCCCTGGGGTTCGATCGAACACCGGTTAAGAACCACTGTCCTAGTCAATTTATATATTTAAATTAACACCTACGCTGAAGATTAGCTTAAATCAAATCTAGTTTAAATCAAGTTTTAGTTTTGGCACATGCTGTGACGGTAAGCATATAGAATGGAGCCAAAGTGACAATAGAAGTTCTTGAAGCACGTGAAAACCGGTATGGCAATATGCATCAAAGTCTACTTCTGTTGGCTGATTTTACACCTTTCTTCAACCGGGCGCATTGTGCTTTCTGCTTGCACGGGAGTAACGAGAAATGCTTTGACGAAGAGTTGGGGGGCGGAACCAAATAAACTTTCCAAAAATTGATGTAATAAATATAAAAGTAAGGGCATGGATTTACTCAATTCACGCTGGTCAAGACAGGTCTAAAGCCCAATTCAGACTAACGATTGCGATTGCGATTACGATTGCGATTACGATTGAAGCTTCTCGACCAATAAGATCAAAGCTTTCAACCATAGGAAAATGAAAGCTTTGATCTCATTGGTCGAGGAAGCTCAATCGTCATCGCAATCTTAATCACAATCGTTAGTCTGAATTCGGCTTAAAAGCGACCATTAACTTACTATTTCTTCGTTTCTGCTTAAATCTACTTTAATACGCACTGCCAAACTGGTTTCCAAGTGCTTCAAAAACTTCCAATTGTCCCTTAGATACCTTTCTAGAGCTTACCATCGCAGTACGCGCATATCCTTAGATAAGTTCTCTCCTACAACATTTTTAAACCTCGACGATAATTTCTTAATCAAGAATATTTTAAACTCGAAAAACTTTCCAAAAAAAACTAAATTCCTCCTAAGAGCTTGATTACACGGGCTGACTGAGATTTCTCAGAGCTCCAGAATCAGATTCACCGACCACAAAAAGCCTCAGATGACAGTTTTTCGGAAGAATTTGAGCAAAAGGATATACACGTTACTCTTACAGGAACTTCCGTTATCCTTACAGACTTCTTAATGCTAGAATCGGATTCAGCGACTCCAAAAACACCAAGACGAGAGTTTTTTCCGGAAAATTTGAGGAAAAGGATAACCACGTTATTCTTACAGTATCTACCCTTATAAGGACGAAGTAGTGAAAATATTGTATTGTCATCGGAATTACGTCTGTGGGCAAAATTTTCAGTCAATCGAATGATCAAAATTAGATTGCAAGATTTGACCCTGACCAACAAGCAAACAAACATGAAGGCAAGCTTAATAAAAGCTTTTAAAAAATAATTTCTTAAAAATGTACTAAAAAGAAAATAATAATTTGTTGGGCGCTGTCTAGCAGAAATAAAAGAGACATCGACGTTTATTTTATTTTATTTTTTATGCCTTTATCTCGCTGTTATTTCTAATACACAGCGCCCAAAAAAACCCTGGAAAGATAAGGATATTTTTTTTACTGTATACCTGCAGCAAATGCACAATTATTTTGTGGGTGGAGAAAGAACGATGCACGATTTTGCCCCTCTAAACTAACTTTTGAACCCATGTAGTTTTCACTTTGGTTGAATACTTTTTGGAAAGGGCACAGTCTCTAGTTTCATCCATATATGGCTTCAAGAGCCACCGAATTGCAGGGAGATGGTGAGGGGTTAACGAACTTTCTCGCGATTTTTCATATGATTTCTGCCATGATTTCTGTGAAAAGCCATCCCCCTGCAATTCGGTGGCTCTTGAAGCCATATATGGATGTGCCCTTTCCAAAAAGTATTCAACCAAAGTGAAAACTACACGGGTTCAGAAGTTAACCCAGGGGCACGAAAAACACTATTTTCTGCATGGTTCTTTCAACGGAGAAAAATTTTCTTTCACTCATAATTTATGTTCCGTGAATTCGGAGTATATAAGGCAAGTTCAAGTTGAATTCAGTATTTACCGATCGGGTTCATCACGCACCGAATCGCTCGCTTAATTGCAAATCACCAGCAAGTGCCCTACTTTCCAACGTTTTTATGCCAACATTTTGAAAATGTTATCCAAAAATTATGAAAACCAGTCGACTTCCACAGATGAACTGTTGACCTCTGGAAGTCGATTGTTTCCCTTTTGTTCAACTATGCAGACACCGTGCATAAAGTTTAATTGTGGTAGGTAGTTTCTATACAAAGTTTACCGCTATTATAGGGTTAATACATCTGCGACAGGGAATACTTCGTAAATGTTTGCCTACTGTTACTAAAACTTTACCTGGGCTAGTTGCGAAACGTTGTAAATTCATTGTAAAGCAATGTAAATCATTGTAAATCATTGTAAACATCGACCTCCACATGGAAGTGAACTTGCCAGAACGCGGGCAAAGTTCACTTGGCCAAAAAATCGACTTCAGTTGGCAAACTTTTTTTTCTCAGAATGCCAAAGCGCTCAAGAAATCCCAGCTAAATATCTTTCAAAATACATTTTCTAAAGTAGATTTTTTTATATATATTTTCAGAAGCCGTAAATTTAGAACTTATTAACCTAAATAAGCCGACAAATGGCCACAATAATGGCCTGCCAGTCAAAAAGGACACAGAAGTTGAAATCGGAGATCCTTACGATGAGTACTTCGTGCCCGTTAACGAACATCGCAAATACATGAGGTAAAAATGAAAATTATTCATTAATTTATGCACAACAACATTTCATTTCTTTCATTAAAAAAAAAGCACTTCTTTGACGAAATATTGTTTTTTAAGATAATAGAAATTTACAATTATTAAATAATTTCGAGATATTTTTGTCAGTGGGTAGAATCCTCAAACAAAACTCAAAACTTCTGAAGATTCTACCCGTTTCCCATTAGAACAAAAAGGCCGCCATTTTAAATAAAATTTAAAAAGTAATTTTTTTTTTTCGTTGAAAATAAAAGAAGAACAGTTCTCAAGAACCAAAAATTCAAGATCAAGAACAAAAGAAAAAAAAACAAAAATAATTCTCTTATAGCGTATCCTTTGGTAATCCGCATGGTAATCGTGGAGTAGATCACTGGGGACGTTCAATTAATGAACCTGCACAAGGCGTTGTGGACTATAAAAGTTGGACAAAAGTTGCGAGGTACCCCCGTAACTTTTATTTTAATTTTTATTATTTTGCATTTTTTGCATCTTTTCTTTTTATAGTTTTGTTGCTCTCACATATAGTTTTTTTTAATCTTTCCTTAGTAAATATTTTGTATACCAATAACGTCCCATTTAATTAGTTTTTTTTTTTTTTATTAATCACTTTAGTATACTTCCTAAACTTGTATTTATTTTTGTTTGGGACTCATTTGCAATGTAAATAACCCAAATTTTGGTTCTTGGTGATCCTCCTAATACTCAAAACATGTTTTGTTTAAAAAAAAATATACAAAAAAAAACAACAACTTACCTATACTTTCACATTTTTCAAAACACAAATACAATATTTTTCATGTTATTGGGGTGTACCTCGAAGTTATTTAGAGTTGTTTCATTGAGTTATGGTTCAGGTGGTAACATTTGTAGACAGTTTTTTTTTCAGTAGTTTTTTTTCAGTAGTTTGAATCAGATTCGTTGTTTTTTGCAGGCTTTATTATTTAGGATCGAAATTTAGTGCATGGTTTTAATCTCTTGCATATAATATTCTGTCAAAATTTACTGAATTTTTTTTCGAACCAGAATTTTTTTTGTATAGATACAAAAATACTCATTGAAAAACCTGATCATGCAAGCCGAATTCGACCATTACCGAAAAAAATATCACTTTTTAATAACTCTTTACAAAAAAGCGTGATCTTTTTTCTGTATTTTAAAAATCCAACATCATGTTTGTAATCAGTGACTTTTAAATTTTCTACTAAAAAATTACCTTCCTACGGTTTCCCGGAGCCGCTCAGCCTGCAGCTTCTTTATCATAGCTGGCCCCCGGCATAGCGCTAAAATAACCTACATATTGGTAAAAATCTGATGAAAACCACTTTAGCTGCTCAGAAGATAGCTTGGTTTGGCGGGAGGGGCAGCGGGGAGGGGGATTAGCAGACGGACAGACAGACATACTGACGAACAGACGGACAGACAGACAGACAGACGGACAGACGGAAAGACAGACAGATGGACAGACAGACAGACAGACGGACAGACAGACGGACAGACAGACGGACAGACGGAAAGACGGACAGACAGACAGATGGACAGACAGACAGACAGACGGACAGACAGACAGACTGACAAACAGACGGACAGCAGACAAACAGACAGACAAACAGACAGACCGGCAGACGGACAGACGGACAGACGGACAGACAGACGAACAGACAGACGGACAGATAGACGGATAGAGAGATGGACAGACAGACGGACAGACAGACGGACAGACAGACGGACAGACGGACCGATGGACGGACGGATGGACGGACGGACAGACAAACAGACAGACGGATAGACAGACAGACGGACGGATGGACAGACGGACGGATGGACAGACGGATCGACAGACAGACAGACTGACAAACAGACGGACAGCAGACAAACAGACAGACAAACACACAGACCGGCAGACGGACAGACAGACGGACAGACAGACAGACAGATGGACAGACGGACAGACGGACAGACGGACAGACGGACAGACGGACAGACGGACAGACGGACAGACGGACAGACGGACAGACGGACAGACGGACAGACGGACAGACGGAAAGACGGACAGACAGACAGATGGACAGACAGACAGACAGACAGACGGACAGACAGACGGACAGACGGAAAGACGGACAGACAGACAGATGGACAGACAGACAGACAGACGGACAGACTGACAAACAGACGGACAGCAGACAAACAGACAGACAAACAGACAGACCGGCAGACGGACAGACAGACGGACAGACAGACGAACAGATTAGACGGACAGATAGACGGATAGAGAGATGGACAGACAGACGGACAGACAAACGGACAGACAGACGGACAGACAGACGGACAGACGGACAGATGGACGGACAGATGGACGGACGGACGGACAGATAACCGGACAGACATGCGACAATCAAAATTTTTAGTCATCCCAAACGTCCTGGTGTTGTTCATTTTTGTGTCCAGCGATTGGTTCGATGAGTTACAAACGGTATACTAAATCGGATATACTTCTATATAATTCTCATACAGAGTATAAAAATACGAAAATTACATTTCTACAGATTCGCCTTGTTTTTTAGCCGTTTTCGAGATTTATTGTAGAAACCTTTACTAAATTAAAGGAAAGTTATATCTTTTTAAAAAACGCATTGTCTGAAACTTTTAAAAGCAATTCCCATAATTTAACAAAGCGCAACTGCTTAACGCCATTCTGTCTTAAAATTCGGAACCAAAATTCCTCTAGACCATTGACAAAATTAAAGTTTAATAACAATTCTTCTACTGCATAGATTCGCTTTTTGCTCTGCTAAGGAAGCTTCCGCCTAACCATACTGTAAAAAAGATCATTTTTGAACATAAAGCATTTCGGGAAAAAAAAACTGCAACTAATAATAATAAAAATTTAATATGCTTTTTTCTTCAAGGGGCGAAAAACTGTACGTGACAAAAGATAAACGCATCAAATCGAAATGGCGAAAATGGCTTTGCTGGGCGATTTGTGCGGCATTAATAATCGGCGCTATCGTTGTTGCAATATTAGCTGCAAGTAAGTTTCTTAATAATTTCACATTTTAATTACAATCACATCCTCGATATTGACATAAAATGGACAACTAATCAATTTTCTCATTGCGTTTACTTTTAGCTGGAGTTATTTTAGGTAGTGATCCAACACCTGTAGAATCTCGTCAATTTAGTAGTAGCGAAAAACAAGTAAAGACGGCTGGTGCGTTCGGTGCTGGGGGATCCTCAATGAATGATTCAATGTATCCAAGTACCCCGCAGCCACCGATATCCACAGTTCCCGCCATACCGCCAACGACCGAGGAAATTATGGTTTACGGTATGTTAATTGATTTTTGTTTGAAAATGAAATTCAAGATTACTTTTCATAATTGCATTTTCCCGCCACAGTTCCTAACACTCTGGAAGGGCAGTTGACATTAACCAATTTAGAGTTTTTGGATGAGTACAACAACAAAGATAGTGTGGCGTATCAAGCGTTAGTTCGGGAGATCGAGGAGGAAATCAAAAATGCGCTAAAGTCATCGCAAAATTCAAATGGAGAACATTACGTAAAGATCATGAATATGAAGTAAGTTTGTTACCTAATAAAGGCAAGAGTTGTTTTAGAATAAGATTTTCTAATGGGAATTCCATTTTTCAGACCGGGATCCGTTGTGATTGACTATCGAGTTAGCTGGAATCCTAATGACACGTCAAGCGAATTCACAATGGATACTCTACGAGACATAATTACACGCTATTTGTCCGAAAATCACGGCTATCTTTCCAGTTACCTGGTATCAACGCAATCAATTCG
This sequence comes from Chrysopilus asiliformis, assembly GCA_964034945.1. NCBI lineage: Eukaryota > Metazoa > Arthropoda > Insecta > Diptera > Rhagionidae > Chrysopilus > Chrysopilus asiliformis. The sequence continues at coordinate 92,669,875 of OZ035960.1, read as the reverse complement.
TGTCGCCCGCTTGCCCGACGCTTGCTCAATGAACACTAGCGAACTAAGTTGCGATATGGGATGTGAATTTAACGAGAAACACTCTGATTTCGTATGTCGTTGCCCAGAAAACATGGAAGCCGATCTCGGTACGAAAGTTTGCAAGGAAAAGCGTACGGTTGACAATTTTAATGTTTACGAAGTCACTCGACCACCGAAATCCCTAGAACACGATGATCTCGATATGGATCACATGTTCGATCACGATCATAGTTCGCATAATCATAGTATGCACGATCATTCATTTGTTGGTGTTATTCCACTCGATAGTAATAATAACGATACAGACTCAAACAGCACTGAGCACGATTACAGTTCACATGGCCAGGACGAGCACGACAAATACTTCCACTACCACGGGCTCCACAATGAACCAACAAGTGAGCCTGAACCAACGTCGGAACCCGAACCTACTTCAGAACCTGAGCCAAAGAGCGAACCGGAACCAACATCAGAACCTGAACCTAAGAGCGAGCCTGAGCCGACGAGTGAGCCAGAACCAACATCCGAGCCGGAACCAAGTGCCGATCACAATCACACTCACGACCATCACGCACACGATCACTTCCACCATTCCCATGCCCACGATCAAAATTCTGAACATAAACTATCCGTTATACCCATAGGTTCCAGCGAACCCGAGCCAACAAGTGAACCGGAGCCTGAACCAGAACCCAAATCTGATGATGAACGAACTGGGAATACTTACGTGGTAGTTGCGGGTGGTCATAGCGGAAGCTCTAACGGAACAAATGCCACTAACACGACTGTTAACGAAGGTAGAACTTTTACTACATCCAACGTTGGTGATGTTTATGTACATCCAGTTGGAGATGAGAATTCCACATCATATCACGTTCATATTGTAAATGGAGGAGGCGTTGGAGATTCCAGTCAAAACGAAACAATGACAGATGCTTCTAACGGCACGATGAATGGAACCTATGAAGACGCACACCATCACCACTTCGTTTTAGCAACAAATATTGACCAAAGTAATTCTAACGCGACTGATGAGGAGACTCCCGGAATAATTTCATCTACTAATGTTCCTCTTATCCACCACCAAGATTGGTTGGTGAAGAACGAAACGGACACCATTGATTCTGAAGACAATTTCGAACCATTCACAAAAGTCTATCACGTGATCAGTAGAACCACGACTCCAACTTCGGTCATTGAATCGGAACACGACTCAAATATGGATCATATTTACCGAGCCGGCGTACAAAATACCTCCGAAGGATCCTCCTACAATGAAGGTCGCGCTAACACTTATCAAATCTATGCTGAATCCGACGGAGTCAACGATCGAAATTCATCCAATAATTCTAGTCAAACTACAACCCAAGTACATGATAACCAGCATCCTTTCGCTGTCGTGACTTTGGAAAAAGCAACAGAAAATTCAACATTGCAAGCGAATCAGGGATTCGGACCAGTTCTAGCTACAGCTTTTAACCCTGAAACGAATTACACAGAAGTTGTTGTTGCACATCAGAATTCATCAACCGCTAATAACGCAACAGATAACGGTACTTCTACGTTCTCCAATATTTGGCTACCAGTAAGCATTTATGATTATTCTACAGAATCGAATAACGTGAGAAATCAGCACGGCAGCTCGATTGCACAGGGAAACAGTGAATCCATTAATTCTACGGAAGTTTCTCAAGAAGGAGTCATACTTCCCACCGTAGTCCTTGGAAGTACAACAAATGAAACTGCCAGGGTAGTCACTGAGGGATCAAATAACAGCCAGTTTCAAAGTAACAACGCTGGGCTTACTGAAAACGATGTAATCAACGCTGTAATCGCATCACACTTCGCTACCACAGAGAAAACCAGTGATTACCCAGCTCCCGTCACTGAAGAAATCAACGAAGATACCCCCATGCCCACAGAAGTCTACTTCAAATCTCCACGCGTGTACGATATTCGTGAAAATGTAAACATTATGGATGGTGCAGTGGTTCATAGAGATGCCGACAACTCTTCTTCCATTTACTCCACCACAGCTCCAATCATACTTGGACAGTGGACAAATAGTTCCGTTATGAATGCTACAGATTCACCAGTAGTTAAACCCATATACTTTGTAACGGAACCGTTATCCGATTCTGAAGCTGGACAACATCAGCCGATCATCTCGGATCCTTCACCATTTCTTCCAGAACAAGAGAACAATGCGACTCTTATAAATATCTTACATCGCGGACATGATGTTGAAATCCATAACGAAACTGACGAAAGTATTATTGGCAGGGAAGAGGGACAAGAACGGCGATTGGACAATGATCAGGGAGAGACCATGAATCCTTCCGATGACGAGAAGTTTATAACACATGTTGAGCACGTTAACAATATTCCTCTACGCGTAGTGCCACTCGACAATCAAGAATCGAGTGGTAAAGTGGTTGTTGCCAATGAGACTTCAACAGTCGACGGGGTTACGCAATTTCCAGTTGTCGTAAAGTCGTCGGAAGAAGAAACTACCAATGAGATACGCACAACTGATGGATCTACGGAGAGAATCAAAAACTTTTCCGAAATTTCATCAACAAATCAACAGGCGGTTGCTTCTGGGGCTTTCGCCAATGATCAAGTAGTTATCGCGTCTAATGCAGACTCAACCATCGTCAATGCTTCGAACGGATCCACTTCAACTTCTTTCAATGAGACTGAAATTCACTTAGTTCCCGGCGTTGTGATTGAATCCACTATGGCTAGAACTAATGGAAGTGAATCAGTAATGAACGGTGACACCTCGAATCAACAATCAACAGGTGTCTGGGTTGACGGAGTTTTCATTCAATCAAATGGGTCGAACAGCAGTAATTCAAGTGACTCCATGATTGGCAACGATGGATCAAGCCAATCAACAGGAGTTTGGGTTGACGGAGTTTTCATTCAATCAACTGGGTCGAACAGCAGTAATTCAACTGATTCCATGATTGGCAACAATGGATCAAGCCAGTCAACAGGAGTTTGGGTTGATGGTGTTTTCATTCAATCAACTGGATCGAATAGCAGTAATTCAACTGATTCCATGATTGGCAACAATGGATCAAGCCAGTCAACAGGAGTTTGGGTTGATGGTGTTTTCATTCAATCAAATGCTTTTAATACAAATGAAACTGGTTCCAATGAAATGAACATAAACAGGAATTCAACAGGAGCATGGATCAATGGAATTTTTGTTGAATCTGCAGAATCAACAACCAACCAGAGTTCGTCTCCAGGATTATCATTTAATGGAAGCAGTGCAATAGGATCAGCGAACACTTGGGAGAGCCGAGTTATTGTTGGGCCGTTCGACTCTTCCAGTAATGCAACCGAAGTAATGGGATCCCAATCAACTGACGGTGTTTCATCTCAGTCTGGGACTTTCGTTGAATCGCAGGGCACTGTAATGAATGGCACTGGATCCATCTTTACACTCTTAAATATTGGTCAAACCACAACTTCAAACACAACAGGAAATGGCACTCTCGTAAATCCCAGTGATAGCAGCACTTCGAATACTTGGGAAAGTCGAGTTATTGTTGGACCTTTCGATTCGTCAAGTAATGCAACCGAAGTAATCGGATCTCAGCCAAGTGAAACTGACTCATCTCAGTCGACCGGAACTATAGTTAATTCGCAGAGCTCAGGGATAAATGCAACTGGATCAAGTGGACTTCAATCTCTTTTAACGCACCTTAATAACGGTCAAAGTACTACTCCAAACACAACCTGGTCCAGCAATGTCATAATTGGAGCCTTTGATTCTCCTGTAAATGAAACCAATTCAACTGCTACTGAATTCAATACAGGAAACACGCAAAGTCAATCAGATGCAGCTGTAAACTTGCTTCAGACGGTGCTGGCGGCAAGTCAAGGCGCAGGATCCCAAGCTAATACCACTTGGTCTAACAGAGTTATAATTGGAGCTTTTGACTCGCCTGTAAACGAAACCAATTCAACTGCTACTGAAATCAATATAGAAAACACGCAAAATCAATCAGATAGAACTGAAAGTGTGCTTCAATCTGTATTCGCGACAACGGGAAGCAATCAAGGATCTCAATCAAATAACACTTGGTCAAACAGGGTTATCATTGGATCTTTTGAACCAACCACAAATGAAACTCAATCGACCGTAACTGGAAGTGTATCAAACGACGCAACCAGTACTGTGATAAATGGAGTGTCAGTTGAATCAACCCATACAGGAGTAAATCAAAATGAATCAACCGGATCTCAGGTATCTTCAAGTGCCTCAGGTCAATCACAAGAAATTTGGAGGAACGGAGTAATTGTAAGCTCAGTTGATCCAAATGCAAATCAAACTGAATCATCAGTAGTTAACAGCGGATCGCAATCAACTGTATTTGTTGAATCAACAAACGCTGGAGTCAACACAGGAGAATCAAATACTTTCCAAGCAAATAGCAACCAACAATCAGATGGTGCCGTATTAATATTAGGAACTTCCAGAAATATGAGTGAATCCTCAGAGTCTGCAAGAAACGAAAGTGGTTCATCACAATCGACAGGAACATTAGTTGATGGAGTCTTTGTGGAATCCGGTTCGGCGAATACTAGTCAATTGCAGATGAACCAGACTGGAAATACTTCTTCAAGTGACAGCCAATTTGTTAACAGTGGATCCGTTGTTTCTTCAACAGAAAGTCAAAAGGATGAATCAAAAGATTCCTTCAACAATCAGATATTTGACGATGACTTCCCAAAATTGACCGAAAATGACTTAAAAGTGATCCCACTGTCAAAATATAACAAGAAAATTGAGAAATCCGAAACGGAAAAGGCTTTTGAAAAGGACACCATTGAAACGACGACCGGTCATTTTTTAGATAATGCGACGTTTCAGTCGAATTCCACTGAGTCGATTGGAACGTCCAAGATCTCGGAAACGGCCGTCAATACTAGTAACGTAACTATCGAAGCTGTATCAACTGTGACAAAGAATAGCGATGTTGGATCTGAAGAACGTAACACTACTTTAACTGATGCTGTTGCAGTAAACAATGGAAGTAACGTTACGGAAGTCGTAAATAATGACGATGGATCTGTGATGTTAGTAGGAACCGCAGTAGTCGGTAGTGAGAACTCAACTTCAAATTCGACAGAACAGAGAGATGTCTTGGAAGGACGTGTTGAAAGTGAATTTGTTAATGCAACAATAACAAGTGGTAGATCTAATGAGACGCGCTCAGAGACAAGTGAAACAGTCGACACCGGAACCGTGGAAGCGACTTTACAAATTCATAGAAACGAAAGCTCGGAATCGGTTAAACCGGGAGCAGTCGATTTCAAAGATAATTCCACATTGAGTGAAAACACCACGACTAGCTTTAAAACCCAAAATGAACAAGATTTAAGCATATTTCCAAGTGAGTTCTTCACAAAATGCTCTGCTGGGCAATTTGAGTGCACAAATGGAACATCGTTGAAAGACGGAACATCATGCATTAGTCAGACAGAAAGGTGCGACTCTGTGCCTCACTGTTCGGACGGATCCGATGAAGATGATTGCACGGAAAGGGGTTGCCCTGGACATTTCCAATGTTTAGATGGGATCTGTCTAGCTAGGCATTTGGTTTGCGATGGAGTGCGGCACTGCACTGACGGAAGCGATGAATCTGAATGTGGTGAGTATAAAAAAGGCAATTTATATAGTGATCCGTGGTGTTAGAAAAGTTTTGATCCAAGCTATGGCTAATTTCTCGGATCACTTATGATTCCTTGTTACAACAACAACAAATCATTGACCAAAATTTACTTAATTTCAGATACAACCCCAGTCTGCAGATTCGATGAATTCCTCTGCACCTCACCGAACTCACAGCGCGCGGGTCCTTGCATTCCGGCCACCTGGAAATGTGATGGTTTAGAACAGTGTCCTAATGGAGCCGATGAAGTCGATTGTTTCGAGACATGCGGTAATAATGAGTTCTACTGTTCGGCGCAAAGACGATGCATCCCGGAAATCTGGAAATGCAATGGCGTCATCGATTGTCAAAATGGAGAAGACGAGCGACTCTGCGATTGCCAACAGAATGAGTTCAAGTGCGCTGCTGGCGGTTGCACGTATCTCTCGAATGTCTGTGACGGACAATCGCACTGTCCGGACTCATCTGATGAATGGAATTGCATTCAACTGGCCGCTCCTAACCGAACTGAATTGCTGTTAGAAATCAAGCAGTCCAGCAATATTTCACGGAAAGTCTGTGCTGATGGATGGAGCCGGACTCAAGCAGATGAAATTTGTCGAAGGATCGGATTCAGTGAGGCTGAATCCTGGACCGTTCTGACGATGAACACTTCGGATTCTAGCGAAATTTTAAGAGTGATTCCAAGATTCCGAAAGGAAGATAAAATGTTTGAAGTGGCATCGCAGTGTCATGACGGAATTGTCTCCCTTAAGTGCTCTTCTTATGGTGAGTTGGAAGATTTGTCCAAAAAGAATCGGCTTGACAGAACTTTTTGATTTTTAGCATGTGAAACACATCCGTCATCGTCGTCGAGTGTCACATTTGCTGTCGGCGAGAATTCAGCAGTGAGATGTACCGCGGCAGCCATAGCACCAAAATGGGCGATAGCCGGATATTCGTGTCTAGTTAGAAGTTCAGATTTCACTGGCACAAATCTAACAGATTGGTTCCTATTCACCGAAGGTGATTTGCAGCAAAGAGTAAAAGTTAGCAGGGCTCATACTTTTGCCAAGGTAGGTTTAAATTGCGTTAGGAAAGAATAGAATTTGTTCTTCTATCTAAAAACTTCCAATTTTCATTTTAATTTTATTAAAAAAAATTATTTTCAGACTAAATATCGACATCTGATGTATTCAGCCGATGTGATTCTACTGGAATTGGAGTCAACACTCAAATTTAATGATAATTTGCAGCCAGTATGTCTCTCAAGTGCTGAAATCAATTCAGCGCAACTTTGTACAGTTAGCAGTTGGGATCTTGATTTCTATGGTATGGTTTAAGAAGTTTTAGGGAAGTCGCTTGAAATTTTAAAAATCATTTCTGTTACAGATCAATCGGAAACATTATTCACAACGAATCTTACGACAATCCCTCGAGACAGCTGCAATAGCACGAATCTCTTTTCTGGAAGTCTTCCGAAGGATTCGATTTGCAGTATTTTAGTTACTGACGAGGACGATAATAATACTCCAAAGAAGGTGAGGCAATAATATTATTAGGTCTTACCTCTAAAATTTGCTAGGGCTTCGATTTTGGAGTTCGGAGTCATGAGTGATTCTTGAACCTTTAAAGTGGTCAGAACAGAATAGTGTTTTATCAGCATTATCATCAAAGGAGCCATTTGAGACCTATGAATCCCCCCCCCCCTTGATAAATCTATAGCTACGCCCATGTCCATCAAAAATAGTCGAAGGAAATCTTTAGTTTGGTTGCATCAGCTCTAGTTTTTGAAATATGAGGAGGCTTCATGTAACTTATTTTCGATCGACTAACTAGTCGAAGGAAATCTTTAGTCGACCAAAACTGTTTAAACAGGCCGACACTCACTCTGGAGAACACGATATAAGAGTCTTTTTTGAGTAATTTGGGGCCGCTGACAGTAGTTTGGCTGTACCAGCTCTACTTTTTCAGATATGAAGGAAAAAAGGATTGTTGACTTCCAGATTATAAATATTTTAATCAATTTATGAGTTACCCGCCATATCAGAAAAAGTAGAGCTCAAAGCACTGCCAGATGCGGATTCAGCGATCCCAAATTACCTAGAAAAGACTCTTATATCTGGTTCTCCAGAGTTAGTGTCGACCTGTTTAATTAGTTTTGGTCGACTAAAGATTTCCTTCGACTAGTCAGTCGATCGAAAATAAGTTACATGAAGCCACCCATGGTTTTTATACTTAAAACGTTGAAACTCGACAATCTTTTTACAAAATCATTGCCAAATTCGATATCAAGGACACCAAATTATCTAAAAAGGACTCTAATATCGAGTACACCAAATTTAATCACGAGAAGGCAAAATATTGACAAAAAATCTTACTATTTTTCCAAATCGAAATTTTAATTCTTGAAAAATTTGTTTTTTACAGATAAACGAAGGCGCATTATTATCATGCCAACAAAGGGTGAACAACACGATCAGCGACACGTGGTCCGTTCAAGGACTCTTGAGTTACGTTAGCGGAGGTCGAATGTCACCATTATCGACAGTTTACTCCCTAATCACGAAAGACGTCCAGCGATGGATCGTAAACACCGTAGGCAACAGCCTTATGTTTAATAGTTAAAAATCCGGAGTAGAAAATCCTTGAAAAGGATTCAGGAATACGAAATTTATTTAAAGAAAAAAAAGATCATTGAGAAAACAACCCAAAATAATGTAAATAATTTATTCAGTATTACATAATAGTTTTTGCTTCCCCCGTTTTATTTCCATTCCAAAAAAAATTGAAAAATACCCACCACTGTTTGTAATCCCACTTCTGAAGTTCTGTTCACACAATTCAATTTGTGAAGGACGTTCCAGTCCGTTAATTCTTGTAAATATGTAAGTTCTAAGTAAAACATCATCACAAAGAACCGCTAATTCAAATTACATTTTCTCTGTAAATACATTTTTCCTTAATTTGGAACCTTTACCCAAAATAAAAAACAAAAATCTGAATAAATTTTGTTGAAAAATGAGATTTTTCACAAGAAATTATCTCTGAAACTAAACCAAGTGACTAGTCACAAGTCTTTTGTGCCAATTTAAGACAAAAATTTAAAAAAAAAACGCAAAGAAAAATTATTTGATTGTATAAATGAGAAACTTAAATGGTTTTAAACTTATATTTTTTTTTGTTTTATATTATATGTAGATTTTATAATTAAAGGAATAGTTCTTCATTTAAAATAATTAAATTAATTTTTAGTATCCCTTTTTTACATATTATTCATCACAAAATCATTGTTTTAGCCTTTGAAAATTTCCAAAATTCTGATTTACGCTATTTGATCCTGATTTATGCTCTTCAGTTCAAAGTAACGCTCTTATACTTAGATTCAAGTTATACTCTTTATACCGTGGATTCGTTCTCCAATCACGACTTAAGGTTTTCAACCCAATTTATTTATACCAGTTTACGTTGGTAAACCCCGACTGAAGCCCATATCAGACTAACGATTGCGATTTCGATTACGATTGCGATTACGATTGCGATTACGATTGAAGCTTCTCTACCAATGAGATCAAAGCTTTCAAAGATAGGAAAATAAAAGCTTTAATCTCATTGGTCAGGGAAGCTCAATCGTAATCGCAATCAAAATCACAATAGTAATCGCAATCGTAATCCCAATCGTTAGTCTGAATTGGGCTTTACAGTCTTGAACCCTAACTTAAGCTCTTTGAATCCGATTTTTGCATCCTCGACTTACGCTTAATTAAACCTTCATTTTTGATAAATAATTTTCTGGATAAACACATTTTTTATGCCTTTTTCACGAAAATGTAAAATTTTGCTTATTTAAAACTCTTTTGGCGTAGATCGAGGCATTTTTTCATAGTAACTTTTCAACGGCATTCACTCTTCAAATAAAACCCAAAAATTTACTCGGTGAGCTACATACAATTTTCACAGTTACCGAAATTTCATTATTTTTCTATTTTTTCAAGAAGAAAATTTTCCAAAACGATTAAAGCTTTGTTTAGTTAGAGCTAGAAATTTTAAACTTATTAGGAATCTTTTTTAGTTTTAGTTTAGCTTCTTTTATAAAATTAAACACTTGCAATTTCGAGTCGAATGGCCAAAATTAAAACCGTCTTTTATCAATTTAAACTCTATTTAAATAAATGATGCTAAACAAATTATTATTTTTGAAAAGTTCTTATAGAAATTTTAGTTTTAATTTTATATATTGTCATTTTGCTAAAGGATTATTAAAATTCGTATCTAACATCATGTAAAAAAAACTTACGATTAAATACGGTTTAGATATGAATAACAATTTTCCTTGTGCAATTTTTAGTTTTAAGGAATTAATATTAACGTAAATTTTATACATATAAACTGTTTTACCAGGCTGTAAATATATTTTTTTTTGTCAAATAATATTAAAATAATGAAATAAATAACTGTATCTTTGTACGTATGAAATAGTTTCTAAGAAATTATATTTTTATTTCAATACAAGCAATGCGTCTGTATAACTTATGTTGATATAAATAAATAAATCATTTATACATATTCGGTTTTATGTTAATAAAAAAAAGTTATGTGACTTTTATTTCATCCGAAAAAACCGCTTTATCTTGGCTTCATGTAACTTATTAGTCGACCAAAACTGATTAAACAGGCCGACAATCATTCTAATGCAGACGGTATAAGACTCTTTTTTGAGTAATTTGGGGTCGCTGAATATGAATCTGGCAGTAGTTTGACTTTATCAGATCTACTTTTTCAGGTATGAAGGGTGAGGCAAAAAATAAATGTGAATATTTAAAATCTGGAAATGAACAATTCTTTTTTTCTCTATATTTGCAAAAGTGGAAGTTTTAAAGCCAAACTACTACCAGATTCGAATTCAGCGACCCCAAATTACTCAGAAAAGGTTCTTATATCGTGTGCAACAGAGTAAGTGTCAGCCTGTTTAATCAGTTTTGGTCGAATAAGGATTTCCGTCGATCGAAAAAAAGTTATATGAAGCCACTCCAGTCCGCTCCTCTTGTTGCTTCGCTATTAATCCGTGGGGGATGGTAGGGGGATGGTGGTGGTAGTGTAGAAACAAATTAAGGTAGTGCGGGTACGGAAAGTGCTTTTAGAAGATTTACTTTTTTCTCTAAATTTTTGGACCACATACAAAAGCGCTTGTCATTTCTAACAACGCTTGTTATTTTTACTAGCGCTTGTCAGTAGTGTGACTTTTCTGGCCACCACCAAAATTCTGATTTCCTTCACAGAAAAAAATTAAGGCTTGTTAAATCTTCCTTCGACGACCAAAAAATTAAGGACCCGAAATCCATCAAAACCTCGAGGGTGTCATATGCGTTACCCCTTTGTTACGCCAGTTTTTATTGTTTTTCAACAAAATTTCGACCATATTTAAACATCAGTTCTGTAAGAAACAAACTAAAACCAAGCAATTGAAAAAAACTGAAAATTTTATGGGCAGCCCTTTATATCGTGATATCGTCAATCGACGAACACCTGGGACTAAAATTTGGTCTAATTTTTAAAATTTTTTTGTGGACGAAATTTAGATTTTTTTTCGGTCCTTCACAATAAATTTAGGGTTTCAAAACAAAAGTTCGGGAATTTTTTTTCAGTAGTATTTTGTGCAAAAAAATCAAGTTCTTTTTCATATACCTGTACAATATTTTTATTAAACTTCGAAATTTTACCTTTTACTTCCTAAAAAAGTGTCAATAAAACAGAAGAAAAAAAACCAATTTTTATAAGTAAAACAAATACTATATATTTTTTAAAGATTTAACACAAATTTGATAAATATGTTGTTCTGATTATGTTTATGGCAATCCAAAGGAAGCTTTCACGACCTCAACAAAGCGCCTGATATTGATGTGGTGTTGTAACATCTCAGCCTCGAAAGTTTGTACCCCCTGAGAATTCTGCAAATTAAAAAAAAAAACAATTAAATTCTCCTAAATAAATGAGAAATTCAACTCTTACATGAACAGCAGCTACGAGCGTTTTGAAATCTGGGCTGCTTAACTTCTGCACAAAGGCGTGGAATTCGGGGGAGGTTTGCAGTTTCATTACAAACAAAGTTACCAATTTGTCACGTGGAAGCATCTCCAACACCTGATTCACAAGACCATCCATTCCTCCGGTGGTACTTTTCAAAGAACGAACCATTCTGGCTTGGATTGTGGGGACTAGAGGCAAATCCAGGAACGCGGCAATTTTGTTCACAACTTCTGCTACATTGACGCCGGCAGCTTCCAAATACTTGACGAGATTGATGAATGCCTGGTCCTTTTCGAGTTTCAAGAGATCGTCGGTGTATTCTTGGGATTTCAGGAAGTTGTGGGCATCTTGAACTTCTGGATCGTTTTGGCGGTAGGAAACCACCAAAGCTTTGATTTTATCCTTCGGGACTAAATTGAGGAAATCTTGGAAATCGGCTTCCAAAGATGCGAACGAAGTTGCGACTAAGCAAAAGAAGGCGATGGCTGTAATGCTCTTCATTTTTGTTAAATTGTTAATTTGTTTGATTGCTAAATTAGGAGTAGTTGAGGTTTAAACTTGAACTGATTTGGGATTGCATCGGGACTAGTATTTATATCTCCACAAAATTGTGTGTCTCTAAACAAATTGAAGAGTTTTTAATATAATTTCATAAGATGATACTTGAAATTCCTGATAAAGTACGGAATCAAAGATTATTTCGAGTTAAAATTTTCTGATAATTTCAAGTGAATTCAAAATCCGGTCGAAAGGTGAACTTTTGTCTATTGTTAATTATCAAATTTCTTGAAGTCTAATTGCTTCAGTGCTCTTTTCAGTGGTTTTGGGACCAGATTAAATCAATTTTATTTTCTTAAGTTTAAAATATATCGAATATTCGGGATGACTTTGAATTTATGGCAAAAGCCATATTTTTTGCCAAATGATTGTTCATAATTCGTATTAGACAATTTTTTTTGCAATATCAGAGAATAAAAAATAAATATAGCAATATTTCTGCTTAGTCACTATTTGCAAAATGTTTCTTAGAATGAGTCAACCATGCTGCGTTCGAATTTGAAATCCGTATCTAAAGCAAAGGGGCCCCTGGGAGGATAGGGGCTCCCAGAGGGAGCACTCTAGCCCAGTGTTAGGAATATGCGAGTATGCAAAAAAATCGATTTCTAACTGATTTTTGTTCAAAGAAAATCACCTGCGGTGCAAAGAAAATCACCTGCGGACCTACCTGAGATGCAACACCAACGAAACAATAAGTTCTACAAATATATAGAAAACGATTCGGACAAATACTATAAACTCAATAAAATCAAATAATCACAATGTAAAGAGCGAAATAATCGCAACGGATGCTGTAAAAAATACCAAAAAAGTGAAATGGGCCGCTGGCAAAATCTATTAAGATACATACGCCGTTTTTGCAATATTGTTGAAAAAAAAACGCCGCAGGCAAAAAAATTGTATTTTACAGTGATCTTTTTTTACTGTTTGATAAATTACAACACTAGATTACATAATTCCGGGATAAAAGATAAGATCCTGTGACGCCGGGACAACATACCTTAATCCGGGACTGTCCCATCCATTGTGGAGCGTATGGTCACCCTATATCACTTTGCCATAAGCATTATAACTACGGCCTTTATCACCCCATCCAATTGGTACCACCATTCAGAACGATTTTCCCGGACATGGAGACCCGATGAGAGCTTTGCGGTGAGGCCCCCGATTCTAAGTAGCACCACTGGTTTCGGCTGCTTATTACTAATCTTTTTTTTTCATACGAAAAGGACCGTAGCGAGCCAAAAATGGGCCCTGCGCCCCGATTATGGAATCTGCCGCGGATCGCTTTTGGTGGCGGATATGCATTTTTGTATTATAAAATCCGCTTTCGCCTTATTCTCAAAAACGCCAGCGGATTCAAACGCGAAGCGGATCCGTCAAATTCAACTGGTTTTAGAGGCGGATTGTTGGTTATAGCAGAATTTTGGGTTGAAATAGATTTTTGTTGGATTGTGGCAAATTTGTAAGAAAAAGCGAAGCGGATCAGATTTGAATACGATCCGCGGCGGATTCCATAATAGGGGCCCTGTGTAGACTAATGGATTTTTTTTCATGAAAATTTTGTCTACCCTCGTTTAACGATTGACACCTGGTAATTGTAGCTTTTGTTATGTTTAAATATAAATATATAAAATTACTTTCGAAACTATTAGTGAGTTTTAATTTTCGTAGGGACAATTGATCAGAACTTGTTAAATTGTTGATAGACAAGGGAGGACGAGGGAGGACGAGGGATAGAGGGGAACAAAAGGAAACAAAAGCGCTGAGAAGTGAACCGCTTGACAAACCCTACACTGTTCTTTTCTTTCATATATAATAAACAATAGCAACATAAAAAGGTGGACTTTTAGAAGGTATGATTTTTTTTCGTGCGCTGTTGTGTTTCGGAAAAAGAAACAAGATCCCTCGACATTTCCAATGAGTCTTAAAGGGCCCATAGACGGCCAACTTTGTTGCCAACCTGGTCGCCAACCTGGTTGGTAGTTTTTACCACAGACGAGACGGAATGTTGGCAACCAAGTTGTCAACATCATTTTTAACAAGATCCCGTCGACTTTAGGTGATTTCTCTAAGTTTTTTATTGTTTATAGTACACATAACTACACATACTACACATTCACATTCACCTTCTTAGGTCGTACGATCAAAACCCTAGTAAAATTAACCAAACTCAACCGAACTTAATCAAATAAACTATTTTTGACACTTCACTGTTCTCATTGCAGTAGGTACTCAATGCAACTGAGATTGGCAACCAGGTTGTAAACTTGCCTACAGACACCCCAACATGAACGCCAACATGCTAAGTTTTCAAATTTTTTTGATTTTACACCAACCTCGTCGACAACATGAAACATAACAAAAGCTATAATTGCCAATCTGGCAATCATTGGAGACCCGTATGGTGATATTCGTATCAAAATTCGAACAGTTGTACCAAAATTCCACTTTGAAGCCAAACTTTCCAATAAGAATTTTTAAAATTTATTCCAATTGGATTTTGATGTATGGCAGTTTTATGTAGAATCATATCCTTTGATAAGATGCACCGTTTTTGAGATATTCACAAAAACCGTTTTCGTTCGTATGGGAGGTACCCCCCCTAATGGTCCATTTTTGTCCATTAACGAACTTAGCCTCGCATTTTACGAAAAACGGATCTGTGCAAAATTTCAAGTCTCTAGCTCAATCCGTGCGCCCGCAATCCGCGCCACAGACAGACAGACAGACGGACAGACAGACGGACGGACATGCAAAAATTAATTATTTTCATCATTCTAAACACACTAGTGTAATTCATTTTTATGTGTGATGACGGGATCTTGGCGTTACAAACGGTAAGGCAAAGTTAATATACCCTTTGGTTTCACCATACGGGTATAAAAACCAACTGCCAACTTGGCCACAGACGTACAACATCGACTCCAACATTGCATGTTGGCGACCAGGTTGGCAACAAAGTTGGCCGTCTATGGGCCCTTTTAGCCGGCATAACATACAGCATGCCTAAAGGTCGTATCTTATTTTCGCTGAAAAACAGGATAATCCTGCGAAAATTCGGCCTTTTACAGGATTTTGTTTTCCGAAAAACAGGATAAAAGCAGGATTATAAATGGAGTCTAATTCATTATAAAGCTAACATAAATGAGCCTTAGATCATACCTATATTTACAGAGTAAGCAGTTGTAGTTATTTACGTGATAAAAAGCAGCGTTTTTTATTAGTTTGTTATCCGGAGAAATACACTGTGCACAAGGTGAAAAAATTGACGTCGATTCAGTACACCGATTCTGAGCATAATCGATACTTATCGCCAGTGGAATGTCGATAAGTGGGAATTTTTTTTAAGCTAGGAAATTTTCTTCAAGATCCGCAGCGATGAAGAATCTTTTACCTGCCCGATGTGAAATTTTACCTTCTGCCACTGAGCGACACTTTTTCATTTCCCAAACTTTCTCTTGAAATTTCTGTCCAAATCTCCTTCCGCAAGGTATTCCCCGAAGGGTTTGTCCGACGATGTAATGCCGAAAAACTAGCCTCAATGAGGTCTATCAATTTTTTTTTTTTGGGCAGTGTTGGGTCTAGGATTCTAAATTTACACATAGATTTAATTTTTTATTCACCGTTAATAGTATATTACGCAACAAGGGGCGAAAGTCAACGATTTCAAGAGTGTGTAGCTGCACGAGCGAAGCGAAGGCTGATATCACACGAGTGAAATCGTTGACTCGCTCCGAGTTGCGTATACAATTTTTCATAACAAATTCATTGAAAATAGGACTTGAGATGCCATTTAAACGCAATTTTCGTATTGCAGAGTAATGCAAAAGGGGGTTTGAGGGGCGAAGCCCTCCATACGGGGCCCAGGGGCTGACTTCAACAGAAGTAAAGATTTAAAAGAAACAAAACAACTATAGTCTATAAATTTGTTTTATTACTAAGAAATGTTGGTCAAAACAGATTTTAATTTTTAAATTTCTCTCCTTTGAAATAAAAAATCAACATAACAAAAAATGGAAATCGGCAATGCTCAACTAAATCACGAGAAACACACCGCGAAAGCACACTTTCGGTCAGCTTTTCATACTTTCGCCCCTAGGGCCGAAAACGCAACTTTCGGCCCGCTACGGAGGCATCGAAAGGCATATTTTCGATGCATGTGTTATGAAAAATATTATATTTAACCGTGGCATATTTTTTTCACATCGATCGGCAAAACACAATGTTATCACTACCTCATAAAGCAAGTGATATCCATTGGAAATGTAGATAAAAACGTTAGAAATGTGGAATAGATTTCCAGATGTCAAACCATTAGTGTTACCCGAGTGAAGGAAATCGCATTGGAAGTCAAACCTGCATTAGTGTGCTGTATCCACCAACACAATTAAAAGAAAGTTGAATATGTGCACATAAGTCGCTTGTCGATAGGTATCGACAGTACCCTCAGAATCCCTATACAGATGTTCGATTCAATTTTAGTTAATAGAAATTGAATTACAAGTTAACTGCATAAGCATTTTAATCAGTGTTGGGCAAAACGGCGTAAAAAACAGTTTTTTACATTTTTCACGTAAAAAACGTAAAAAACGTAAAAAACTGGTAAAAAACCGTAAAAAACGTAAAAAATAGTAAAAAACCTAAAAAATGGGACATCGTAGTTCCTACAAAGTACGACAGTCTGTTTTAAAGTTTTTCTCAGCATTTTATTAGAGAGGATATAGAGAGTGGACATCAGCACTTAATAGACTGTTGCTAAGTACTCAAATTAGAACAGTTGTTTGAATGGAATTTTTCCAGTTTTTAGAATTTCTTTTCCCTTTTTCCAGTTTTGTTTCAATTTCCGCCTTCGGAATGAGTCTCCTTGTGTTTAAAAACGATTTTTTGATGCAAACTTTAAAATTACGCTTGTTGCTGCAAGAACTAGTCCAAATATGTTTCTTTAACCCTTTCATGTATACATTTTTCTATGGAATTAATTTTCACGGTTTTTGGTATTCGAGGGTTTTTAGGGTCGCTGATTACGAATCTGAAGTCAAAACTTCAAAAATCAAAATGGCGGATCCAATATGGCGGTCAAAAAAGATAAAATTCATTAGATTACGCTTAAAACTAGTACGTAATTTTATCTTTTTTGACCGCCATATTGGATCCGCCATTTTGAATTTTGAAGTTTTGACTTCAGATTCGTAATTAGCGACCCCAAAAACCTTTATAAAGCTAATTACCGATTTTTTAACTGTAATAGATTTGCCACAGTTGCATTTAATCTGCAAAATAGCTACTTTTTTGCTCTTTATTTATTTATAAAATGCAGTAATTATAAAAAAAAAGCGCATATTACTTTTTTTTCATAACAATTGATGTCCTAGGGTACTTACGAAATGAATTTAGTCAATATAAGTGCATGAAATATATGTTATAATATTAAAAAACTGAATTAGAAAAGGTGTTTTTGTACAACAACACTGCAACAAAGGGTTAAAATAGCCACATTATTCACATCTCTCCGCAAATCTCTCCACATTATTCACATTAATTACCGTTAAAATGAGTAGGCGGACGTAATGTAATGAAAGGATATAAACAGTTTTTGAACTCCGAGTTTAAAATCTTTTTCACTTTCAAGAGGAAATGCTTTTGAATACTTTTCTGTGTTTGCTGAAGACTATTAACCTTTTTATACCCGTATGGTGAAACCAAAGGGTATATTAACTTTGCTTTACCGTTTGTAACGCCAAGATCCCGTCATCACACACAAAAATGAATTACACCAGTGTGTTTAGAATGATAAAAAAAATTGAATTTTGCATGTCCGTCTGTGGCGCGGATTGCGGGCGCACGGATTGAACTAGAGACTTGAAATTTTACGTGGATCCATTTTTCGTAAAATGCGAGGCTGAGTTCGTTAACGGGCAAGAATGGACCATTAGGGGGGGTACCCCCCATACAAACGAAAACGTTTTTTGTGAATATCTCAAAAACGGTGAATTTTATCAAAAAAGTCCAAGAACAAAAGTTGTTTAGAATACGATTCTACATAAAATTGTTATACATCAAAATTCGATTGGAACAAGTTTTAAAAAAATCTTATTGGAAAGATTGACTTCAAACTGAAATTTTGATACAACTGTTCGTCGTTCAATTAAATCACCATACGGGTTTTCAATAATTGCCAGATTGGCAATTGTAGCTTTTCTTATGTTTATTGTTCTAAGATGATTTATTTACGAATAATTACTATATTTAGTGAATGGCTACTTATTAAATTTTTTATCATCAATGTTTTAGGTTTTTTACAGTTTTTTAAAGTTTTTTACGTTTTTTATGTTTTTTACGTTTTTTACGTTAAAATTGAGGTTTTTTACGCGTAATTTTTTACGCGTAAAAAACTAGGTAAATTACTTTACGTAAAAAACCGGCACAACACTGCCTCCACACCTCCGCACCACCACACCTCCGCACCACCGCACCACCACACCTCCGCACCTCCACACCTCCGCACCTCCACACCTCCACACCTCCACACCTCCACACCTCCACCTCCACACCTCCACACCTCCGCACCACCACACCTCCACACCTCCACACCACCACACCTCCATACCTCCACACCTCCAGACCTCCGCACCTCCACACCTCCACACCTCCACACCTCCGCACCACCACACCTCCGCACCACAACACCTCCACACCTCCACCTCCACACCTCCACACCTCCGCACCACCACACCTCCACACCTCCACACCACCACACCTCCATACCTCCACACCTCCAGACCTCCGCACCTCCACACCTCCGCACCTCCACACCTCCACACCTCCACACCTCCGCACCACCACACCTCCACACCTCCACACCTCCACACCTCCGCACCACCACACCTCCGCACCACAACACCTCCACACCTCCACACCGCACCTTTTTTGGTGCCGCACCTTTTTTGTGCCGCACCTTTTTTGGTGCCGCACCTATTTTGGTGCAGCACCTTTTTTGGTGCCGCACCTTTTTTTGGTGCCGCACCTTTTTTGGTGCCGCACCTTTTTTTTGGTGCCGCACCTTTTTTGGTGCCGCACCTATTTTGGTGCCGCACCTTTTTTGGTGCCGCACCTATTTTGGTGCCGCACCTTTTTTGGTGCCGCACCTTTTTTTGGTGCTGCACTTTTTTTGGTGCCGCACCTATTTTGGTGCCGCACTTTCTTTGGTGCCGCACTTTTTTTAGTGCCGCACTTTTTTTGGTGCCGCACCTTTTTTGGGGCCGCACCTTTTTTTGGTGCCGTACTTTTTTTGGTGCCGCACTTTTTTTGGTGCCGCACTTTTTTTGGTCCCGCACTTTTTTTGGTGCCGCACCTTTTTTTGGTGCCGCACCTTTTTTGGTGCCGCACCTTTTTTGGTGCCGCACCTTTTTTTGGTGCCGCACCTTTTTTGGTGCCGCACCTATTTTGGTGCCGCACCTTTTTTGGTGCCGCACCTTTTTTTGGTGCCGCACCTTTATTGGTGCCGCACCTATTTCGGTGCCGCACCTTTTATGGTGCCGCACTTTTTTTGGTGCCGCACCTATTTTGCCGCACCTTTTTTGGTGCCGCACTTTTTTTGGTGTCGCACCTATTTTGGTGCCGCACCTTTTTTGGTGCCGCACCTTTTTTTGGTGCCGCACTTTTTTTGGTGCCGCACCTTTTTTGGTGCCGCACCTATTTTGGTGCCGCACCTTTTTTTTGGTGCCGCACCTATTTTGGTGCCGCAAAAAACCTAAAAAATGAGACATCGCAGTTCCTACAAAGTATGACAGTCTGTTTTAAAGTTTTTCTCAGCATTTTATTAGAGATCCTATAATATAGAGAGTGGACATCAGCACTTAATAGACTGTACTACTAAGTAGGACAGTCTATTAACTCAAATTAGAACAGTTGTTTGAATGGAATTTTTCCAGTTTTTAGAATTTCTTTTCCCTTTTTCCAGTTATGTTTCAATTTACGCCTTCGGAATGAGTCTCCTTGTGTTTAAAAACGATTTTTTGATGCAAACTTTAAAATTACGCTTGTTGCTGCAAGAACTAGTCCAAATATGTTTCTTTAACCCTTTCATGTATACATTTTTCTATGGAATTAATTTTCACGGTTTTTGGTATTCGAGGGTTTTTAGGGTCGCTGATTACGAATCTGAAGTCAAAACTTCAAAAATCAAAATGGCCGATCCAATATGGCGGTCAAAAAAGATAAAATTCATTAGATTACGCTTAAAACTAGTACGTAATTTTATCTTTTTCGACCGCCATATTGGATCCGCCATTTTGAATTTTGAAGTTTTGACTTCAGATTCGTAATTAGCGACCCCAAAAACCTTTATAAAGCTAATTACCGATTTTTTTAACTGTAATAGATTTGCCACAGTTTCATTTAATCTGCAAAAAGCTACTTTTTTGCTCTTTATTTATTTATAAAATGCAGTGATTATAAAAAAAAAGCGCATATTACTTTTTTTTCATAACAATTGATGTCCTAGGATACTTACGAAATGAATTTAGTCAATATAAGTGCATGAAATATATGTTATAATATTAAAAAACTGAATTAGAAAAGGTGTTGTTGTACAACAACACTGCAACAAAGGGTTAAAATAGCCACATTATTCACATCTCTCCGCAAATCTCTCCACATTATTCACATTAATTACCGTTAAAATGAGTAGGCGGACGTAATGTAATGAAAGGATATAAACAGTTTTTGAACTCCGAGTTTAAAATCTTTTTCACTGTCAAGAGGAAATGCTTTTGAATTCTTTGTTTGCTGAAGACTATTAACCTTTTTATTGTTCTAAGGTGATTTATTTACAAATAATTACTATATTTAGTGAACGGCTACTTATTAAAGTTTTTATCATCAATGTTTTAGGTTTTTTACAGATTTTTACGTTTTTTACGTTTTGACGTTAAAATTGAGGTTTTTTACGCGTAATTTTTTACGCGTAAAAAACTAGGTAAATTACTTTACGTAAAAAACCGGCACAACACTGATTTTAATCCAATTTTTCCATAAAAAAAATTCTTTTGGGACATTTATGTAGCTGTTTCGCAGCGTGTTGCGAGTGTTAAATATGGAGTTTGTACTCTGCTGTGTCTCCTACTGACAAAATTTAAATTCTCGGTACCTTTTGATTTTTCGGCCGGTAAAACAGGATAAAAGCAGGAGTTTACAGGATTTTGAGCGAAAACACAGGATTGTAAATTTCGCAGGATTTGGGTCGAAAAAGCAGGAGTATCCTGCGAAAAGCAGGACATATACGATGCTTAAGCATGCCTTATATTTCCTTGTCCGAAACATAAAACAAGAGATTATTAAATGTCGCGATATGTACCATTTTAGCCATACAGCTATTTTTAACCGCATAACGAAATAATAATGTAACTATGATCTTTGATTAACAAATCAAAATCGATTAGAAATTGAATCGTGATTAACTACACATCCACTTAAGATTATCGCAATTTTGAAATATACTTGAATTTATAATAAAGTGTTTGAAAAAAGTTCCGCTACATCAGCGAAAAATCAAACCTTTCTACCGGACGTGACCAAAAGAAAAAATTATCTAAAAAAATTAAATCAGTTTGAAGTATATTCGGTTGAACTGTGAATCTTATCAATAGTCTCAAGTGTCGCCACTTGCAATTTTGATAAAAAAAAATTACCAGTACTTATCGATAGAAATATAAATACTGGTTTCGAATGAATCCCAAATCAGTTCAAGTTTAAACCTCAACTACTCCTAATTTAGCAATCAAACAAATTAACAATTTAACAAAAATGAAGAGCATTACAGCCATCGCCTTCTTTTGCTTAGTCGCAACTTCGTTCGCATCTTTGGAAGCCGATTTCCAAGATTTCCTCAATTTAGTCCCGAAGGATAAAATCAAAGCTTTGGTGGTTTCCTACCGCCAAAACGATCCAGAAGTTCAAGATGCCCACAACTTCCTGAAATCCCAAGAATACACCGACGATCTCTTGAAACTCGAAAAGGACCAGGCATTCATCAATCTCGTCAAGTATTTGGAAGCTGCCGGCGTCAATGTAGCAGAAGTTGTGAACAAATTTGCCGCGTTCCTGGATTTGCCTCTAGTCCCCACAATCCAAGCCAGGATGGTTCGTTCTTTGAAAAGTGCCACCGGAGGAATGGATGGTCTTGTGAATCAGGTATTGGAGATGCTTCCACGTGACAAATTGGTAACTTTGTTTGTAATGAAACTACAAACCTCCCCCGAATTCCACGCCTTTGTGCAGAAGTTAAGCAGCCCAGATTTCAAAACGCTCGTAGCTGCTGTTCATGTAAGAGTTGAATTTCTCATTTATTTAGGAGAATTTAATTGTTTTTTTTTAATTTGCAGAATTCTCAGGGGGTACAAACTTTCGAGGCTGAGATGTTGCAACATCATATCAATATCAGGGGCTTTGTTGAGGTCGTGAAAGCTTCCTTTGGATTGCCATAAACATAATCAGAACAACATATTTATCAAATTTGTGTTAAATGTTTAAAAAATATATAGTATTTGTTTTACTTATAAAAATTGGTTTTTTTTCTTCTGTTTTATTGACACTTTTTTAGAAAGTAAAAGGTAAAATGCCGAAGTTTAATAAAAATATTGTACAGGAAGATGACAAAGAACTTGATTTTTTTGCACAAAATACTACTGATAAAAAAACTCCCGAACTTTTTTTTTGAAACCCTAAATTTATTGTGAAGGACCGAAAAAAATCTAAATTTCGTCTACAGAAAAGATTTTAAAAATTAGGCCAAATTTTAGTCACCGGTGTTCCTCGATTGACGATATTACGATATAAAGGGCTGTCAATAAAATTTTCAGTTTTTTTCAATTGCTTGGTTTTAGTTTGTTTGTTACTGATGTTTAAATATGGTCGAAATATTGTTGAAAAACAATAAAAACTGGCGTAACAAAGGGGTAACGCATATGACACCCTCGAGGTTTTGATGGATTTCGATGAAACTTTTCGTGGTCCTTAATTTTCTGGTCGTCGAATGAAGATTTAATAAGCCGTAAATTTTTTTTTCTGTGAAGGAAATCAGAATTTTGGTCGTGGCCAGAAAAGTCACACCACTGACAAGCGCTAGCAAAAATAACAAGCGTTGTTAGAAATGACAAGCGCTTTTGTATGTGGTCCAAAAATTTAGAGAAAAAAAAATCTTCTAAAAGCACTTTCCGTACCCGCACTACCCCAATTTGTTTCTACACTACCACCACCATCCTCCTGCCACGGATTAATAGCGAAGCAACAAGAGGAGCGGACTGGGGTGGTTTCATATAACGGAAATCCTTATTCGACCAAAACTGATTAAACAGACTGACACTTACTCTGTTGCACACGATATAAGAGCCTTTTCTGAGTAATTTGGGGTGCTGAATCCGAATCTGGCAGTAGTTTGGCTGTAAAACTTCTACTTTTGCAAAATTTGAGAAAAAAAGAATCGTTTTTTCCAGATTTTAAATATTTACATCTATTTTTTGTCTCACCCTTTATACCTGAAAAAGTAGATCTAATACAGCCAAACTACTGCCAGATTCATATTCAGCAACCCCAAATTACTCAAAAAAGAGTCTTATACCGTCTGCACCAGAATGATTGTCGGCCTGTTTACAGGTCGATTATCTTAGACGCGTCACTTTTCGTGACTCGAATTTTGCCTATTTTATTTGTTGTTTTGTACCAACAACAACAGGCAATTTCGAGTCACGAAAAGTGACGCGTCTAAGATAATCGAACTGTTAATCAGTTTTGGTCGAATAAAGATGTTCTTCGACTAGTTAGTCGATCGAAAATAAGTTACATGAAGCCACCCCTGGGCTAGAATCATGTATCTCGACGTGTCTCTGTCTTTCGACTTCGACGCAGCTTTTGACTCTTCGACGCAGCTTTTGACTTTTGACTTCGCCATATCAGCAGCTTCAAATTTCTTGGAATGTCAGTTCAGAATCACGTTTCGATTCATAGTGACGATTGCGCGAAATTTCAAGCTGCAGATATGGCGAAGTCAAGAGTCAAAAGCTGCGGCGAAGTCGAAAGATAGCGATGCGTTGAGATACATGAAGCTACCCCTGATTTAGGAGACAATTTTTAAAAGATAGTAAAATTTCGGTCAATGACGATAAAATTACACAAAAATATTGCAAAACATCACAATAAAAGTATTCAAATTTTCGCCGAGTTCCTGCTGTAGGATAAAGTGTTATCAACCGTTGGAAAATCCCACATAAAAACTCCAAAATTTCAAAAAAGAAAAAAAAAACAAATCCAATTGGATTCTGATGTATGGAAAAATTATATAAAAACCTTTTTTTAAACACTTTTTGTAACCGCCAGGTTTTCCCTAGTTGCAAATTTTCATCACAAACCTGTAAAAAAATATTCTTCACAAATAAAACGAGAAATGCATTTTTGCCTTGATTATAAATCACAATAGAAAATATATTTCGAGTATATATAAAATATAGAGTGTACATAAGAAAATTAAATTATTTTTCAATACGTAATTATAGTTTTATTATACTACATAACTATCTACTAGTATTGGTTTTTACCAAATATACAATATATGTGTAGGTACTACCATCATTTCTACCGAATTTCGACTTTTACTCGTAATAAACGTTAAAAAACTTTAATTTTTAAAATGTAGTGCTTTAAAAGTATGAATTATTTTGATGTTAATGAATTAAATGAAAAATAAAGTAAAAACAATCACTGAAAATCAGACAATTATATGAGAAAAGTAAAAAAAATAATATATTTCACTTAAAATCTACAAAAGGATTAAAAAAATTATATTCAAATGCGATTTAATTACGCCCTATTTTCTCAGCCTTGAGTCGTCATAATATAATATATTTCTTAAATTTGTTATTCTTTACTAGTAAAAGCAAAATATTCAGTATTAATTCTTAGTGTTAGAATTTTAATTCATTTTTTATGTCGCATCCTGATAAAATTCTAAGGAAGACTTCGTTATACTTAAAAAATAAAATCAGTAAAACATTATTCAGCCATTTTATTGTTCGCTAATCTCAATTTTCCTTTTTTTTCATAACTCAAGGTACTGAAATTTAGTTCTAGTTTAATTTTTTTTAAATAATTTGTTGTTTCATAATTATTTTATCACTTTAGTGACTCAAAATCTGCATCGTTTGATTTTCATTCGTTGTTCAGTCAATTTTTGAAATCAATACTAAAAAAACGCGTTTTTCACCGCGATTTTTTTCTGCGGGTTTTTACGCGTTTGTTTACGCCGTTTTTTCCACGATGAGGCTTGATTTTTTTGCGATTTGGTGTGATAAAAGCGAAATCACTACGACAAACTGTTTTTTTTTTAAACAAAAATTAAAGCAATTTTTGTTTCTTTAACATTAAAAGATTCCCTTCATGACCGCTTCTTGGTCAAAAACACACAGTTTGGGCCGCAACTATCTTTACTTAATCGATCTCGGACAAAATCTATTCAGCGAATCAAGAAAAAACAAAAAATAGTTGTTGAAGAAGGGAGAGGCGGGGAATTAATTTGAATGGAGGAAAATATTCCTTGGAGACGACTTATTTTGACAGTGCAAAACGAATCCCAATCACTTGACCGGATCAGGAGATAATGGTAAAAGGCGTTACATGTAATAAAAGCAAACTTTGATCCTTATTGATACCACATAAGGGTCACAGTTGCTATAATGGAATACAAAGGCTAGTTGAGAACCGGTTTAAAATAATATTTTTAACACGTCTAATGTCATGTAAATCGCCGGTAGTACACACGTTGCCTTTATGAGGGTGTACCACCGGGTGGCGGTCAGACGCATCTGTAAATTCAGAGCGAAGTATTTTCTACGACACTAGAAATAGCAATTGGAGCACCTAGCAACTACAATTTCGTTTTATACTTTTGGAATTTATTTTCTATCTTTAATTTCACCTTACGAAAATTTATTTAATATACATATATGGTGGCACTCAACGTGTTAATGGTGCAAACTGGATCAAAATCCCGGAAGAGGCTTTGGAAATAGTAAAAGAGGGAATTCAATTTTTGGGTCCAAAGATGATTTAACAACAAAAAATGTTTGGACCTCTGAAAATTGTTAATCCGGCTTTGGACCCCAAAAAAAGACGAACCTTTTTGTAGACCAGTCTTTGTAGCTCTTGCTACGTCGCTGTTCTTAATTGAAAAATCTTGCCAGGAAAAAAACTATTTTATTAACAAATGGATAGGATTTTTTTTTCAATTTTAGGCCCCATTTACACTTGCGATTTTTGCTCGAATGGCTTCGCATTTGACTCAGAATTTATACCGAAAATTTAATTAATCTATCGCAGAATAAATGCACTTAGCAAAAGTTGTCAATATTTGAGTTTTTTCCGTCGGTTTTATATCAAAATATTCGAGTTACGGAATCTTTCAGGAATAAATTTGTGAATTTTGTGTCGTAGTGTAAACGGTTTTGCAACATGAATTAACAGGTCGAATGTCTTAAGGAACCTCCACACGTTCAATGTTACTTGACAAGTATTATTGATGAAAAATTTTCGTCAAGTAACATTGATGGAAATTGCTCCCACACGTAACATTGAAGAGCATTCAAACGATCAATGTTACTTGAAACATGAGTCATTCAAGTAAAATTGTCAAGTAACATTGAACGTGTGGAGGCTCCTTTAGACGCGTCATTTCGCATGACTCGAAATTGCCTATTGTTGTTGCTAGAAAACAATAAATACGGCGGGCAATTTCGAGTCACACAAAGTGGCGAATCTAAAAGAATCAACCTGTTAGTTTCGTAGAATAAAACTCGCGGAATAAAGTATCAGATGTGAACGATCCCTAATAATTCTTGCATCAATTCAGCGTTTTCTCATTTGCGTACACGCCGCTTACGGCATGTGTAATCAAACGACACAGATTTGAGAACTTTTTATTTTACTTAAAGCTAAAATCTTTGCTATTAAACAATTTTCTTCAAAGATTTCTTCGAGATTAATAACGCACAAAATCCGTTAACATAACGCAATGCGCCTTTTTGATGCTTTATCGGCCTTACAAAAGATTTTCATTACGCGCGAATTTGGTTGTATTTTAAATGTTGGACGAAAATTCTTATCATGCTAACAACTCTCATCGTTCCAAGAAAAACCGCAACGCATTACGCTAACTTATATGATGCATCATTTGCCTAACCTCTGGAGCCCAATGAACGCAACGCGAACGCAACTAAAACGCACAAACTGTCACGCAGCGCAACATTTCAGCGGCAAAGCCCAATGGCATCTCGTGAAGTAGTACAAGTGACATAATATAAAGTGGTATAAAGTTGGCAAAATTACAAAAATGGATAATTTTGAAGCGATAATTTGCTTTGTTGGTCTTTATCTTTGTTATTTGTATGTTATTGCACTAAGGCTATCAATTTTTCCTCGAACAACATTTCCCCAACCTCACTTTATGAACTGTCAACGCAGAATTGCTGCGGCAAAGTTAGAAGTTTGCAAACTTTTGCGTTGTAGTTGCGTTCACTGTGCTCACTTCAAATGATTTCTATTGAACAAACTTGTAAGTGTCAGTTTCTGCGTTCGCGTTGCGTTCATTGGGCTCCAGGCATAAAGGCGATAGCATACTCAATGTATTGCGTTGCGTTTTGCGCGTGTTTTAAACACAGAAGACAGCCAAACAAGTTTAGACGTTTTTTCCTTCTACAAAAATTTCTTATTTTCAAAATCTCTTTTTTTGTATTTTTATTTCTTATTATTAAATTTCATTTTTTCCAAAAGTACGAATTTTTGAAAACTGAAATTTGTCACGACTTAGGATTCATGATAAGCTACTTCCAAAAAAAATTTCAGCCAAATCGGAGTAGGGGCCGATTTCACATGCTTACCCGGCCAAAGACTTTGTTTTGCTGTCTTTAAAAACCGCGCCATGCGACAACGAACTTGGTATGCCATAACTCTAACTCAGTTCATTAAATTATTTAATTTCCCTTTAACGAACACTTTTTGATCTTAATATGTTATTAAAGACTCTATTATTAATTTGATTAAATTCATTTCTCTTAAAATCTACAAATAATTTTTGCCACAATCCGTAACAACTTTGATTTACAGAAAGTAATTTTAGTATTTTTTTTTATTCTTTAAATATGTTTTGTTTTCACAAATAATTCCTTAAACCTACTAAACTACAATCACTACAGTTTTGTTGAATAAAAAAATGATTTCAAAGATATTTCAATGAAAAAATATCGCAGATAACAATACTTTTAAAAAAGACTTGATTTTATATGAAAGATTCAGTTATTTTGTTACAAAAATTATTCGTGATGTTTTTCCTAAAACGATTAACATCACAGAACAGCCAATTTGTTATAATTATTTTTATTGTTTTTTTTTTGCAATTTTTTTTAACTACTTTTAATAATTGTTGTGTACATCGTGCGTGTCTTAAATCTATGCTAAAATTAAATTTCATTGTTATAAAGATTCAGTTAAAACTTTGTTAGTTGCATTTCAACCTCATATGCAAACTACTTATAAATAATCCCAAGTATGTAAAAAGTCTACTTGGGAGTGCTCGAGATTGAGGTTAAAATGCAGGTGTTTTTAATAGTTGTTCAGTAACATTGATTATATAGGAGTGAATTATAAATTGGCTTTTTATTTTCTAAAAGTAAAAAATTGTGTTTTTGTTTTCGTCTTACATATAATAATCGACAATGTGTAGATTTCGCCTGCTGTGGTAATAATGATTATTTCGCACAGGCTTCCATGTCTTCTAAAATTTTACCGCAAAAATGGAAAAAAATAACAAAAGAAAAATAAAAAAATGTGTAAAAATTGTTGAATTTTTATATCAAAAATGTTTCAATTTGCAATGCAAATGTGTTAGCAAAAGCTTGGACTTGAAAACGGCAGAATTGTCTTAATGGCGTCATGCATTGGTTTCTTTTAAAATCTTTTTGTTTTCAAAATATATTCCCTTCATTTTTTTAGTTTTCATACTGACTCCACACTCCTGGCGAATTCAGGCGAAACAAGGTTTGGCGATTGACTCGGCAGTTCTTGGCCAATGCAAATCTGGCATCCACATTCTTGCCAAATCCAGAACTGAAGCAAAGGGATACAAAGACACATTCACCTGAGTTGATTTGCCAAAATTCGACCTCAATTCGAACGTAGCCAGGGTTGCGGATACAATTTATCTAGATAATCAATCTAATCAATCATGATAATCAATCATCTAGATTAAAAAAATGTTATCTTTATCTTATCTAGATAACACCCCAAAAATATCTAGATAAAGGAAAATCCTATTTATCTAGAGATAATCGTTACCAACGAAAATTAAAAAATTAAATCTGAAAAAATGCTGAAGCGAAATTGTTTTCTGTTTTAAGTGTCACTCCTTCCCTCGCTTCTCTTTTTAACAAGTGTCAACCGGGCTATTGAAACTGCATTTTAAATTGGAAATCAACAGTGGCGGCTCGTGTATATAGGCAACGGATCGGAGGCTAGCCTCTATGAAAAGAATTTGTAGTTTATGTTTTAGAGAATTCGACATTAGAGAATAGGATTTTCTTTTAAATTATTATTTTCTGAACATACAGATTTTTATACATTCCATTATGGTATAAAAAATTAAAGGCATACGTTAGAAAAACATTTTTATAAAATGTTATGAGGAGGCAATGTCTCCGTTGCCTCCTCTATAAAGCCACCACTGGAAATCAACAAAAAAAGAAAAACAAATAATGTTGTGCAATTTATTTTTTTAGTACGTAATTTTGAATTTTGTGCAACGTTAAAATAAATATTTATCTAAAAATTATCTAGATAATTTGGCTTTTTATCTTATATTATCTATTATCTTCTCTAGATAAACATTATCAGCATTTATCTTTATCTTATCTAGATAAAAAAAATTATCTGGCCGCAACATTGAACGTAGCCAAACTTAGGCAAACAACAGGCAAATCACAGCCAATCATGATTCGCCGTCAAGAGTTTGAAGCTGTCATCAAGTTACTATCAACAAAATTTAGAAAAAAAATAGTTCCATAAATCGGATATATCGTCCGGAATTTACTGACGGCCAAAATGTTGAATAAAAAAAAGGAAACAAAGTGATAAAAGCATAAAAAAAGACAAAAATGTTTGAATTGTTTTCCCACCATAAGTCCTAGTTCTTGAAAAAAATCTTTTTTTTGTCAAAATGATTTTTTTGTTTAACTTCATTTCTATCTAATTCAAACATTTGTTACGGCTTAAATCAGAGATGTCCAATTTAGATGTGTTGAATTCCCACTACTTGCAATTTTTGGTTTCTTATTGCATTCAAAAACAAAATTGAGAGAGTGGCCCATTCACGTTCTCAGTCGCAAGCTCATGTCATATGAACACAGTGGACCACAAAATTTCGATTTCAAATAAACTTTCGGCATTTTTATTTTTTACTTTTTCGCCTTATTTCATTAGTCGTTCTCACGAATATCGAGAGAAAAGAGTCCACCCTGCCAGAGCACTGGAATAGAATTACAAAGCATTGTAATGGCGCTCAAAATTATTCTTTTTGCAAATCTTAGCACATTTCAAATACTGCAAATTTCCATTATGGTTTACAATACCTAAAAGTTGTTTTTCTCAATAAGAATCATAGTATGAGAGCTTCATAATTGAAAATTAAAAATGAAAGATACTTAGTTCATGCCGCGAATTTTTGTACGTCATTGTACATCAGTCTACAAGAGGAAAAGTGCGACACACAACCCTTTCGCATCAACAGCAGAAATGTTACCGAAAGAATGAAGCGTTTGACTCATAGAAATCGCTCATTTTTTGTCTAGTGTTTGATACTTTTGCACAAGTGTTTACGAGATAGAACTTAAAAGGTGACAATATTGGTCATAGTTGTTTAAAATGCTCTGTCGCCAAACGTGGACGACTCTGACATATGCATGTGAGGAGCTCAATGAGCCAAAGGTGGACGACTCTGGTTTAAATGTTGCAATTTGGAATGTTTTCAAAATACCTAGCTTCTTCGGAAACAACTTGGAATCATACTTTAAAATCCTAAAAATGTTTTGCTTAAAATTAGTGCTAAAAGAATTCCAAAAATTTTCTAAAAATTTCGATAAATTGTTTAGTAAAAAGCCATAAAAAAATTTTCTATTCAATTTTCGTTGAAATTTTCTGCGAAAAAATACAGCAAAAAAAATCACGCATGCGCAAAAAACACAAAAAAACTGAAAACTCAATTAGAATATAACAAAATTTTAAAAAAAATAGATTATTTTAAGCAATAAATAGAAAATATCACTAAACCGCTGTTGTGTTTGGATTTGGTGTAGTTGTGGTGAAAGCATTTGGTATCGCAATAGCACAGGCTCCAGCCCGATTGAATATCAGCGACGACAACTGAGTCCATTCATTCGTTTCCGAGTCGTATTCCTCAACGATTTTCAAAACGCGGCATCCGTCAAAGCCACCGACTGCTATCAGACGATCGCCAAGCAGAGCCACACCAATCGCATCGCGGCCAACGTTTAATGATGCAATCTATTGCGATTAAGTAGAGAAAATATTGGATTAGAGATTTGTAAAATATTTGTTTTTTGATACGTGGCTTACCGGTGTCCATGTATCAGTGCTAGGGTCATATCGCTCTACTGTGTCCGATCGACAAACCGATGGGTTGCTGGCAGGGCAATCGTGACCTCCTAAGGCATACAGATAGCCATTGGATACACCAACCTAAGAATGCAGAAAACGTATTGGGATTAAAAAGAAGTCACTTAAAATTTAGTCTTAAAGAGTTTCCAGTCTTCTTCAGCAATCAAGAAATAATAATCCGCTCTACTCACCCCAACGCCACCGCGACGTTTATTCATTGGAGCGCGCAGAGTCCATTTGTTGGTGTGTGGATCGTAACATTCAACCGATCTGTGACAAACCGATCCATCTCGACCGCCAACAACGTAAAGCCGTCCATTAAGAACCACAACTCCAGCTGTTGATCGCATCGAAGACATTGGCGCCACATAACTCCAGGTTCGAGCCAGTGGGTCCCATCTGAAAACCATGGAAGGAAGATGAAATCTGATTTTCAACAGAATTTCAAACGTTTTCTACCTTTCGACTGTATTCAAATAGCTCCAACCATCATGGCCTCCAATAGCATAAAGAGGGCCTTCTAGAATCGCAACACCCAATCCATGCCGGTGAGTCCCCATCGGATTCAAAGAAGTCCACATCATCGTGTTAAGATCTAAGCTTTCAACCTGAAAGAAAAATTCGCTTGATAAAAAAATGTAATTCTTGAAGTCGATTAATTTCAGAAGCTTATGGGGATTCAGCTTGAAATCGAGAATGTACTTCAATGACTCAAAAGATGTAATCTCAGCATGAAAACCTATACAATCTTCAAAAAGTTCTGGGGGCCAGAGATGCAAACCAAAAGTTTTTTGAGTGTGGTTCGGTATTGGTTCAAAGTTGAATTGGATTACTGATTTTTGGTTCCAATGGTTTTTGCGTTTTCTGTTCATATTAGTTACATTTCTTGAGCTACAGAGCACAGAAACATATTATCGAAAAAAAAGTCCTTGACTCTAAATATGGTTGATAATAGAAAATTTTAAAAAAATCGATCTGCGAGACTGTTTTGCTTCCAGTCTAGTATCTACCTTTTCATATCGAATCAATACTAGAGTCCGACCGATTAACCGGTTCCGCGATTATGACAAGACATCAAAATGTCAATAAAATTTTACTTTTTTTTTAAGTTCTAGCCAGAGCTTAGGGAAAGACCTTTTAATGCCGAAGCACAGATCAGGATGCTCTATTATTTTTAACGGCAAAAAAATTATTTTAATAGAGCCGCAATTGCTTTCCCCTTACGATAAACATTCATCTCAGCTTATAGGCAAAGCCTCGGCTTGGGCTGAAGGTTAAGAAAAATGTCGAAGCTCGCCTTCGGCCAAAAACTGATCTTCAATCGAACTCTAATCAATACAGGCTCACGACTTCTCTGCGCATTTAAATAATTGCAACTTACCGTGTTTAAAGTCTTCAGTCCATCACGTCCACCAACAATAATCAATTTATCATCGATCACAGCCGAGCCGAACTGCAAACGCCTTGTTGTCGTTTGATTCAACATTGTCCACTTATCCAGTCTAGGGCAATAAGCCTCGATATTGATAGCTCCCTGAAATTAATTCAAGAAAAAACCATGATGTTAAAACAAAAAAAATAAAAATTAAGTAAAAATCCTAACCTTATCCATTCCACCAACAGCCAAAAGCTTCCCCATTGTCGACTTTCGTGGCCGTGTTCGCTTCGTCGAGATCTGTGATCGTCTCTCCGGCAGCAAATGCCATTTAAGGGCCTCCATTACCAGCTGCTGGCAGCCACTGGAGCCACACAAAGCTTCTACGTGATCCGCAATAAACTATCATAAAAAATATATCACAAAAAATCTCGAATTAATTACGCAAATTCTAACTCACAGAAGGTTGCAATAGTGGCAGTCGTACGAGTGCAAGTAAATCGGGGATGTGTTTTTCTCGGTTAGTTGGGTCGTGTTGTACCCAAGCCATCAGTGCATGAAAAACATCTTGCTCTAAAATGAATCGCATTAAAAATTACAACATTTTAAAAGTGCTTGGGATTTGTAAAATACCCGAAGGAACATTTAAATCATCGCTATTTAAAAGATTTCCTAATTGGTCGGCATTTAACTGGAAGAACTCTTGATTTTTGGACACCTAAAAAGAAATTGAAATTAGCACAGAATCGCAAATGAATTTAACGACTGAATAAAAAAAAGGAAAATCTATGAAAAACAACCACTCGTTCAGCCTACAACTGTTTGTAATTCGCATCGACTCAATGAATAATCAATTGAGATGTTGGCACAGTGCTGTGCTGTGCCTTGATTAGTTTTCGATTAGTAAACTTGCCTGCATAAAATTCTGGCATGTGTAGGCGCTGGCCAACTTCAGCAAAGTGTTGCAGCTTTGCTGTTCGGCGAATAGGGCGAATCCAAGGCAGTTGGACGGATGAAGTTGTCGCGCTAGGAAATTACAGCAGGCGGTGACAACAGCGCTTAACTGAAGTAGACATGCAGTCGCTAAAAGAGTCTCAACGGTGTCTTCGCGTAATTCGATTGAACCTATGAGAGGGTGGCATTGAATTAAATTGAAGATTTTCTGGGGAAGTTATATCACCTGTGTAGCAATATTGAATCAACAATTGAAGGGCATCGCCATGAACTTCTCCGAGTGTGATTTCGTCCTCTTGGGTCTCTCTCAACGAACCGGTAAACATTGCCGAGAAATACGCACTCGACGCTGACAGCACAATTCTGTGAGCTGGAACCCTGCAAGTAAAATTGGTTGAAAATGTGATTAGACAGAGTCGAAGATTCTGAAATATATTTGATTCAACGTTTGTTTAAAGATAATATATTCAAATTAAACATCAGCTGTGACGATTTTAAGAGATTTTTACCGCTACTATACTGTTAGGGTCTTATTTGACCCAAAATGACTATCAATCTAACATAAAATTTATACCTTAAGAAACAGCGCCACATTATTTTGTAGCATTGCTACTTTATGTTAGATCCACATTTTTTTTTTTTGTAAAATAGTCTGTTTAAGAAGAAAAATAAAATTTTTACACTTTTTGGGTCACATAGACCCGAAACGAAACATGGTTATTTATTTAACTCGAGAACCACTCAACTGATTCTTTTGCCCCATTTAGTTTGAGCGCCAGCGAAGACTATAGTGTACTAACTTGTATGCCCATCGTTAGCGAAGTAAAGTTTTTTTTTCACATAAGTTTTTTCACACCAAAAAAAACCCCCTCAGATATGACTTAGAAAATTTTGAGAAAAGCGAAACGGAATCCTTCTAGAATTTTTCGTTCGGAATTTTTTAAATTCTAACATTAGATTCATGACCGAAAAGCCCCGAGTGACATTTTTCAGCCTTCTAATGGCCAAGATTTATGTTAAAGTCAATGTTTAAAAAAATACATCCCATTTTTATCCTCTTGGGGCTGAAATTTCGAACAACCCGGCCTTAGTGAGCGTCTACGTCATAGAAGGCACATACTATCATAATTTCAGGTTTCAAGCTGCAAGAGTTTGGGCTGGGCATTAATGAGTCGGTCAGTCAGTCAGGCTAAGCATTTTTAAAAGGTTTTATCTATAGGGTCTTTCAATAAGGACGCTCGAAGTTTGTTAGGTTATGGCGGCCATGTTGTTAAAGCAACATCTGTCAAATTTGTTGTGAATTATTCAGTAGTGTATGGCAAATCACCTTGGAAGGTTATAGCGTTGAACAGCGTGTGCAAATCATTAAATTTTATTTTCTATTAAATTTAATTTTGCTTTCTAAATTTTACGAGACTAATTTTTGAATAAATCGTTATGTGAACAAGCAAAATTGTCGGATTTGGGGCTATACCACTCCACACGAGTTACACCAGCACCAAATGCATCCCGAAAAGGTCACTGTTTGGTGCGGATTTTGGTCTGGCGGAATCATTGATCAGTACTTCTTCCAAAACAAAACTGGCATTGCCATAACCGTCAACGATGAGCGCTACAGATCGATGATAAGTGACTTCTTGTGGCCTAAAATGGATGATATGGATACCGACAACATGTGATACCGACAACATGTGGTTCCGACAAGACGGCGCTACACGCCACACAACGCATGCCACGATGGACAGTCTGCACGAGCGATTTGAGGGCATTTTCATCTTGAATGGCCGCGATGTGAACTTGCCACCGAGATCGTGCGATTTAACGGCTTTAGACTTCGTCCTTTGGGGCTATCTAAAATCGCAGGTCTATGCGAATAAACCGCAAACAATTGATGCCCTCAAAGCCAACATAACGAACGACATCCAGCAAATTCAGCCAGATTTATGCGACAAAGTCGTCGAAAATTATGTGCCACCAAGCAAAGCTGCGGCGGACATTTGAACGACGTTATATTCCATACGTAGTGCCATAAAATATTATTTCAAACAAAAAAAATTGAGTGGATATCTCACACACAACTTGTTTTATTTGCATTTAAAAATCGAGCATCCTTATTGAAAGAATCTTGACGTTGTTTTTTTGTTTGTCAGTGGGGTTTCCAGTCTGTCAGGGTCAAATCTTGTAATCTAATTTTCACCCACTTCCACTCATCCGATTGACTTAAAAATTTGCCCATAGCCGCAATTCCGCTGACAATGCAATATTTTCACTACTTCGTCCGTGCACGGATAAGGGGAGGTCCTGTAAGGATAACGTGATTATCCCAAAATTTTCCGGAAAAATACCGGGAATTTTTGGGGTCAAAAATTGCAACTTTCAGCATTTTTTGCACGGTTTTTAAACTAAATATTGTTCTTTATTTCATCTTACACGGTTTTCATATAACATGGAAGGTATCCCCAATTTTTCTATAGAAAACTTACATTTTTTTTAGACTTTTTTTTTACTACACAAACTTTTGAGGAACGTATAAAAAAGGGTTATGAATAAATTAGTTAAAAATAATCACAAAATATTCGTTTTTGAATATAAAAAAATTAGTTTGAAAAATTCCCGGGAATTCTCAAGAAATTTAAAAAAATATTATTTTTTTCTTCTTTTGGGTACATTTTTTGAACAAAAGCTTTTTTTATAATTTTGTATACATATTAAAACTATTAAAACTTTGCATTATTATCAAATTTGATAGTTTTTAGGCATAAGGTAAGTGTACACTATTACGGCCTAGTACATTATTCCGTCCCATTTCATTAAAACTCATAAAATAAGAAAACTGATCAACTTTTGAGGAAATCACTTGATATAACTTGATCAGTGATGTTTACTGTGTCTAAAAATGAAGTGTAGTATATATTATTGTCTATCAATTACAACTAATAATCCTATCTTGATAAGTAATTCTGTGAAAAGTGCTGTGCCAAGTAAACGTGTTGTGTGAATCGTCAAGGAACTGAAGCAATTTTCTTAAGATCAGAAAAAGTAAAAGGTAAGTCATTTCTAACCACATCTTTGTTTTTGTTAAAATTATGCCTTTTTTTAAGTATTTTTATTTGTATCAAAGTGTTACTCTGTGTTTTTATAATTAAACAAGCCGTTTTACTGTCGGACGGAATTACGTTCACTAAATAATCTGACGTGTACATTATTCCGTGCCTAGGACGGAATTGACGAATAATAATTAGTTTTTCTTTGGCTTTTTTTGCAATCAATCATAAAATAAATAATTAGTTATCGGTTTTATTAAATAAAGTATACCATAGAGGTGCACTTGAGCAAATTCCGGACCACATTTTTTCTTACTGTTTTTTAGTTATTTGAGATTTTATCAACAACTTTTTTTTATATTATAAGAGAATCTTCATACCACTTTTTTTGTTATTCATTACAATTTGTGTAAAATCCGAGCATTGTGTAACTTTATTATTATAAAATAAAAGAGTCAAATCAGAGCAACTGAAAGAAACAATTGCAAACGGCATTACCGTATCTGATTTTTTTGCTGTTGGTTTTTATTATTTCAGAGGAGGGAAATTTAAAAATTGAAATCTATTTTGACCACCATTTCTTATAAAAGTACAAATATTCTTCATTTTAGGTTGAAAATTTGGATAGAAAATTTAAATTGTCAGGATATAGTAGAAAAGCAATTAATATCAAATCTTCGGTCCATCAAAATCTTTTTACAAACGACGTGACGCTAATTTCAAAGCAATAATGATGTTTGAGAAAAAATGCAGTACCAGTTTGGACTGAATTTCTAATTTTCTATATTCAAACGAACATAATTTGCAACTTATTTTAGAATTGTATTTAATTTCTAAGGCAAAAAATACATTTCGCAACTGACTAATCTGGTAACGTCGTTGCGGCTCTCATCTTTAACAGTATATTTCTTTCTCTGTTTCACTTTTATTAGATTCCTTTGTGGTCATATTGCTTGTTCATTCTTTGTACCCCAAAAATTCAAGATTTTTCTAACCAATTAGAATGCCTAGATTTGGGTATTTCTGGGTTATTCGTTTTCGGTTACACAGGTTATTTTCACATTTAATGTCCCAGTGAAAAATTATTAAGGCATTATCGCTAAGGTGTCTTTAAGACATGAGACAAATAATATAAAAGCCTCCAAATTAAAATGAGATGGAAGTTCATCTCAGGAAAAACGCGCCTTTTATGCGTGTGTTGGAAAAGTGAACTAAAAAAGTTATTTTTTGTTGAAGTTTTGTGTTGGCTATCAGGAGAATTTAAACGACTCGGTAAATATTTTTATAGAAAAAGTAATAGATTAAGGCTTAAAGACCGTTTTAATAAAGAAATTTTTACCATCTAAGCAATCAGCGCCATCACCGGAGAAAAAACATCTACTATTAATGTTGCCTTAGTTGTAAGGCCTTATATAAGCGGAAATGGCCTATACAAAAATAAAGGCAACAATAAGGTAAAGATAATGCATTAAGATAATGCCTTAATAATGCCTTAATAAGACATTTTTTGTTCACTGGGTGTATACTGTGTTAAAAGTATGGGATGAACTTATGCAAAAACAGCTTGGACAGGAAGGGAAAAAACATTTATCCTACCAATTTTGTCGTTTTCTGCAGTTCTAAAAATTTCTTATTATCCCAACGGATTTTTGATCTGCAGATGATTCCCTTTAACAACAGATGACAAGTTCCAAAACCATATTTTGAAATTTTTAGAACCAAAACCAGAAACCAGAAATGCAATTCACCCTTGAACCAAAACCGAACCAAATTCAAAGACTCTTTGATTTTCATCTCCATTAAAAACAGATTAAAATGGGTAATAAAAGTCGGCAAATTCATTATTTTAGAACTAATTATTATTTTTCTAATAATAATTAAAACTCTGAAAATACCAATGGGTCAAAGAAATGAACGAAACTACAGATCCATACCTGAATTAAATTGCATAATGAATCCGAAATTAATGAAGGTAGCAATTTTCCAAGAAAGAAACTTTTCGTCTGAAAATTTTCATTAATTTTTGATTGCTTCCAAATATTTGTTGTGAATTTTCCGTGTTATACATAAACGACTGTACTTTTTTTGTGACAACATTCTTCTGCATGATTTCCGCTCACAAAACATCCTACCGAGCACCTGTTGCAAATTATATTAACCTGAAAAATTCTTCAAACACAATAACTCAAGATGCATTCCACTTCCATCTGCTGTGGCGAATGCGATTCCGTCCCGAAATCGGATTTCAATGACCTGAAAATTTAGCATTAAAAAAACAAATCGCCAAACCTTCCATTTCACATGGCAAAACAGTTCAATTATAAAAATACTGCCGTGGAGCAAAGAACTCCAAAAATAAAAAAATACATAAAAATAATTTCCCAATGCATTGCACTCTAACTCAGCCAAAAAATCAAAAATAGCGCCGACCTAGACGCGTCCAAA
This sequence comes from Chrysopilus asiliformis, assembly GCA_964034945.1. Lineage (NCBI taxonomy): Eukaryota > Metazoa > Arthropoda > Insecta > Diptera > Rhagionidae > Chrysopilus > Chrysopilus asiliformis. The sequence continues at coordinate 92,630,066 of OZ035960.1, read as the reverse complement.
GTGACGGGGAAAAAAACGCTGAACCACGAAGCAATCCGCAGTTCGAACTCACAAAGAAAAGGTGAAAAAGTTTCTGAGATTTATTTATTTTTTGTTTATCGCACGATCGGCTGGGGCGACTCAAAACAAGAGTGAAAAATTGTAGGAACATTTCGAAAAATTGTCTCCTGCACTAGACCTCAATTCGCCGATTGAGCGACTTGGGAGCACCTTCCGAACCGGATCTCCGTCGACACAAGGCAACCTCCGCCGGTTAAAAAGAAGGCGGAATTGAAGCGACGCACTGTGGGATAGAATATCGGATGGTAATACAAATATTATCGAGAAGTTGAATAATTATAGTAACCCACCTTTACTAAATCACAGAGAAGTGAAAGGACAAGGGCGATTGTTTGAGATTTTCTACATTCTTTATAAGTGAGCCTCTACACTTACGAATTTTATCCCAAGAAATATCTCATCGGAAAGAGATTTTTTTTACATCGGGGCAGAAATTTTCACGGAATTTCATTTCTCAAGATGCCTTTGAGGACACGACTAATCCCCGTTCTTGCAATTCAAACAAAACATGAAATTTAAGAAGCAAAACATAACAAAAGCTATAATTGCCAATCTGGCAATCATTGGAGACCCGTATGGTGATATTCGTATCAAAATTCGAACAGTTGTATCAAAATTCCACTTTGAAGCCAAACTTTCCAATAAGATTTTTTAAAATTTATTCCAATCGGATTTTGATGTATGGGAGTTTTATGTAGAATCATATCCTATATAACTTTTGTTCTTGGACTTTTTTGATAAGATGCACCGTTTTCGAGATATTCACAAAAACCGTTTTCGTTCGTATGGGAGGTACCCCCCCTAATGGTCCGTTTTTGCCCATTAACGAACTTAGCCTCGCATTTTACGAAAAACGAATCTGCGCAAAATTTCAAGTCTCTAGCTCAATCCGTGCGCCCGCAATCCGCGCCACAGACGGACAGACGGACAGACAGACAGACGGACAGACAGACGGACAGACAGACAGACGGACAGACAGACGGACAGACAGACGGACAGACAGACGGACGGACATGCAGAAATTAATTATTTTTATCATTCTAAACACACTGGTGTAATTCATTTTTATGTGTGATGACGGGATCTTGGCGTTACAAACGGTAAGGCAAAGTTAATATACCCTTTGGTTTCACCATACGGGTATAAAAATACCAGGCGAAACTAAAAGGCCCTAAATACGTGGGCGGGCTGAAAAACAATCGGTTTAGACAAGAAAACACAGCGTTTTTCGGCAAAACCAAATTTATTTCTCAACATACAAACTTTTAGGACAACACACTTCGTCCAACGATTTTACAACTTTTGACACCCTCCAAATAATAGGATTTCTCGAAGCCCTCAAAATAGACCTTTGGCTAGCGATGCCTTCTCGTTTGAGCCAAATCTCATACTACCGAGCCATTCCTTCTAGTTTAGAAGTAGATAATAGTCGGAGGGGCCCAAATCTGAAGAATATGGTGGATGAGGAACAAATTCGTAGTGAAATTTTGTCATTGCGACTGCGGACTTGTGCGCCGTTGCGTTATCCTGTTGGAAGAGCAACTTTTCCTCCACCAAATGCGACCGCTTTCGCTTCAAATCGGCGTCGAATCGATCCAACATAATATACGCCGATGATCGTTTTGCCTTTTTCAATCGATGTGAAAGGTACGGTGCGCCTCCCAAGAAATTGTGGCCATGACTTTGCTGGCGGATCTGCAGATGACTTAACAACAGATAAACTTGTTTGTCTAATTTCTGACATTTTCATCTGCAGTTGCATACTGTCACAATAACCGCACACGAGACCGTCACACATTACCAATTTCCTTATAGCAAGATGTGATTGAAGATGGATTTGTTAAATTAGCATAAAATGAGAAAGAGAAGTCAATAATTTCCTAAAATCCGGTACGGAGGCTCTGGCTGATTTTATTCAGTCTCTCTTGCAAAAAATTACAAAAGTTTATCTTTTTCTGGTTTCCTGATTTTTTCCTCCAGATAAGGAAGTCTGCTGTATGGAGATTACGCTTTACACGAAGTATAATAAAGTATTGTATTCATGAAAATTGTTGACCTCTTGATTTTGCCTAAAAAAACATTTCCCGGCCACTCCCGAGTCGATTCCAAAAATATTTTTCTGTCTGTTAGTACAAGATTTCGCATAAAATCGTAAAGCTCAATCTCCATATAAATCAATCAGCTGTATGGAGATTGAGCTTCATCTGTTAAAAGTACGGTATGCACATGCAATTCTACAGGCGTGTTTGGTCCTAGAATGGGACGATGCTATCAACTTTTGGTGGAAATCCGTTAACCCGAAGTAACCAAAATGGCGGCCTTTTTTAAAAATCACAATTTCGTTTTTTGTTGTTTACTCTGAAACTGTAAGTTTTTTAATAGTCTTATGTATGACAAAAGTTGAAGACAGGAAAATTTCCTACACTTTTGTTTTGTACCAGAATTGCGTATCTCTAGCCGTTATCGGGATTTACCGTTATTTAAAAAAAAATCCGTTTTTTTGCGATTATCTCGAAAAATAACGGTTTTTGCTGGTTCTAGAATGGCATTCTCCACAATTTTGCTTTTTGCCGTTATTCGTTATCTTTTGCCGTTATTGAGATTATTTCCTTAAAAAGTACAAAAAAAGGTTTTTGCGAATTGTAAATTAAGGGTTTTTCGAATTGTAAAATAACGGTTATTAGAAAAACTAACGGTTTTTCAAAAAAAAATATTTAAAGGAAGAATAAAATTTTCTACATTTTTGCCTTTCACAGTAAATCGATGTCTTTTACCATTATCGAGATATTTCAGAATTTCTAAAATAAAAATTTATATTTTTATATAAATTAAAATTTTTTTCATCGGGTTATACTGTAAATTGCGCAAGAACGTAGATTTTGTATAAGAAGGTCATGTGCTGTTCACATCAGACATTTTAATTTCATTAGTGGCTGCTCACAAAATGTTAAGCTTTTCGGATTCGCCATCGTCACACTTTTTAGCGATTAGTGCCAGTATTACACTAACACCCCCCTGCCCCTCCATTCAGAGATACCCCTCGCCTGTTAACTTTTCAACCGTTCAACCAATTAAAATGCAATTTTCTAAGTTGATTGAAGAATCTCGCGGACAAGTATCTGCAATTAAAAAATTACTACTTCCTCTGTCCATCAACCTCCAACAGATATCTTCTGGAATTCTTACTACTATTATTTCTAAGGCATATAACGAAATCGCTAAAGAAACGAAAAAAAATTCCTTATATGTGGTTCTACTGTAATTTGTAAGAAATACTTTGTCAGTTTCCATGGAAAGATTTGCTTACACGTGATGAAAAGCATTTTCGTTTAAAAAAATAGTTTTTTGCTTTTCAAAATTACTTCATGGGCATAAACTGAAAGTAGAATTCTTTTCTTTACAGTAAAATTCCTTTCTTCAGAGGAGTCTCCCAATTTTTTCTATCAAAAATCAGTGGAAAACTTCCCAACGTCGTCAAAGCATATGTTTTTTGTCCATCCTGATCCGACTCCAAGGTGCGACGTTCAAGAGTTTTGCTGCCACAAAAACTAGAGAATGACGAATGATCATTTTCGTTAGTCCACACAATGCTAGACAGACAGAGGCCTAATCCAAATCTATGGAGCATGATTTTATTATTATTTATGTATTCGCAAAGTGTTGGCGCAAGTCGACAGTATCCCACGCAACACTTCCAAGTCGATTTTTATATCTTTGTTTTTCTTTTTTTCCACACTCACTTCTTATCCACATGTAAATAAACAAACAATGGAAGTGCTTAGAAGGAAATTCTATGCGAAAAACCATCCAAACAAACAGAGATTCATATTGTCACGGCTTTTTGGACTTCACGCGACGAAACAGGCGACCAAAACATTTTCTTCAAACAGAAAAGAAACTTCGTTGGGTCTATGGACGGAGTGAAAACTTGAAAATTGATTCTAAAATTAACCGAAAAAAGGCGCAGAATCCGTAAGACAAGTTCTCGAGGCGGAAAACTTTTGTGCGAAATCGAAAATAATTCATTCGGCAAGGGCGCACAACGGATGCGAGTTTTTCATCCACTTGGATTCGCGTGTAAATTAGCCCCCGTCCCCGTTGAAGCTCCAGAGAAAGCGAAAAGCGTCAGAGTTCTAAGATGTGATGCGATTGAGATTTTCTTTGTTCTCCGTTTGTTAGAGGAATGATGACTAAGTGGAAAGCACGGGATTTGCTTTGGTCCTCTTTTCCAGAAACCAGGATAACAACCTACCCCCTGAAGTTGATAATCACCCCTCTTCGCCTACAAAACAGACTTAGAACAAAGAAAAGAACTCTTTCTTACCGTTTTCCATCGATTCCCGCGATCAAAACGACATCACAGAGCTGCTGACTCTCCAGATACACCTGCATCCGCTTCAAAGTACTCTCGGCATGATCCCTGCACCGAAAGAACTCATCCTGCGACCCCGCCGACGTCAAACTCACCAAACTGAAGTCCCGCGGCAATGAAGCCCCATCAGCTCCGATACTACTGATCCTCGCACTTGACGAGGTCGTTGAATCGCGACTCGGGCTTTGCCCCTTACACGACATGATCTTCCCGTCTCGCTAAACGCTCCACAGGGGACAACGAACGCGCTTTTCTTCACTTCCTACTCTCGCGATCCCGAATATCGCCGCCCTGCACTTCTTTTGCGTCTTTTGGCTACTTCAGGAAGTCACCGCTTCTCGCTGGTCTAATTTTTCCGTGGAATTCAATCAAATTTAATTCACTTTGATTCGTTTCGCTTCACACTTGACTAACTTTCAATTATGCAAAACGCATCCGAACCGTGCTATGCGTAATTTCATTGACGATACAAAGTGGACGAGAGCGAATTTTGAGGTACGTTCAACGCTAACGGTTTCTGGAAACTAACTGAAACCAATTTCGATTCTCTTCTTGCTGCTGGTTCTGATTTTCTATCTGAGTTGGAGGCCAAAAGTTGTTTCGTTTTTCTGCCTTTTTCCGACGACAAGATTTCAGAACTCAAACAAATAAAAGAAACCCGCAACTCTTCTTTATCCGTACCATAAAAATCTCTGCACAAAAACTTTCATTCCGTTATTTCACAAAAATCCTTTCTATCATTTTTTCCACTGTTTTTTACTTCCTGCTTGACTTCTTCTTTGTTTGGGAAAATATGAAAACACAACGGAAAAAAACAAACGGGAATGTCAAAAAATTTTCCTTTTGACATTTCGGCAAGCAATAGAAATGTCAGATTTTCGCTGAGTTGAAACCAACTATACTAAAAGTTGAGAATGTCTTTTTTTCGCTAGAGTACATTCACAAAGTATTTTGCGGTATAAACATTTTAAAAATTGGCGACAAAAATATTTTCTAAAATTCTTTTAGTTGTGGGAGCGAGACTCCGAAGTGAGTGAATGTTTCTGAAGATCTACTGAAACGTTTAAGAAATTTTGACGCAGTTTTCACCATTACGCTGGCAAATTAATATAATAATTCAATATTTCAACAATTATTAGTTCAGGTATTGATCAGATATAAAAGCCTATTGCGGTTATCAATCAGGCAATCTAAAGTTAACTTGACGTCCTAATACAAAATCTACATTTTTCCACGATTTACCTGACGAATAAAATATAAATTTACATACAAATATGAATTTTTATTTTACAAAATCTGAAATATCTCCGTACGGGTAAAAGATATCGAAAAAAGCAAAAATGCAAAAATGTAGAGAATTGTAATACCTTTAATTCTGCTTTTAAAAGTTTTTTTTTCTTAAAACCGTCAGTCTGCAAGCAATTTGCAAAAATCTATTTTTTTTAATCTTAATAATATCTCGATAACGGTAAAAAATAGCGGCTAACGGTAAAATAAAAAACTGTGGCAAACATCTTTCTCTTTAATTCATCTCATACATTGACCCGTAAAAAAGCCGTGTTTTCGAAATAATCGCAAAAAACGGATTTTTTTTAAATAACGGTATATCTCGATAACGGCTTGAGGTATGTAGTTGTAGTAAAAGTCTGAAATGTAGGAAATTTTTTTGTCTCCAACTTTTTTCATACAAATAACTACTGAAAAACACGTAATTTCGGAGTAAATAGCGAAAAACGAAATTGCCACCAAAAGTTGATAATATGTTTCCACCAAAAGTTGATAATATCTTCCCACTACACGACCAAACACACCTGGAAAATTCTATGGCTCTAGCTCTATTAGTTTTTGCGAAAACTGGTACACAGACTGACAGACTAATAGACTGACAGACTGTCAGAATGACAGACTGACAGAATTACAGAATTACAGACTGACAGAATGACAGACTGACAGAATGACAGACTGACAGACTGACATACTGACAGACTGACAGAATGACAGACTGACAGAATGACAGACTGACAGAATGACAGACTGACAGAATGACAGACTGACAGAATGACAGAATGACAGACTGATAGACAGAAAAACATTTTTGTGAAATTTAGGCAAAATTGAGGTAGGCATTTTTCACGAAAACAATAGGTACTTTATTATATTACGTGACAACTAATAGAAAAGGTGATCAATTTGAAAAGTAATCGAACTGACAGTTGCCGGTAACCTTACAGAATTCCTACCATTGTTCTTTTTCAACCACCGCAAAAGGTGACGAGTAAACACCGAGGCGTGAACCTAAATGGTATATAAATAAAACACTTTCATATTTTGTTTCTAATACATTTATTTCTGTTCATCAGAAACTCGTAATTTTAAATGACAAAAACTTACTATAGAATATTTTTTGAAATGAACAAATGAAATTCATTCATTATATAAAAATTACAAACTTTAAATTAACCTAGAATAAGCTTTTAGAAGAAAAAAAAACGTAGAAATGTCTGTGTTTTTAAAAAGTATTGGACCATATTCTGTGATTTTTGCAAAGAAAAATTTCGTCGCCAGAATTAGGGCCATTACTTAACAAAATTTGGATTTTTTCTTAGAATGACACATCCTTCCATAATCGGTGTCAATGCTATATATTCATCGGTGGCCAATTCAGCTCGTTCGCCCATTGCTAGTAGAACCGGTGTAGTATGAGTTTGGAAGCCTGTTATTGTTTTAGGTTTTCCGGCTTGACCGACAACATCGACAGCCATACCAACGCGAACGGGGATTTGAAGTTGATTCAAATTCTCATCAAAAGTGATCAACATCCGAGGTTGCATTGCCGGGACTAAAGTGTAAAGTAGATAATGGGATCGACCCAGAATAACTGAAAAAGAAGAAAAAAAACAACATAAATTTTAGTATTTTTATAAGAAAAATAAATATTGCTGAGTTTCCACTCACGAGCATGTGGTTTTAGTACCAGCTATAGAGCCAAAAATCCAGAGAGCGGACAATCTCACTTAATAAACTGTCTTATCGATTGAAGACAGCCTATTAACTCCAATTAGAACAGTTTTTTCGCCAGATTAGAGCAGTATGTAAACATTTTTAACTTTCTAAACATTTTTATCCGGAACATACACCCATGACATCAGATTTTTACTTATTCTACAAATACAAATGGAAAATCGTCGTGAGTAGGAAGAGAACGTAAATTGAATCTGTAGTTTAGTTTTTCCTTTATGTTACTCTTTCGTGGAAAAACTACCAAATCGATTGGCCTGAAATTCAGCATAGATGTTCTGCGCCAGTCCAACTCTAACATATCATCATTTAAAATTAGCCGAATCCAAATCCAGATGCTTGATTTTTTTAATTTTTGAAAACCATTTTCCGAAGAGTAAAAACTTTAAAGAAAGGCACAGACTGCCCTACTCTAGGCTATCTAATTTATTGGGAGTACAAATGAAAAACCGCCGTTTTCCAATAGATGGAGTTAGCAGTAAAATGCTAATCAAAAATGTCAGACCAGAAACGTCAAATGATAAGCTAGGCATCTGGCAACAACTCCTTATTATTAAATTTGTGAATTTTTATCGGCGTCGTATATATTTTTGTGCGTCAAAATGTCAAAATTTTAACCAAATAAGCGTCATTTGTGGGAAGTTTTACTGTTTGCCCTCAATTTGAAAAAATCTGCGGCTAAGGCGCGTCGAATGATTGTAGAAACTTATGGTAAGGCTTCTATTAGTGAAAGAACGTGTCGCTAATGGTTTCAACGCTACAAAAGTGGTGATTTTGATGTGGTAGATAAGGAGCAGCCCGAACGTAAAATTCGAGGCATTACTGGATGAAGACGTAAAATTCGAGGCATTACTGGATTAAGATCATTAAGATCCATGTTAAACGCAACAAGAACTTGCAGACTAATGCGTTTGAGTCGAGCATTAAAGGAAAAACAGTCACAATTCGAGCAAAGACATGACAAAGTGATTTTGCAGCACGACAACGCTCGGCCACATGTTGCTAGTGTCGTTAAAAACTACCACTAAATTGGGACGTCCTACCCCACCCGCCGTATTCTCCAGACATCCGCCCTTTTCGACTACCACCTGTTTCGATCGAAGACGCATGGCCTGGCTCAGCAGCACTGCCGTTCTTACGGAGAGATCAAAAATTATATCGATTTGTGGATCGCCTCAAGAGACGAGCAGTTTTTTCGACGCGAAATCCGGTCATTTTTCAACATCCGATTGTCCACCCTCTTGATTATAGGCTCTCCAGTATTGGCAAAGAGAGCGGGATGTTAGATTTGTTATGAAATAAACCCTTCGAACTGTCAAACTAAAAAATGATCGGATGGTTACGTGTTGGGGATATTATTAAGATCGATGCAAACTTGGATTTAGGTATCTCGCTCATTTCGCAAGTACTGAAACCGCATGCTTGTGTTTGGAAACACAGCATAGGAAAAAAAATTATTAGGAATAAGAGGCGTTTTTTTAAGAAATATTTGTGTGTGAGGGGCAATCAATAAAATACGTCACACATTCAGAGAGCGTAGATTAATGAAAAAATTCCGGAAAAACGTAATGAAGAGGGGAAAAACTTTACGCGGGGAAGGGGAAAAATTTGGCGAGGGGAAGGGGAAAAACTTGACAAGGGGGAGGGGAAAAATTTGACGAGGGGGAGGGGAAAATTTGACGAGGGAAGGGGAAAAACTAAACGTCGGGGAGGGGAAAAACTTGACGAGGGAAGGGGAAAAACTTGACGAGGGAAGGGGAAAAACTTGACAAGGGGGAGTGAAAAACTTGACGAGGGGAAGGGGAAGAACTAAACGCTAGGGAGGGGAAAAACTTGACGAGGGAGGTTTCAAACAAAAATTAGCGTGACGTATCCTATGGACAGCTACTAAGGCGAAAACAGAATGGAAAGAAAGACAGACTTAATTTTTCTATTCAAAAAATCGACGCTACTTACTGTTTTTCACATCCAAAAATGACACCAATGTGGCCATTAATCCAGCAACGGCAACGGGATTCATCAGCTGTCTATCGCTATGGAACGGACTCAATATCAACGTACCCTTGCCCAAATGCGTCAGACCTTGTGCGATGCGAACCATAAACAAATTGTTCGGATCCTTGGCGTGATACTGCGCTAACTGACGCAACATAGCAGCCAATCGTGCATTATTAGTGCCAGCACCGACCAATCCCATGGCAAAGATGGCATTATGGGCAACTTCAACGTCGCTATCGTGTGAGAATTTACTAAGCGTATCGAGAATATTCAATTTCGGATTCGATACCGATATCAAACCGAGAGCCAAGGGCACAGCCCTTCTAATGCACGGTTCACTGTATCGCAATAGATTTCCGAATGATCGGAATGCCATTTCGCTGCCGATTTCCTCGCCCATTGCGATTAAGGCGATGCCAAGCACTGCAATTGATTGGGTAGCCGATAAGTCCTTGTCTTTATCGCTTTTCTCTTTTGTTGATGGTGGCTGGCTAGTAGTTGTGCTGGCGCTATTGCCACTGCCTCCCGATGATGACGATGATGTGGTTGTTGTTGATGTAGTCGATGATGATGATGATGATTGAGATTTGGACTGCTTGCTATTGTCATCGTTATCGCTATTTGTTGTGTCGTAGTGCTCGGAGCATATGTGCAAAAGATGTTGAATTTTCAACACGTTGCCGGTTCCAGCATACGCGCATATCTCAACCATAGTGGTTGCCATTGAGTTGTACGGCTCATCGAGTACGCCCAGAGTGGCAATGACCGCCTCGGCGGCTTCCTGACGACCCAAATATAGCAATCCGAGACCGAGTATCAAAAATCTGGTGTATGTGTCTTTCAATTCGATCTCAGTGCGGCCCAACAGCGTGTGTAGCAGGATTTCGGTAATATCAGCATTACAAGAGCCAACCGCTATCAATCCCAAGCTCAATGCTGAAATACCCAAAATCTCCGTGTTGGTATTTGCCTTCCGTTCGCTGTTAAAAATCGTTCGCAGTGAATCGATAACGTTGGCACGATTCGATCCAGCGTAAGCGATACCCAATCCCAAAATCGCTCCAATTCGCATTGATGTATTCTGATGGTGGATGTAGTCGGAGAGTAAAGCGTGCGCTGGGTCGACTTCATTGCGAATCCCACAATTTACGATACCACACGCTAGCAGAGCGCCAGACTTGATGTGATCCTCGGTGGAATATAAATATTTATCAATCGATGTTAGCCCGCCATCAACATCCCACAATTGAATTAGTCCGAGCGATGCCGTTGCACTTAGCATACCATGTTCCTTATTCTTATACAGCCATTTGTTGCCATCCTCGGTCAGTAGTTTATCCACACCGAAACCGGCATTCACAAAACCATTTACGAAGCTGGCGGCCAAATTCTGCCTGGCCGAATCGACTTGCGTCGACGCGAATGGTGTCCGTGTATTGTCCAGATGCGATTTGTAAACATCCTCTGGCGTTTTCGGTTCCATGATGTCCAATTCACGGGCCAAATTCAAAAAGTAATTATTCAAATGTGCATTGGACATGATCTCCATTAGATCGTCATCATCATTCGATGTGTCACGCAGTTCCAAACAAATTTGCTGTCTAGCCAGCATAAAAGCCAATTGTTTCTGTATCGCTTGATCTTTGCATTCGATAAAAATCTTCTCAATCACATCGATATCATTTAGCATAAGCGCCAATCGCATTGCTTGCGTATAACGATTGAATTTTCGTGATAAATTCAACGCCACCTTCAAAATGGTAATATTTTCCGGTTCCGGGACATACGGTATGCAACTCTGCAGGTACAAACACACTCGTGGATATGAATTCTCATCAACATACTCATCCAATAAATCTAATCTTTCGATTTCCATCAGTAAATCGCATGCATCTGCCTCCGCATTGTGTTCCATATTATACGGAATAATTTGTTTCACCAAATCGATTAGACGACTACGAAAATCACCGGATGTTTCTGTCCAATGGGTTGAAATCTCACCGGCCAAATGCCGAACGTATTCATGTCCCCAATCGCCGATTTTCTGCTTATCATCGCATAGAAAACGATAGACAAGACATTCCTTACCACTTCCCATTGTCATCGCCAATACTGAAATGATATCAGCGCACGCGTAGCGACTTTCCTGGTTCGGCATCTTCTTATAAATCTCCATCATGGTTTCGTAGTGTGGACGCATGAATTTCAGTGGTTTCGGGACAGATGTCATGCTTGTTGTTGATGCACGAATTAATTTTCGCATCGTATCAAGCGCTGGCATGTACAGAGACTCGTCGGTCTCGAGAAGACGTTCCACCAGCATCGCCAATTCGTCCTGCAGTTGTTGATCTTCATCGGACTGAAGTAAAAAGTAGTTTTTTTTTAAATATAAAATTATTTATTTATTTATGTGATATACTCTTAATAACTATAATAATAAATAAAAAAAACTAAAATTTTTGAAAAATTTCGTACTAAAATCCAACACCAGATTCGTGATAAGCAACCCTGAAAACCTCCAAAGCCAGTTTTTGCGAGAAAAATTGGAAAAATGACATTTGCGTTATCCTTACAGGATCTTCTGTTTCGAATTTTGAAAATCTAATACCGGATTCGTGATCAGCGATCCCAAAAACCCCAAAGTGAAACTTTTTAGCCTCCTATTGAGCAGGATTCGTGTCGAAAATCACGGTTTAAAAACACCCAAACCCCTTTTACCCCCTTAGCGGTAAAATTTCGGAAAAACCCATAGCCGTATCACACTAACGATTACTTTTGCGATTGAGGCTACGATTGGCCTTTTTGACCAATTAGACTCAAGTCTAAACTGGCAATCGTAGCCGCAATCGTAGCCAGCTGTGCTCTAATTGGTCGAAAAGGCCAATTGTTATCGTAGCCTCAATCGCAAAAGTAATCGTTAGGCACTTGGCACATCGAATGCGAATTCGCATCGCATTGCAAAAAAGTTCAAGTTTACCACGCGATCTTATATCATATGTAATCTACATGAGCTCTAATTTTGTATTACGTAACAATGCGGTCTCCGAAAAATTGCGGTATCTGCAAAATTAGAGCTCATGTAGATGACATATGATATAAGATCGCGTGGTACATTTGAACTTTTTCGCAATGCGGTGCGAATTCGCATTCGGTGTGCCAAGTGCCTAACGATTACTTTTGCGATTGAGGCTACGATTGGCCTTTTCGACCAATGAGAGCACAGCTGGCTACGATTGCCAGTTTAGACTTGAGTCTAATTGGTCGAAAAGGCCAATCGTAGCCTCAATCGCAAAAGTAATCGTTAGGCACTTGGCACACCGAATGCGAATTCGCACCGCATTGCGAAAAAGTTCAAATGTACCACGCGATCTTATATCATATGTCATCTACATGAGCTCTAATTTTGCAGATACCGCAATTTTTCGGAGACCGCATTGTTACGTAATACAAAATTAGAGCTCATGTAGATGACATATGATATTATATGGCGTGGTAAACTTGAACTTTTTCGCAATGCGGTGCGAATTCGCATTCGGTGTGCCAAGTACCTTAGTGTGATACGGCTATTAAGGCCCAACTATAATGTGCATAAGCTGACTTAAGCAAATTTCAAAAGTCAACGAAATTTTGCTTATGCACATAAGCAAGCCATAATGAACTTAAAGGAATAAGGTCTTGTCAAAATATAACATCCATATGTTGAAACGTCATCGTACTTGTTGAAATACTGCGAATTACTTTTTAAAAAAAAGCACTTGTGGTCTCTAACATTTTCTATTAAAATATCGCAAAAACTATTCACAATTTCTTCCGACATGACTTTTGACAAATTGTCTTGTTCTGTCTCTTTCACTTTTCCGTATGTGCGAGCGCTCCCAGTCGCTTTGCTTAAGTTCAACGAAACCGAAATGAAACTTAACGAAAGTCGCGTATTCCCATTATGGTTTGAGTATACAATTTTCGTGTTGTCGTACCATTGCATTAGTTGACTTAAGTCAGCTTATGCACATTATAGTTGGACCTTTAGTGAGCGATATGGCATATTGTGAAAGTTTCAAGTTTCTAGCTTCAGGGGTTTGGGCTGGGCGTTGATGAGTCAATCAGTTAGTCAGGTTAAACGATTTTATATATTAGATTTAGTATACCATAGTATTTGGGATGACCAAAGATTTGGATTTTCGCATGTCCGTCCGTCTGTCTGTCTATCCGTCTGTCTGTCTATCCGTGAAACCATAATTTTCGAAAGGATTGAGCTAGAGACTTGAAATTTTTTTGTAGTTACGTTTCTCGTAAATGGCTAGACCCAGTTCTTGAGGGCGCAAAATTGGGCCATTCTTTCCCCCCTCCCCCATACAAACTAAACAGTTTTTTTGCAATTTTCTCGAAAACGGTGAGTCATATTGAAAAATTTATAAAAGTAAAATGTGTTTAGAATACGATTTTACATAACCCTTCCATACATCAAAATCAAATTGGACCACTCCTTGCCCCTCTCCTATAAAAATGGATTTTTTTTTAAATAAACAAGTTGTCTGGCCTGATATAGAGTATTTGACGATTGGCCCCTGACAATTGCAGCTTTTCTACATATTTTTTTAAATGCGATCTTGGGAAATAAATTATGCTTTCTAGTAGAGATCGCATTTCTGGGATTTTTTTTTGCCTTGGGTAAAATCTATGACCTTCCTTACAGGGTCAATATTTTTGCTTCAAAATTTTTAAGAGCTGTATTGAAACTAAAATATTATTGCTTTAGTTCTCGGTCAATTTTTACAGAAGAGTTTAAAAGTGATAGTCGGAGAAAATTGGTCGACTCCAAGTCCGAACCGTTTATTTTACCTCCATTGGCCACTCTCAAGTTTAATCTCTAGTTTAGGTCAAACCTCAATATTTTACAACTAAAAACTTTGGTGTTTGAGCTGATTTAATGATTTTTTTTACCTGAAGGATTCAGAGTCAGTGTTGAAGTTAGACCTTCTAGACTTTCAGGAGTCGGACGTGGATATTCTAAAATTTCAGGAGTCGGACGTGGATATTCTAAAATTTCAAGAGTCGAAGGTTGAGCCACTGACCCCACAGTCCTGCCCTTAAACGCTCACTTTTCATATACAGAAGTCGTAGACCCAAATAAAGCATTTAGCTTAGCAAAACTTTATTTAAAGTGATAGACGCAGCCCCTATATAAAACAAAGTACTTCAACTTGGACAGAAATTTACAAATCATTCTTGACTTCATAACCTCAAATGTTAGCAGAGTGAAAATGCCTGAAGAATCGCTCCAACACCGACCGATTGAAAAATAAATCAGTAAAAGATTAATCCGGAATAATTAAAGCCCTAATTTCAACGTACCAGTTCTGTTGGTTCCTCCTTTGTTGTTTTCTTCTCGTCCTTTTTGGACTCCGATGCAGCAGGAGTTGCACTCATTGTTTCAGTTTTTAGTTCCCTTTTAAAATACAGATAGTCCTGAACTTTTAACACAAATGCTGTAAATTCCACTAGAAAGGCCGAATAAACAATTTATCACTCTTAATTAGTCTCCTGTTTGATTAAAATCCAAATTAAAGCCGACTCACGAATTTCTGCTTTGTAATGACGGCTCAAGAGAAACACATATCGCCCAATCGAATCTGCAAATTGTAACAATTCAGCTAGAGTACACATACTGGGTTAGAGAACTTGTATGGCTTGATAGTGAAGTACAACCGAATAGGCCATGCGAGACGGTACGTTAAATGGGTGCAAAAAAACCGGTTTTGAGGAAAATACGCTCTCGGGAATTAGCGGGGAAATACTCCTCGAAAAATGGCAGCTCAACAGAGCAAAAGCACGCATACATAAACGACAAACCGGTTTGTTTAAAAAATTCTGAGCCCTACACACGCACACATTTAAATGGCATGTGTGGTTACACGGCCAGAGCAAAAGATACTGCACGTACGGTGCCGCAGTAATCCTGAAAATAAACCATTTCACGTTTGCGATAACACGTAGTGTCTCGCATCGCCTAATCTGTATTGAAGCAGACTACGAAACGTAATTGGCCGTTTATATATTCGATTTCCATTTATACATTCGATACAATCGATGGAATTAGTCAACGATTCCGACTGTGTAAACACGAGGCGCATGACCATTCAATTTTCATACGGCCGCCGCACGGTGGACGAATTAGTTGATCATTGTTTTACACTCATGTGGCCACCATACGGCCAAAATGACAACTGAGATAAAATATCTGATGTGACCAGCACATGACTATACAAAATCTACGTTTCCGCACAATTCATCTGGCGAATAAAATATTTGTTTCTATACAAATATGAATTTTTATTTTACAAAATCTCAAATACCTTAAAAGGTTTAGAGAATTTTAATACCTCTAATTCTGCATTTAATTGTTCGCAAAAATCTATTTTTTTTATAATTTTTAATGATAATATCTCGATAACAGTAAAAGAATACTATTTTCTTCAATTCATCTCATACTTATGTATCACAAAAGTCTCTGCCACCGAAATCAGTTTTTGCGCTCTTGCTCTTAAGATCTTTACATTTGAGATTTGTTTTTACGTTCTTTGAGAATAGAACTTTAATTCTGTGAGCGAAATGTCGTCTCTCACTAATAAAATATATACTTATATGTATGTATGTGTGCATGTTAACCGAAAGTCATCGCTCGAGGCTTTATTTAATTTTTATGCGAGATCCACAAATCGCTTTGAACAAGGTGATAAACTCAAATAAAAACAGTTTGGTTCTCGACGAAAAAGGTGCATAAATCGCTCCGACTGCTACGAATTCAAAATTTCACTCTTCAGAGAGTGGTTTCATAAAAAATCGTTTTCATTCCCGAAAATGGAAGTCGGAAAACGTGGCTAATCTCCCCGTCATTGGATGCGAAACTTTAAAGAGCGAAATAATGAAATAATGTTTTGAACACTAGCTATCTAAAATAAGCTGGCTTAAAATGACATTGTTGACAACAATTTTTTCGTTTTGAATTACAAAACAAAAACACAAAATATTTATATTTTTAAAAAATAATGACCTTTTGTACAATATTATTAGTTTTTTATAAGCTCCAGTAAACTTTTCTTCAAAATTATTCATTTTAAGTATTAAGCTAGAACCTGAATCGTACGTCGATGCGTCCGTCATGCGTGCGTCCGTCTGACAGTTCGATGCGGTGACAGTTGGGTACGACAACGAATCTGGAGTTAATTCATTGTTTTGCACTTCTTCTATTAGTTTATCGTTGAAACAATTACTTTCAATTTGTTCCATACTTAAATTGCTTAAATCGTAAACAAACTTTTTTGGGAAATTACATTTCTGTGCGTTGCCGCATGTAAAAGTAGAAATTCGACCTACTCTATGCGGTTGCCGCATCGGAAAACGCATTATTACGGGAGTACTCATAGCAGCCGGTTGATTCTACTCGAACTGTCAACCGGACGCACGCATGACGGACGCATCGACGTACGATTCAGGTTCTAGCTTTACAGGCACTCTAACTCATTTGAGCGAATAACAGAAATACGCCCAAACATGGCGATTGAATGTCTGGTGCCACCTAGTAAAAAAAGGAAAAAAATAAAAACGACAATATTGGTCATTCTGACATCACGCAATTACACTCCCAGCTGTCAGAGATTTTTCATTTTACCAGTTTTCTAACAAATCTTTAAGGAATTCAGTGGAAAATCAACGAAATTTTTACATAAATTTCATTGCAGTAAAAAGTCACTATCATAATTAGAAATGGAAGCGTTAGATTTGTTAGAAAAACGCATCGACAACCTAAACCGGGTGCTGGAAACATCAGGACCGGGAGAAAGTCTTTGCGACTCCCTGCTATCAGCAAATACATTAATTTCCAGTGCGATGAGTGGCAGGGAAAATATTGCGAAGGTCGTCAATCGTTCGCAGGAATTGGAAAACTATTTGGATCCGGATTTCTTGGACGAGCAGCAGAACGTGAAGGCGAAAGAAGTCTACGTAAACACAGTCGCCCCAGAGCTAGCAGCTAATTTCGAGAGTCTGGAGAAGATCAAGACGCTAGAGTCAACTCTTGGGGCGGAGTATTTTCGAAACATCCCCGACGCAACCGGGAAACTGAAGGAAATCGGCGAGGCTGCAAGCGAATTGGCGCAGAAGAACGAACTGATCGAGGAGAGCCTCATTCTGGCCATGCAACGGTATAGCGAGATCCAGGGCGGGATCACGGAATCTCTGCGGGCTATGAACGAACGACTCGATAAAATTGAGGACCGGCTGCAGACCAAGAAGAGGGTGGACGCTGATGTTTAGGTCCTGTGATTGAGACGTTAAGATTTTTTTCTATTTAAACTTTATTTAAGACAGATTTATTGCTTAAGGATTGTATATTAAACACATGCGATTATAAATGAATAGAATTTTATTGTAGAAATGTAAAAATTGGCTAAAATCGAAGGAAAACCCTTCGAAATCCCAGCGGAATGGCGAAAATCGGAAGGAAGTGAGCGAGAAATAATAATAAATAGATTTGGAAGTTGAGATGTAGTCGCAGCAGGTAAAAGCGGACCACCTTCGGATGGAGGGAGAGAAATGCGAAGACGGCAAGGCGATCAAAGATTGGTAGATGATGGAATTTGTCTGTTTGATCGTTTTTGCGATACTCAAAGCCACTGCATCCTGCGAGGTGCTTTGCAAAGTACAGGAAAGAGTGGTAGCTGATGAGAGGATGGAAGTAGGATACGCCGGAAATCAACTGCTTCACCATGAAGACAAAATCTGGACTGTTGGCCTGCAAACTCGGCCGATAGACGCGATCTAGAACGAGTTCCAAGCGTGGTTTCGTTGCACTCCAACTTTCCGCACACAAATTGAATTCGTCTTTAATACCCAAAACGTGGCCGATCACTCGCCAGAAGTGGACAGTCGCCTCAAAGTATTCGTCGCTGGTGTTAATCCCCAATTCCTCCGCTTTCAACGTCGAAAATCCCATGAATCCGAATTGCGTCAACGCCATATCCGCCTGACTGATGAAGAATCCTTCTCTTTTGTAGCTCATTTTGCTAGCGAAGCGATGACCCCGTCGGACACTCTCCAGACTCTTCCAGGATAGCGAGCCTGGCTTCAACGGGACGAAATTCCACAGCAACACATGAAAAATTGTCTTCACGTATCGGTGATAGGCTGTTGTCGGACACCCCGAACGCTTTGTCCTGCAGAGGATCCGTAGTATAGACGGAACAGACAAGACTAGAATCAATCCGCATAGCATCGACTTGAATATTACGAAAATGTTCATGCGGTAGTAGTGCTGTGCTCGTCTGAAAAGCTCTTCGTCGTACCACGGCGGAAGGCTTATCGCTGAGTCGCTGTTGCCTGGCATGACTTCATCATCTTCAGCGGGCAGTTTGGCTCCTTTTCCCAACAAGTGGTCCAAGTATGATTCAGCGGGGCGAGCCGATCTTAGATTGCCCATCTATCAAAAAAATAACCACACGAAAATTTCTCTCTTGATCTTCTGTTGCTGATGTTGTCCAATATTTGAATTTTCTTATAAAATTTACTTAACTTACGATTCGTTTGGTGTCTATTAACCGTCTACGTTCGAGAAACTTTTCGTGTTCAACATCTCTGACGGTCGAAATTGTGTTTTCCACCAGATAAGGCATATCAGCTGCTGGACGTTGGTAATCACGAATTTCGCATATTATGTTGATTATCCGTCGTTAATCGTTGCTGCTTGTGCGATTTGCACTGAAACCAGCCGATATTTTAATGGAAATTGAAATTGTATGATTGTAAAACTATGTCGACAGCAGGATTTATTTTAAGACTGCAAATTTATTTAGTCTATCTACCTTAAATTACCTTTCATTGTGTGAAGTTTTGCACTTTGTTAACAAGTGCGGATGATTTTGTTAGTTTTACGCACTGAACTTTTTGTTAATCTTAACCTTGAACTTCTCATTGAACGGTCTTTTGATTATCCTATTAAGGTTATCTACAATACTAGGTTTGGATTAAAAGAAATTATCAAATAAAAGATTATATACATAAAAACGGCGTATTATTGATTGATTAAAAAAAGTTTCCCCAGCTGAGTAATTTGAATCCTTAAATTGTTTGGCTTTTCTGTATGACTTTCCAAAAATCCAATATTTTATAAGTTAGTAAAATAGCGGGATCCATCCTAATAATCTGGTAAAAAAATCGCAAAAAATGGGTATTTTTATTGACACTGGCATACCTTTAAAAATCATAAGTCAATTTGTTTCTAAAATATAATCTGTGAATTGCAGACCAGTACAAGAAAAGAAAAAATGCGCCGCAGGCTTAAATTTTTGAGGACAAAAGTCGAAAATGTTTAAAATTAAAGGCTACACACTTTTATAATAGGTTAAATGAATAGCGTGCGTTGCTTTGCAAACTGCATGCCTGGCAGACTAAAAAATGACCGTCGAAACAAAAATGTTAGATTTTCTTGTTAGACTCCAAATTTTATTTAACCCTAATCCTCCTAGGTTGAGTCTTTCGGACTCATTTCAACTTTGCTTTGGATGCCACCAAATGGAAATCAAGTCCGTTTACATCTGGACGAACGTGCTCACATAACATTATGTGAAAAAAAAATATTCTAATACTGTTAAATTTAGTGTTTTATATATAACTTTCATATGAGAGCGCGGGACTCATCCTAGGTGTTTTTGTTTGTAAATTAACCCAGGATGATTAGGGTTAAAGGGTCTTTCAATAAGGACGCTCGAAGTTTGTTAGGTTATAGCGGCCATGTTGTTAAAGCAACATCTGTCAAATTTGTTGTGAATTGTTCAGCAGTGTATGGCAAATCACCATGGAATGTTATAGCGTTGAACAACGTGTGCAAACCACAAAATTTTATTTTCAAAATCAGTGCTCCGTTCGAGAAACGTTCCGCCAAAAAAATCATCTTTTGCGACGAAGCTCATTTTTGAATAAATGGATATCTGAAGAAGCAAAGTAAAATTGTCGGATTTGGGGCAATAGCAATTCACACGAGATACACTAGCACCAAATGCATTTCGAGAAAATCACTGTTTGGTGCGGATTTTGGTCTGGCGGAATCATCGGTTCGTACTTCTTCCAAAACGAAACTGGCATTGCCATAACCGTCAACAGTGAGCGCTACAGAACGATGATAAGTAACTTCTTGTGGCCTAAACTGGATGATATGGATACCGACAACATGTGGTTCCGACAAGACGACTATACACGCCACACAACGCATGCTACGATGGACAGATGGACATTCTGAATGAGCGATTTCAAGGCATGGTTATCTCGCGCGGCGGCGACGTGAACTGGCCACCGAGATCGTGCGATTTAACACGCCTTTAGAGTTCTACCCTTGGGGCTATTTTAAATCGCAGGTCCATGCGAATAAACCGTAAACAATTGATGCACTCAAAGCCAACATAAAATCCAGCGTAGTCCAAGTGGTAAAGTACTTGGCCCGTATTCCATAGGTCTGTAAAAACCTTACAAATCTTGTAATTCATCTATGGTTCGCAATCCACGTAAAACTGTAGGTGCGAAGCAGGGAAGAAATGGTTATGAAACCTCAATTGAGGTGGTCCAGGCTCTTCGAGAGCTGTAGCGCCGAGGATAATGATGATGAAAGCCCACATAACGAACGACATCCAAAAAAAATTGTGATATGAACAGCACATGACTTTCTTATACAAAATCTACGTTTCTGCATAATTTACCTGACGATAAAAATATTAGTTTACATAAAAATATGAATTTTTATTTTACAATAACTCAAATATCTCGATAGTGATAAAATATATATGCAGCGGTATTGTGATTTCAATCGGAAACGAGGTGGAAATACTCACGCGTGAGATTTCTCGCCTATTCATTTCCACTTCACCCTTGAAGAATTCGGTATTGTGATTTAACAGATAAGATCTAGTACATACTTAATACAAAACTATTACAGAATATGAGAAATTTAAATCTCAAAGTAGTTTTTGGTTGCTGTTTTGCAAATTTTAACTGAATTCAAGGTTGTTACATTTTTACTTTCTTATACGTACTGTAATAAAGTATTGTATTTATGGAAAATGTCGACTTCTTAATTTTGAGAAAGAGGAGAAACAGTGGTTCGATTGGATTTTGATGTATGGATGAGTTATGTAAAATCCTATTCTAAACACATTTAACCTTTATAAATTTTTCAATATCATTGCTTCCATAAAATTGCAAAAACCTGTTTAGTTTGTATGGAGGAGGGAGGAAGGAATGGTCAAATTTTGCCCGTTAAAGAATTTAGAGCCTAGCTATTTACGAGAAACGTAACTATACAAAATTTCAAGTCTCTAGCTCAATCCTTTCAAGAGTTATGGTGTTCACTGACGGACAAAAAGATGGACAGACATACGGACAGACAGACGGACGGACCGAAATGCGGTAGTAGTTTGTGAAAGACTGCGCCGCCGATGAAAATTTTTGGATTTCGAGGTCAATGTTTTTAACCCTCTAACCGGAATATTTCCGAGAAAAATTCACTAAAATATGACTTTCAACTTGCGACAGACCGTAACCATGACAACGTACAGGGCTAAATTTTTTCCAGCATGTAAAGCGATAACTTACAAAAGTCAGTGTAAGACGTTCCGGCGATTTCCGGCGATTAAAATTGTTACCCGTAAACGGGTATCCCAAAATTATGCAATCTACTGTTGTAACTCTTGATCTTTAACCCTCTAGCCGGGCATTCCGGCTAGAGGGTTAAAGATCAAGAGTTACAACAGTAGATTGCATAATTTTGGGATACCCGTTTAGTTTCCGAGACACTGCCCCGACATGCCTAAATCCGGAACTGCCTGAGCCATTCCGGCACAAATAGTCACCCTAGTCGATTGGGGATAATATTTCTATGGGAATAAATGTTATTTTTTTAACATTTCCAAGTCTCTAGCCCAATCCTTTTCAAAGTTGTGGTGTTCACAGACAGACATACGGACATACAGACGGACGGACGATGCGGAAATCAAAATCTTTTGTCACCCTAACAACCTGGTGTAGTTAATTTTTGTGTCCGATGATTGGTTCGATGCGTTACAAACGGTACCTATACTAAATCTAATATACTCCTATATTATATATCATATAGAGCAGGGGTCATCAAAGTAACTGTCGCTCCCCTTACAATCAAAATTTATAACCACTACAAATTAAAATACAGTTCAATGAAACACAACCTTTCACGGCAATGGCTTGACACGAACTGATTTAAAATGAAATGCGTCATGCTAATAATGCACCGATTCCAACTCAAAGCACGATTCGTTTTATTCCTGCGATCCGAAGCCGCACACACAAGCATTACAGCATACAATAAAAGGTCGATTATAGTGGCTACGCTGTTAAAGCCAATCTGTGTGATGAGCAAGCCGAGCTACTAGCTGATGATGTCTGATATAGAGTATAAAAGCTAAAGCAAATCTTGCCAAACTACTTACAGATTCGGAATCAGCAAAATTACGCTGTAAAATCTTTGTTGTGCAGTGTATTTAGTCCTGAAACGGATTTCGTACTGATCAGAAAGTTTCTAACTGCACCGGTTTTCGAGTCGGTCTCCATCATGAATACAATACTTTCCCCTTTATAGCAGAGGAAAAAAAACCATTTGAGTAATGTAATCTTCTGGAAGTCATAAAATCAACAGTCACTATCTTATGTTTCCTTGATTACACCGAAAAATACACAACAGAAATGGTGATTTGGTCAACTTTGCGGTTCAAATATTGTACGATCTTTGGCGATAAAGGTCTCGAGTGTTCTAAAGGTCCACAGTTGGTACGGTATAAAACAGAACCAGTCAATTATTTTCGTTCTAGCAAGTCGCATCGTTTCATATCGTCAAGTGGAATTACTCACAACTAAATTGATTTCTATTTATAAAAAAATTCAATTAAAATGTTACGCGGGTTCAATAGTGCCATATTCGGGCTTTTGGCTATCCTGGCCAATGTTAAATCAGATATTTCTACTTTTTATACTTTAAGCGATGGTTGCAAAAAAATGGAAATGTTCTCAAGCATCAGTACCTGTAGAAAAATTTATATACCGCCAGTTGATTATATCCGTTATGTCGATGAAGCTGATATCATCAATTTGACAATTGAGGATTCGCGAGTACCAATCTTGAGTAACCTTCGAATATCGAATCTGAAATATTTAGCTGTGAAACATAGTAGTGTCGAAACGTTCCAAGCTGACGCATTTGAATCTTTGTTTTCTTTAACTGTAATCAATTTAAATCAGAACTTAATCGAAGTAATTCCAAATTCCAGTTTTGGTCAACAAAATGTACTAATTGAATTGTATTTATCAAATAATAAAATCAAAAACATAACGAGTTCGATATTTTTTGGATTAAATTCCCTCCAAAAACTTGATCTTAGCAACAATTTCATCGAAGATGTGTCTCAAGAGGTATTTCGATATATCGCAACACTCAAAAACTTAAATTTGGCAAATAACAAAATCAAAACTTTGGAACGTAACGCATTCAGTTTGTCGAGGGATCTAGCAATTCTTAATCTGCAAGGAAATTCCATCGAGGAAATTAAAATCGGTTCATTCAGTTCAAACGAATTAATCGAGGAGATAAATTTGTCATGGAATAATTTATCAGCTTTCACAGAAAATGCACTAGCTGAGAATATCAACATAAAACGCATTGATTTATCGCATAATAAAATAAAAACAATTAAATCTAACAATTATGGTAATGGACTTTTGGACTTGAGTTACAATCTAATAGAGAAAATCTCACTAAACGCCTTCAATACCAGCAAGAATTTGAGATTTCTCGACATTTCCAACAATCGCTTGAAATACTTTCGTGACACCCAGCTATCCGGACTAAATCATTTGGAAGTGTTGAATGCAAGTAGAAATAAATTAGCTGAAGTGTTTGCCGAATCATTTTCATCGCTTTTAAATGTAAAACTTATTGATTTATCATACAACGATATCACCGATCTGGAGGAGGAAGTCTTCAAATCAAACTTAAAATTAATTACTTTAAATATCGCAAATAATGATATCAGAAATGTGAATTTCTTAAAATACCTGTGCAGAGTGGTGAATTTAAATATGTCCAGATCATTATTTGGCCGCGTTTACGGTAATCAAGTATTAGGAAATTTATCAGACAGTCAAAACTGCTCAACAGAGCCAGAATATCACTTGAAGATAGAATCCTTAGATTTGTCGTACAATAATCTTAGACAGATGGACATAAGTTTGCTGAAAAATGCATCCTCTTTGAAAAAACTCCACTTTGAAGACAATAAATTAACTGATCTTAACATTGAGTTCTTAAGCAAAGGCGGTCTCCCTGAACTACAAGAAATTGGACTTGACCAGAATAATTGGAACTGCATAATAATCGAATCGGCGCTAAGACTATTTTTGCGTAAAGAAATTGCTTTTCCTGTTAAAAGTACAAGATCATCACCATATCTTTCCCATCGATCTGGCATTGAATGTTTCGAATATCCTAAATTAATTAAATCAGCGGAGCTATTTTGAAAATGATGCTGAATCCAGTGGTTTATATTCTAACACACCTAACACCTAATGCATGTACGTACATGGATTTGTACAAATCTCAGCTTGTGAAAAAATCCTAAATCTTATATTGAAATTAATAAATCTGTTGATACGAAAATCAAATGTTTTTTTTACTGTAGCCTAATTTTCTCTCTTTCTATCTTTCGGCGCTACAACCGGTTTCCGGTCTTGACCTGCCGCAATGTGTCTCGCCAGAGGTCTTGGTCACGCGCCAATGTCCTCCAGTTTTGCATCCCAGGTCTCTTCGCGTCCTGGTGAACGCCGGCTTCACATCTGAGGTTGGGTCTTCCTCGTCGCCTTTTTGTTAAAAGTCTACCGCAGAAGACTTTCCGAGCCGCGTCACTTTCACTCATTCGAGTGACATGACTAGCCCAACGGAGTCTGTTGAGTCTCATGAGCTTGACTACGGACACGTCCTGATATCTCTCATAGACCTCGTCATTGTAGTCTCCGGAATCGTCCCCCCTCATGGGGCCAAAGATTCTTCTGAATATCTTCCTCTAAAGGGGCCTACACACGTTCAATGTTACATGACAATTTTACTTGAATGACTCATGTTTCAAGTAACATTGTACGTTTGGATGCTCTTCAATGGTCTTGTCAAGTAAAAAGTCTACATTGACGAAGATCAAAATTATTTTGATTTTCATCAATGTTCATTGACAGTAACAATGATGGTTTAGAGCGTTCATAAATGTTACTTGTCAGTGTGGCATTTGCTGTCTGAAATTCGAAGGTATAACATGTGCGATCTTCGGCAGTGTTCGAGGGAATTCCTCAAAGAATTTATCGAAATTTATAGGAACAATGAGTGTTTGTGGAAAATAAAATCCTTAGTATATATGAATAAAGATCTAAAACTCAAAGCATATGAAAAACTTTGTGACAAATTAAAAGAAGTGGATCCACAAGCCACGGTTGATACAGTGAAGAAAAAAATAAACAGTATGAGAACAAATTTTAGAACAGAAGTAAAAAAAAATTGAAAAATCGAAAAAATCATGATCAGAGCAGGACGAAATATGCCAGCCATCGATATGGTATTTTGCAGATTGAGAATTTGTGAGGAATCACGAAATATCCAGAGAAGGTTTAAGTAGTAGATGCAAGTTTCGGAAATCTTCTGGAAAACTTGACAATTCCCTTAAAAGTGAGATATCCCCACGTTTTTGCCTTTTCAAAAGCCATTTTCTTTTTAACCAGATCTTTTTTTTATTATTCAAAATTAATACACTGGCGGCTGCACCGGCTGCTAACATATATAAATTATCACCCATCTTCACTAAGATCTTTGACGGTACTGAGCGAAATTTTGATAAAAACATTGTCAATGTTCATTGTTACGTGTGGAGGCAATTTCCATCCATGTTACTTGACGAAAATTTTCATCAATAATACTTGTCATGTAACATTGAACGTGTGTAGGCCCCTTAAAACGCAAGCCTAATTTTAGCAAAATTATACTTTCTAAAGGTTTTGCTGGCGAAAATTTATAGAATTTTTTTTTGCGATTTTCCACTACACGATTTATGTAATCTTCCGACATGGATCAAAATTTGGGATCAATTTCAGGGGATTCTTTTTTTTTAAAACATGAAATAAGAAAGGGAAAAATATTTTTTTGGGCGCTGTGTTTCAGAAATAAAAGTGAGATAAATAGTTTTTTTTAAATTTCAGTGTTTATGCTTTTATGTATCTCGCTTTTATTTCTGATAAACAACGCCCAAAAAATTATTTTTCCCTATTTTAGTTCATTTAAAAAAAAAATTTTTTTAGATTTTAAAAAAGGTTTTTCTTTTTTGCCTTTAAAATAATTTAAACATCTTTCATCTTAGCAGACGTCGCCAAAAGTGGACAGATGGCATATTCTCCAGTCGCGTTGCTTTAGCGCGCGCTTATTAACGAAACATTGTGAGCGGTTCCATAAGAAAGCACTATGTTGAACTTTCGACGCGACGCACCATACGACGCTTTCACTGTAATTTGACCTTTACTCAAGGAATATAGAAAATCAATTGAAGGAATATAGAAAATCAATTGATTTTTACAGAAAAAAAAATTTAAAATTCGACAACTAATAAAGGTAGAGATCACAAGGTAAAGTACTTGGCCCGTATTCTGCAGGTCGGTGGTGCAATTCCCGGCTGTCGCACGTTGTGATTCAAGTCCACTCAAATTGCTTTACGAAATGAGTAGTGATAGTTGCCGCTTGGTGCTAACGACATCATCGGTCTAGATTGCTATCACGGTCTCTGCTGTTGATGGTTTGCAACGCAAAAACCTTACAAATGTTGTAATTCATTCATGGTTCGCAATCCATGTAAAACTGTAGGTGCTAAGCAGGGATTTTAAAATTAAAATTGAAACCACAAAAATAATTGAAAAAATGATAATCAAAAGCTGAGCGTCAAAATATTTCTTTAAAAATCCAAAAACCTCGAAAAATTTACAAATATGTTCAGTTCATAGAAGTTGAAATGTTAGCTTATGCTACATTTACACGAATGACAAATTTGTCATTTTTTTCTTGTCATTATGTTAATTCCCGTGTAAATGGCATAATTTTTGTAATTTTTTCTGTCAGAAAATGTCAATCTCTCATAAAAGAATGAACTTGTCCATTCTTTTATGCCAGATTGTCATTCGTGCAAACGCAATATTAGTTATGACAACTTTAGTATTCAACTTTTGTCATAACTAATGCTACATTTACACGAATGACAAATTTGTCATTTTTTCTTGTCATTATGTTAATTCCCGTGTAAATGGCATAATTTTTGTAATTTTTTCTGTCAGAAAATGTCAATCTCTCATAAAAGAATGAACTTGTCCATTCTTTTATGCCAGATTGTCATTCGTACAAACGCAATATTAGTTATGACAAAAGTTGAATACTAAGAATCAAACACAAACAGATTGCGCATTGCGCAGGTCCGCCATGTTGGATTTTTGCTGTCAAGAGATTGTGACGTCAGCTGCGCGTAGATGTTTAATAAGTATATGGAAAATTTAGAATTTGTGGTTTTATCTCAGTTTTAAGTGTTTGAAAAGTAGTTAAAAGTGCTGTAATATCAAAACTAACCTCAAGAACTAAGTGTTTAAAATTTAAGACATTGAAATGGGTGCCGTGTGCAACAACGAAAAGAAAGGCAGTGAAAAGACGAGTTTCCATACATTTCCCAAGGACAAACTTTTATTGAGGAAATAAACGAACTTCTGTTAAAGAAAGGATACATTTAATATAAAAACTACGAGAATTTGTAGCCTACATTTTGTACCTGATTGCTTCGAAAATAATATGCAAAACTCTAAGTTATGTTTATATTTTACAGGGTTTGTACATCATCGAAAATTGAAGGTAAATGCTATTCCAACTTTATTTAGCATTTCCGAAACTGTTGCAACTTCAAGTCGGACAACCAGGATGGCTGAAAAGCAGTCAAAACTATTAGTTGCTGATTTATTACAACAAAACGACGAGGACACAATTTATTCATGGGTTAATCATGTCTGAAACACTGTCTGAATCTTTAGATAATTGTGATATTAAAGTAAAAAAACTTTTTTTTCACATCGAGGATGTATTTTCGTATACATAAATTGAATAAAGAACTCTGTGAACATTTAACTACAAGAAAAAGGAAAAATAAAAAAATTCTAACCTAGAAATTTTAGCTATGTTTCATTTATTTTCACAAAGTGTAGTAAAAATTCACAGGCATTGTTGTTTGACTATTTTTTTACTATTTATAAAAATAAATAATATTTATATTGCAGCAAACAGAATAAATTCCAGTTTTTAGGCGAAAACAGAACAAATTTCATATCAATGACATTTCAGTACGCTCTTGTGACGTCATGCGCAGAAGTTTACCAAAATGAAACTCGTCTTTGCGCAATCTGTTGTATTTGATTCATGTACCAAACTGATTGCGCTCGCAAAAAACTGAGTGCACTCGAGTAGTGTTTATTGCAGTGATTCTTAACCTTTTTAAAGTCCGGGAGCACTTTTGATCAGAAGAAAAATTCGCGGAGCATAAAAATCAAAGAGTCAAAAAACCAACAGACATAACTTTTATTAAAAATTAAACTGATTATTACATAACAGTTAAAAATAACATCAATTAAAAAAATAAATAAATAAATATTATATTTGAATGAAATTTATTTGTGGCGAAAATCATTTAATGTGATACCTGAGCTTGTCGGTTTTTGCAGATTTCAGCGATATTAGGTCTAATATTTGATATAGCTACTCTCAATTCTTCCCCTAAATTAGTAAAGTTAAGTACACACGAACATACGCATATGTTGCTTATTAGCTTCAAATGCTCATATGTTCATACAATATATGAAAGGTGTTCACACGATATGAACATTTTGTCCCAAAGCTTTAAATTTTTAGGTGTGTTCATATGTGCTCAAATGCAATGTGTTCATATTTTTCTGCGCGTATGAACACTGTTCAGACGATATGAACGTTTTTTTCAAATTACAGATATGAACAATTTTTAAGAACATTTGAGCACAAAAGTGACAGCAACTTTTCATTTCGTTTTTGTTTGGTTTTGTGAAAATTAATTTCAAATGCAAGCCGAAGATAATTAGCCTTGCTATAATATTGGCCGCGTATATATTCGAGAGCAGCGACGACGACGACGACGACCAAGAGGAATTGCCAAGGAAGAAGCGCAAAGTTTGGACGAAGAATTGGGTCGGGGCTCGCGAACGAGAAGGATTTGGTGCAAAATGGTACCTCGAATTGCGAGCAGAGGAGCCACAGTTGTTTCACAATTTCTTGCGCATGACAGCCGATCAATTTGATAATATCCTTGCTTTGCTCATTGCAAAACAGGACTCCCATCGTCCTCCATTGCTGGGAGGGAGGCTATCCAGGTATTGGAAAATTTATATGGAAATCGATGTGGAAAACGGTCTTCTAGGACTGCAAGTGTATTAAATTGTAAAAAAAAACAACATACTTTATCTAAAAATAGATTTTTTTTCTGATTATTTTCAATATATATAAAATATAAAAAAACATAAAAATACAAAACAAGATAAATGTTTTATTTTTTCCCACAGTAAATTCCTGGCTCAAGAGAATTTCAATCTACATAAGCTTTAGTTACTCTTCTGTTATGTTGACAGAAAAATGTACGAAAAAAAATCAACAAAACAAATTTAATTGCACAATAATTACTAAGCGAAATAGTAAGGAAAAGTTAATTTGTTCTAAAAATAAAACTCATAAAATTGCGGTGATAAAAAATTTTACAAAACTTTTTTTATACTCTCTTCGTTTAAAAAATTATCTAACATTTTCCTTGCCCTCTTTGATCGATTGAAGAAGTTTAAAAAAAAACTAAATTAATAAAAACAATAAAAACCCTTACAGCTAAAATAATAAACACTAAAAACTAAGTACGAATCTTTCCATTATTTAAAAATCTCACCAATCGCAAAATACTTTTTAAATAAAAAAAATATTCTCTTTTCTTCTCTTTAATATAGTTAATAATAGTAATAATAGCTATCATAGCAGTAGCATTAGCTTTTCTTTTAAGTTCCGGGGGCAGCAGTTTTTATTTTTTTTTAACAAACAACGAAATATATTTCTGAATTTGTTGCTGCTGGTATACTAATTGCATCCGTTCACTGTTAAATGTTTCTGTATTGCCGATGGAATGTTGTCTTTTGTTTTGGAATTGTTGCCCTGGCCGAGGAGTTCGGGGCAGGGCCGAAGTCCTTCTTGAATTTCCTTTGCCTTCTGCAACAAATCGTAGTTAATTCGCTCCGTTACAATTGAATCTTTTCTGTAATTTGAATGAATTTTCGATTAGGATTGAATAACAAAAAAAAAATTAATTTGCTCTCACTTGTAGTCGGGATGTTTGAGGACCTCCTGCCGTATCCATGAGGCCGTGGTGAGGAGTTCGCCTGAGGCTCGTTTTTGTATCAAACGCAAATATTGTTGAATCGTGCAGTGCGTGTCGGCATCAACGTCCATTGAGCCGAGGTAGCTGTGTATCATAGGAACCAAACCTGGGAATGTATCCTGCAAGGAAAATTAGAGATGAAATTATTTTTAAAAAATCGGCACTCTCCTATAATATTCATGACGGAGACGAGCCCAGAACGCGGGTAGATAGAAAAATTCCGGATCAGTACGAGATCCGTTTTAGCCAAAATTATGAGGATGTTCGTGCATCTATCTGTCGGTTTGTCTGTCGGTCTATCTGTCGGTCTGTCTGTCTGTCGGTCTGTCTGTCTGTCGGTCTGTCTGTCAGTTGGTCTGTTTGTCGGTCACTCTGTCTGTCTGTCGGTCTGTCTGTCTGTCGGTCTGTCTGTCTGTCTGTCGGTCTGTCTGTCAGTTGGTCTGTTTGTCGGTCACTCTGTCTGTCTGTCGGTCTGTCTGTCGGTCTGTCTGTTGGTCTGTCTGTCGGTCTGTCTGTCTGTCTGTCGGTCTGACTGTCGGTTTGTCTGTCGATCTATCTGTCGGTCTACCTGTTGGTCTGTTTGTCGGTCACTCTGTCTGTCTGTCGGTCTGTCTGTCGGTCTGTCTGTTGGTCTGTCTGTCGGTCTGTCTGTCTGTCTGTCGGTCTGACTGTCGGTTTGTCTGTCGGTCTATCTGTCGGTCTACCTGTTGGTCTGTCTGTCGGTCGGTCTGACTGTCGGTTTGTCTGTCGGTTTGTCTGTCGGTCTGTTGTCTTCAAAAAACCGTTAGTTTGCTAGCGATTCGCAAAAAGTTTTTTTTTTAAATTTTTAATGATATCTAGATAACGGTAAAAGATGATATCGGATAGCGGTAAAAGACAAAATTATGGCAAGCAATATTCTCTTCAATTCATCTTCACATTTAAACCACCAAATACGCGTTATTTTTCGAGATAATCGCAAAAACTGATTTTTTTTTAAATAACGGTATATCTCGATAAAGGCTTGAGATGCGCAGTTCTAGTAAAACACAAAGATGTGAAAAATGTTATTGTCTCCAAGTTTTGTTATACCTAAGACTACTGAAAAACGCGTAGTTTCGGAGTAAATCGCAAAAAACTAATTTGCGATTTTTAAAAAGCCGCCATTTTGATTACTTCCGATTGGTAAAACCTTATAGACGTCGAAATCAATAAAATATCGCTAACAACTAAATTCCTTCTAAGAAATACCAACCAAATTTAATATTTCCCAACCGGACGTTTACCTTCTTTCCATTAATTATTTGATCGATGCTCATAAGCTCGTATTGATCTTCGCATTTATCACAATCCGCATTCTCGGTGTTGCTGCATTCATCCACATTCCCGTCACACTCGTTCGTTGGCTTCCGCTTGTTGATGTTCTTCCGGAACCAGAACTTTTCATTACGGCAAGCGTCGCGCCTCTGAGCCTTCTGCATGTTCTCATCAACCTGAATTCAATCAAGAATCAACATTTTCGAATAAATTCTAGCAAACTTTAAACTCACTTTACTGATGGGGACGAGGAAATTCAGCTGATAGGAGAGAATAACTCGCGTCAATAGAACCACAAAACAAACAATCGCCGCATTCTCAAAGTCCGTTAGCTGTAACTCGCACGGACGGAACTCCACACGCCAACCGATTGGGGAATTTGGTGGCGGCGGCTTAAAGCGCATCGTCTGCCAATTGGTCGATTGAATGTTCTCGAAGTGGTCCGTGTCTTCGGTGTCGTTTTGATGGACCTTCTCGCTAAACAGCGACACCGAATCACGGATAAAGAGGTGGGCAACGTGCTGGGCCAACGGATGATCGATGTCACCCTTGCGCAGTCGTTGGTAAATCGCTTCGTCGTAAACTAAAGGCACATCGTTGTATCTGCAATGAAATTGTGGCAGTTAGAAAACAATTCACACCCAACGAACGTTGAAATACACTAACTTTTCGCTATCTGGCGACAGGTACGAATCGATAGAGTCGTATCTCGACTTGTAAATCCGGAATTCATCATTGACCAATGGTTTATCGCCGCGTTCCTCCTTCGTTCGGCAGTCCACCGACGAGCTAATCACATTCCATCGGCAATCGCTCTCAGTTAGATACCCGCGATACGCGGGCGATGCCGCAGTAAGGGCCAGCATGATCGGACACAGCGGTGCCAGTTGATCGTAGAGCGTTCGCGCCTCCTCAATGTTGCACGCCTGGAATGTTAGCTGAAGACAGCAGCAACCCATACCGAAGCCCATCGCATCCATCAGGACGACATCCGGTTCGCCAGGAGGACTCCCTTGAACTGGGATTTTTGTGTTCTCATCCCGGAATACTAGAAAATTCGAATTCCTTGAATTAAATCTCATTCAGAAACAATTGAAATTGTTTAAAACCTTTCAATTTAATGGCGACCTTCTCGCCACGTCTCTGTCGAATGTTTCTCGTCAGAGTCTTGAAACGTGGATGGCCCGGGTAGATTGCCTCGTCGGGAAAGTAAAGCGATCGGGCAGCTCCGCTCTCGTCGTCTGGATTGGGTTTTGCTGTAGGAAAAGTGAACTCCGGACATCCTAACCGGGGAAAATTTGTTATCGACATTACAATCTCGTCGGGTGGCAAAAGGCTGGACACTTCTTGTCTTCTGTAGCGCATGTTGGCTTCCACTACATTGAAATGCGCCAGAAGGCCGCCGTATGGTTTGCCTGGGGTTCCTTCTACCATGTAAGCGCCATATTCTGGCCGCCAGAGCGATTTTACACCTGGAATTTGATGGTTTTTGTGTTAGGATTTTTTCTGCATTAGAATTCTAAACTAAAGGGAGACGTATTTTTTTATAGTTTCAGCCAGAGTTTAGCGGAAGATCCTTTAATGCCGAGGTACAGCTCAGGATGAAAATAATTTCATTTCCATGAAACACTAGATTGTACAGAGAAACCTGTATAGGCAGAAATCTCGCGGGACAGAAAATTTATCCGGTTTAGGAAGATTTCCGGCTTATCCAGAGTCAGACTTCGACAGGTCAAGCGTGGACCCCTCAATAGAATCTCATAAGTCGAGTGGTGGAAGCAGTCAGCGTGACCGCTCTTCAAACAATAAAATTAAATTTCAATTTACCTTCAGGGTCTTTAAGTTCCTTTTCGTTTAAATTCGCCAAAATTTCTTTCGCTCTCAGCGATACTTTGGCGGTTTTCTTCTTATCGTCAAACTTAACTAAAATATATTCAACCTGAAAACAATACAAGAAAAATGTAAAATTAAAATATGAAACATTTTTAATAAATACTAGAAATCGGTTATGAGAAATTTGAATATTTTTTCAGGCATTTTTCAAATATTTTTTTCAGATCTTGAGACAACTTTCGCCTCTAATGCTGAACCACATCTTAAAACCGTCGTTATAACCGGTTTCTATTGGAATTCAAAAATTTACCTCATCACCCCACTTCAAAATATCGCCCTGTCTGTCCCGCAGTCGAGCGTACAAATGGATGAACTGCTCGATTCCATGTTCACGGACGTGCTTTGATAGTTTCTTTGTCTCCTCCCAGCTAAGTGGACTTCCTTCGGTTAGTAGACCCATTTCTGCTGAAAAATGTAAAAGAATTCCTTTAAAAAAAAGGCGCCACTAAAAAATCAGTTGAGGTTGATTTAAATTCAGGATTCAAACTGAATTCGTTTTAATTTGGAAACGCAATTCTCTTGTCTTAATAGACCAGCGCTGAATATTTAATGGTAGATTTATTTATAATTCAAGACCATATCTGGATAATGGAGCTTAATTATCTATTAAATGCTCATTGGACAGCGGAGTCCTTCCTCTATCGCGCCACCTCAATCGAAATCTGTATCGATTTCTAATCTAAAACTTATGATGTGGTGGACACAAAGAGTTCGCCGATGCGATTAACATGGACGGAAGGCAACGTTGGAAAAAAAAAATCCAGGAAAATCTAAAAACGATCAAATATTGGTTGTCGTTGATGGGGAAATTCAAAGCAAGAAACACCTGTTTGGGTTTTTCTTTGGAAATTCATTTGAATTTCTTTTTTTCTATTCGCACAATTGGGCTACGCGACAAATTTTTACCAGGAGTTTCCGGCGATCTAAAAAAAAAATACGAGGACGACAAAATTATATGATGGGCGGCTCAAGCTTTCACTAAAAATTTCCTTGTTTTGGTGAAATTTGTTCCAATCTGATACTTTTTCCGATTGCCTTTCGCTGTTCAAGATTGAAATCGAATCGACTTTTGTGGAATTACGACGAATATTTTTAGATTTTCGGGGCCCCATTGTTTGAATTTATCAATGAAGGAAATCTGGTTTAAATCTGATTGAATAATGAATTAATTTTGGGGCTTTTTTTGTATTGTTTAAAGCGGAAAATTGAATGTTGAATGAAATTTTTGATGTAGATTTTTTTCTTTCAAAAGAAAATTATTTTTCACTTTGAAAATTTGATTTATGTTTCTTCAAAGATCCATTTTGTAAAAATATACTTTATAGCCCGAGAGTTCTGTCAATATTTTACAGGAATTAAAAGGCCTTCGGCATTCCATGTTTGTTTTTCAGCTTCACGTTCCAACAGTCTATCAAAGGTTTAAGAAAAACCAGAAGAGGGATTTACTGGAAAGGCGTGGGATATATTTTAGTGGGCAAAGACTTTCCCTGGGAGATTCCCTGTTGCAAAGTGAAAATCGGATCAAAATCCCTTCAGAGGTTCAAAAGATATCAGGAGAAGGGGTGAGAGGAAGGGGAAATTCGCTGTTTTTTTCTAAATTCCCCTTCCATTTTGCCTCCTCGCCAGTTATCTTTTGAACTGCTGAAGGGATTTTGATACGATTTTCAGTATTCAAGAGACTCTTTATTAAAAAAAATTATTACAACAGAACCCCACACTCAGCTCCTCTACCTAAAATTTATTCTCTAGTTCAGTGATGCCAGATCGTGGGATTTCTCCAATTTTTAGGAGCTTTTCGATCAAATAGGGAAAAAGGGATTTTCAATTTTCGTAGGATTTTTTTAAACTACAAATGCAAATATAAATTTGATATAAAAAACATAAGAAAAGCTGCAATTGCCAGGGGGCAATCGTCAAATACTCTATATGAGAGCTGACAGAATGAAAGCTGACGAAAAAACCCATTCATATGGGAGAGGGGGAAACAAGTGGTCCGATTGGGTTTGGATGTATGGATGAGTTATGTAAAATCCTATTCTAAAAATATCTTATCTTCATAATTTTTTCAAAATGATTCACGTTTTCGAGAAAATTGCAAAAAAAACTATCGGCCCGATTCCAGAATCCGTCGTAGCTTTATTACGAAGAACTAACTACGTTACGAATACGAAGAAATCAGTATTCCACGATCCGAACGGAATTGAAATTCGTAGTGCCAGATTAAAATCTGACTTCGAAAAATGAATGTCTTTGTAAAAAGGTCCCTATGCAAAACTCATAAGGAATAGATTTCTGACATGGAAAAGTTTCGTGAAAAAAGTCATTTACTTGACTTAAAACGAAAATTGTTATTAATAATGGGTTCTGCAGCGTTTGCAATTTTGTGTCTGGAAGAAGATTGATCGAAGCGAAGGACTTTAATAGTGAAACGAAAACGACAAGAAAACGACAACAAAAGGAATACTCACATTGCTCTTTTTTCTCAAATAATTCCTCTTAATTTGTTAAAAGTTACACTTATACTAAATAAACAAATAAAAATGTTAAAATTGGTTTTTGTTGTACAATTCAGGCCATCAATTGAGCTAAAATAATAAGAAAATGAAGTTACTACTCGATCTACGAAGCGAAAATTTTTCGTAGGTTTAGCTGTCAAATTTCCGATTCGTTCGGATTCTGTGATACCATTTTCGAAATTTCTCCGAAAATCGTAGCTACGACGGATCCTGGAATAGGGCCGTATCTCATTTGTATGGGGGAGGGGGGAAGGAATGGTCAAATTTTGCCCGCTCAAGAACTTAGCCTTCCCATTTACGAGAAACGCAACTACACAGAAGTTCAAGTCTCTAGCTCAATCCTTTGGTGTTAGTGTTCATGGACGGACAAACAAACGTACAAACGGACGGACAAACAAACGAACGGACGGACAAATAAATGGACGGACAAACAAACGGACGGACAAACAAAAGGACGGACAAACAAACAGACGGACAAACAAACGGACGGACAAACAAACAAATAGACGGACAAACCAACAGACGGACAAACAAATGGACGGACAAACAAACAGACGGACAAACAAATGGATGGACAAACAAACAGACGGACAAACAAATGGACGGACAAACAAACAAATAGACGGACAAACCAACAGACGGACAAACAAATGGACGGACAAACAAACAGACGGACAAACAAATGGATGGACAAACAAACAGACGGACAAACAAATGGACGGACGGACAAACAAACGGACGAACGGACAAACAAACGGACGGACAAACGAACGGACGGACAAACAAACGGACGGACAAACAAACGGACGGACAAATAAATGGAAGGACGGACAAACAAATGGACAGACAAACAAACGGACGGACAAACGAACGGACAGACAAACAAACGGACGGACAAACAAACGGACGGACAAACAAACGGACGGACAAACAAACGGACGGACAAACAAACAGACGGACAAACAAACGGACGGACAAACAAACAGACGGACAAACAAACGGACGGACAAACCAACAGACGGACAAACAAATGGACGGACAAACAAACGGACGGACACACAAACAAATAGACGGACAAACAAACACACGGACAAACAAATGGACGGACGGACAAACAAATGGACGGACGGACGGACAAACAAACGGACGGACAAACAAACGAACGGACAAACAAATGGACGAACGGACATGCGGAAATCAAAATATTTTTTTGTACAAAACTTTGGTACATTGCAAGAAAAAATTTGTAAAAAAATCACCGAAAATGGTGACCAGGGCGGCAAAAATCGTTTTTGCCCAGGACGGTATCGAGTTTTGTTTCTGGCAACACAACTACAGTTATTTGCTGAACCTCTGAAGACATTTCGACTTAGTTTTAGCGAGAAATGGTAAGAAAAGCCAGACAAGAATCTTCAGGTCGCAATCCAATGGACCGTTCAAACTTTCACAATGATTTATTTCGGTTTTTATGTATTATTGCTGAGTCATTTTCAGAATCACGCTCGCCCGAATCGCGTTCTACCCATCACTAATTCAAGTGTGACGAGCTAATCCTTATCGGGGAAAGCTTCACATTCTGATTCAAATTCTTCTCAAAATTTCAAAACACTTCAAACCCCCGTGCCAAAAATGCCATGCCGGCCAAATTTCACCGAACCGCATCGAAACACCGTGCAGAGTCCAACATATTTCACATCAATGTGAAATTCTTGTAATCTCCGATGACAAACATTGCCTCCTACAATATATTTGTCAGTCATTTGCTTCATTCAAGACTTCAAAGTAATACAAAATACGAGCATGAATTTAATTACTCGATTAAATAAAAACTGCGCAATTCAGTTTTGCATCAGGAGATGAGAACGTTTTCAGGTTCACGTGCCCGCCGATCATTTGTTAACGTCCGCGAATCGATCAGCTGTGGATTTTCTTTATTATTCAAATGATGCCGGCCTCAGGCGGTAATAAAATTGGCGAGGTTTAGAAATTTTGTTAACCTTTGCGGCGTTTTGAAGTGGCAAATGAGAAAAGTTCAGTTTTTTAGTCTACATTTGTCCATAAAATTTGTCACACTAATTTTAGGGTTTTCGGACCCCTCCCTTCTCCCCTTCGTCAAGCTTTTTCTGCGATTTTTTCAATGGCGGTTAATGCTACCATTAAGGCCTGTGTCCACATGGAAGTTTATTTGCAGAAGTCGCTTCTAGAAGAGATTTCTGGTGTCGTCACAACTTCTGGAAGTTCACTTGCAGTTAGTGTTTCCACGGGAAAAACTTCCAGAAGTCTCTGCTAGAAGCGACTTCTGCAAATAAACTTCCATGTGGACACAGGCCTTTAGGCTATCGCATCCCCCTCTCTTTCCCCGACCCTTGTCGGAAATTGTGATCAATTGTTGTTTTGCTTCCGATTTTTGTAAATGTTGCGCAACATTTGCTGCTCTTGCAGCAACCCTGGCTAAAACCATGCGATTTTATCAACTTTTGGTGAAATACCGTTGACTGTAAATCCTTTCAAATGATCTTTTATAAAATTTTGATGTTCTGCAAGATAAGCTGTTCTACTTCTAACTTAATTTCTTGCCCGACGAGGTTAAGAATTCTATTTTTATGGTCGCATGCCACCAGACCTGGTGGCCGGTCTTAATTTATTGCATCTTAATTGCATGCACTTAAACTTGTTTCTATTTTTATGTAATTTTATTACAATTTCAATAGAATCGTACGAGTAATCGTTGCTAATCTTTAAAATTGTGACTGAGTTAGTGGAATTTGTGACTTGCATTTTGCCGCTTATCAGCTATCAGTTGGTATTCTCGACGTTAGTCAAATTCAATTCCATGAAATTTATTATAAGTTTAGTAGGTTTTTAAAACAAAAATGCAAGCAGAACTTTTTTTAAACTTTTGTATAAAAAACAGAATTGTTTTTACAATAATCTAATATAGTCGCATTCCGATAAATCGAATCTCGATTCGATAAATCGAATCTCGATAGTTGAATGTTGAAAGTTTTTCATGCAGATAAAAAGTAATAATTTATTCTCGTTTTTTCGGCCTCACCGTGAAAATTCCAGTGGAAAAGTGGAATAGATTTAAGTGAGCAAAAACTTCCCCTGGAAGATTTTTTTTCGAATAGAGAAAACCATATTAAAATCCCTTCAGCACTTTGAGCATTATCGGGACAGGACGAACGAGGGAAGGCAAAATTCACTGTTTTTCAAATTCTTCGACGACTTCTCTTCAGGAAATTCGTTCTATCAAGGTTCGAATGCATATAAAATTGAATGTATGTATGCTCGCACTTAGCTCAAAAACATTCAACCGATTTTGATGCGGTTTGCAACTTGGAGTTCTTAGAAAGTGACATTCAATTTCCAGTTTCGATTTCTTTATCTATTTTTGCACCGTACGGAGGACGTGAATTCAGTTTTCGCCATTACGGCTATTAAAAGTTTTGTTTAGACTGTGTTTACATTAGGACTCACTTTGAGGGTGCACGCCATTCGTGAGGGTGAGGGACGCAGTGGGGAGGGAAACCAAAAAGAGCGAACGAAGTTTAGATTCACTTAAAATTATCGGTCGCAAACCGGTTTTTGAGTCTGGTCGTTGAATCCTGTGTCTTTAGTTTTGTTGATTAAACCGGTTTAGCACATGAAAATGGCGAACCGTGTGCACACGGCAGAAAAATGAGGAAAGACGTGCCGCCTCAAAGTGAGTCCTAATGTAAACACAGTCTTAGACACCACCGTCGTGAAATTTGATATAGCAGCTTATATTGTCAAAAAAAAGAGGTTTTTTTTAATGAAAATTACTACAAAGATTGTGACATTGGCAATTTAGAGACATACTGTCCGGCTACATCCGGATTCCATCTTGGCAACCGAGAGGAAACAAAAAAGATAAAAAAAACAAACGATCTCGAGAAGAGTTTCTAACAAAGCGAA
The DNA here is from genome assembly GCA_964034945.1 of Chrysopilus asiliformis. NCBI lineage: Eukaryota > Metazoa > Arthropoda > Insecta > Diptera > Rhagionidae > Chrysopilus > Chrysopilus asiliformis. The sequence goes on along the minus strand of OZ035960.1, from coordinate 92,589,408 downwards.
AGAGTTCCTTTTAATTGTGCGTATGATAACATATTTATAAAGTGATTAAATTTGCTTTCAATAAACGTCTTATCTATTAAGCAATTTTAATTATTTTTCATGTTTACAGATAATAATTTTATCGCCTATCGTTTCCTTCAATTGTTATCAGAATAAAACTGGTGTCACTCACCAACTAATCGAACGACCGAGTCACGGGACTTTTGTCCACTTTACAGTATAGGCAAGGAAATCGTATTTCAAATGGCACTGAAGAAAATCGAAAAAATGAAACAAATCTCCAACGACAATCAGGAATTAACGAATAACTCATAATTTGTTCGGATTCGAAGTGTTTCCAAAATAGATTCAAACTCTGAAAAAAATGTAATAAATCAGAGTTTAATTCAATTATAATTCGGAAACGACATGAAGAGAGGAAGCGGGATAAATCCAGTTTCACTCCAGCTTAGGGTAAAAAATTAACAAAAACTTGTTATCAAAATCGATTTTAGTGCGTATTTTACGTCACACGGAAAGTAAACAAAGATTGTATATCAAGGTATTGAAATTCGTTGCCCACTTATGCAGTAATTGCTGGTAATTAGAAGAGCAAGTCACGATGACTTGGCAGGAATTTTGAAACTCCGATGATGTCCTGAAGTGGAAGTGTTTCAAGGTAACGATGAATGACTCAGAATCATTTTTAAAAGTATCTGTCCAGTCGAGTTAGAATTTTTCGGCTGTTTTCCAATGACTTGGCTTGGATTTCTGTCTCAAGATTGGTCAGAAGGCGGGCGAGTGGGGGAGGTGATCTTTCAGAGAACAGCTGGCCCACATTTCATGTTTTTTTTTACTTCTAACGGGTGGAGTGTGGATGCTATTTTAGGAATGCCGACAAATCTCTACTTTATCCCATTTCGACATACTGACAAATCATTGAAAAAACTTCGAGTACCCTTCCTAAAAAAAAAAATCTCATTACAAGCGAGATTAGCGTAAATCACAGACTGATTCGTGTCTTGTGACACACCGCGGCCTCCAGTTCTGCGCTTTTTTTACTATAGAATTTGATACTTACTGTTGTTGGATGTTGGGAAATTGCGTTTTTAGATTCTACGAAGTGTAGAAATCGATCTTTGTTGGGTTATCTCCGATTCGCTTGAATATCGTCCCGAAAAGCTCAGGTAAAAAATGTGACGAAACGTTGAAACCTCACTTAATTGATGTAAACTTAATTAATGTAATTACACAATCGAATTATTGAACTTTTCCCCACGATTCCGGGAGGTTTAACTTCACTTTACTTTGATTTTCCACTAGAAAAAACCTGATACTCCACAATTTGTCAATAGACTCGGAAATCTTTTGATTGGTAGTAATTTTTAGAAGGAATCACGTTTCTGCAGCGTTAATTTCACAACTTTTTCAAGACAAAATCCCGGGAAAAAAAATCAATCCACCTCTCCACGCTTCTTTTACACGAATTGAGAAATTTGAGTCCAACTTCAAGTGTATTTATATCAATAATGAAAATCGCTGTGACCCGTTTGTGTGCGACAGAAGATGTAGTTTCGCTGAGTATCAGAAATTCCAATGGATTTCCAAAATGAATTCGTAAAGGCTGAGTTCCTTTACTTGCTCTGTCAGAATTAGTAGATATTTTCGCTCACTTCCAAAATTTTGGGCTAATTGAGTTCCCTTGAAAATGCCCCTTGACTAACTTTTGGGTTTCACTTTCGTTGTACCTGCATTAGAAAGGTAATTTGCTCTAGTTTCATGGACATAAGCTCTTTTTTGGCGGGGAACTGCAGGGGGATTTTTTCATGCATTTTTCGACGATTTTTATGCCCCGGGCTAACTTCTGAACCAGTTCAGGTTTCACTTTCGTAGTACATCCATTGGAAAGGTATTTTGCTCTAGTTTCATGGACATAAGCTTTTTTTTGGCGGGGAACTGCAGGGGGATGGTCAGCTGCCATCTTAGGCACAATGATTTTTCATGCATTTTTCTACGATTTTTATGCCCCTGGGCTCACTTTTGAACCAGTTCGGGTTTCACTTTCGTAGTACATCCATTGGAAAGGTATTTTGCTCTAGTTTCATGGACATAAGCTCTTTTTTGGCGGAAGACTGCAGGGGGATGGTCAGCTGCCATCTTAGGCGCAATGTTTTTTTGATGGAAAAATCATTTTTTGATGCACGAAAAACTTTAAAAAACAATTATCAAAAATTACTGAAATCAAAAAATATCAGTTGTGGTCAACACAAAACTTACTTCTACAAAATCTACGACCCTGCGCAATTTACGCTAGAGCCCAGTCGCGTTGTCAACCTAAGACGACCTCCCAATAAATTCTTGGTTTATTCAAAAATATCAAAAACATACAAAATTTGAGATAACTTGAGAACGGTAAAAGATATAAATTTACGGTAAATGGCAAAAAGGTAGAAAATTTTAACATCTCCAATTCTTCCTTAAATCAATTTGTCGAAAAATCGTTAGTTTGCAAGTAATTTGCAAAAATATATTTTTTTATATTTTAATCTAAATATCTCAATAACGGTAAAAGATAACGGATAACGGTAAGAAACAAAATTGTGCAGAATGCCATTCACATTAATTCACTTCATACATTCAGTCAGCAAAAACCCGTTAATTTTCGAGATAATCGCAAAAAAACTGTTTTTTTTTTTTGGAAATAACGGTTTATCTCGATAACAGGTTGAGATATCGAGTTATAGCTTAAGGCCACTAAAAAACGCGTAGTTTGGGAGTAAATCGAGAAAAATGAAATTGCGATTTTTGAAAAACCGCCATTTTTGATACTTCCGGTTAACGGATTTCCACCAAAAGTTGATAGGATCGTCCAATTTCAGGACCCAACATGCCTATAAAATTTCATGGTGCTAGCTCTATTAGTTTTTGAGAAATCTTGTACACAGGCTGACAGACAGAAAGACATTTTTTTAATATGACTCCAATCGACTCAGGAGTGATCGGGAAATGTTTTTTAGGCAAAATTAAGAGGTCGAAATTTTTCATGAATACAATACTATATTATACTCCGTAGAAGAAAGTAAAAATTGAAAAGTCGCCGTTTTAATAAATCGCAAAAGTGTTTATACAGTTATTATTACTTATTTAAAAGTGAATCAATAAATAAAATAAATGAAGATTTACAGTTTATACAAACTATTTTAATCTAATGAAAAAACTGGCCTTATATACTGTTCTAATTGTTCTAAATCACTAGGACAGTCTATTAAGTGCGATTGTACACCCTCTAGATTAGACGCTCTCTAATATGAAAAATATTTTCTAATTTTTTACTGCGAAAATGGCTTTTATTACAGAAGGTTTAAGAAGTTGCGCTATACAACGCTTATAAATTCTAGGCTTTCTTTGAATGGATTTGTGATCCCCTCCACTCACATTTGACAAAGTGTTAAATCTCTCTTTAGGAGGGGTTTCAACGCACACACTTCAAAGTACTCATTCTGGAATTTATTCTCAAATGAAACTCGAGAGTGGTTTATCGTCTGCGTGTTGGTAAAATGTGTAAAATTTGATTCAAAACATTCTCCCATCTCTTTCGCTCAGTAGGAACTTGTATAATCTTATCTCCACCGTTGTTACGTTTATTTTGATAGTGCTTTTTGTTTCTTTTTTCCTCGCGCACGAAAAGCGCCGACAAACATTCAGAAGCCATTCCAGTCCCTCATCAAGCTCGTAGATTTTTCATCTCGCTTTAACGTGTGTTAATTTGAAATAACTTTAGAGGGTTTTTTTCTAATCATTTATTTTGCGTAAACACTCATCGCTTTATCTCCAAACACGCATTTCATTTCCTGTCGCGGGAAAGAGAAAGGCTGTGTATTAGAATTTTAGAAGTAGCGCAGGGAAACGGAAAGGAAATGCCTTGATACTAGGAGTTGAATGTTTACGTTTGTGCCGCCGCGTGAAAGAGATTCGCTCTCTTCTTTTAACATTCGCTAGAATTTTGAAAACAAAAGTGCGGTTGAGCTGTGACGATTTTTAAATTTTTCATTCGGTGTTTCACGGAGTGAAATTTCGTGTAAATTAAAATCTTTTAAAAGCAGAATATCAAAGGATCCATGTCGAAATAGAAGATCATTGAAAACAACCTTAGATGAAAAGAGAAGCAAGATAATTATTTAAACATATTAAGTGCGTAGTTAGTGTTCTTTTTTTCTTTTTGCTGTCTCGTTTTGATTTCGGTCTTCGTCGGAAGTCGGCGGAAAGGAAAATTTTCTCTTAAATAAAAATTTTTCAACATAGATTTGAATGTGTGGGTATTTTTTGTGTAAAAGCACCGCACCGATTCTTTTCAACAAAATTGAATAAACATTTCGTCTGGTTTGAATGAGAGAGGAAGCATTTTGGGAAAATACGAAGTCTGTAAACCCCGCCGTACTAACACAGTTTCATAAATTTTTTTCCCCTTTTTGTAGTTTGAAAACAGTGTTGCACTTTTAGTACAATCGTAATAGATTTAGTACATTTCAAGCTCTAAAAATACCTATTACTTACGTATGCCATTTTTAGCCAAATCTAGTACATTTGGACCCAAACTCAAAATGTAGGGATTCTTTCATTATAAACAAATTTTAATTTTGATTTGTGATTTTAAAAGAGAATCTACCTCTCTCTTTTGGAATCTAGTATCCTTTTTCGTGAATCTAGTTTATTGTACTCATCATAAAATGCCATACGTATATAGCCTAGTTGCTTGTCCCATCCCTGTTGACATCTTTTACCAGTTGTTCGTTATTCGTTTGCGTTAAAATTGCTTTTCAGAATGGCATTGTACAGGTAAATTTTGTTTGGTTATGATGTAAGTCCAAAAAACCTAAAAGACATCTCTTAAGGCATTTTAAAAGGGTCAAGCCTAACGGAAGCGATGAGCTGCCACTAGAGCCACTGCCCCCAAAGTCCCCCACGGATCAAGAAAACGAGATCCCGTGGTAAGTCAAACCCAAAATTTTTCTTAAAAGTTTGCAAGTTATGCCGCTTTTTCTTTCTTTCTTCAGTCTGACGAAAGAAAACAAAAAGTGTTACGTCCAAAAATTCCGCAAAGAATGGTTGCAACAGTTTTCTTGGGTAAAGGATAGGGCTGAATCAGCCTATTGCAAAGTGTGCTCAACAATTATTACTGGCGGATTAACAATCTATTACATTTAGTACATTTTAGACAGGCAATTTATTACTTTTCAAAAAAATGAAAGTGCAACACTGTTTGAAAAGGGCTGTATACAAATAAAGGTCCAAATATAGTGGATGCGATGACGAGAGCAATGTAACGCGATATAAAGAAACAATTATGCCCTAAACACATGTGCAGATTTTCTGCATGCAGCGCTGCTTGCATATCTGCAGCTAAAACATATGAGCAGATTTTTTTGACATTTCATCACATCGGCTCCTGTCAATAATGGAAGAAGAATTGTTCGAAATAATTAATTTTTATATGACAAAAAAAAGTAAACATTACAAAAACATATATTAGAGGGAGAAACAATTTGAAGAACTATCAGGCAAATTAAACTGAGAAAACTGAGACTCGTTCTTTGCCAAAAATCGTTCTTACCAAGTGTCAAACTTTCCTTTTCCACTGTATACGAATCTAGTCCATAGTCTCTTTGCTAACAGGCGATTTTGCCAAACACCAAAAAAGAATCCTCGGTTGGCATCACTATTTCTGCGCAGAGAAAGTTGAATTTGAGACACCATGCAGCTCTGCGCTGCATGCAGGATTTACGTGTGTTCCACTTCATATAAACGTGTGCATTCAAATTCCGCTGCATGCAGAATTCTGCACATGTGTTTAGGGCATTACTTTCTAGCAAAAATTAGACTTCCGAAGGCTTTTCTGCCACTAAAAACATGCCACTAAAAAGCTACAATTGCCAGGGACCAATCGTCAAATACTCTATATGAAGACAGACAAATGTTTTATGAAAAAAAAACCATTTGTGTGGGAAAGGGGAGAAGGATTGGTCTGATTGGATTTTCATGTGTGTATGTAAAATCATATTCTAAACATATATTACTTTTATAAATTTTTCAATACGACTCGCCGTTTTCGAGAAAATAGAAAAAAAGTTTTGAATTTGTATGGGGGAGGGGAAAGAAGTGGTCCAACTGGGTTTCAATGAATAGATAAGTTAGGTAAAATCATAGTCTAATCGTTTTTATAAATTTTTCGATGCTATGCACATTCTTTGCTCTAACGGTTCTTAACATATAGGGGCACGAAAATGCCCCTCGACTAACTTTTGGGTTTCACTTTCGTTCTACCTGCATTAGAAAGGTATTTTGCTCTAGTTTCATGGACATAAGTTCTTTTTTGGCGGGGAACTGCAGGGGGATGGTCAGCTGCCATCTTAGAGGCACTGATATTTTCATGCATTTTTCGACGACTTTTATAAACCCCGGGCTAACTTCTGAACCAGTTCGGGTTTCACTTTCGTAGTACATCCATTGGAAAGGTAATTTGCTCTAGTTTCATGGACATAAGCTCTTTTTTGGCGGGGAACTGCAAGGGGGATGGTCAGCTGCCATCTTTGATCACAACTGATATTTTTGTATATTTTATAGATACAGTTATTCTTTTTACAGAAGTAGACAAGCCGATGGGGGGACATTATATTTATATCTTACGTTTATGACTGACAGTCCCATGCGGCCTAGGTGAAATATTTATATACGATTGGAATAAGTCCATTTGATTCGTTCCCATGCGGCCAAAATCTAATATATAAACGGACCCTATATTGTCATTTTTAGTTGCCGCACGGTCTTTCTTCACCATCTGTGGGTTACTTTAAATGTTATTTTCGCCCCAAAACTTTGATTGTGGTTTAGAATTGTGTAAAATATACCTTTTTAAAGGTTATGTAGGCTCTGACGTCAGTACACAATTTCGTAGTATTTGTTTCAGCCCCTAGAGTTTTCTCTTTCACTTTATCTTGTTTCTCTGCATTAGAGTTCTCCACCACAGACATATCTCTCGCTCTCTGTGACGCTGTCATCGCAGTTTCGACGTTTACCGCGACTCCGCTCTTTTCTGAAGTCAATTCAGTAGTGGCCGTGCTCGTAGTCGTGTCGTGTGGCTTTTCCTGTCCGAGTCAGTGATGTGAAACGTGAACCGCGAGGGGTGCAGAAATCGACGGGAAAACAAGTGAATTAATTTCGAATCGGAGCAAAGCAAAGCAAAGAAATTTCATAATAATAACAAAGGGAAATAAAAAAAAAATGAAAGAAAATAATAATAATAAATCCATTCTTGTTAAGTGCGAAAAAGTGCGCAATTGAGTACGTGCGTGTGTGGCCGAGCAGCCAAAGCAAAGTAGAAAAGCAGTAAGTGTTTTATTTATTTTTTTGTTGTGGGAAAGTGTTTTTCTGCGGGCAGGGGTTAACGTCAAATCGTCGTATCAAATAGCGCGGGTACAAATAGATCGGATCCGGGGGTAATTTGGAATTGAAAAAATACCCCAAGAGAAAATATTAAAAAAAAAAAATAGAGAAAAACCAACGCAACAAATACTACAGAAAAACAAACACACTAGCAACACAGCGAATTACAAATGTACAAGCAATTGTACAGAAAAGTGGCAACAAACCAGCAGCGAAAAGGAAAATCGACAAAAATAAAATAAATAGATTAGAAAAAAAGAAGCAGAGAAAAACGACGTCGTAGTTTTTCTTTCGTTTTCGTCTTTCCTCATTCGTTCTTTTTTCTAATGCGGAAATTGTGTGTTTACCTTTGACGCGTTTTTTTATTATTGTTGAAAAGAAAATTAATTTTATCGTATATTTTTTTGAAAATTCTAGTAAAATCCAATAAAAATCGGTTCAGGTCCGAATTTTTCGTAAATAAATTAAAAATTTTTTGGTGAAAAAAGCAGAGGTGCGATGTAAATTCGCCCTTAGTGAGAAAATTGTTTTGAAATTTTTGGAAAAGAAAATTGTTTTAAAATGTGGGTAGAAGCAGAAAAATAAATCAATTAAATGAAAAATTCTAGTAGAAATTTAGCAAAAAGAAAAATTGTTTTGTTCTGGTGTAAAGAAATTTAAGAAAAAATAAAAAAAGGTATTGTTTTTTTTGGGAGTGTGAAAAATAATTTCTGCTTGTTGGAAGAGAGATAAGAAGCCAAAAAATATTTTGTGTCAGCTGAAAATGAAATAACAAAAAAATAGGCATAATAAAAAAGTATAAATAAATAAAGATTGAACGTCAACAACGATACATAAAACAACAACAAAAAAAAAAGGATATAAAAATCAAGTAAATAACAATACAATTGTGTATATGGCAACACATACACAATTTTACACACAAAAAAAATTCTTTTTAAGGAAAAAGCAAAATTTCATTTGAATTGAACGCAGTCAGCGAGGACCAGCAATCGTCACAGCAGAAATATTAACAATTGTAAGTAAATTTTTTATGTATGTATGAATTTTTGGTCCTGTTTCTCTATCTCTTATCCGCCACGGTTTTGTTTACAAAAACCAAATGATATCCTTTTTATGTGTGTGTGGTGGAATGATTGCATGCCATCCCAGCAGACCAAATGAATGTCAAGTGATTCGTTGACATTCGCTTGAATGAACGAACCTTTCACTAGTGAATTCACCTACGACTCACTACAAGGCTGTGGAGTCGAAGTCGGCACAAAATTATTGCTTTAGGAGCAGTGATGCGCATTTGATACATTTGTATCAATTTCGCTACTTCTTTTTCATAAATTTCACTTTTGATACAAAGATACATTTTTCCCTAAATATCATGAAATTGATACTTTTTTAATAAAATGACAGTAAAAGGTTTTTTTAAAATTAAAATTGTATCAGTCAACATTATGCGGAAGTTGGTAAACACTACACAAATTATCGCATTATCCCGAACTCAGCCTGCCTGTAATCTTAAGCAAGAAATAAGCCGTATAATACGGCCCGTATTGCTATGTTAATACAATTAATTTTCCTGAATATGTGCAGACCACAGATATCCTACTACTAGATCAAGCCATTTGCTATCTCAAATGGGCCACTGAAACGTCAAAAAGCTATGACGAAAAAAAGAGAAATTAAAATTCTGGAAAAAAATGCTTATGCAGGTCCTCGATGGAATATCATTCAATCCCTATACCGACTATTCATGTTAATATTCAGAGCTGCCACATACATTAATATGCAATTCCCTAAACCTGTGTATAAGTCTTATTAGTTCGACGTAAAACATATAATTCAAGTGTTATTGAGTTTGTTAATTCGAACATCTGACATCACTAAAGTTCGAAAAATAAATGAGACAACCATAGTCACGCTGTCCCATATTTTTGCTATGGAATTGTTCGAGTGCCGCGATCTAGTAGTACGATATCTGTGGTGCAGACGAATAACACGGACAATTTCAGAACTAACAACCCTATTCTGGTGACTAGCAGTGACCGATGACTAGTCACAGCTCGGTCACAAAAGCTTCAAATTCTATGGACTTATGATCTGTGACTTAAGGGTCACAACGGCAGAATAGGGCCAATGAAATGTTTTTTTTGTTATACGTTTGATTTTTTTGTATTGTATTATATAGAAGAATCGACCTGCTAGTTTTGAAATTATAACAAATAATCTGAAAATTATGATTTTTTTCCGAAAATAAAATTGTTACTGCTTTTTTTACGTTTTTACATCTTTTCCTTAGGTTGATACTTTTTTCTGAAAAATTTGATACAACATTTTTTTTATCATGCGCATCACTGTTTAGGAGTCGGTCAATTTTCACAAGAGAGTTTAAGAGTCAAAGAATATTCGTCGACTCCAACTCCGAACCGATTATTTTGACTCCATTGGCCACTAGAGAGTGTTGTCCATCTAGTTTAGGTCTAACCTTAAAATTTTGCAACCAAAAAAATGTTTGATTTGGGATTTGAGGTGATTTTTTTTAGTCCAAGGAGTCGGAGTTAGACTTTCAGGAATCGGAGTCGAAGGCTGAGTTACCGACTTCACAGCCTTGCTCACTAGGGGAACCTTTATGCGAATCCAGTGTTCTGTGTTCACATTTCAAAAAAGATTACTTTGGCTTCGCTTGAAAATCGTTTCAGGTTTTCGTCATAGAATTGGTGAGAAAAGTGCTCCTGCTTAAGCGGTCGGGAAATATTTTATATTGGAATAATCCCAGCAGCGATCCTGCTTGAGATGTGACAAGTTCGGATGGCAGTGCCTGAGTGCTCTTCTAGTGTCGCAGCATCCGTATTTATACATGGCCCAGCGGTCTGGGACGACTTATTTGGACTTAGGAAGACTGTTTTTATCTAGAGGCGTAGGAAGATCTTTCCTTTGGTATAGGGTGTAAAATATTGGATTACAGGATGTAGGGGTGGCTGTCCTATTTTGTTACTGAATAGAAGGTAGGGTGACCAGATATGCCTGCCGTACGAATCAAAGACCTCAACACTTAGATCACAATGAGTTCGTGATACTAGGGTAAAAACACACCTTAATCCATCTGTGATGATACCTTTCTTACATAAACAAACTTCATATGCTGAATATAAGTGGGTATAACGTTTGAAGTTTTATTACAAAAACATTTGAAAACTCCAGAAGTAAGTGAAGTAAAAAGTTGAAATTAGGCAAAAAACCAGGAAAACTCGCACCACCCTTTCAAAATCGCGTTCCATACGGATCTATGGGACGACAACAGATCTTATATATAAGAAAGGTAAAAATCAAATTTTCGAGAAAAAATTTTAATTATGAATGCGGTTTGCTCATTTTTAAATCGACTTTTTGAAAAAGTGTCTTTAAAAGTCTGCAAAGAGGACAGATAGTGGTTTTTTGTCAATAGTGGAAAAAAAGAATTTTTCCTCTGAAATATAGGACTTGTCCTTGAAAAAGAGGACGTCTTGTCACCCTACTCAAAGTTCGGATTTTTGAGAGAAAACTCGCCTAGAGGCTCGTACTATGCCTAAAAATAAAAATTTGCAAAAAAAAATCGCTTTTGTGAGGAGTTACTGTTACAAAAAGGTTTGCCGATGGCCCCAACCATACAGATTTAGATACTCTACGCAATATGTAGATTCCAAATATATAACAAATATTTAAAACAAAAACCTGTGATTATAATCACAAAATGCCAGTAGTATAAAGGTTAAATTTTCGGTCATCGAAAGAATATTTTTTTTAGCTGCCCATAAAAATTTTTCAGATGGAGATTGGAAATTACGCCAATGGTTATCTCATTACTACTATGGAAATTGCAGGTAATATGGACGGGTCATTCACATGTGATTCAGTTGAATAAATAAAAAAAGTAGAATAAAGCGATATAGAAATTGAAAATCATTTCCTGACTAAAAGACATATTCGCCTATATCGTTCAGTATATGTTAGATACAATAAATGATCACTTTCATCTTCATTTTTTCAGATTATCGAGATACTACTGTATTTCAAAATGTCAAAAAAAGTACATTTACAGAGTATCTAGTACAAAACTGTATCTTTTTTACAAACAAATTATATAAAAATGTGTCTTTTGTCATGTCCCGCTTGGGCCTTTGAACAAATCTGATAAGACTACCTCTAATGGTGTTAGATTTTCTCCACCAGTGAATGTAAAAGTGAAGATTAAAGGTCTGTTCGATATCAGTCCTGGACTTACTCGGAGTAAAATTTTTTACTCTTTTCTGTTCGATATGAGTCCTGGACTTACTCCGAACACATATCGAACAGAAAAGTGTAAGTCCAGGACTCATCTTTTCAGTCCTGGACTTACTCTTACTTTTAGCTGGAGTAAACTTTTGACAGCTGATATTTGTCAGACATAACCTCTCTTTTACAGTGTTTGGAAGTCAAGAAAAATTTATAAAATGTGTAATTATGAAAATTTATATGTTGAAAATCATGACGGAGAATTTCGAGTATACCAAGTTGAGCGTAAGTTTACAAAACAGGTTTCATGAAATACATTTAATATATTAACGGCCAATTTCTTCACAGAGTACTAAAGTGGAGTCTAGCTAGTCCAGGTACTATCTCTGGTACTCGGTACCAACAAAAAGTTAGTACTTGTGCATTTCTTCACATCGTTAGTACCGGAGCTAAATTCATCAGCCGGTACTAGCAGCAAATACGCCTAAAACTAAGCTAATACGTCTAAAACCGATTTTGACACTATTTTGACATTTGAATTTGAAATATTATTGTTCGTTGTGTTCTGTGAATTTGTGTACGTGTTTTTTTCAAATAATATTTGGTTATAAACGTGTAATTTAGTGTAAAAAAAATAATAATGAAAAAACGAGGACCAGAAAACGGAGAAAAGGATAGGGTTGGTGGTAATCCGAAAAAGCCTAGCTGCCCCAATTGGAGTCAGTAAGATATGGATTTATTGTGCATCCTCGTACGTGAGATTGAGCTCAAGTTGGTATTAAATATTCGAAGAAATTCGAACTTCAAACAAAAAGCTTTGCCACGTCAAATCGAAACAGTAACATCCGCCGATTCTAATTCGACGCCAATTTCATCGATCGCTCCTGAATTCACCGTTTAATTGCCAAACGCATCCCCCAAGCAGCCAGACAGCCAAATCAAGGCGCGCCAATTTTTTTTCAACTACCTCAGTATTATATTATAGGTGAAGAAATAAAATTGGCATAAATTCGAGTACTAACATCGTTAGACCCTCAATTTCGAGGGTCCAGGAAATAATGAGTACCAGCTAATACTCCGTACCAAAGTCAGTACTAAGGCGCGCTAGTACATGGTGAAGAAATGACTTGATACCAATTTGAGTACCAAATTTTGGTCTAATACCGGTAATAGCGTTAGTACTCAGTGAAGAAATTGGCCGTAAACGACAGTTCAAACGTGACTTACTCTGAACTTACTCCAAGTTGTTCGATAAAAACAAATTCAGAGTAAGAAAATCCGCCATTTTGTGGAGTAAAGTGAAAATATTCGGAGTAAGTCCGGGACTTATATCGAACAGACCTTAAGTAAATCATTAGGGTGAATCACTGACTTATATACAATGGACATAGCATCCGAGCCGAAAAATGGCACGGCAGCAGATTTGACTTTGGGATTCAGTAGTCGCCAACCTAATTGTACTCGTAAACATTTTGCGTTATACAAATTTCATGTCAATTCACCTGCAGTCATGTTCAAATTACATGAAAATTACACAGATAGTTAGTCTTTACTTGCTAAATCTAGTAGGCAGTAAAAATCAATGCAAAACGCAAATGTTAAACTTTTTCACTTGAAAGTTAAAGTTGAGAGTCCCCTGCTGTCATTTCTGCAGCAGCCAGCTGTCATTTATGCCAAACACATATCTTGATCTTTCTTTCTCTTAGGGAGATGTCCCACTGGCGCATCAGCTCCTGCAGCTGACTGATCCCGACATCAGGTCGCGCAGCTGCATGAACTGATTCGAACAGTTGACATGACACACTGAACTGGGATCAGCTGACCTCAAACGTCAAAATGTCGGACTCGGAGGAAGAACTTCTCCTTATTTCTCTGCTAAAAAAACTGAATCTGTGCAATCGTACAAACATCTACCTTTTCCTACAGCTTGTACGATTCCTGTGTTTAATTTTTCCTATTCGATGGACATCGCATTTATTTCCACTTGTTCAAAAGTTTATTAGTTAAACAGACTTGTCAAAATTTTATGATGTCCCCAACTAGTAAATATTGTAAAGTCAACATTATATGAAGTAGAGAGCCTATAACCTAGAGAGTGGCCATGCTACCTTTATAGACTGTGCCACTGATGACAATTATTACCGCCAGACGAAAAAAATATTGAAAATTATCATTTTATTTTATTTAATCTAACAAAAATGACACTAGAAACTACCCGACATGTTCTTGATATCAGCTACATTTAGATCAGTTCAAAAAAGTCAGCTTTGTGTCGCAGACATGAAGCTGCACATTTTTTGCAGTGTGCCATGCGCCATTGGATTACATGTGCAACTGATATCGGGATCAGTCAGCTGCAGCAGCTGATGGCCAGTGGGACACCTCGCTTACCGATCGCCTTGTTTCTCACACGAGAATGAAAAATTGCCAACTCGTGTTTTATGTGAATGACATCTGGTAGTATTTTGGCGCAAATTTATTTGAATGTGTCACGATGTGAAAAGTATAATAATAAGTTTGAAGTGCAATTTTAGTTTTTTAATTAGAATCAATCAAACATGTCCTTTGAAACAGACACGTTTGTTTTATACACTCCATTTGGCATTTTGAATGAAGAATATTTCAGGAACCATTCAACATAACCTCAAACATCAACAGATGATTTGATTAGTTGGCTACCCTATTTCTTCAAACAAGTTGCCAACACATCCCTATGTACTCGTCAAGGTTGGTAATGATATCAAGGGGATCCATTTTGCAAGTGAGAGTCAAAATGTGCGAAAGAGAATCTAGCTGTGTTTCACTCTATTTGATTTCTTAGCGTATTATGGGAGATTATACTTCCATTGTATATACTTCGTTGGGGTGAATATTAGAAGAACATCAAGTGAATGTTTAAAATGACTATTGAGATTTTTTTTTCACTTTGGTGAACAAAAAATGACTATGAATGAACGATTCTAAGAAACATCTCTGTGGCATTAAATTTCCGCCCCTAGCGAGTCAACCTGGAGAATCCTAGGGTTATATATTTGTTTTCCCGAAACCTGACAAGATAAAAAGATAATTTCATTTAATTAGTTCTTAATTGTCAAATGAGTTCAGCCAAATCAAAACGTTTGCATATCCTTCGTATATTTTCCATTCACTCACTTTTGATAAACATTCACCTTCGGTTCACTGTTTCCTCACCGCAGTGAAAAGTATTTTTTATCGCGATTTTTGACTACGCGCAATTTTTTCTTTGAATCAATCTGAACTGCTCACTTGCACTGCCCATGCAATATTTTCCGAATTCTGTAAGAAATCGGAAGAAATGTCGTTTACAACTTCCGACATCGAAATCGACGTCTGATAGAATTCGTTGTATAAAATGGTTGACACGACTTCGGGACGCAATTTCGCTTCGAATTTGTTCCGAATTTCCTTATCTACATGGAAATTTCGAATCGATTTCGGGAAGAAGTCAAAGCATATTTCTGGAATCTTCTTTTTCTTCTCCGAAAGAGAGCAGACAAGTCGAATTTTTAGACTTTTATCAAACTTTTCGCATACAAGTCGAAACAGGTATCTGGTTTTTTGTTCTTCACTTCAGAAAAAGTTTCGAAATGTCGGATTTTCGGAACCCAGCGTTTACTGGATGTCTTCAGGTTAAACTTTACTTGCTAGTATGCAGGGATCCCATCAAGGCTGTAAACTCACACAAGTCAAGGTTGTTGTGTCCCTTTCAAGCGTTGCATTTAAGGTGGTTAATTAAGGCGAAATAGCGTAACTCTATGACATCTTTCGATGGGCTATTGGTTTGTTATTTATCTTCAGTTCCTTGAGATTCCTTTCTACGCGAGATTTTGTAGTATATCAGAACTTCTGAATAGATGCGGTGCTGAAAAACCGTTAGTTAGCAAGTAATTCGCAAAAATCTAATTGTTTACCTTTTAATAAAATTATTTCAATAACGGTAAAAAATAACGGATAATGCTAAGAGACAAAATTGTGGGGATCATTATTCTCTTTAATTCGCCTCATATATTGAATTACCGAAAAACCGTTAGTTTTCGAGATAGTCGCAAAAAACTATAACGGTATACCTTTATAACGGTTTGAGATACGAAGTTTTAGTAAAAGACCAAAATTTCATTGTCTTCAACTTTTGTCATACCGAAAAGTGCGTAGTTTCAGAGTAAATTGCAAAAAACCAATTTGCGATTTTTAAAAGCCACCATTACGATTACTTCCGGTTAATGGATTTCTACGAGTAGAATCGTCCCATTCCAGGACCAAACACGCCTGTAAAATTTCATGGCTCTAGCTTCAGTAGTTTTTAAGAAATCTTGTACACAGATTAACAGACAGAAAGATATTTTTGCAATAATCAGGAGTGCTCGGGAATTGTTTTTTAAGGCTAAGTTAAGATGTGCCCCAGACTTTAGTTGTCCATAAAAAAATAAAAATAATCAAATTCAAAGTAAATAAAATTTCCTGCATTTTTCCCATGAAGGGGTTTTATGTATCTTTAAAGGTTTTCGAGATATTTGAAAAAAAAATACGTATTTTTCCGGAACTAAATATTGCAGAGCAAAGTTTGATGTTGATCAAAACTCAAATTTTAAAATAAAGTAATTCCTTATGTAAAGGGCATAAAATACAATTTACACTTACATTTCATAAGCGCTACATTCAGAACACGTTCATCCAAAATATGACTAACTATTTTTCGCAAAAGTCTAATTTTTATTTACAAATGGCTTGGTCTTCTACTAAATTCGCATTTTTTTAAGAATCCCATTTACGAAATCCCATCATACTACAATATTTATTTGAGTCTTAACTTAGCGTTTGTTGTCGGTCATTGCTGTCAACATTGTAGTCGATTTTGTTATTTTGTAACAATGCTCGAATTGATTTCTTCATCTGACACTCGGTTAAACAAATCTTTAAAGTTTTCTGTCACCGGCACCGTAGACTGCTGCAGGTTCGCATTGTTATTTCACCCAAAACAATCAGTATAGGTGACAGGAGTCACCCTTGCGGTACACGCAAAATGCCACATTCCATACTTTCCAAGTACAACGCAATATGCGAAAGAATTTTCATCCGTTCTGTGAAGTATTTTTTCCACAGAAAAAACGATAAGCCAGCAGTAAACAATCACAATGTCTGAAAAGTAAATAAATAAGTAAAGTGAGCACGTAAAATTCCACAGAAGGGCTGTGGCTTCTTGGCTGGCTCTTGTGTGCCCTCAGCCCTGTTCGACTTGGCGGTCGGCGGTTGCCGATTGAAATGGAGAAAACGTGACAGCCGTCACGTCTTTTCTGACAGTTCTATGACAATTCAATGACCCATTTTTTTTTTTACAAAAATTTACAAAATAACAACAATATCAAACCAGAAGTTCTACCAGGCGGCACTGAACTTAGTTTTGTTGTTTTTTGTTTGTAACGTAAAAAAAAAACATTAAAGGAGGCGCTCCTCTTCTTCGTTTCTGGTGGTTCTTCGTTAATTTTCGTGCCCTCGCGACACTTTATAGTTTTGTTTGGATTATTGAACGCTAATTAAACATCATAAATCATCGTTTTAGCATCTTTTGACAGCATGCCACGACATGTTCTTCCCTATTTCTGAATATCAATAACATTTCAATATTTAAAATTGAAATTCTGTTCGATTTTTTGTATTGTCGGCCAATGATCCGGAATTTAATGCGCAATAAAATGTTTAATCTCATAAGAATTTAATGTTTCTGTAAATAAACAGGTACCAATAATTTCAATCTTGACAGACAATTCCTATTTCTAGGCTGGGAAAGTAATAGGGTGGGGGGAGGGGACGAGGGGAAGGAGTGGTTCAACTAGATTTTGATATATGGATGAGTTATGTGAGCCATACATTCACTGAGAGCAGGTTCTTTTATTATCTCAGAGAACTTTGAACGCTTTGATCGACCCTCTATTCGTGCTTTTATTCTCTCGGAGTTCTCCGAAAACTCTGATCTGTGTCCAATAATTGGATCGCTGAGGACTTTGAGCGAAAAATTTTGCTCGATCCTTACCCATCGAGAAAGTTGAAATAACCTAAGATAAAATTAAAAAAATATGTAAAAAATTTGTTTTTATCGAAAAATTGGCAATAAAAGATCAAATTAGACATTTTTTTTATTAATTAAAAGATTTTTCATGTCAATTATGGCTTTAAAATATAGTTTTTGATGGAAAAATATGTCTTGGTATAGGTTCAAAATTTAAGGTTATCTCAGAACGACTAGAACAGTCTCAAAATTATCTCTATTTTAGAGTCTCCTCGCTCGATTGAGATAATTATCGAACGTGACCCTACAAAAATGCTGCCCCGGAAACGGACATCCTTAAGCGAGAATTACAATGGCCCGACAGTAATAGAGAGCCTATAATTTAGAGAGTGGACAATGGGACGTGTAAAAATGTCCGCCGAAAACGAGCGCGAAAAACTTTAAAAATTTGATTCATTGTTACAAATAATTGCTAAAATAACTGAAATTGGTTAATATAAGTAAAATATTCATGTCTAGGGTATCAGAAAAAATTGGAAAGTCGTAGTTGTTTTTATAAATTGATAGATTGTTTACAGATTGTTCCAATCTGGAGAAGAAGCTGTTCTAACTGGCCTAAAAGACTGTTCTAATTGGAGTTAAAGGACTCAGTAGGACAGCCTATTAAGTTCTGATGTCTGCTCTTTAGATTATAGTCTCTCTAGACACCAACAGCAAAATGATTTCATTCGGTAATAGCCCCCCAGACATCATAGCCGCAGTGCCGCTGTCGTGCTGAATATCTAATCCGAATTTTGCTGTCTTTGCTGCGCAGCACTTTTTATGCATCGTTTTGTATGGCTTTAGTTTTACGAAAAAGGCACGATTTGGAAACAATTAACGAATAAATATTAATATTGACACATATTAATGAAATCATCCCTTAAAAATCAACAAAAATTAAAATATGCAAAATTCTCGCTGCCACCAAATGGCAGCATTCTTGTTTCTGCTGACGCTTTTGCCGTTCTTGCCGGCCATTAGCTTTTAGTCACTCCGAGTGGACCGATTCCGGAAAAAAGATAAGATGGCTTGGCCAACCCTGATTTTCACGATTTTTTTTTTGTACAAGAAACTCCCAAAACAACAAGTTTTAAATAGATTTTTCACCAGAACAAAGTTCTTTTCCCATCCTAACCTTAAAAACCTAACCTCGAAAATTTGTCTAATTTCCAGGTAATGTTCAATAACATCACTGCTACAAGTAAATTTTATACGCTATCATTTACTCTCATGATTTTACAATTTAATGTGTTTATTGTTCAGACGGCTATTTGTTTCGTAACACACGAATTCCGAATGGAAAACCAAATCAACAAATGAATTTTTAGATGTTTTCGAGTCACATTTCTGATTTTATACGGCCACCTCATTCGGTCGTCTGTTCGTATGTAATTCGAACTTTTCACTGTGTGCGAGTTGTAAATTTGACGTTTCTACTGCCAAAAAAGACCCAAAAAAAATGAACGATCGTTTTTCTAAAATGATTTACAAAAACACATAGAGCAGAGCCCCGGATCAAAATAATGAAATCCTCGACGATTGTTGTTTCTTTTTTTTGTATGAATTTTATTTTTGTTTAGATTGATAAGAAATTATTTTAATTCTACATTTTTTCGCTTTGATATCAGCGAAATATTTAAAAAACAAAACAACAAAAGTAAAAAAAAGAGATAGAAAATCTCATTTCATGGGCAAAATACCCCACAGTTTGATAGTGTAATTTGTTGGCGTCCGAAGAGGGCAATTTGTGTAAATAGAAGCGCTGAATATTTAAAATTTGTTTAATTCCTTTACACGAAAATGCCAAAAAAGAGTTCCCATATTATTCTATTCTTCTCTTTCTATTACCGCTGCCGTAGATTAAGCTGAAGGCAATGATGAGAGCGATAAGGTTATTACTTTCAATTTTGTTTGCTTTATTAATTCCGTGATTTTTTTTTCTAAAATATGATTTTTTTCGTCTTCAACAATTTGTTTTTTGTCTTACAATAAATTTTCGTTGATGCTTGAGAAATGAATCATTTTTCGACATTAGATTTTTTGTAAACACGAGGGCGTCCGCATAAGTTGTGAAATGCAGGACGACAACCCCGATTGGAACGAATACGGTGAGAATAGACAAAAAGTGTTAAACACGCGTGAAATAATTAAAAAAAAGGCCGGAACAAATGTATTTGTTTTTCAATGTCGGCTAGCCCTGCGGGGTGATAATCGTATATACAGTGAAACGTAGTTCAAAAACTGTTCATGAACCGAAACAACTGTATTTGTCGGTCTTAAGCCCAATTCAGACTATCGATTGCGATTACGATTGAAGATTCACCAATAAGATCAAAGCTTTCATGTTCCTATCGTTGAAAGCTATGATCTCATTGGTGAAGCTTCAATCGTAATCGGAATCGTTAAGCCCAATTCAGACAAACAATTGCGATTACGATTGAAGCTTCTCGACCAATGAGATTAAAGCTTTCAACAATAGGAAAATGAAAGCTTTGATTTCATTGGTCGAGGAAGCTCAATCGTAATCGCAATCGTTAGTCTGAATTGGGCTTTAAGATAAACCGTCTGCTAGTTGGTATTTATAGGAGGATCTCCATTAGGCGATGCGTCAAGGTGGGTTTAGAAACACGAGCATTTTCATTTTTACCGGCAAAGTGAGCGGGATAGCGAAATTCAAATTTACGTGCGCAAAAAGTCGATCACATCAGTGTCTCACACGTACTTTCCCTTCCACTTTATGGCGAACTGTCACTGCACATTAGTGCTGTGACATCGACATCGATGTTTTGAAAACATCGATGTTTTCTCCAAAACATCGACGTTTTTACCATCGATGTTTTCTTTCCGATGTTTTTATAACATCGATGTTTTGTGTCCGATGTTTTGTGTTCGATGCATAGCCCTTTCAGACCCACTGTATACGATTGTGTTAGGTGACGTAATACGTTTATATTTCGGCTCAGACTCAAAATTTCGCTCAAAATCCCAAAAGCAGTGATCGTGTTAGCTTTTGTCCAGAGCTTCTATCCCTTTCAGACCCAAAAATTTTTTTTTAAATTTTTTTTGTTATTCTGGTATTGAAATATAATAGTATAGCAATTTTTGTAGCAATCGGAAGAAAAAAATTTTTGGGTCTGAAAGGGATAGAAATACTCGCTGCAATTGCATACCACGGTTTGTATGTGTAATAATTTTGTTTGGACTTTCCAGATGCACACGCACAGTCCTTCAGTTTATGGGATGACCACCACAAAATGGTTGAAGAGTCCTGTAGCCAGACTAAACGAATCTCCATTAAATGCTTGGTGCAAATCCGCTAACAAAAATTGTCCTTTATTAAAAATCGCAAAAAAATATTTGTCGGTAATGGCTACTTCGGTCCCATCTGAAAGGCTTTTTTCAGCTACAGGAAATATTGTCAGCACTAAAAGAAGTTGCCTTTCAGGGGACCATATAGACAAACTTCTATTTCTACACAGTGTAGATAATAAATATTGGGGATTGGATTAGTTTGAGGCGGTTGTTTTTTTGCTAATAGTTAACATATTTAATAAAGAGCTTTTTTTTCTTTAAAATGACTTTTATTAACCCACTTTTAAAAGTTCTTTATTTATTGAAAAAACATCGATGTTGCAAAAACATCGATGTTTTTGGTTCGATGTTTTTGTGACATCGATGTTTTCTTTCGATGTCACAGCACTACTGCACATCACCTTCTCGCAGCAATACGTTTGTTAGCACTTCAATTTCACCTAACAAAATCATTTTGTGTGATGTTATAATTAATAACATAATTATTATTACCTCCCGTTTCCATTTAAAATGCGTAGCTTTCAAATAAACATCGAACTTAACCTTACTTTTGCTGGCTGCCATAATTCCCCATAATTCAGGGGTAACATTTTGCTGGCAGGGCGGGGAAGTCCAATGTGTTTGTTGTTGTTTACTGCCATAACTTTCCTATCGTCGACGAAAATTATGGATAGTCACCTCTATTCTTGAATACGGCGTTACGTTTATTTGCTCGATTAGTGTTCGATCGTGAGCAATCGGTATTCTTGAAAACGCAGTATCTATCAACGTTCGATTTGGAATAACGCATTGCAACGCATTCGATTATTGTTATTCTTGAATACGCCGGGAGCACTTTTTTGAGGTTAAATCACTCACTTCAAATTTCTCGCGTTTCATTTACGTTTGAATTCGGTGTTTACAAAAATGTAAGGTAAATATTATATGTTTAAATGAAAGATTTTAACAGTGAATTCTTAAAATAGGAGTGCAAAGAAAAACACTACAAACAAAGACTGGTTTGCATTTTTAATTTCAAAAATGACAAACAATCCGGACATTGCCAAGGGGTATACGAGGAAGTCGCCGATAGAGATGAATTTATTGTGGGAGGAAATTCAATATATTCGACCGGAACCGGAAATCTTTTTTGAATCTACAAAATTGCAAATAAAAATCTATGAGATTCCCAGTATTTGTATGCACTTACGCTTCATCGGTTAAGTTCATCAAATCTGAAGAGTGTTTTAGAAAATTTCTTTGCTGGCGTAACGAATTTAACTCCTCTTGCCTCAATAAATGATACATCAGCGTAGAATCCATGGCTACTGAAGCAAATCACTTCAAACACTTAATTTTTATTCAAAATTAAGAACAAACAAACGAATCAGCTGATGTTTGACAGCGCGCTGCATTGCGATACTTTATGTACCAAACGCGAAGCTCCCGGCGTTTTCCAGAATACCAATTGCGTAGCGAATCGAATCGAACGCGTTACAATTTTGCTCCTAACGCCGTTTTCAAGAATAGAGGTGAGTAAAACCACTACATGCAAGCAAAATTTCCAGTAAAATTTTTACTGAGTGGTTTCCCGTCCCTTTCCCACTTGGTGAAAAAGTCATAAGAAATCTGGCATTTCACTCACTTTGCCAGTAAAAATAAAAATGCTCGTGTTTCTAAACCCACCTTCACGGGGCATGGGCATGCCGGCGCAACGAGCAAGTTACGGGCAAGATGGTTTCGGGAAAGGTTTGAGGTTTGCGCTACTCCAGAATCTGGTTGAACGGAGCAAAGCACACACACATATAAGACATAACGAGTTTTAGCAGAGAACAAGTAATCTAGAGAATAAACTCTTAGAACAAATTTTCGACAAATTTCCCCTTCGAGGGGGGGAAAATGTCCCTATCATTCACTAGCTACGGCCTAAAAGTTAATTACTTTTAGACTAGGGAGCACGAAGCAGAGAGAACATTTCTCGTCGTATCTATTCAATGAGATGGAGGAATCGAATGGATAATTTTTTCCGTGTTACATCGGATCCTCTTGCTTCATCTCAGAGTGGAAAAATTTTCTCTAAAAATTTGTTCTAAGAGTTTATTCTCTAGATTATTTGTTCTCTGGTTTTAGTTCCTACCCAGCAAGATTTTAGTAACGTGTTCAACTACAAATGCAACACTTCGAAGGATGTAAATGTGCGTGTAGTGGTGAAGTATTCTTATTTACTTTCGCATCGCCATTGGGCGAAGAGAGACAAACTAATGTCATTCCATCCAACCATTCTGTTCTTGCATCAACTCTTGTTATTCCCAGTGACATATCTGCGAAAGCAACATCGAATGATTCGGGAATTCCTTAATTTGAACTCGGATCTTCAAATTGTGGAATTTCCACTCGATGTTGCTTCCGCAGAAATTTCATTGGGAATAGCAAACGCTCCTGCTTCGCCAAATGAGGATCCGAAAAACACAAGAAATGAGGATTCGGAAAACATTTTAATAAAAATAAAATTATCGGAGTATTTTGTTACCAGTAACGCTAAAAGTAACACATGTTACTTATAGGGTTACTGGTAACAAAATATTCACATATTTCGTCTCATTTCATCTCACACCTAATAAGCATAAGGCTGTCTCGTTTCTACATTGCTAGAGCAAGACATACTTATATACGTTTGGTGTTGGAGTAAGTGCGATAGACATTCACACAGATTGTCAATTGCACGTGAGTTTTTTTCCAACGCTCTAAGAAGATTCACGCATAGGGTAACAGTGAATTATCACGTTACTCCACTAGTTACGTAACTAGTTCCGAATCTTGCTGGGTATTTCTAGCGATACACACGCACACAATTGAAATGAAACGTGTAACTATGTAGCAGGGCAAAAGAGCAAGCAAGAATCGTGGCGCAGCGAACACGAAAATAAACTATCGTTGCACCGGCATGCCCATGCCCCGCGGCGCATCGCCTATTACCATGACTTCTGTAACTGCAAAAAAATGCAGAAAACTAGAGCAAGATAGACTTATATAGATCTAAATAGGAATGACTGAATACAAGTATAAACGCTTTCCCTTCCAGTTTAACAACTTAATAGCAATCATATCAAACTTTATGCTATGAATATAAGGTTCAAATTAGCATAGAAATAAAGCTATACAGCTGCATGTGTGTGTTTGAACTACATGAAAAATGACAGCTACGCTGTAATAGCACTTTGTATGTGTCTGTGCTCACTATTCACTTACAGGGACAATGTGTGATTGCAGTAGAAATCGCTATAAAAAAGTTCAAGTCCGTCAATTGCAACCATAAAATCGCCATAAAAAAAGAGGGGAAATTATTTTTGCAGTTGCCGACAAATTTTTGCAGTTGCTTCTTATCTCCCTTTCTCGCCAAGGTATCTTCACATAAATCTCTATTTTTTTGCAGTTGGGAAAAGTCATGGTAATGGAGGGCCAACTTATATCGTTATACCCATTACCCGATTTACACGGTAGATACGTTCCTAAGAACCACTATGCAAAAAACAATTGTTCAGAAAACTTAAAACTACGTGAATTTGGGCTAAACAAATACAACTGATGCTCGCGTTGAAATTCAGCTGTCCAATATTTTGTTGTAGATATCGAAGGCGCAGAGTCCCTATAGACATCTTTCAATTCGGCGTTGATCTCATTGTTCGTTTTCTTTTTCAAAAATCACTGCAAAATATTCTATTTTATTAATTTTTGGGAAAATGCAAAAGTGGTTCGCTTTCCAATAACTGCCAAACACAAACAAAATGGCGCAGCTGGTTGAAAAATTGGCAGAAGTCATTTGACAGATTGTATTTACGAAAAACAACATTGCTTTGACACTGGTGGCGCTATCTCTTGCCTAGGCCGATTACTTTTCAGCCCGCCCTCTTAGGTATTTTGCAGGGCTGCGACTACCCTACAGCGCGTTTCGAGCATAAAGCGCATATCAGAATGAAGCAGCATTCGCTGCGGCAGCAAGACTGCGTTGGCAGTAAAATTGGTTTTGCTGACTTCCATCACGGAATGGAGCAGCACGAATCCGGAGTAAAATCAGTTTGACAGTTCTCATTTGTTTGATTTTCTCGTGAAATTTTTGTTAATTTATCTATTCGTTCATAAAATGTCTACAGTAATTGATGATTTAGATAAAATTAATGAAGGCATTAGCGTTCTGGCGGCGTATAGCGTATATTCGAACTATATGGAAAATTTACTGCTCGGGCAGCGTCAGTAAAAATAGAAATAGCGCTAAAAAAGCAGCGAGAATTTTTGCTGCTCTTAGTACGTCATAATTTTGCTCTTAGCCAATGGGAAACTTTTGCTGCCCGCTGCCACGAAAGCGCTGCTGCATTCTGATATGGGCTTAAGAATGCGATGGATCCTGCTAGCAGCGGAGAGGGTTGAAATAACAAACGTACAAGATATTTTTGCGAAAAGTGCGAAGAGAAAAATGCTGAATAGACCAAGAGCTGTTAGGGTAGAGAGGGCTATTATTGTTATTGCGAAGTGATTGCTTCAGGGGAGCTCAAGGAGAGGCGACAAGAGGATTTTTTTTCGATGGAATTTAGTTTGCTAGGGCGTAGGTTGCTCTTATTAAGCGTGTTGTTTTTTTCTCTTTCGCGCTCGTACATTCGGCCGCTCGGCAATTGAAATGTTTTCGTTTGGCCCTCCTGCTCTACTTGTTCTAAATCACTTCCACCGAATTGGGTCATTGAACGATGTTTCATTCGGTTTTTAGATCATTTTTTCAAAATTCTGTTTTGTTCTTTGCAAAAACATATTATCCGCTTGTTTTGCAATTAATTAATCTCATTGCTGTTAGCTGTCGCTGACGTCAGCGTCTAGAATCCTCCATAAAATTTCCTGAAGGCGAAAACTCGCTCAATATTTTACAAAAAAAAACTGTTTTCAAACAAAAATAATTTGTGTAAATTTCCTTAGATTTCTTGGTTATGTTGTCGTCATTTTTCTCACCGCTATTTCGTTTTTTTTGTTGCTTTTCTATGGTCTGTCGGCAACCATGCGGGGGAAAATCAAATAAAAAGCCACTCCAAACATCCAGACGACGAAATTGTCAGACAGAAAAAGTTGAACATCAAATCGAAAAACAAGAGAATAGTGTCCAATAGTAGAGAGGACTGAAATTGAAACAGCCAAAGCATCATATCACAACGAATACAATGCCATTTGGTATAATGTATGCGCCTACAGTCTATCTCTATACTGATATAAATATGTTTGCCAACATAACCTATACAGGCGAATTGTTTCGATCTATCATACGATGCTTGCTACGATGAAATTCTCATTAAAAATGTAACTTTGGAATTCCTGGTAAGTAAAAAAAAAAAACAACCGAATTAAGTGGAGAAAAAAAGTCAAGCTAAAATATTCTTGCGCACATTTTAGCATTAAAGTTGGTTCCATCTCGCCTGCTCTTTCTATTCAGCGTCTTCACCTTCACTCCACATGAGATCCATGTGAAAATTAAAAGTAAACAGCAGAATTAGATGCGAGAGTAAAGTAGAATCTGTGATTGTATGTGACCAAATGTCAAAACATCTGTCCATCTCATTGTTTGTATCGCTCTCCTTGTTGTTCGTCATTACTAGTTCGGTTTTTTTTTCACGGTGTAGTCCAAATACTATTGTAGTGCCACCACGTAACGAATGAGATAAATTTAGGCGGGAGCGTAAGTCCGACGGAGACAGGGAGAATGTGTACAATATCGATCTGTTTGCAGTCTCTTTCTGTCGACCTCGCCGAGTCCATCGTTGATTTTTGTTTATCATTCGAAACTCCTCTAAACCTGGCTGCCAGCTTGCGATAGAGCTAGATAGCAGATATCGTAGCGTAGAGTTTGTAGTCCACTTGATTTTTTTCTCTTTCCATTTTACTATCAGCATATTTTCTCATTGATAATGACGACAATTTCCATCGCACGAACACATCAGCTCGGTTTAGTTGTAACCCACACACTGGCGCACGACTATATGAATGATTTATACGCCAAGCGATGCCGATACTTGGGCTTTGAGTGCTTGTCCATTTCGAAAAGTGTTTGGTTGTTGTCTTTTGGGGTGCTGTTCAATTGCTTGATCTCATGCCGATGGATGCTGATGCTTTTCGCTGATTTTTTAAAGTCCCGCACTGCTTTTAGGTATCCTTTAAGAGACTGGATTTTTGGTAAAGTGTATCGTTTAAATAATCTCGTCTTTACTGCTTAAATATCGCTTCGTTCAAATGCTAACCAATTCCTCAAATTTGTATATTTTATTCAATTTCTCAAAATACAGGAGGAGATAGCTTATGTTATTTAGAACATTTTCAGCCAAACATACCTTAGTCGAAGTCTCACGGTTTTCTTTTTATTGCAATTTTAAGGGTCTTTCGAAAAAACACCGAAATTTCACAGTAAAGTGCTAATACTGTCCAAGTTATCCGCAAAATACAACTAAACATCATTTGCTTTTGACATTGGGATGGTGAGCCACATCAAACATTTTTTGTTACCAATTATCATACAAATTTGGAATGTGCATGTAAGCAACACAGCGTACGAACTATATTTCCTAATACTTTCTTTAATTTCTCCTTTAGTGACAGAATTTTGATTTTAAGACGTCCCCATACGATTTCATTTTGAATTAATCATGAAATTTTGTCGGCGGGCTGGCCAACAAAAGTTAAATTTGATTGAAGCATAGGGTGCTGTGAGTTTAAAATCTGAAATGTCGCCGTAAATGTTGTGTCGGGCCAATTGTGTTTTGCGCTTAAAGCTCGATCCAGACTACACGATGTACGGGGTACGAGGTTGGCACGTACCCCGAACATCGAGTGTTTGGATGGGAAATTTGCACATGGTTTCACCTAGTGAGTAAAATCAGAAGCTGTTTGATTATCCTCGTACGTGGTAACCGCGTACACGAATGAGCAAAACCCTGTGCAGTGTGGATGCAGTTCCATGTACGAGGAAACCAAAAACCTCGTACCCCGTACATCGTGTAGTCTGGATCGACTTAAGGCGTGGAGTCGCCGAGATTGTATGTGGTTCCGTTTGGGGCCACTCCGCCAGTCTAAAGGTTAAGGATGTTTTAAATGCTGGCGGGATTATTACATCGTGCTTGCTTAAAGTTTTTGGCTATTTGGTAGTTCCCATATTGTAATTTGTTGGACAGAAGGACTTGAAAGAACGCTAATATTTACAAATGCCCGAGCTACCGGAACTAGCCTGTGGCTTTCCAAGAGTACTTTGAAGAACATCTCATCCATATTGATGAGAAGTGACTGTTTTGCTACAGATACAGTTGACAAAATTTCAGGTAGACCTTGTATTGCATGCAAATACTTCATGTGCTAATCTTGAGAAATTGCAGACGACTAACAATTGGTACTGATAGTCACTAGAAGTCTCGCGGCGGATCTCGAAGAACAGTTCCGAAGGAATCACTTGATGGGAAATAAATAAAATAAAAATAATCAATCTCCAAATTATTTTCACCTCAAAAACTCATATCTCTAAAATTTGGCAGTTTAGTGTGGATAGTTGACGTTTGTGTGCATCACACATTCACACCCAACGGAATCCGCCGTATACCGACACAAATGTTTGGGTTGCGTTTGAATGAAAATCGCTTCAAGTGCTTTGAATGGGTGTGTTTGATGAAGATCCAACACACGGGGTGCTGAGATGTGCGACGAGCTGCCATGATGTTCTTTGATTTTGTTTTGTTTTGGCTGGCGGTCCGAAGCTACTATGCTGCTATGCAGAAAATTGATGTGGCGCGATTTTTTCCGATAGTAGCATGCACAGGGTTCTCATTTCGATGCATTGATTTTAAAATGCAGTAGGCCTCGGTTAATGACACACCCAAATTGGCATCGAAAAATGATATAAAACATGAGTTTTTTTTATTATGAGGTTTAAATCCACATAGAATGGCTGGTATGTTATATGACTATACCCGAAACCTAAAATATTTAGTGCTTAATTGTGTTATATGTTGTGTTAAGAACGTTGCAAATCCACATCGGATAAAAAAAATGAGCTTCAATTCTTACTAAAGGGTCTTTCAATAAGGACAAAACAATTTTGTATTTTAATAAAAACGCACCCTAAAACTTTTTTTATGATCTGGCAATGCTAAAACGTCAGTCAAGGTTTACATTTTTATCATGTTGAAGTTCACGAACGAGCAACGTTTGGAAATTATTAAAACTTACTACCGAAATTCTGAGTCGGTGGTCGCAATCGTGTAATCTCGAGAAATGGTCCGGTCGAATGGCCACCTCGCTCATGCGATTTAACGCCGTTGGATTTCTTTTTATGGGGTTATGTTAAGTCGTTGGTTTATGCCAACAAACCAACAACGTTAGAGGAGCTCCGGAACAATATCGAACGCGAAATTGCCAACGTTCCGGCCGATATGTGTGGAAGAGTGGTGGAAAATTGGCTCCAAAGAATCAATCAGCAAACGTGCTCGCGGTGTCCATATGAACGACATCGAATTTCATACTTAAATGTAACATTTCCACTACACCTGGAATAATTTTCAGCCCGATATCTCAATTATTCTGTGTTTTGTTTAAATACAAAATTGTTATGTCCTTATTGAAAGACCCGATAGTATTTGGCACATATCTGCCACTAAAAGTGTATATAATATAGTAGCAGACACGTACCTTACAACAAAAATATTGGTGTGACTAAGGCTGGGAGTCTGACTGCCGTTTTGATGCAGCCAACGAAACGTAATGCCGGTATGAAAGCTAGCTACAATTAAAATGACATCGTTGACAACAATTTTTTTCTTTTTGAATTAAAGATAACACATAAAAGATTGATATTTTTAAAATCTGACGTCTTTTTCTATAATATTCATTAGTTTTTTTTCGAAATTTTTTATTTTAATGGATTTTCTAAAATCTTGGTGGCGTTAGACTGGCAACAATCAACGCCGGCGCCTTGACGCTGGCAAAAAACTTGAAAGTTGATCAATTTTTTTCGGGCAGCGTGTTAAGAACTAAACAGAAATGCGAGCGTCAATGACGGGCGTCAATGACGGGCCTCCGCGTAACTTTCCTTTAAATTAATTGGACTCAATTGATGCTGACAAAATTACTACGGCAGAGGCGCCACTGCCGCTGAGTAACTTAAGTTTAAGTTACAAAACCCACAACAAGCGGTAAATCTTAAGTTCCAAAACCTACAACGAGCGGTGCTACTATCTACCCAGAATTATTAAAAACAAACCACCACGAGAGGCATTTGACAGAAAATGACGGTGGCCGTTGACGCTTCCAATTGTGGCAAGTCGGCGACACTAGTCGACAGCAACATGACGCCTGTTGCTGCCGCTCGTCGTTGACGCTCATATTCTGTTTAGCTCTTTAGGCTGCAATCAAAGTGAATGCGATGAACTATGCGGTGCGATGTACGATGGTACGGAAACCCCTAAACTAAGTGCGGTGCGATGTACGATGCTGAACGATGTTAACGACGAAGTGTAAGGAAATGTTTAATGCTTCTGAATTAATCGTGAACATTTTGAAAGTCCGGTCAGTCGGAATAGAGTTTGTTTCAATTTGTGGAAAAGAGTTTGTTTCAAAAGTGTTATGGTTATTCTATGTTTTCAAAGCACAGCAAAAAATTGCGCGCAAACAAAAGTTTTAGAAGCAAACATCCCACTATTGAAAGGTATTTGATGAAATGTGCCGCAGGCAATTTTTTTTTGAGAAAAGCACTACAGGGAGTAATTTCTGAGGAATTTTTTGAGTTTCAAGGTCAATTTTTTAGTGGATAAGAAATTACTACACTAAATAGCAAAAATCCGTGACAAAAGTTTAGTCATCTTAACCCTGGACCCGTGTACTGGGCACTGAGTGCCCAGAACGATTTTCGAACCGAAATTAACCATATTTTTAATAAAGAATATGATGAAATGCAATATATTTCTGAAAGATACTGAAATTTAGAGTACAACAACAAAAAAAAAATCCAAATTGCATATCTTCGGGGGGGTTGTGGAAGCTGTCAAAAAAAAAGCGTGATATCGTGTACTTGGGCACTCAGTGTCCAAGTCAGTACATTTTGTATGCATTTTGTTTTTATTTTGATTACAGCTTTGGGTTTTTCCCCTTTTATGATTTTTCTTGTATGCAGATATTATATTGTATTGTTATATTATTTATATTATAATATTTATATTGTATTGTTGTCATGTATTGCATTTTCTTTCGTGGAGTACATGATTTGTTGGAGAAATCGAGTACCAGATTCGCGAGCTTACAAGGTGGTCTATATTCTCAGTCGATTTTTGCAAATTATATTTTCCCATTGTATTTCTACTTGTTTAACGAATAAACCAATTTTTATGGTTTTTAAACAAACCAGCCATACATTTTCTATTGGAATTGCATCTGGGCACTGAGTGCCCAAGTACACGATAAATGGAAGTTTTATAGTACACGGGTCCAGGGTTAAGCGAAAATATGCTTTGCTGCGACCACAGAAGGCGGATAAGTAAACTTAATTATTAGCACTGTAACTTAAAGGTATGGGCCTTCGCAAAAAATCGTTGCGTGATCCCTAACTTTGGGAATGCTTAAAGACTCTAGGCTTTGCAGGGGCGTGCTTCCTTCATTAACACTCCTGGCTATTGCAATTAAAAGGTAGTGCAAAATAGATTTTATGGCGCCCACAAATACTAGAAAACTTTAGATGTCAAATTGAGTCCAAAAGTGGCACGTCTGGTGACCTGCTTTAACGAAGCGTAGTCCATGATTTTTGTAAAAAGAACTCTAAGTTCTGTTTCTGCGTTGTATGTTTTGTTTTACTTTAGTCAACAGAAGCACTATGTCTTAGACTATGTACAAATTTTAGCAATAAATAAATAAATAAATTAACAAAAAAAAACTTTTTCGGAAAATACAATTTTGGCGCCATTTTTTATAAAAATACGAAATATAGTACAATGAATAAAACCAGAATTTCCCAACTACAGTGAATTGGTTACCCTGCGAGTTGTGATTTTCGTCTATTTTGTGTGTAAACGAACGTAAATAAAGCTCTACAGATGCAACTGGCCGACTGCATTCTGTGCGCCTGTGTACTCTGGGTCGATGAACAGCAAAGTACAGCGAACTTTGGCAGTCATCTGCCTCGCTTCACCCCATCCGCCCCTCAGCCCGTCGGCATCCTTTGCGACGGCTCGGCTCCTTTCCCGATTGTCTGATGGGCAACACCCGATCCCAGTCCAAGACGGCGGATTCCTCTCGTATTCCAAGCGGAGGAACGCAAGGAATCCCGGCGAGAAACGTATGTTGACTGAGAGGCGTTGAGAATTGCATTCGGATTGGCGACGATTGACATACGGCCGGTGGTTTGTGGGCTTCTTCCTGTACTCCCCTTTTGGCCTGTGATGCGCTGCGCTGTGAATTTATGAAGAATTTCCAGCAAAAAGTCGTAAAACAGGAGAAGAAAAAAAAAATCGAACTTAGAATGAAAAACGGTCTGAAAGTACACCAACCAACTGCCGTGTCTTGCCTTGCCTTGCCCTGCGACTACGACAACAACGACGACGTAGACTTGAACGTAGACGGTCGACGTCGACGCCACAGCCGTTTCGCACCGCGCTGTCCCTCGGCCCTATGATAAATGATGCAACATTGTAAGCGCAAAATGCATCTATCGATTGGCCCGAGGAAAATGGATTTTTAGCACACGACGCAATAAATGGAAATTTATTCGAGAAAATTACTTTTCTTCCACTTCCTTGCATTTTAACGTTATTTCATTGCACCAATCGTCCCGTATTACCCCTCGCTTTGATCACTTTGGCAGCATTTTCCCTTGAGGCAGACCAATTTAAAATGTTTTATAAGGGCGCGGCTTTAACTAACAGAAAACTAAATTGGAGTGAATTTTCCACCAGTCCACCGTAAAATCATAATTGGGCTATAAAAAATTTCAATTTTCATGTTTGAAATTGCTGCATGTTTTACAAATATTTGAATTTTATTAGTTTTCGGAAAGGAAAAAAAAAATAGAAAATTTTAGGTTGTTAGGAAAATGCGATTGGAAAATGCATTACTGTTGGATTCGAGTTTCATGTTTATTTGACCAATTTTTGAAAAAAGAAAAAAAATGTTTCTTTAAGTGTGGGTTTGCTTGAAATTATGCAGGGTTTTCAACGTAATTTTCTGTCAAGTCTGTTTTTTTTAATTTTTAGGGCGAATACACATCCAGGATTAGTCGACCTGGAACTAGGCTCTTTTGTTTGCAAATTAAATAATAAAAAACTATCACAAAATATACAAAATATAGTCCTTAGCGTTAAATTGAAGGACTTGATCACGTTTTTGTTATGCGAGTTATCCCACATGTAAGCAGATCTGGCATGTAAGCACACCCGATTTAAACACATGACTCTTCAAGTTTGAGGCCTTCAATCTAAGGCTATATTTGACCTTGAAACTCAAAAATGTTCGCTTGATCTTGGAAAATTTCTGCCAGCCGTACAATTTTAATTAAAGGAGGTAAAATGTGTTTAGAATAGGATTTTATATAACTCATCCATACACCAAAATTCAATCGGACCACTGCTTCCACCCTCTCCCATACAAATGGAATACTTTTTTCTGTTTTCTCGAAAACTGTGCATGATATCGAAAAATATATAAAGGTAAAATGTGTTTGGAATATAATTTTACATAACTTATCTATACATTAAAATTCAGTTGGACCACTCCTTCTCCCCTCCTTCATACAATTTGAATACTTTCATTTCTATTTTCTCGAAAACGGTGAGTCGTATTGAAAAGTTTATAAAGGTAAAATCTGTTTAGAATATGATTTTACATAACCGTTCCATACATCAAAATCCAATCGGACCACTCTTTCCCCCTCTCCTATACAAGTGGATTTTTTAAAATAAACATTTCGTTTGTCATCATTTTTTCAAAATAAATATTTCGTCTGAATATTTGACGATTGGTCCCTGGAAATTGTAGCTTTTTTATGTTTTTAGTGCAGAATATATTGGCAGACTTCTTTTGGCCAAAGAATTGAAGGGTGAAGGATGCAGACCCTCCCTGATTTGAAAAGCTTAAGTTCTAGTAGATGAAACAGCATAGAATTTTGATTTCTGATTGCAGGGCAAATGGGTTTGATGTTTTTTTTGCAAAAGTTTAAGGGCTTACGATAGGTCAGGTGTCGAAATGTTCACAATAACTGTATATAGTCGACTATACTTGTTTATATCTGGATTTTGCAAAATTTTCCAAGTGGTGTGTAAGTTGACGTAATCTCTTGCTCATCTCTGGTTTAGATGGAAGATATTCATTTTACATTTCGGTAAAGCAAGTTGAATGGCCTAACAAAACCACTTCTACTATCCAAACAAAATCTTTTTTCTATTAACATATTTTGTTGTTTTCACAAATTTCATCGATGACACTATTGGTAAAAAATTCACTAAATCGCCCAAGAAAGTGTAACAGTTTAGTCATCATCAATGAATGTTGTCATCGCAGAAAAATGTCGATTACACTTTCGATATTCGCAAGCAATCAACTAGTCGGTCGCCTAAATCAAAAGTGTTTGCCCCATTGATAACTGGATAATTTGAAAGCCAAGGAAAGAGAAAATTACTAAGAAAATGGGCGTAATTTAGGCAAATGACATCTTTATGTCGCTGTCGAATGTCATTTCATGGAATTTCATTACGAATTCAATTCGCTAGCTGAGTTCCAAATTGAATTCCAGTTTCAGTTTGAATTTCAAATCCATTAGCGCCAACGCACTTTTCGGCGACAGAGAATGTAGTCTGGCTTACTGTCATCTTGATGTCTCTCTAGCGACGAGATGCAATTTACGATATATTACGGTCCCGATCAAATGCAACACGCTACAATGTTGCAGAAAACGTTCAGAGTCGTTTCATTTCGTTCTGCATTCCGATCATAATTTATGGGACACCGATGTTTACGCGGGACCGTGCGAATCATGAAGTAGCCTGGCTGACTGGCAAGCAATCTCAGTTTAAATCACAGCGACATGAGAACAAAAATCTAACCTCAATCCAGATGGAAGTTGATGTCACGGAAAAACATGTTTTCGACACTCACGTTATATACGATCGCCATTAGACGCAATATCGATATGCGTTCCCGAAATCCCACTGAATAGACGCACTCAAGCCTGAACCCCTTTTCTCCAGAAACTTACAATTTCGGAAGGGTTCATTAACCAAGCCAGGTATTATAGTCACGTCATGTCATGGATGACATTTACGCATGTGTAACCCAAGAAAAATTGCTTCCCGTTCTTATGGCTAATCGTAATCCTTTCTAATGACCTGTCAAAAGGAAACAAGTATCCTGAGGAAATCGTGGACGACAGATATTTCGGCTTTTAAGTAGTTGGCAAACAAATCTCGCGTGAAAAGGGATTAGAATGAGGAAGTTTTATGGAATCATCACAGAAGAGACGGGAAATAAGTGATGGTTAAACAAAATGGCGTCTGGTAGAGGTTTTCAATTAGTGTTTGTCTTGGCTCAAAGTTTGGCTAGAAAAAACGTCACACTTTTAGGGAGGAGGTAGCAGAAGTGTAACGGGCCTGCGGCAGTGTAACGGGCCTGCGGTAGTGTAACGGGCGGTACTTATCCCATTTATTGGCACACTTTGTATTCCATAATAGGCCCAAAGTTATTGGTGACAAAATGCACTATTGGCAAAAACATAGGCCAAAAGCCCCTTCAGATACAACGGAATCCGCGCGGATGCAAATGTTGTGTGTGAATACACCGAAGAAGATTGAATACCGTAGTTGAATTCCGAACGTGGTCTAACTTTCTGCCTTGCAGGCAAATGGTGAGAGGGGGGGGGGGAGGGATATTCCGAAGAGCTTATATTTTTTTGTGATTTGAAGAGTTTGATCCAAACATCATGCCACACCTTCGAAAACTAAGCTTCAAGAATAAATCAACAAACCGTAAGAAAATTTCTAAGTTCCTCAAAATCTACCTCCATTGGAATCCTACCCTTACCCAATCTATTTTAAAATCTTCCCCTTTTTCAAAATTTTTTTTATACTGCGTAAACGCGCCTTCGAGAAATCTTTCCTAAATTGATTTGATCTTAATCGAATCAGCTGCTGTCGGTTTTATTTTGATTTATGCGAACCATAAGGCGATCATGACGATCTTAAGGAAGGGGAAGAACGCCTAAGGGACCCGGAAGATAGCACAAATGTAGAAATAGACGACGAAACAGTGTAAAGACTTAGGGGTCCCTGCATAAGTAAATAATTAAGGGAAAAAACCGGTAGGGCCAATTATCAATGCATCTGAGGGAATTTTGGGTACCTTTTGACTCGCTCGAATGGATGTACAGAACTGAGGCACAATCGATAACTGTCAAACTAAGCATTTAAGCCAAACGATTTTCCATAATGAGCTGATAGGAAATATTTGAATTGCGTCGTCTTTTTTCGGCGGCGATCGACCTTTGAAAGGTTTTTTTCCGGCTGCGTTTTTCTATAACAAATTAGGGTTTAGTTCTTTACAAATTCAGGTATTTTCTTAACGTGCCTACATTTTTTTTTCTTGCAATTATAGATTTTTGAAACCGGAAAATTTCGAGTTCTGCGTCCAGTTTTTGAGTATGCTTTTAACGAACTAATTTTGAATTTATTTTATAACCTTGGAGAGTGTAAATAGCATGGTTTTGAGTTGGCATTTTTGAACAAAAAAATATCGTCTATGATCGGAACAACCTAGTTAAGCACTTTTTGTAAAATTTGGAAATTTCGCATGAAATTAATATTTTTTCTGTTTT